>JANUYF010000004.1:295353098-296018098 GCA_026167975.1 Phrynosoma blainvillii | reverse complement strand
AACTTTCCTGCCTGGGAAGCTTTGCTGCTTTGGAGCACAAAGGAATGCAGAGTTCAACACAAGCTGATAACAATGTTTAAACAGCGTGAGGCCGGATGTGTGGATGTGGGGATACATATAGAGCAAGAATGCTCTGTAGAACAGTTGGATCTTGAAAAAGTAACTTCAAGGGAGATTTGCATTCATTAACAGAGAGGCTTCTCTTGCAAATTTTATAAGCTGCTGACAATGAATCAGGGCTTTATGCTTTTTGTGTGCAGTAGGCCTGGCATCTCATACCCAGATTCTTTCTGAAAGGGATCAGTAAATGGAATTTTTCCAAGAATGGCCATGCCTGCTTGTCCCCTTATGAGACTTGTCAGGCTCTGATGTGTGTTATTCATTAGGAAAGAATACACAGTGCTCCTGCCTGCACACATCCATCTAGTTCTTTATAAATATCCTCCTCCTCCTCCTCCTGTCCCCCCCCCCCCAAAAAAAATTAGAACTCAAAGTGGCTTACAATGTAAAAGAAATTATATTCCCCACCATATAGAAAATAACAGCTACCTAATGCCCAATGTTCAGTGAATGCTTATGCAATAGTATCTGACACAATTTGTTTCAGCATAAAGTGATGGGATTTTTGCTTGTTCCCAGGCACCTAAAACCTACTGTATACATCGCAGAAACCCTCTAGAAATGGATTTCAGGCAGCTCCTAAGGCAGCAGGGAGAAGGGAAGAAAGTTCATTGATATTCCCAAGCATCCTATTGAAGTTAGGCCCAGGTTTTCTTTTGTTTTTCGCTTGTCAGACACATGCACGGTATAGATCCTACACATTTCACATTTTTGAAACATTCTAAGGTTGCATCTACACTGTAGTAATCATGCAGTTTAATAATAATAATAATAATAAAATTTATTTATACCCCGCTTAAATGAAGACAATCTGCATAACTGCTTACATCAGTTAAAACCCCATACAACAAAATTCATACCCCAACCCACCCCCAAGTTTGACATCACTTCTGCTGTAGCTCTCTCCTATGGAATCTTGGGATATGTAGTTATACAAGGTCTTTAGCCTTCTCTGCCAAAGAGTCCTCCTGCCTCACAAAACTCGCAATTCAGAGTTTGACAGGGCTTTGACAGAATTGCCTGCCCAAGCAGCAGCAAATTCCTATCAGATCTATAAGTCTCCTGAGGTGGACCATCTTAACCAGTCCTCCATTTTGAGGAACAGCAAGTCTAAACCCCTCCAAGTAGTAATAGAATCATAGAATCATAGAGTTGGAAGAGACCACAAGGGCCATCCAGTCCAACCCCCTGACATGCAGGAACTCCCAATCAAAGTTTCCCTGACAGATGGCCATCCAGCCTCTGCTTAAAGACCTCCAAGGAAGGAGATGCCATCACTCTCCAAGGGAGTGTGTTTCACTGTCGAACCACCCTTACTGTCAGGAAGTTCCACCTAATGTTGAGATGGAATCTCTTTTCCTGGAGCTTGCACCCATTGTTCCGGGTCCTAGTCTTTGGAGCAGCAGAAAACAAGCTTGTTCCCTCCTCAATATGACATCCCTTCAAATATTTAAACACGGCTATCATATTACCTCTCAACCTTCTCTTCTCCAGACTAAACATCCCCAGCTCCCTAAGTCGTTCCTCATAGGGCTTAGTTTCCAGACCCTTCACTATTTTAGTTGCCCTCCTTTGGACACGCTCCAGTTTCTCCACATCCTTTTTGAATTGTGGTGCCCAGAACTGGACACAGTATGCCAGGTGAGGCCTGACCAAAGCAGAATAGAGTGGCACTATTACTTCTCTTGATCTAGACACTATATTTCTACTGATGCAGCCTAAAATTGCATTGGCCTTTTTAGCTGCTGCATCGCACTGTTGACTCATGTTCATCTTGTGGTCCACCTGGATTTCTAGATCCCTTTCACACGTAGTCTCATTAAGCCAGGTGTCCCCTATCATATATCTGTGCTTTTTGTTCTTCCGCCCTAAGTGCAGTTTTTTGCCCTAAGTGCAATAGGTTCATAACAATGGAACTAAGATGGATCCTCCAGTCCTAGATCACCATCATCCCACCCAACACAGAAAACAAAGTCAAGAGTGTGCCCAGCAGCCTGAAGTGGAGCCAGGGACCACCTGGGACAGCTCCTTGGTTGTCATGGCAGGCATGAAGTCAATAGCCACTCCCAACAGGGCAGTTTTAACTTGGATAGTAAAATTTCTCAGCATCACAAGCCAAGGGGACTCCAACATCAACTCCAAGAACATCCTGGCTAGCTCAGGAAGAGAGGCTGTTGTAGGGTGGGTTGTAAATCAGCAGAATCCCTAACCTGTCCCAACCAATCACTTTCAGATACATATAAACTCAAAAAATGAAAGGATAGAGCAGCTGGCCAGGGAGATGGGATCCCAACAGACCATTGCAGCTCCAGCACCTCACCCCCAGGTCTTGCCTGTGGCTGCCCAGAAAACCACAATGGACAAAGGTGAGGGGTTGTCCACAAAGACCAATGTTTCCCTCGGCCTCAAGTTGTCGAATCCAGATGATGCAGGCCAAAAGCCTGGATGCAAGATTGAGCCCAATCCTGCCACACTGGACACAGATCTGTTGGATCCGGCCCATTCCCATTGTAAACAGCCTTTACCCCAGGATAATTTGACCCCTGGTTTGCCATGGAGTTTCCTGGAAGTTCTGCAGCAATCCCTGACTTTTTACATAATTCCTAGCACTCTTTACCTTGTTGTACTGTTCCTGGTATTGAGAAGCCATCTGGGTGCAGCCAGGCAGCCTGTTTCTGTATCAGATATAGTGATGGGCAGCTTCTCAATACTAGCAATGGTGCAGCAAGGTAAGGAGCACACACTGGTAGCAGGTCCTAGGTCAGCATGGGTACAGGTGTGTACACACCTGCTGACCTGGGTGAACACTGTGCTATCCTGCCCTGTCTGCTCAGCCCCTGAGAAGGTTAACCCTGCCCTCTGCCTCATTCACCCATCTCCGTGATTCATGACAGGTCAGCATGCTCATCCAGGATTAAGTCTTCAATGGGAGCCACTTTACCATTCATTGATCATTCTATTCCATACCATTCCACCAGCAGCATTTTCAACCCAGCTGGGCTGTCAGTAGGGCTCACTGCCAAGTAAATGGATAGAGAGGACTGCAGCTTCAGTAAAACCACCACTGCACATGAGTTTGAACCAAGATCTTCCCTAACCGAAGGTGAATTCAAAATTTTAACTGATGGGCTGCAGTAGGCAAAGAAAGAAATTGCAAAATACTGGATGTTCAGATACGTCTTGGCTGCAGATGTAGTTCATCAGTGTAAAGAGGCATGTTTTTGACTGCCTCGTATGTCTGGGGCTCATGTGTGTGCCTATTTAGCTGAAAGACTCTTTCTATAAAGCTCTGTACCGTGCAATGAAATTTCTTCCTTCTTTCCTTGTTTTACAGAAAGGCTTAGCAAAGCCTTTAATTGTACAGTTTCATAAACCAGTGGCTTTCAAATGGTGGGCCTTGATCCCTCCTCCTCTTCTCAAACTTTATGTATAAAATTTGCATATACTTTGAATTAAATATTGAATTTGCTTAAATAGAACTGTTCTAATTTGAACAATGTTATTTTCTTATAAAATGTTAAAAGGATGAATATATATGAATGTGCAACTGAAAATAGGCACACTAAATGAACATTTTTTCATATATTATATCAAGGGGGGTTGCAATGTTCACATGTAGATGTAAAGGGGGGTCCCAAGGGTAAAAAGGTTGAGTATTACTGTCATAAAGTATGAAGATAGCTATGCAGCATGTTATCAAAGCAACAGTTTCACCAGTTCCAATGTGGCGGGTTTAGATAGCACTCACTGAGGCACATCCCACTGAAGTTGGTAACTGATACTGATGCAACAAAACAAAGGACACTGTTGAACAACAGCAACTTTCTCCTCTTTCAAATAATGCCTTAAAATATGTTACATCAAAATCTAATGAAGCTACTTGTGTTCACATCTCACATTCAGGGATTGATTCTGAAAAATCCACATTGATCTTGCATTCCAGTATTAGGTACATTTTCATTGGCATATCTCCACAAAATGGTTTAAAAAAAAAGAAAAAAAAAGAAATGAAAATATTTGTTCTTGATTTTAAATGATGATTCTTGGTGGAAATGTACATATACAAACTTTTGCTGTTATTATAAAAGCAGAATTGATGACACGGTTGCACATCTTTTAAATTTTCTTTTTATTTCTTTGGCATTTGTAGTGTTTTCTATCCTGTGCTATCTTTGTGTGGATAATACAAAAATCTATTGTTTCTTTCCATCTCAAGACAAGGAAGATGTCTTGGTTCTAAAACAGTGCCTATCATCAGTAATGGATTGGATGGGGGTAATCACATTGAAACTTAACCCGATTTTCTCCTGATTAGTTGAATGATGGATCAGAGGAGAGGGATTCAGCTTATGCTGGATGGAGTTACATTTCTGCTGAAGACATAGTTTTGCAGACTGGGTATATGTCTGAGTTGAACCCTGAAACCTAGGGTCTCAACAATGGCCAGGAGAGTATTTGAACAATGAAAGCTTGTGCACACCCTGTGCTCATTCCTAGAGATGTCATATATTGCCATGGTGACACATGTCTTAGTTACATCCTGTTTGGATTGCCAAAATAAATTCTGTTGCTTTAAAGAATGCTCGGAAACTTCAGTATGTCCATAGAGATTGTTACTAGAGCTGGCTCTAGGGAGCACAGAACTCTCTTGTTGCAAAAGCTACACTGGATATTATTCTGTTTCCATACTCAATTCAAAGTTCTGGCTATGATCTATAAAACCCTACAAAGCTTAGGTTCAGGTTATCTAAAGGACCATATTGTACCACATAAGTCTGCATGTGTTTTGAAATCTTCTGGGATGGCCCTTTAATCTATGCCACCAGCTTCGCAGGAACATCTGGTGGAAGTAAGGGAGAGGTCCTTCTTGGTGGCTGCTCCCAGGCTCTGAAACACTCTTCCTCGCAAAATAATGCACCCTTACTTTGATCTTGTTGGAACACACAACACTCCTTTTGTTCTGAAAACAACTTTGATGTAATAAGCCACTCTAGTTTGGGGAAGAACCATTTTTTAAAAACATAGTTTGACCGCCAACTGGGGTTGGGGTGGAATCAGGGATGGGGGCAAGTTGGCAGGTAGTGACTAGCTTGTGCGTAAGTGGCATTGAGTTGCCAGAGATGTGTCATGTGGGTTCTTGTTAGCCTATGAAGGATGGAAGGGTCAGCACCATTTCTTTCTTTCTTTCTTTTTTTTGCACTCTGGACATATGTGAAACATTGAATCGTTGATCTTTAAATATCTGCTTGCCTTTAGGTATCTGTTTCAGAAGGGAGATGGATGTGTGTGTCTCATGGGGCATGCACTATAAAGCACTATAAAGCACTTTCCTGTAAGTATAATTGAATTCAGTATGACTTCCATCTAAGTAGACCTGTATAAGATTTGTACCATATGCCATCAATCCTACACCCTGAACATTAATTCCTGAAAATTAACATTTTAACATGAGGCAAATTAGATGGGATGAAGGCAACACGTGTGAGGGCTAAAATGACTGTTCAGGTATGCACCCAGTGTCCTGGACTACAGCCAGCCTCAGTTCCCACAGCTGCTAGGGATGGAAAGGGTGAGCTGCAAACAGCAAGGCCAGCCACAAACCTTCCATAGTCGAAACACCAGCAAAACAGAGTCCAGAAATCAGCGTCAATCAGTCTAAGGTCAGGGCAGGCAGCAATCAGCAAAAGTCCAGTCTGGTCCAGGGTCAAGGCAACAGAGTTCCACAAGGCAAGAACGAGAGGCACACAGCAGGAAACCAGGAGCCACACTGACAGTACTCTCCCAAGGAAACTACAATAAGTCTTGACCCTGAGGAAGCCTCTTGCCACTCCTTAAATAGTCAAATCCTACCTCAGTGCCAGCTGAGGCTTGTTAAGCAGCTGCTTTTCAGCCAGTCTCCTGGACCTGCGACTGCCAGCACTCTCAGCTCTCCTCTGCCTAAAGGAAGGTACTGGCTCTGCTGTATCTTCCTGATTCTCCCCACTAGGCAGCTGAGCCTCCAAGGAAGGAGCACTAGGACCTGGCTGCTCTGGGGCTGGGAGAACCGGGCTTGGCTCAGGCAGATCAGAATGAGAGCCAGGTGGAGCCTGTATCTCTTCCTTCTCTGGAGGAGACCCATCCTCCTCCTCGTCCTCCTCGTCCTCCTCATGGCTGGCCGTGACACCCAGTCCAATGGGGATGCATGTAGGAAGTCAGAACTATGGGAAAACAGAAAGGCTACTTGATTATACATGTACATATACGAAAGGAACATACCTGCAGCTGCTGCAATTAGACATAAATCCTAACAGGGAACATTTGCACAAAGTGAAAACTCCCCCTTGTACTAATGTGACTACATATGCCCAGGTAATGGGGGGGGGGATTGGGGCAGCTTTGGGGTCTCTTGGTATTCACTGAGGTTTGGTTCCAGGACCCACTGTGGATGCTCAAGTCCCATTATGTACAATACCATAGTAAAATGGTGCCCCTTATATAAAATAGCAAAATTAAGATTTGCTTTTAGAAATATATATATATATATATATATATATATATATATTGCTGTGGATGGTTGAATCCATGGATAAAGAATCAGTGGATACAGAGGGCTGACTGTATGTGCAAAGTTGTGGATAGCTTTGGACAGATCCACTCCTAGCTTAGCTCCCTGCTATACTTGCCTAGCATGAATGTGGCTTTTAGACCAAAACAGGTTCCCCATAACTGGTGTACACTGATGTCAGTGGAGTTTTAGAGAGATGTATTTTCCAATCTGTTCCAGAGATGCTAGGGCATTAACTTGCCATCTTTAGCCTGCAACCCAACTTATTGTCCTCCCCCTTTGTTGTCTAATAGCCATGATTAGAAATGGACTAGGCAACAATAATCTTATCTACACTTAACATGACTGAATGAATAGGATAAAAACTTTAATAATTTTAAAGAGTACTAAGATTTTGGATCCCCCCGCTTAGTCATACTTGGTGTAATTAGTACCGTTCACATCATACATCAAGCTGAAGGAACAATCATGATTGCTGCCAAGATTATATACCTAGTTTTCATTAAATTAACAAAAGGAGACACTATTTCTTGAAAGGTCTCTAATTGTTTCCTCCTCTGTTCCGCCCCCACCTTGAGTCATCTTCATTTCATCAGTATTGCCACTGTATTTCTGTTATATTTCAGATCTTAGGACATTATCACATGGGCCAAATCTGCTGGTTAATCCACACAAATCCCAAACAAAAACTGGATTTGTGCCTCACATTTTCACACGATGGCACACAGAAACTGGACAGAAAGTGGACAGAAACTGATGTTATCCAAGATCTTTTGAAATTTGGTAGTTTTGAGGAAATGCAAATGCAAAATTAAGTTAATTTCACATTTACCGTAATGTGAAAAGCAAATACGCATTTGGGAGCATTTCCCTGCTTTTCCCATGGTTCCACGGCGAGCATTCCTCTATCTGCGCATGTGCAAGAAGATCATTTCTAGTACATTTACGGGTTTTTCTCACTTGTGTGTGAACGTTAAATGCGCTTACTGTAATTTCGCAATTAAGGTAATTACGTGTAAAAGCCATTTGCGGAATCAAGGTTTATTTTCGGTTTATTTTCGGAATGCCTCATTTCCATTTTATTATCGCTTTCTGGCCCACGTGTGATAACGTCCTTAAAGAACCAAGCCTAAATGAAGGTATCTAGATAGGAACCATTTCAAAAGCAAGGACTCTTCTAGAATCTTCAAAGACCATGGGGAATTCTGGGAATTGTAGTTTTAAAAAGCAATATTTCCAAACTCTGCCTTGGGATACACCAGGCTTTATAGCTATCTCTCTCTTTCTATAATACCTTTTAAAACATGTGTTTATAAAACCCTAACATTTTATTTGACCAATATACCTTCCCTCCCAAACATAGGAACTGGGGTTGCCAGATCTCAGTTTTCATGAATCATCTTTAGGTGGGAGACAAGGGTGCACATTCTCCAGTTTTGGTGGGCTCATTTTTAGACAAGAAGAAAGGACTGTGAGCAACTTTCCAACTCAGCTAGGAGAGCAGCAGCTTGCTACATCTGCAAAGTTGAACTGATTTGTTGCTGCAACTTGCAAAAACTCTCTAGGGGAATCTGTCTATTTAATCAGCTTCCTCCTTCCCTCCCAATCCTTTTGGTGCTAAGGCTTACCCTCCACTTCCCTCTGCATCCATCTTTTGGCTAGAGGCAAGTATGGTAAATTAAATATTCCTTGTCTTATCTCCTTAAATCAGGGGCATCATTAGAGGTGTGTGAGGGATGTGGACCACATCAAGTGGCAACAACCAGTGAGGTGGTCACTCCCATCTGTCCCAAGATCTCCCTGGCTGCCCCACTCCCCCAGCCTCTGCTGTCCATTGGCTACCACCACTGGAAGGTGAGTGCTGTTGCTGCTGCCCAACAGTTCCTCCAGGCTATGCCTGCCAAGCGGAAAACCCTTTTTTAACCATGCAAACAGTTCTGCAAGACCCAGAAGGCAGCTCCTTCCAGGCCTGATGGGGCTGCTGGCAAGTGCTTGCCCGGACTTGGAATGGTCAAGCAGCAGCAGCAGTAGCAGCCCACAGGTGAGCACTCATCCAGATCCCACACTGACCACAACAGAGGCAGAGGTGGCCTGGCTGATGGCTGGGGTGATTGGGGTTGACAGCATGAGTTACCACACTGGGGTGATACCAGTGCCTTAAATCAGTGAGAGTGAGAAGGAATAAAATCCAAAATAGCCAGGATTTCTGTCTCAATTTTCAAACAGGAAAATCTCTCTCTCTCTCTCTCTCTCTCTCTCTCTCTCTCTCTCTGTGGGTGTATTTGAATGACAAGCTGTGAACAACTGTAGTTGGTACTTACTGTAAGTTATAACACTTAATAAAACCACAAGGGGCCATCCTTAAGCCTCAGGTTTTGGCCTAGAAACTCTAGAGCCTGGGAAAATCCTGCACTGGCAACCCTCCTAGGAACAATAAAACTTTTTGAACTCTTCTTGAAGTCCTATAATGACTTCAGTGGGACTTATTCCCCCACCCCAATGTTAATTGCAGCCTAAAGTATGCTAAGTGTAATCTTATATCAGCTTCATGTTTCCCAACTGAGTGGCTGAAACAGTGGAACAACAAGCTCTACCAGTTCCTGTGCAGTGTCTGTAGGTGGCTTGATGAAGAAATATTCTTCCAGGAGTCCAGAAAGAAAACCATACCATCAGGCAAGCACAATATGTGATCACTAACTACTAAACACAGCCATTAAATCCATTCATATTTAATCTCTGTTTAGCTTTTATAATGCTCCCTTGCAACCTGAACCTTTCCTGCAACTTGTAAAGTATTACCAGGCTTAGTGCTATGCATCCCAGAGGGAAACACAAGTGCAGATGTGACAAAATGAAATTCAACATGGAGAAATGTAAGGTACTGCACTTAGGGCGGAAAAATGAAAAGCACAGACATACGATGGGGGACACCTGGCTGAATGAGACTACGTGTGAAAGCAATCTAGGAATCCAGGTGGACCACAAGCTGAACATGAGTCAACAGTGCGATGCAGCAGCTAAAAAGGCCAATGCAATTTTAGGCTGCATCAGTAAAAGTATAGTGTCTAGATCAAGAGAAGTAATAGTGCCACTCTATTCTGCTTTGGTCAGGCCTCACCTGGAATACTGTGTCCAATTCTGGGCACCACAATTCAAAAAGGATGTGGAGAAACTGGAGCGTGTCCAAAGGAGGGCAACTAAAATGGTGAAAGGTCTGGAAACCAAGCCCTACGAGGAACGACTTAGGGAGCTGGGAATGTTTAGCCTGGAGAAGAGAAGGTTGAGAGGTGATATGATAGCCATGTTTAAATATTTGAAGGGATGTCATATTGAGGAGGGAATAAGCTTGTTTTCTGCTGCTCCAAAGACTAGGACCCGAAACAATGGATGTAAGCTCCAGGAAAAGAGATTCCACCTCAACATTAGGGGGAACTTCCTGACAGTAAGGGTGGTTCGATAGTGGAATACACTCCCTCGGAGAGTAGTGGAGTCTCCTTCCTTGGAGGTCTTTAAGCAGAGGCTGGATGGCCATCTGTTGGGGATGCTTTGATTGGGAGGTCCTGCATGGCAGGGGGTTGGACTGGATGGCCCTTGTGGTCTCTTCCAACTCTATGATTCTATGATGGTAAGTGTACGAGCTGACTGCTGAATATTCATGAAATCAAACATGATTCCTTGGTTCCTGTGTGACTGATATGTTCTGTGGAAAGAGTAGACTGATATGTTTTGTGGAAATGTATTAGTCCAACTCTTCCTACATGTTTGGAAACTGAAATGGGACAGCTCAAATTCTCCCACTACCTGAGAAGAGAAGCAAAGTGCTATCCCTTCTCCTTGCATGACAGCCCTCCTTGCTATCCTTGTAGAGGAAGACTTGGCAAAAACCATGTGCTTTCCCCCAAGTTCAAGAACAGGGAAGGTGACTGACATCACTGACACCTGCTCCATGGTACAGAAAGAAGAGAAGAAGGAACATGAAATGGAAATGCCCTTTCCCACTTGCTACACCGTGAAGGAGGCAGTGATCTCTCTTGCCAAAAGTAGGAGGAGGATGCAACCACTGCCTAGGGTTTCCAAGTAAATGCTTGAGATAGGTTCTACAGCTTTAATGGTTGTGTAGAAAAGGGGAATTTCACTAGGGGTTGTTTGTTACCTGGTTATGTGACATGTAGCACCTCTTCTACACAACCATTAAGTACACAGAGGCTGGCTTTCAATCTGATAGCCACATACAGTATCCCCGTCACACTAGAGTCTGCTCATCTTACAGGACTTGTTTTTTCAGGAAGTAGCCACTTCTGTGCAGAGCCATGGGATGGGGATGCTGTGTTCACAGCATACCTCTTGTTGGAGCTTTGTTGCTTCTGCCATCTTCTTTGAGAGAAGGGGAAACTAGAATTGCCAAACTGAAAACCGGAGGGGGTTCCTCTTCCTTTAATGGTAGTGCAGAAGAGGGAATTTCAGGAGGTGTTGTTTCTTACACAATCAGGTAACAAGCAATGCCTGCTGAAATTCTCTCTTATATACAACTATTAAATTTAGAGGAGTCATCTTCAGTTTTTAATCTAGGTATTGCCATTGCATCCTCTTCTTCATTGGGAGAGTGTGGAGGTGATCATCATTATCAGCTATGTAGTGGATGGGGAGGGCAAGCAGTAGGGGCCTAGACAAGATGGGAGTGGGAATGGTCCTGGTGCCCTG
The DNA here is from genome assembly GCA_026167975.1 of Phrynosoma blainvillii. Taxonomy (NCBI): domain Eukaryota; kingdom Metazoa; phylum Chordata; class Lepidosauria; order Squamata; family Phrynosomatidae; genus Phrynosoma; species Phrynosoma blainvillii. The sequence goes on along the minus strand of JANUYF010000004.1, from coordinate 296,006,733 downwards.
CCACCTGAGGGAACCGCCTCACCTAACAGCAGCACAAGCCCCAAATTGAAGGTAAAATCCATGGTCTTCCCCCTGGGATGTATGGTAGCTACAGGAGAACTTGTACTTAGCATAGGTACTGGTGCCTTGTTGATGTTGTTAACTGCCTTCAAGTTGACCCTGACTCATGGCAACCCTGTGGATGAGACTTCTCCAAGTGTCCTTATCCTCCACTGCTCTGCTCAGGTCTTGCAGACTCAATCTTGTGACTTCCCTGCATGAGTCTGTCCATCTGTCTTCATCTCTTTCTACTGCCTTCTACTGTCCCTAGCATTATTATCTTTCCTAATGAGTCATACCTTCTCATGATGTGGCCAAAGTACAATAGCCTCAGCTTCATCATCCTAGCTTCCAGTGAGAGTTCAGGCCTAATCTGCTTTCAGACCCATTCATTTTCCTTTTGGGCTGTCAGCACTCTTGTTATCTAAAGTGCATTTTTCTTGAATTTTGGTGTGTATGTGCCATTCCACATGACCCCAGATGTACCCTGCAGTTGACCCCAGGTGTCACCTGGGCGATGACAGGCAGGTCATACTAATGTCACTTGGAAGACCAACAGAAACCATCTCAAAGACAGGCAGGTAGTGTGGGAGTTGCAAATGTACCAATGTATCATCACCTCCATAATCAAAAAGAATGAGCGATAATTGCCTAGATGTCTCATGTGATGGGCCAGCTAATGACTTAATCCATTCCCATTCACCTTGAATATTGCCAGACTGGATTACCCCACCCATACAATCTCACACCTTTGCCCTGCAGCTAGTTTTAGCCCTTAAAAACCCCTGGATTTTCCCCCTCAGTGTGCTAGTTTGGAGTTTATGGGGACACTACGTCACTGTGGTCTTTAGTCTAGTTACCAGCACTTCTGTTCAAACCAACGCTCTCAGAATGGCTGTGTCCCATGCCACTTCACCCAATTGGATCCTGGAGAAAGCCTCATCTGTAGTAAGTATCACCTGTAGTTTTGCCTCAACATCTTTTCCAAGCTAACCCCTGATTTCCTTAGTCTTGAATGAATGAGTCTTGAATGAATGAGGCTCCTGAGTCTTGAATGAATGAGGCCTTTTCTGCTACTGCCCCCAGACTATGGAACGGCCTGCCGGATGAGATCCGTCTGATTACTACACTTGCTGCTTTTAAGAAAGCAGTAAAGACGGATCTCTTCTGACAGGCCTTCCCAGAATAACACTTGCTGTGAGGGGATGAGTTTTGATTTCTCCAGCTGGCACAGCTGATCCTTTGTCTTATTATATTGTTTTAATGTATTGTTTTTTTAACTCTTTTCTGATTTAATCTTGTTTTAAGGGGTGGGAGGGCAGATTATGGGAGGAGGGAATGTTTTAACTTGTCATGTTTTAAATGCTGTAACCCGCCTCGATTGCCATGCAGAGAGGCGGGCTTTAAATAAAACCTATTATTATTATTATTATTATTATGAGTGTATGAGTGTGAGTTACTGTGTAATTGTCCCTTTAATAAATAATACTTTAATTGGAGAATTCTGCTTCTGCATCAATTCTTAGATCCACCGGCCTCTTGGTATACAAGTGGGAGACGGTCTCTCAGGGTCTTTGTAGCTGACCCCCTCTCAGTTTGAGCTAAATAAAATTTCCCATACTAGACTTTTGGCTACACTCTTTTTCAGCACCACATTTCAAATGTGTTTATTTTCTTCTTGTCTGCTTTCTTCACTGTCCAGCTCTTGCACCCATACATGGTGATGGGAATACAATGGCTTGGATGATTCTAACTTTAGTGTTCAATTGTATATCTTTGCACTTTACGATCATGTCTAATTCATTCATAGCTTCCCTTCCTATTCCTAGTCACTTTCTGATTTCTTGACTGCAGTCTCTGTTCTGGTCAATATTTGATCTGAGGTGCTGGTTCTTCACAAAACTATAAATCCAAGTATTTTGTAGGATGGAGCCATGAAAGTTAAAAGGATGGAGCCATAGTGTCCAGCTCCATCATTTCTACAGTATAGATGCACTTTCAGTTAGTTTTATGGGGGACGCAGACCAGCCTAAAGGAGGTGGAGCACGGCATCAGGGTGGCGTCTTGGCACAGCGTGCACACACTGTGCACCAAAAAGGTTAAAAAGAGCCACTGCAGCAGCTCTAAGGGCGACCTTTTGCCGCCCCCAAAAGGAGTGGCATTTTGTCATTCTTTTGGGGGTGGCAAAAAGGAGGATCGGGCTGCGGGGTGTGGTTGCTGCGGCCCCGATCTGCCACTCCCAGGGGCGGCTCTGTGCTGCCCCTTTTGGGCCATCTGCATCGGTCCTAAGTCTTTTTTTGTTGTGGGTTAGGAACAGACTGAATTGGCCTTATGTCCACATAATCCTCTTCTGTTGTCTGATCTCAGGAATGAGTGGACAGAGGGCTTTATTGGCAGAGCTTCTCTACGGGCTGACAACAGCAGGCAAAAAAGCCAAAAAAGGGGTGGAAAAATAGTGAATGAGGCAGGCGTCCTGCTGTGCCAGATCTAAACCTCCCCTAGCCCAGGTTAACACCCACTAGGCCAGCACAAAGTTATTCCAGGACCAGAGTGATTTCAATATTCATAGTCTGAGAGGGGGTTGGATTCAACACAGCTTTGGCTGTCCCAGTGTTTCCACACCTGGACCTCTGCCATTTTTGAGAGTTGGGATTGCAGTTTAAATTCCCAAATTCTGGGCCAACTAGGACCTCAATAAACCTCTTTTCCTTGCCTGAAAAAGACTTTAAAAACAAGGGGAGCTAGGTTTTGTAAGCATCTGGCACATCATAGCACACAGCTGGAAAGTTGTTTTTCTGTTTGGTGGAGGCAGGATGCGGATACTTGCTGTAAATGATGCTTGTCATCTCATTATTGGATCCTGTTTGTTTTGTATTAATGGATTTGAAATAAAGGGAATGAGGTCTTGGTTTCATCTATTGTCATCTTTCTCTGCAGCTGTAGCTTGGGCAGAAGCAAATTCTCCATTAGTTGGCACAGCTATAAGACATCTGGGGAGTCATTTCTGCAAAACAAACAAATCTCTTATGTTCAGGCTTCTTGATTATTTCTGTAATATCTTAATGACGACCATAGATGAAACAGTAAACTACCTGTCGCTGCAGAGTCCAGATTAGTCCAAGTAGGAGGTTGACCGTAATCAGTAATTACAATGAGCTAGCCTGCCTTTCTGTTAATATACCATCCAGCTATCCTGATTTGGCAGGGACAGTCTTGATTAATCCTCTGCTGTCCCACTTTTCCAGCTGCTTTTAAAATGTCTAATTTTTCTCTCTTCCACTTTCCCCCTTCCTCCTCATCTTACTTCAATTGCTGCAGACTGAGTTCAAAGTGCAAAACTCCAGTTAATGAAGCAGGGAGGGGAAGAGAGTAGGGGAAAGAATCTTGTTCCTCCCAGTAGACTCAGGCAGAAGCAAACTGCTACAGACTCTATTCAATATTATGTTCCTCATAATTATGAACTTTTGTCATCTTGCCCACACTTTTGTGTTGCTTAGCCACATATATCCTGTTTTTCATCTGAGAAATGTTGAAGGGCATATATTTATTAAACCAATTTAGTAGAAAGTAGAAGTCATGCTCTCTTTCATGCTCCCTTTCTTGATCTATTTTTCTTTCCTGAGTTTTTCACTTAGGAAACTGAGCTGCTTTTAGAGCATGGAATTCATAGACATGCCAGAGGGAAATGACATGAATCATTTTGCACATTGACAACCATGTCTCAGGTTTGATTTGTGATTGTGAGCACTTTGGTGAAATTTGCCTGCAGCTTGCCTCAATATGTTTCAATGTTATGGGCAATAAAGGAAGACTTATTCCATTGTGTGCTCTCTGTCTGGGAAGGGTTAGACACCAAGGACAACCAGCACAAGAAACAGAGAGAACAAAAGAAACCAACCAGAACAAGCATACATATTACAAAACTGCTACAGGAAAAAGGTGTCCCCTAGATCATCCCATATGAGAAATGCACCCATATGTTATTCATTGTCTGTATGCACCAACATCACTTCTTGCTTCTCAGTATTATTACAGTAAACAATCCAGATGCCTGATTCAGATCTTGGGAAATTTATTTTTAAATTCATGGCGTTGAATTCTCCAAAGGAGATGGCTACTTTTCCAAGCTTTGGTATGCTCAAAATAAAGTACTGAGCAGGGGTTGGACTGGATGATCACTAAATTCATTTCTAATTCATATTGTTGTATTTTGCAGCACTTTTGAGATTAACTGCCCAAGAGATGTAGCATAAACTTTCATGGAATTTGCTCAGTTAGTCTCGAAGATGCTACAAGATCCCTTTGCATATTGATATTCCAGACTAATACAGCTAAGTATATATGAGTTAGGAATACACAGTATTCAGAGTACTTGGCATTATTATCCACATTTACGATAGAATTTTACCATATAATAAAGTATTTCTGTCCTTTCAGCGATAAGCCATCAGCTTTCACACCTTTATGTTGTCAGTTATTTTATTAGTGTATGGTGACTATTTAGCTGTTTACCTAATGTTATGCAGCCATTCTTGTATTTCCTTTTCTTAGTACTTACCCAGTACCTAGCAACCAATATAGCAATAAATGTTTCATGCTGCCTCCTTGATTTCTTTCTGAATTTTGCATACATTAGAAGAATTATAAGATAATATGAATACGTGTCCATGTTCTAAGATTTTAAGAAACAGCATAAATGGTTTCATTATTTTTTCATACTGCCTCCCATCTTCAGGAAGCTGAAGAAGCAAAGGTATACTTGGCTGCATTAATATGGAGCATTAGACTACTATAGACACAGTGGAACTGACTTGTGAGAAAATGCACATAAAAAAATGCACCCACTGTGCTTATCTTTGTATCAAGGCTGTGAAATAGGCTATGCAGATGGTTACTTACTAGCCTGAGATGGGCAATGGGAATCTGCAGGCAAACAGTGACCCATGCACTTATTTTGTGACTCCAATGCCTTTCAGGACTCTTCCAGGTGGAGCAAATATTTTGGAAGATGGCAGTATTTATTAAAAGGGAACACATTTAGTTGTTATATGAATTGTGGCAAATTGAGGTAGGCATATCCAATCCCTCACTCTCTTCCTATTTTCAGGATGTTACTGGCCTTTCCCTTAGTCCTTCTCCCCATGCCTCCTTTTAATGTTTTTAACTGCTAAAAACCTGTTTGGTTATAAAGCAGTAGACTCCCCATGCTCAGAAAGATGTAACCCTCCAGACTACTAAATTTCAACTTGAGCAGTTGACGCCGCCTTGAGACCCTGTACCAGGGGGAAGGCAGGATATTATTATTATTATTATTATTATTATTATTATTAATTTCTGTTGAAGCTGCAAGGTTGTGAATGGGGCATAATTGTGTGTTTTCCTCAGATGATGATGATGACGACGATAACAATAACAATAATAATCATTTATTTGTATCCCGCCTCTCCCTGTTGAGGATCGAGGCGGGTAACAGAAAAAATTAAAACAAATACAGGAATAAATAACAAGAAACAATCCCTGAATCCACCATCCCTTCAACCCACCTCCCCTTTGATATAAAATTACAACAATAAAATCCCTATAACAATTAAAAACAGTTAATAATAGTGGCAATGTCTAGGGGAGGTAGATCAAATGGACAGTTAGTTCTGTCCAGGACAGAGGTCAGTCTGGGAAGGCTGGCTGGAAGAGAATCGTTTTTATTGCTTTTTTAAAAACGTCAAGAGATGTAATCTGGTGAGTTTCCTCCGGAAGGTAATTCCAAATTTTAGGAGTGGCAGCTGAAAAGGTCCTGTGGGAAGTCACCACCAGCCTAGTTTTCCTTGACTGTAGTAAATTCTTCCCAGAGAACTTGAGAGTGTGGGAAGGATTATATGGGAGAAGGTGTTCCTTCAAGTAAACTGGACCCAAGCCATATAGACTAGTGAATACAGGAATTGGTTTTCCCAACTAGAGGAAACTACTGCTTTTATATTAATAAGGTACTAGAGATTTTTTTTAAAAAAATATTCTCTATAGTTATAGTACTATAATGGTGAACTGGTGTAAATGTTTGAGCATTGGACTATGACTCTAGAGATTAGGGTTTGAATCCCTACTTGAGCAGAAAATCCCACCGGGTGACTTTGGGCAAGTCATACTCTTTCAGCCTCAGAGATAGCAATGGCAAACCCCCTCTGAAGAAATTTGCCAAGAAATCCCTATGATAGCTTCACCTTCGGGTCGCCGTATGTCAAAAATGACTTGGAGGCACATAAAAACAACAATGGTGCTATTCTTACAGTTGTTTCTGGGAGCAGGATATCTCCCCTGTCATTCCCTGTGTGAACTGAGGCATTGGAGGAGACTGTGGAGACATTGCATGTGAGGAGGCAATCGTGCTTTGAGGAAGCAAACATAACAATTATACCATTATCCCTTTCAACTGATACTTCTAAAAAAAAGTCTTTTAAAAAATAAAAAGAAAATTTGGGAGAGAAAGAGACAGTGTGAGAGTTATTGCAACCTGGGAAGGCATCTGGGGGATTTGAGAGGGGTTGAACAACTTATGTCACAAACCACATCCCAAATGAATTTCCTACAAATGAACTGATATGTGCCACCTTTCTACTGAAATTTTTTAAAAATAAATAAACCAGGAAAGTTATTTGGATGGTGAAGTATTAAGAAATGCCCCAAAGGAATATTAAATAGTGCAAGATAAATCTGGGCAAATCACTAGTTTGGGTGAGCTATAACTCAGCCTGAAGTCAGTCAGTACCCATTTGTGAACTGCCAAATATTAACAATTGCATCCAAAACAAAAAGCAAAAAACTGAAATAACTGATCCTCCCCTTCATTTATAATCTACATGTTTGCCTCCTACACAGTTGACAAAGCCTTCCCTATTGTAAATCACAGAACTGATACTTCAGATAAAAAAGGAAGCAGATTTAAGAAACAGCTTTATTTAATATTCCCCAGGCAGCATTTGATTTGAGAGTAATTGCTGAAGTTTATAAATGTTCGATAGAACTTCACATATCAGAGAAGTATAATTTGAAATAATTCTGCGAGAAATAAAAGTGAGTGGTGGTTTTGGTGGAGAGGGCGGGGGAGAAGACTGCTATTAAGCTTAAAGCCATTTGTTGCGTTTCTTTCTGAATTGTGCCACTGAAGTGCTGCTGTATGTCAAGGGGTCTTAACAGCTCTGACTAAAATCCCCAGATCCCAGGGCTTGGATCCTCTCTTCCAGTCCTATGGATGAACAGGAGGAATCTCAGGATGAGACTGCTGTCTTGAAAATTGTGTGCCTATATTTTCTCCATTTTTTATTTTTTAGTTGAATGCCATACTCAGTGCAACTGTGGTTATGCTTAAGATTGTTGTTGTGTCCCTTCAAGTCTATTTCAGACTTATGGCAACCGTAAGACAACCCTATCATGGGGTTTTCTTGGCAAGATTTGTTCAGAGGGGGTTTGCCATTGTCTTCCCCTGAGGCTGGGAGAATGTGACTTGCCCAAGGTCACCCAGTGGGTTTCCATGGCTGAGCGGAGATTCAAACCTTGGTTTCCAGAGTCATGGTCCAATGCTCAAACCACAGGTACCATGCTTAAAAGAGATCACCAGGGCACAGATTTTGCTGCTGAAATCTCAGGGCCTGAAGTAGTCCTAACTTGGCAATGGAAATCCTGATCAAATTGCCAGTTGTCTTCTTTAATTAGGAAGGGTTGGGTGATTGCTTTGAAAATCTGGCTTGAGGCTGTATCTGCACTGCAGAAATAATGCGATTTCATGCCCCTTTAACTGCCATGGCTCATTGCTGTGAATTCTGGGATTTGTAATTTTGTGACAGCCTTCTCTATCAGAGCACTCTGGTTCCACAATAAACTACAGATCCCAGGATTCCATAACATTGAGCCATTGCAGTGAAAACTGTGTCGAACTCTGTTATTTATGCAGTGCAGATTCACCCTAGGACATACTTGAAAAGGGGGTTCTCTCTCTTTCTCCACCACATTTAAGTATGATATGTTCCATGTGCCTGTGTGCGAAGAAAACTCATGACCCAACACTTTTGCTTCCTGAAGTTGAACAAAAAATGGCATTTCAAATTTCATGGTACTCATCCACAACCAAATTATAATCGTACCTGAGACAAAAAAGCCTAGAAACACAACTCCTCATCCAGGTGAATAAAAATGAAATGGATGACAACTGTCACCCAGAGGACATTTTCATCAGACAGCTCTAGACAGTGGAATGACCTGCCAGGAGAAATTTGACAGCTAAACATGCTGTCTGAATTTAAAAAGTATTAAAGACCTGTCTCTTCCAGCAGGCCTACCCAGTTGATTTTAAACTATGGATTTTAAATTGGAATATTTTAAATTTTATATTTGATCATTTTAATGTGTCCTATATTTATATGTTTTGACTTATGAGTTTAAACGGTTTTATATATTTTAATGTCTGTTGTACCCCACCTTGAGCCTTGGGGACAGATGGTTAAGAAAGAATACAAATTATTATTATTATTATTATTATTATTATTACCACCAACAATTTTCTAGTTTTTAATGACATTAAAAATCTGCTGCCTTAACCTTTATAAGGGTAAGGTTGCAATCAGAAACTAAAGACACAATTGCTATCTGTCTGATGTGATAATTGTGGACTTTGGGCCTAAGCAGACTGCCAGAAATAGTGCACATTAAATTGAGGCACTGCCCTGGCTCAGTGCTAGGGAATCATGGGAACTGTAATTTATTGTGGCACCAGAGCTCTCTGACAAAGAAGGCTCAATGTCTCAGAAAAAAATACAATTCCCATGACTCCCTAGCACTGAGCCAGGGCAGTGCCTCAATTTAATGTGCACTATTTCTGGCAGTCTGCTTAGGCTTTTTGTTGGAGGGTTTGAGTTACGCCTCTGTCTATGCTCTATGCTGTAAATCTGTAAATAAACATAAATATTACAGAAGACCAATAGGCCTTAAGTGACTTTCTTCCAAAAGAAACTAAACTTTGGTACTTTTGGACCTTCTCATTACTCTGAAAAATGTGGTGAGTGAAGCATTCCCACAAAAAATTTAACAGGGTAATGCATTTGTGATCTGAAAGTGAAAAATCATGGGAAAACATTGTTCTTTGAATTTCATCTTATAAGCAATATTGTTGACTAGTGAGACAAAAGGGGATATGATAGACTGTTAAAAATATAGAATATGGAAAAATAAGGAATCAAAGCTCAGCAGAGGTAACTAGGGAAAGAATATAAAAGCTGCTTGGCATAGGCTATGTAGAATATGTTCAGCTGGCGTTTCAGCTAGGGAAATCTGATGAAAAATTGATATGTGATTCTGGTCTCCTTCAAAGGCTGCCTGCAAGGAATACAAATGACAGAGATGTCTATACAGCTGCAGTGTTGACTGTAGATATTCTTTAGAATAGAAAACTGTGAGCCTCTTCAGTGATGCCATATGCCTTCCAGATGACAAGCTGAGAGCTTATTTCCTGGATGCACTGAGAGACAATTATGCAACACATAGTAAGAGATAAAACTATTGCAAATACAACCACATTAGTTACAGGTCAAATGCACTAGAAGCCAAAATGGCTGAATTGAGGCTATCATACTTCAGACATATGGTTAGAAAGAGACAATAGTAAGATACAGTAAGGGAAGAAGAAGAAGACTATGGATAGGCTCAATAAAGGAAGCCACAGCCCTATGCTTGCAAGACTAGAGCAGGGCTATTGTTAGTAAAAGTCCTCCATTTTTTTTATATATTTTGACTGTGCAGAGTCCCCTATGACCCCAGCCTGACCCCTGGGAGATAGAAGCCATAATCCCCTAGATGTGGAGTCATGTAAGCAAGCAAAGTTACAGAAGACCACCGGAACAGGCAAGTTATGGGAGTTGCCCTGGGGGAATATCCCATTATGTTGGAAAAGATACCTAATGGTGTTTGTTTGTCTTAGTCTCACACTTGATGAGACAGTGATTAGATTTGATGGCACCTCCTTTCTCTAGTTTCCTTTCCTTGATTGCTTGGATACCACATGCATTGTTTAGATTATGCCCAGACTTAAGTAAACAATGAAAAGCTCTTCACGCCTTTGTCTAGCTATTGTCCGGCCCATGGCTAGAAGGCAGAATTTCCCTATAAGAACCCCTGGATTTTAGCAGACATCGTGCTACCTTGGAAGTGCATGCTGAAACTCTGTCAATCTGTGCTCTGAGATAGTTCCCGCGACCCCCCTCTTGCCGGTCATGTCCCTTCCACGGAACTCATCTTCATTCACCGCCAAAGCCCAGAGGAGTTGCTCAGGTGTGAACATATCTTCCTCTATCCTGGTTTCCCTCTTTGCCCTCCCCGCTCTCTCTCTCTCTTCCGCTTATTCTTCTAGTGTGTGTGTGTTGCATTTGAATGGTTGCTTATTTTTGTCAAATAAATACTTTAATTGGAGCTTGGTCCATTTCAGTGTCTTCCCTAGCCAGAATTCTTACGTCTCCTGTACATAATTGGATAAGGTCCTAGAAGCGAAGTTGGACACTTCCCTCTCTCATTTGAGCTAATTATAAATTCCCCCAAATTAGGTCTTGTTTCCCAACACTATTAATAGCAGGATCTTTGAGAAGCCTCTCATTCATAGTCATCATAAGTTGACAGTGACACCACATAACATGCATATACATTAAAGTAGTATTTACTCAATTTGGGATACACCAAGCTGAATGCCATCCACCAAAAAAGATATTACAGACTGCCCAGAGATGTAAACTTGCAGAGAAATATGCAATCTGGGGATACTGCTTCCAGTTAGGGGGAAGCAAGGTGGGGCGGACCATGTGCATTATTATTATAAGATATTCATTCAATTTGTGTTCCATCCTCCTCCCACTATAAGACCCATGGCAGCTTACAAAACCCAAAATAAAAGTTTAGCTACAAAGTCTACAAAGTCAAAAATAAAAAAGAATGTTTCTAACGAGTTAGTATCTTTTAGAGGTGGTGACTGTTTTTTTTTAATTATTTGGTTCCAGTGTCTCCCACCACTATGAGATTTCCTTCCTTTGCCAGTCACAGCCCTCTGTGCTCCTTGAAGCTCTACCCTGAAGTGTTTTTGAGCCCTTTAGAGCAAATGTTGAGGGTACAACAGGAGCTGTGAAGGAAATATGAATCTCCTGCTTCCTTCCACTGAAGCAATGTGTGGATACCATTGCATCCAAGTTACAATCCCCGACTTTCCCTCACACAGAGAGAAGGGAAAGAGGTATAAAGCCAGGTTCCCTGCCAAAGCACCAAATGAAGTCTTTCCATCCTGAATTTTAGTTTGGGTCCCAATGATGTCAGTGGGTTCTTGTCTTGAAAGACAGCACTGCAGCTGCCTAGGAACATGATAGGAAGGCTCAAGAGGAACAACACATAGTCCCTTCTCACTGCAGAGGAAGTGAATGGCACCAAAAAAGGGTGGGCCAAGACATTTTGTTGCCTGAGGCAAAGAACTTGATGGCATCCCTCAGTTTATTCCATATATCAAAGCTGATGGGATTGGAGAGTTGATGGAAGTGCATTGTCCACCCTATTAGAGGTATCACTGGGGGGAGCAGGGAGTGCGGACTGCACCAGGTGACACCTCAGAGAGGAGGTGTCACTCTGCCCACTGGTGGAAAGGGGCTGCCTTCCAGTGCGGAGTGTACTATTGTGCCTCTCTGTAGGTAGAACAGGACTTCTCGAAACTGAAGGTCCTGGGAAGGACCCAATCCACCCACCTGAAGGCAGCAAGGAGGACAGCTGGAACACTGTTGGCACACAACTGGACTATATGGAAGAAGGGACACAATATAAAAATCACTTATGTTATTAGAGGAGTTGCCCCTTCAGTCAATTCAGAGAACTTTTAAAAATCAATTTACAGGAGAGCTAGCTGTCATAGACAAATGTGTTCTGCCTTTACCTTCTTCCATTAGACTAGTTTCTTTTGGGCAGGAATTTAATAACAAGTATCTTTGCATGGACACAAAGAAAGAATACACAGGTATATTAAGATAAGGACCTTATTCAATGGAACTGAGATTAAATTTCAAGAACAACTAGTTTAGTAATGCAAACTGACTTGTCATTTTAAAACTCAAGAGTATTGCTAAACACCAGTTAAAAAAACAGAGGCCTCCTTCAGCAATGACAAAGGATCAAGTACTTTGTACTATCTCAAGCTTTGAAACTAAAGGCCAGATCTCTAGAATTTATGACATTTTGCTGACAGCAGATATCAATAATAAGTAAGTAGTTAAATCTTTGTGGGGGATTGATTTGGGGATAAAAATTCTTAATGATGTATGGAAAAGAATATGTACAAGCTTGCCATTTAGAACCATTTCTGCTAACGTTAGGGAAGGGGTTTACAAGATAATATACAGACCACATTACACTCTCTCTAAACTATCTCTTTATTGCCATACTATTAAAACATGTTGTTGGAGAAAATGTGGAGAAAGGGGAATGTTAGTCCATATGTGGCTAGAATAGCCCAGGATAATGGTTTTCTGGAACCAAGTAATAAATATTATTGAGGAAATTTCAACAGAGAAAATTAAGAGGAGAGGTGAACTCCATTTATTTTTTTTATTTAAGCACAGAAATGTGATGCTAAAAACAACAACACCATTTGACTTCCCAGCTTTTATTGGTTTGTTGTTGTTGTTAACCACCCTGGAATTGATCTCAACTTATGGCGACCCTGTGGATGAAACCTCTCCAAGACCTCCTATCCTTCACTACTCTTCTCACTTTTTGCAGTTTCATACCCATGACCTCCTTAATTGAGTCCATCCAGCTAACACATGGTCTTCCTCTCTTCCTAATTCCTTCCACTTTCCCAACATTATTGTCTTTTGTAATGAGTCGTGTCTTCTAATAATGTGACCAAATTATGACAGCCTCAGTTTAGTCATCTTTGCCTCCAGGGAAATTTTAGGATCTGCTCTAAGATCCACCTATTTGTTCTTTTTGCTGTCCATGGTATTCTCAGCACTCTTCTCCAACACCACAACTCAAATGAATTTAATTTTTTTTGTCCATTTTCTTAATTGTCCAGTTCTCGCATCCATATATGGTAATTGGGATTATTAGATGTGTTGGCACTCCCGTGTCTTTAAGGGCATTCCATAGCCTTTCATGATCTATGCAATCAAAGGCTTTGCTATAGTCTATAAAGCACAGGCTGATTTTCTTTTGGAATTCCTTGGTGTTCTCCATTAGCCATCATATGTTTGCAATGTGGTCCCTGGTGCCTCTTCCTCTTCTGAACTCTGCTTGGACCTCTGGGATTTTTCTTCCCATGTATAGTTGGAGTCTATGTTGCAGAATTTTGAGCATGATTTTGCTTGTGTGGGAGATTAGTGCTTTATTGGTAGGTAAAGGTTTATCCTTGATATGAATGTCTAGTCATAACCGACTGTAGGAGGCAGTGCTCATCTCTGTCTAAGATGAGGGTGCCAGTTGCCCGAAGATGACTCCATGATCATGAATGCATGGAATGCTGTTACCTTCCCATCGAAGTGGTACCTATTTATGTATTTGCATGCTTTTGAACTGCTAGGCTGGCAACCTAGTTTTATTGGTAGCATGTAAATAAATTTCACAGAACTGGAAGTATGTACAGAATTGAATATTCATTTTTGGATGCAAGGAGTTCTTGATTTGGGGCTGTATGAAAAGCTAACTATCAACATCAGATATTTGCGAGGGGAACAACAAGTTGGTGCTTTTGTTGAGAATTGGCTGTGCTTTATTGTTTATCTAAACAAAAATGGAGGCATGTGGAACATTTCACTACATTACCAAAAATTCTGGAATGATTGTTAATAAAGTAAAAAGAAAGAAAGAAAGCACAAAAGAAAAAAAATGGGGAATGATCCAGCAGAATATACTGAATAATAGAATTGGAACTTTTCTGGATTTGGAGGATGAACTTATATCTACCACACAGCGGCTTATTGTAAGATCTGTCTGACTGTAGTTATTAATGGTTAATTTTTGTTGATTCTGTTTTTCACTCTGTTAAAATAAAATTAGATAGCATTTACATTTGTGTTTACCCACACCTGTCTTCAGGCCTTCAAGAAAATCAACTGGACTAACTTGAAACCCTTATGATGAGTAAGGAGCTTGACACATGCTCTAAAGAGGCATACCTCTTCTGGCTTCAATCCTATACAGCTGGATGTTATGAGACATAATTCGGCACCAATAAATAATTGCTGGGTTGAGAGTTGGCACCAATACCTCCTTCAATAGAAATCTGAGTTTGTAAGCCAAAATAGGGCTGAAGCCAAATTCCTACTAGGGTGCAAGCTATTTGAAATTGTTGTCTATGAATTATTAGAGTCAGTAAGAAGACAAATGGAGAAGATTTCATCTTTCACTTTCTAGTAAAGTAAGGAAGGAGTGAGTCACAACCAACAGGTGGCAGTGTAGGCTGTAATATAGCCATCTTCCCAGGTTTCAGCCTTAGAAAAGCACCAAACCTTTAAAAGCAGTTTTTAAAAAGGAGACAGCTGAGAAACCAAGCTGTTTCCATGGTACATAATGTCCTGTGAATAGACCAATTGCCCATTTTAACCCAGGAAATGCTCTCTGAGCAGCTGTAATTTTTTTTCTACTGTTTATTAAAATGATTGTGTTTTTGGTGTTATGACTCCTGCATCAATTTGATGAGCAGTTTTTTGTGTCATTGGGAGGGCTCTGTAGATCTTGTGGGCAACCTGATGAAGTCCTGAGCTAGTAAGGACCCAAGCCAGCCAAATGTTTAGGGTTCACCTCAACTAAAAGGGCTTTCCCCCTTTGATTTACATATAATATAGCTATACAGCAAAGCTCAGCTCAGTGCATACTCTCCCCCATACATATTCCCCCAGTAGTCCCTGGGGCAGGGGAGAAAAATAAAAAAATCCTGTGTTCTTCCCACCTTGTGGAAGGTAAATTGAATTGAGATATATGGATAGTGGGTTGGCAGTGGGGTTTGATAATGGCACTCATGCATCATCTATGAGCTATGAATCAAACTACATCCATTTAACAGAGGGTTGATTTACCACTTAAGATGGCAAAAGGTTCTGTAAAACCAGGAGAGAATCTCTTTGCCAATCAAGCTTCTTGTGAGGTATAGAGGTCTGAAAACATCTTGAATCTGGGTTATAAAAGTTTTGCTGCTTTTATTCTCAGGGCTGTTTTTTTTCTCCCTGTCTGTTTTTTCAAGCTCTCTTATTAGGATACAGGCCATTGACATGAGGAAGGCTGGTGGAGGCTAAAGGACTCCCCAAAAGGATGAGACTCCTGTTTCCTTAGCCATGGGAAAACTTGGGAACAGAAGGTAAATTAAACCTTTTAAATTAAAGGGCATCAGGGATTTTTGTTCTATATTCCTAGCTGGTTGTTGATTCCATGGTGTCTTTGAATGTAATCTGTTTTGTAACTTGGTAGCTAGGTATTGCCTGGAGTTGGATGCCTCAAGATATGATACCCAAAAACCAGATTTTCTTAGCTGGAATCCTTACTCTCTGTTATGCCTTGGAGTGCTTTTGGCTATTTGGCACAAATGTAGATTACTTTCTTCTCCAGGAAGGGAAAATGGTTTTATTTTGGTTTACTCATATCTCTGCCTTCCACTTGGAGAAGAAAGCACTGGGGAGTACATGGACAGCAGATAGGAGTGGGAAGGTCTTGTCTGGCTAACCATCTTTTCTTTGTCCCAGGGCTTAGGACAGAGGAACAGCTGTGTGTGAGAGAGTAGGGAATCAATTTGCAATTTCTGGCATTGATTCTAATAGAACAATTAATGCAGGGTGATTGTCTTTCAGGCTGCAGTTTGAGTCGACAATTTGTTATATTTGTCCTCTTGCTATATGCTACAACAGCTGTTTGCTGGGAAGACATTTTGAAGTGTCCTGCATCTTGGTGGGGAAAACCTTTGGTTCTCAAAATGCTTTGAATGACAACTCCAACTATCATTACCATTTGGCCATGCTGCCTGGTAAATCCTGGGAGCTGCAAATGTTAAAAAAGCAACCCTTCCAAGTTCTGTTGCATCCCACCCCTTGTGTTCAATTTCAAATGGTTTCTATTTGAATGAGAGTTGCGTTAGGGGCATGAGATATCATTTGCCTCTCCTTTCTTCTCAGATGCTGCTCTGCTGGAATTGTGTGCTGTTTCTCAGATGCTCTTCACAATGATGCCAACTTAGGTATTCCTCCCCGGCTATCATACATGAAACAACCTTCTGTTCTTCAAAACACAAGCAGGTGCAGCCATTTCAAGGTATATCATTCCACTGAATGAGGCTGTCAGATTTTAGCCTCTATGCACAGTAGCTGTAAATGAAATAGCTCTCTAGGGAATGCTGGTACAACATAAAGATGCTTTGAGACTCTCTGGGGCATTATATGGACCTCTCCAGCATTCTGTTCTTATACAGGGAAGCTACAAACCTTTTACCTATTTGTGAGCACAGCAAGCTTACTCTTAACACCCTTCATAGACTCAGCAGTCATGGGAATATTTTCTACTTAGACTGGAAAAAAACAACAACAACAAAAAAACAACACCAACATCCTCCTCTTTACTTGGATCCATAGGGACTGGGGTGGGGAAGCAATGCCTGCTATTATTTTTCTATTATCACTTTATACCTTTTCACACTGGAGTGGCACACCCTCCAACATTTCACAGATGTGGCTAAGTAACATTAGAGTGTGTTCATGATGGTAAAAGTTCTTTATGAGGAAGAACACACAAATAAGGAGATGCTGCTGTTTTGCCTGAGCATACTAGGATGGGCAAGATTCCACTCCCTCCTTTCCTCTCCCTGTTGCTGAATTAGCTGAATGCAAACTACTTTTACACTTTGAATTCAGTTTGCAATAATTGAAGTAAGCAGTAAGGGGGAAAGTGGGAGGAGGAGAGGGAAACTGGGGCATTACTGCTGAAAAACTGAAAAATGGGACAACAGATAATTAATTGAGATTGTCCCTGCAAAACTGGAACAGTTGGAGGGAATAATTTTTTTTGTGTGGTGGGGTGTAGCCTCCTTCCCCAGAGTCCTCTGCAGATTAGATGTTATTGACCACGTGAAGATTTTCCATCTAGCATTTCAACTGGGAGTTGGGTTATTACTTCTCTCAATTTCATGGACAGGAAAGGCGAGAAGGAGTAAATCACTCTCAGTCATTTTTTAGGAGTCAGAGAATCATAGAGTAGGAAAGGACCACAAGGGACACCTATTAGCTAAATCATGACTGGAATTGGCTTCTGCATATACCTACCAAAACCATGAAAAGGTATATGTGCAATCTTCAATCACAATAGTATAATCACTGGCAGGAGACGCAGGGGTAGACAACCTTTCCCCTTTAAGGGCCAAGGGACTTCAGCTCCCAGAAGCCTCAGCCATGTTGGCCAATAGTCCCATGTTGGCCAATAGCTCCTGGGATTCTGGGAGCTGAAGTCCCTCGGCCCTTAAAGGGGAAAGGTTGCCTACCCCTGCACTAGAGCTTTGGAAGGAGCAGGCAGGGTGGACCTGGACCATCCATAGACAGAATGAGGCCTGTAGTCTTCAGGTACTCCAGATGTTATATATTTATTCCATTCAAGATGGCATGAGTGACTCATTGAAGTAGTATGTAGAAATATCTTGTAGCACCTTTGAGACTAACTGAAAGAAAGAAGTTGGCAGCATGAATTTTCATTGATTAAAGTCTACTTCCTCAGATGCATTTGGTGCACTTAGGGTAAAAAAAAAAATGAAATGCATAGCTATAAGATGAAGGACACCTGGCTTAATGAGACCACAAGTTGAACATGAGTCAACAGTGATGCAGCAGTTAAAAAGGCCAATGCAAAGCAAAAGCAAAGCAGCTTATTTATATACCGCTTCATATCACGCTATGGGATGTCTAAGCGGTTTACAACTGTGAGCTGATTGCCCCCCAACAAGCTGGGTACTCATTTTAGCGACCTCGGAAGGATGCAGGCCTGAGTCGAGCCTCAGCCCTGGCTGGTATTGAACTCGCAACCTTGTGGTTTATGAGTGAGTGGCTGCAGTACAGGCATTTAACCACTGCACCACCAGGGCCAATGCAATTTTAGGCTGCATCAATAGACGTATAGTATCTAGATCAAGGGAAGTAATAGTGCCACTCTATTCTGCTTTAGTCAGGCCCCACCTGGAATAATGTGTCCAGTTCTGGGCACCACAATTCAAAAAGGATGTTGAAAAACTGGAGTGTATGCAGAGGAGGGCGACTAAAATGGTGAAGGGTCTGGAAACCACACCCTATGAGGAATGACTTAGGGAACTAGGTATGTTTAGCTTGGAGAAAATACAGTTAAGAGGTGATATGATAGCTCTAAATATTTGAAGGGATGTCATATTGAGGATGGAGGAAGCATCCTGACAGTAAGAGTTGTTCAACAGTGGAATACACTCCCTTGGAGTGTGGTAGAGTCTCCTTCTCTGGAGGTCTTTAAACAGGCTGGATGTCCATCTGTTGGGGATGCTTTGATTGTGAGTTCCTGCATGGCAGGGGGGTGGACTGGATGGTCCTTGTGGTCTCTCACCATCTGCTGTTGGGGGGCTGTGCTATGGCCTTCAAATAGCCTGGTCAGGGTCTGCTGCAGATGCTCGTCCAGCAGCTGTTCCATACCCAGAACAGAAAGCACTACATCCCCCAGCAGTGGCTGGAGTGTGCTTGGGGGTGGTGCTGAAGCCTCTCAACAGCCCATTCAGGGTCTGGCATTGTCAGAACGCTGCTATGTTGCAGTGATTCTGTCAGTTTATTTCAGTTATTGGGGAAATTGTTAAATGGGATAGTCATTTAATTATTTAGTGTGAGGGATGGGGGTAGTGTGCAGCTTGGTGGATTGCTTTTGTTAGTTTGCCCTTGGATCTAGGTGTTGGGCTGCGGATAGTGTAAGAAGCTTTCAATGTGGGACTGGGAGGAGATGGAAGATAGCAGGCTGTGCTTGGGTTAGTACAGGGAAAGGGGGGGTTAGATGGTGAGAGTGCTTAGTTTGTGGAAATAGTTGGTGGAGAGCTGTAGTTCACTCCAGAAAGTAAGGGGAGGAGTTGTGGCTTTGGGGTTTTAATCTATTGTTCAAGCTTTGGGGGGCAGTTGTAGCTTAAATGCTGAATGGTGAATTTCTGTCTTTGTGACTTCAATAAAGTTTGTTCTCTTTCAATCATCTGACCTTTTTGATGCACCAGGATTTACAGATTTGGACAGTAAGCTAGAACTCCACTCTCTGTGACCTGGTACGATGCAGGGGCATTCAGCTCCAGGTGATTATGTAACTCCTAAGGAGCAGGAGGATTTTGCAGAAGATGTGGCAGGAGCATTTGCGTGAATAGCAGAGTCTGATGGCTTGGGAGCCTGTCCTAAAGCAGCTGCAACTGCAGGGGGGGGGGTCACCCCTGTCTGCTTGGAGAACGATGTGTGGTTCCAGCCATTGGCTCCAGCCAAAGGGTGTGAGAGATGCAGAGCTGATAGTCTCTGCCTGGGATGTCAGTGTGGCAAACCTGTTGGACTCGGATCCCTGGGAGAGGAAGGACTATGGTGAGCAAGTCCTACAAATGTGTGAAGACATGCAGAAAATGCAAGACATGTTGGCAGACATGGTAAGAGCCTTGGAAGGCTTGAAAGCCGGGGGGACAATTGCAGGAGGGGCAGCACCAGTGGGGAAACCAGGGCCCCCACTGGTTCAACCTCCCAAGGACCCCCAAACTGAAAGATTTCAGGACCCTTTAGCTTGGAAATTGGGGGCGAAGTTTGATGGTCGCCCCCAACAGCTGCCTTATTTTTTGTACCAAGTGGCAGGCCACATGCGTGAATGGGGAGCATCCTTTCCCAATGAGGCAGCCAAAGTGAGGTGTGTCACTAACCACTTGGAGGGAGAAACTGCTGACTGGTTGGTCCAACTTTTTGATAGTGGTGAATCTGCACACCTTTATGCTGGCACTTCAGGCTAGATTTGAGGACCCCTTCAGAGCTGAATGAGCCCACACCAAGTTGATTACCTTGGCCCAAGGATTGCGGTCTGTTTCAGAATATGCCATGGAATTTTAGAGTTTGGCAGCTCAGGTTCCAGAGTGGCCTGAACCTATCAAGCTCCAGTACTTTAGAGATGGTCTATGTCCAGAATTGCTAGAGTAGTCTCTTATGAGGGACAATCCCACCGTGGTGAGTGAGTGGATTCGACTGGCAGGGGAGGCCGAGCTGGTAAAAGAAGAGATAAAACTCTCCAGATGACTGGCCAGCACCCTTAAAAAGAATGATCCCAAGTCATCTTCCTCGGGCTCAAGCCCCAAAGGTAAAGCAGCCCCCCCATCAGAAACACAGGATGAGACTGGTACTCTGTTTGTTGTGTGGAAAAAAAGGGCACATGATTAAAAATTGCCCTGAGAGAGAAGGTAGTGCTCAGTCAGGAGGAGCTGCAAAAGGGCTGCCAAGTTCAGCCAGCCAAGGAGATAGATGGCATGGCGGCAGTAGTGGATCGGGAGTCCAGGCATGTCAGGTGGCCAGCCAAGAGGTGGTAGACCCTCTGGAGGTGTGGACAGACAATGACAATGAAGTAAGCAGTGAGCCATTGGGAAACTACCTGAGCCTGTCTTAGGGCCTTTGCAGACTGCCAGAAATAGTGCAAATTGAGTCCACTTTAAGAGTTAGGGTTAATGCTAGGGAATCATGATTCCCTAACCCTAACCCTTAAAGTGGACTCAATTTGTACTATTTCTAGCAGTCTGCAAAGGCCCTTAGTTAACTGCAAAAGACAGGCTGCTCATCACCATGCTGAGTGGAGAAGTCTCTTTATGCACTCTGAAAGTCAAACTGTTTAACTCTAGCAAAGGGACTAGTATGAATTTGATAGCAGTGATATATAAAATATATAAAATCCACGGATTGCCCAATAAGTTGGTGAGTGATCATGGCTCACAGTTCACTTCTCAATGTTGGTGGATACTGTAGTTGAAACTGAGTGTTGAAGTGGCTTTGAGTACTTCCCATCACCCCCAGTCCGATGGACAGAGTGAGAGAACTAATATCTGAGATGCTATACTAATTACCTATGGTTATGAATTTAAACTTTTGCCTACATTATCAACTGAGCCAAATGACTCAGTGTCTGTGATTCAATGGATCTTTTGAGGTTGGCTTGGCCATGGATTGTGTCTGCTTTGGAGGGGGCCAAAGAGGAATATAAAAAATATGCTGATAAGTGAAGAGGTCAGGGATGGGACTTAAAACCTGGTGACAAGGTTTATTTGTCTACAGAACATTTCAAAACTATGCACCCTTCTAAAAAGTTGGAGCCTAAATATGTGGGCCCCTTTGTGGTCAAAAGACTAATTAATGTTGTTGCTGCTGAATTGGACTTGCTTAAATCCTATAGACCAGGGGTAGGCAACCTTTCCCCTTTAAGGGCCGAGGGACTTCAGCTCCCAGAAGCCTCAGACATGTTGGCCAATAGTCCCATGTTGGCCAATAGCTCCTGGGATTCTGGGAGCTGAAGTCCCTCAGCCCTTAAAGGGGAAAGGTTGCCTACCCCTGCTATAGGCATTTGCACCCTGTTTTTCATTTCAGTCTTCTGAAGCCAGCTCAGACCAGTGATCCATGGGGAATGAAAGAACCTCAGCCTTTGCCTATGTTGATGAAGGGGGAACAACATTTTGAGGTTTCAAAGATATTGGACTCTAGGTTGCATAATGGGGTGCTACAATATTTGATATGATGGAAACATTTTCCTGTGGACCATGATGAGTGGGTGGGGGCAAAACATGTGAAGACTCCAGAGTTGGTCAAGGTTTTTCATTCTAAATATCTTGACAAACCTGCGGTATTTAAAGGAAGGTGATTTGTCTTGAGGGGGGGCAGCCTGTCAGAATTCTGCTATGTTGCAGTGGTTCTGTCAGTTTATTTCAGTTATTGGGGAAATTGTTAATTGGGATAGTCATTTACTTGTTTACTGTGGGGATGGGTAATGTGCAGCTGGTAGATTGCTTATGGTAGTTTGACCTTGGATCAAGGTGTTGGGCTGTGGATAGTGTAAGAAGCTTGGAATGTGGGACTGGGAGGAGATGGGAGATAGCAGGCTGTGCTTGGGTTAGTACAGGGAAAAGGGGTTAGATGGTGAGAGTGCTTAGTTTGTGGGAATAGTGGGGAAAACATTAGTTTGCACCAGAAAATAGCGGAAGGAGTTGTGGCTTGGGGTTTTAATCTATTGTTCAAGCTTGGGGGGGCAGTTGTGGCTTAAATGCTGAATGGTGAATTTCTATCTTTATGACTTCAATAAAGTTTTGTTCTGTTTCAACCATCTGACCTTTTTTGATGCAGAAGGGAGCTGAATTTGCAGATTCTGATAGACATGGCTATTGGGCAAGTGAGAAAGGGAGGTGACACCCTTTCTCACTCACCCAGCAGCTGTGCTAGTGCCACCAGGTGTATATTCCCTCCAGACACCCTCTCGATGTCACTCGGTTTGGTCATATCCCCCTGGTGATGCCCCTGATCTGAAAAGAATGGGAGCCCTGAGCTATGAATTCCTATGCTCTAATATAATTTGCTAAGGTTGCCAAGTCACAATTGCGAAGCACAGGTGCTGGGAAACATCCATGTTGCTAATGAATTTATTAGTTTTTTCTTTACGCATCAGTCGATCATCACAGTCTCCTGGCTGACAAACATCCATTCTTTGCTACATAACCCATTCCCCTATTTCTTGGCATCATAGAGAACAAAATATATCATGTAACCTTTATAGCGTCAGCTCGTTCTTTTCGAAGAAGTTCCCTAGCAGCAGGATACATAAGAAGCAGAGATGCAAGCATCTTTTCTTTTGGTTAGTATGTGTAAAGACATGTTGGATGTTCCCCATCCATCTTTTTTCTGTGTTCTTAAGTTGGCTGTTCACAAACCACCAAAGAAGAAGATGTGCATCACCAAGAAAGTGGCAAAAGAGTTGTTTGATTTGCATAAAATTTGCAGCTGCTGATTTATTTGGATATGTGACTATTTAAAAAGAATCATAATAATTCAAACAGATGCAACAACTGCATTATTTGAAGATTGTGATCTGTCTGCCTGCTTAGTCTGTTGTTGGATGGTATTTACACTAAAATATGAATGCCCAACTCTTAAATCCCTTATCAGTAAAGAATGCTGATAGGAAGAAAATCAACTCATTTGAGATGCGGTACTAGAGATGTTTTCTGCGGATACCATGGGCTGACTGCTAAACAGACAAATAAATGAGCCCTAGAACAAATCAAGCCTGAACTCTCCCTAGAAGCCAGGATGACTAAACTGAGGCTGTCATACTTTGGACATATCATGAAAAAAATAGCACTTACTAGAATAGGTGATAATGCTTAAGAAGGAGGGCAGTAGGAATAAGGGAAAATTTCACTCTATAGCACTGATGGTGAACCTTTTAGGGGCTGAGTGCCCAAACTAAAAGGCCTTCAGGCACTGAGTGTTACTCAGTGCTGGGGGCAGGACTTCTGCCCTCTGAGGGTGGACCTCCTTCCCCCCACTTTCCCAGGCCTTCAGCTGCCTCTGGGGGGTGAGGGGGAAGAAGAGGAACAGGCATGCACCACTTCCTCCTCCTCTCCCCATGCCATCCCCAGCCTTCAACTGCCTCTGGAGAGGCAGCTGAAAGCATGGGATAGCTGAGAAGGAGGAAAAATAGATGCACGCCTCTTCCTCCTCCTCCCCCCGCCCTCCATGTGCCGGGGGAAATGGCTTTGTGTGCCATAGGTTTGCCATCACCGCTCTATAGACTCAATCAGGGAAGACATGGCCATGAGTCTGCAAGACCTGAGCAGGGTTGCTGAGGATAAGATAACTTGGAGGCCTCGTTCATGGAGTCACCATGGGTCAAGGAAATAACAACAAATCTTTACTTGAACTGGACAGATCTTTTCAGCAGAAGGCATTGTCAGATAGAAGACACTTCTGTAAAGTGGGATGCATAGCTAACATTTTTAAAATAGAAGAATGTCTCTGTAAAGCAGAATGCATGGCCTCTCTAATACCTTTAAACAAAGCAGGGGTGAGTAAACTGCAGCACTGTGAGTATGTTTCCAAGGCTGTCTTACATCTCTACCAGTTGTGCCTGTGGAAGTGTTAAGAGGATCTCAAGACCTGGACAGATCTACCAGTTTTCTGGCGTATAAGACAACTGGGCATATAAGACGACCCCCAACTTTTCCAGTTAAAATATAGAGTTTGGGATATACTCACCGTATAAGACTCTTCCAACATACACCAAATAAAAATTTAAAAAACATCAGATTTGATTTCAGTATAGTAATTTTAATTCAAATGCTTATGACAAGCAGGTACTTAGCAGGAAAAGTCACTTATAAACACAACAAACTACAGATCCCATGTTCCCTAGCATTTATTTCTGCAGTGTGTTTTGGACTTTACTTTTTAAAAAATAGTCCAGATTTAAAGGCTGCTTTAAAAATTATTTCCATCTCCTAGCTATGAGATGGTTGGGGGGAAATGAGAAAGTGTTGGGGGGAAGGACTGCCAATATACTAGGTGATGCATTCTGGGGTATGTACAATTTGTGGCCAAGTAAGTGACCCCGGGCATGTCACACACTCTCAGCCTCAGAGGATAGTAATGGCAACCCCCATTTGAAGAAACATGCCAAGAAAACCCCATGATAAGGTTAAAAGTCACCATTTTGACCATTAAAACGTCCTCCATTTTGAGCATGGCTAAGAAGCATTGATTTACATTTATATTAGTGTTTTTAGCTTTCTCTCCATTTTTTCTTGTATGTCCTACATTTTTTGTAGTGACTTGTCCTCCTTTGCATTGAAGACATTTGGTTACCCTGTCTGAGTATCACAGTATGACTCTGTAAACCAGGGTTTGAATCCTGGCTCAGCCATGGAATCCCCCTGGGTGACCTTGGGCAAGTCACACTCTCTCAGACTCAGGAGAAGGCACTGGAAAACTCCCCTCTGAAGAAACCTTGCCAAGCAAACACCATGATAGGGCGCCTTAGGGTTGCTGTAAGTCGGAAACAATTCAAAGGCATACAACAACAACAATCTTAGAAGTCACACTCTCTCAGCCTCAGAGGGTGGCAAAGGCAAACCTGTCTGAAAAAACACATAGGCAAGAAATGATAGGTTCATGATAGGTTTGCCTTAGTGTCATCATCAGTTGGAAATGACTTGAAGGCACACAACAACAACAACAGTCTTGGAAGTCACACTCTTTCAGCTTTAGAGGAAAGCAATGGCAAACCCTTTCTGAACAAACCTTCCCAAGGAAACCCCAGGATACGTTCATCTTTGACTTGCCAAAAGTCAGAAACGACTTGAAGGCACACAACAACAACAACAACAATAACAGTCTTGGAAGTCACACTCTCTCAGCCTCAGGGGAAAGCAATGGTAAACTCTTTCTGAACAAACATTGCCAAGGAAACCCTCCTCCTCTCCCCTGCTTTCCCCCCCACCTCACACATGTCCTCCTGGACCAGGAGGATGAGGAGGAAAGGTGTGTGTGGGAGAAACAGTAGAGAGAAGAAGGAGGACGAGGAGGACAGGAGGAAAGGTGGGAGGAGGGTGAAAGCGGGGGAGAGAAGAAGGAGGATGAGGAGGACAGGAGGAAAGGTGGGAGGAGGGGGGGAAAGCAGGGAAGAGAAAAAGGAGGACCAGGAGGAAAGGTGGGAGGAGGGGGGGAAAGCGGTGGAGAGGAGAACCAGGAGGATGAGGAGCAAAGGTGGGAAGAGGGGGGAAGTGGGGGAGAGAAGAAGGAGGACCAGGAGGACAGGAGGAAAGGTGGGAAGAGGGGGGGAAGTGGGGGAGAGAGGAAGGAGGACAAGGAGGACAGGAGGAAAGATGGGAAGAGGGGGAAGCGGGGGAGAGAAGAAGGAGGACCAGGACAGGAGGAAAAGTGGGAGGAGGGGGGGAAGTGGGGGAGTGAAGGAGGATGAGGAGGACAGGAGAAAGGTGAGAGGAGGGGGGAAAGCGGTGGAGAGAAGAAGGAGGACCAGGAGGACCAGGAGGAAAGGTGGGAGGAGGGGGGGGGGAAAGCAAGGGAAAGTGGGGGAGAGAAGAAGGAGGACCAGAAGGACAGGAGGAAAGATGGGAGGAGGGGGGAAGTGGGGGAGAGAAGGAGGACCAGGAGGACAAGGAAGAAAGGTGGGATGAGGGGGTTAGCGGGGGAGAGAAGAAGGAGGACCAGGAGTACAGGAGGAAAGGTGGGAGGAGGGGGGGAAAGTGGGGGAGAGAAGAAGGAGGACAAGGAGGACAGGAGGAAAGATGGGAAGAGGGGGGGAAAGTGGGGGAGAGAAGAAGGAGGACAAGGAGGACAGGAGGAAAGATGGGAAGAGGGGGGAAAGCAGGGAAGAGAAGAAGAAGGACCTCTTAGTCCTCATCCTTGTTTCCCCAGCTCCTTCCCGCCTTGCACCTCTATCCTCCTCCTCCTCCTTATATCCAGCATATAAGACGACCCCCAACTTTAACCCCAGATTTTCTTGTTTAAAAAGTCACCTTATATGCGGGAAAATATGGTATATCTGGAAATATGAGCTATTAGACATTGTAAGCCTAACTGGTATAGGCTTTTATAGTTCATAACTAGCACTTTGAACTGCACCCATAAATAGACTGGAAACCAGTGGATCTGTTGTAACAATAGAATTGTATGACTCCTGTAACCAGCCTATTAATACTCTAGTTGCAGTTCTTTGTAAAATGGAGAGGAAGAAAATTAAAAAAAAAACTGAAAGAAAAGAAATCAAGTCATTTGAAATGTGGTGCTGGAGAAATCTACACATACCATGGACTACTATGATAAATGAATGAGTTTTAGAGCAAATCAAGCCTGGCCATTCACTAGAAGTGAAGTCTTCTTCTTCAGAGGTTTTTAAACAGACTAGATGGACACCTGTCAGGAGTACTTTGTGTATTCCTGCGTGGCAAGGGGTTGGGTACTGGATGCTCCACAAGGGCCATGCAGTCATTTAGTCTATGACTAAACTAAGGCTGTTGTACTTTGGACATACGATATGATGATGTGACTCATTGGAAAAGACAATAATGCTTGGTAAAGTAGAAGGCAAAAGGAAAAGAGGGAGCCCACACTACAAGTAGATTTACTCAATCAAGGAAGCCACAATACTTGAGTTTTCAGGACCTGAGTTGGGCAGCTGATGACTGGAGCTCTTGGAGGTCTCTTATTCATAGAGTTGCCGTACGTTGAAGTCAACCTGATGGCAAATAGCAACAACAACTCTAAGAATCTCCCAGCCAGCATGGCTCAAATCATATCTTTTCCAAACTCTGATGATACATATAGATTAAGATCAAAGCATGTGGAGAATAACAGTCTGCATGTACAACTCCCTGCTTCTCCCTCCCCAAGTCAGCTGTCATGTCCTGGGGTTGCTGCCATGACCATTTACTGGCTTGAGGGGTGGAGGATAGGAAATACCTGGTTGCACTTCTGTAGCTGGGGTAAAAGAAATGATGTTGCTGTCCTGGATGTCCAGCAATCTGCTGGAGAGCCAAGAGAGTGACTTCATTTCTCTTCTCCAACTGCAGAATTGCAGCCAGGACAGGCGCAGTGTTGTTCTACCCTCTCCTCCCCCCCCAGCAAATGGCTGTTGCAGTGCCCCAGTGGCCTGAAAGTTGTTGGGGTGTGGCGGTTGGATGTTGGCCAAGGAGCTAGGGAATAGCTCCTTGCGTAAAGCCCCAAACCAGTCATACACAAATCTACTGTCAAGTTCCATGTGTCTATTTAGCTCACAAAATTCCAGCCATAGTCTGACTTGGTATAATAGGGCAGTTTCACATTTTTCTAATCAGTCAGTATAATAATAAATGATAAGAACCATGAACTTGATGGGCACGTGAATCCACTCTTTTCTCTCTCTCTGAGGCATGGTTATGAAAGTAGAAGTGCCTCCTTTCTTTCCTTCAGATCAAGGTCTCCATGACTGCTTCCAGACAGGCCCAGTTGCCATGCAACACTGGAGAGTTTGATGACATGAAGGCAAGGCAATAGCACTCCCACCCACATTATCTTTTATATCATTTTGCTCTGGCCCACACAAGCTGACATGCGGCAACATGACACAACAGGTCACCAACTGTGAAGAATGTCACAGATCTACCAAACAAAATGGTTGTATGTGGAGTGCTGGCTTGAGCAAGGAGGGAGAGATTGCAGGGATGCAGCTGAAGTTTTGAAGGAGTATCCAACTTCATATGAATGTGAGAAACCATGCTATCATGATGCAGAGCATGTGTCACTGGCTGGAACAGAGCAAAAGCAAATGTGGGGAAATTGCCTTTTATTTCCAGGGATTGATAAATAGAACCACAATTTATTTTCTCTCGGGTGTAGATTTACGGCAGGGCATACTAGAAGCTAGTAGGACTGGTTCAGGTCACACCATTGAGCAATTTGTGGCCTCTCAAAGCTGTTTTTTGGGGCCCCAGATTTCTGCAGATAAACATTTGTTTTCCTGCAAAGAAGAAGAAGGATGAATTGCTTCTCTTGGAAGCCTTCAGGAAAAGCAGTATCTTTTAAATGGATTGAACTTGCAGAACTCATCTGCACCATCTAACATTTAACATAAAAAGCCTGTTTTTCAAACCAGAGGCAGAGATGTGAAATTTCCAGAAATGTTGAGGGCATGAAGGGAATTTTTCCCCCTCTTATCCCCCCTCAAAAGAAAATGGAAATTTTCAGAAAAATGCAATATTATCATTGTTTACAGGTTGAAAATCACTTTGATCCTTTAGGAACATGAGATACATTACATATAACTTGTCTTGGCTTAAAATTATCATGTTTGATATATTTTTAATACAATTGCACTTTATTCCAAAAATAATAACACATTGAACTTACCTTATTTTGGTTACAAATGGAGATACAAGAACACTTGCACTATAAAGAACCTCTTTGGTTTTACCATTTTATGAGGAGCAGGTCAATCAATCAATCAATAGTTATAATCAATAGCATCACTAGGGTTTGCATCAACCAGTGTGGTAACTCATGGTGTCATCTCTTCCATTGATTTCCTCTAATACCAAATCATACAGAATCCTTAGTAATGTATTTTGTACTAATGTTATTTGTAAATTGTAATTTACAATGCCACTGAACTCGAGTAATTTTCCTTTGGCCCGGGGTTTTTGTATCTAAAACCTCCAGTTCTGTCCAACATTTTTGCCTTTTAGAAGCAAGTCAAGTTTTGTTTGTCTAGTCACACTTTTGTCTTATTGTACAATAGACACCATTTCACTATGCTGTTTTATATAATGGGCCCTGAGCATCCATGGATTTTGGGGAGTCTTGGAACCAAACTCCAATGGATACCAAGAGTCCACTCTAATAGTTTTGCAGTAATCAGTACAGGTATTCCACAGTTAACAACATAGAAGATTATTGCACACATATTATCCCATCTCACAAATAACATTAGTACAAAATACATTACTAAGGATTCTGTATGATTTGGTATAGGAGAAAATCAAGCATTACATTTTCCTGAAAATTTCCATTTCCTTTTGGGGGGATAAGGGAATTTTTTTTACCCTCCATGCACTCAACATTTCTGGAAATTTCACAAGAAATTTGCCTCTGGTTTGAAAAACAGGCTTTTAATGTTAAATGCTAGATGGTGCAGATGAGTTCTACCAAGCTGGTAATTTTATCAAAAAATAGAGACCAGATTAGTCTGGTGTGATTTGTTTCTCAGAAACCCATGTTGACTTTTTCATAGACTCATAGAGTTGGAAGAGACATCAAGGGCCATCCAGTCCAATCCCCTGCCATGCAGGAGCTCACAGTATATATAGACCCACTCTCTTCTATTCCAGTATTCTCTGAAAATGCCAGCCACAGATGATGGTGAAACGTCAGAAAGAAACTCTTCTAGAACATGGCCACACAGCCCGAAAAACTCACACAAAACTATGAAATTCATTTTGTTAGCTTTGGCCCAGCTTTCTAATCTATTAAGGTCACTTTGAATTTTAATCCTGTCCTCTGGGGTAATAGCTAATCCTCCTAATTTGGTGTCATCTGCAAATTTGATAAGTATGCTCCCTATTCTTTCATCCAAGTCATTGATAAAGATGTTGAATAGCACTGGGCCTGGGACAGAACCCTGTTGCACCCCACCGGTTACTTCTCTCCAGGATGAATAGGAGCCATTGTTGAGCACCCTTTGGGTTCAGCCGGTCAACCAATTACAAATCCATGTAACAGTTATCTTGTCTAGCTCACATGTTACTAGCTTGTTTGCCAGAATGTCATTTGGTAACTTGTCAAAGGCCTTACTGAAATCAAGATATGCTATATCCACAGCATTCCCTTCATCTGCTAAGCTGGTAATTCTATCCAAAAAAGAGATCAGATTTGTCTGGCATGGCTTGTTTCTCTGAAACCCATGTTGACTTTTTGTGATTTTGGCATTCCCTTCTAAATGTTCACAGACTCTCTGTTTAATGATCTTTCCTGGTATTGATGTCAGACTAACCGGACAACAGTTGTTGGGATCCTTCCGCCCCCCCTTTTTTTTTTGAAGATAGGGCTGTTTGCCCTTCTCCAGTCTGCTGAGACTTCTCCTATTCTCCAGGAGTTCTCAAAAATTATTGCCAATGGCTCCGATATTACATTTGCCAATTCTTTTTATACCCTTGGATGCAGTTCATATGGTCTGGAGACATATTGATTTAGATTAACCAGGTATTCTTGTACTACCTCTTGTGTTCTCTGCTCCATTTTCCTCAGGTTGAGCACCCTTTCCTTTTTCTGAGAAGACTGAGGCAAAGTAGGTGTTGAGTAGTTCTGCCTTGTCTCTGTCCCCTGTTAGCATTTTGCCATCTTCTCTGCGTAGTGGCCCTACCATTTCCTTTTTCTTCCTTTTGCTATGGACATACCCAAAAAAGCCCCTTTTATTGTTCTTAACCTCTCTAGCAAGCCTGAGCTCATTCTGTGCTTTTGCTTTTCTGAGTTTCTTCTTACATGGGCTAGCTATTTGCTTGAATTCTTCCTTGGCAATTTCGTCCTTTTTCTATTTCTTATACATGCCCCATTTAAAATTTAGCTCAGTTCCTTAGTAATCCATCCCAGTTTCTTGAGACACCTCCCATTCTTCCTGCTCGTTGGAACAGTTTGAGATTGTGCCTTCAGTATCTCCCTTTTGAGAAACTCCCATCCATCTTGAACTCCCTTCTCTTTTACTATTCCTGACCATGGGATTGCCCAAAGTATTTCCCTAAATTTACTAAAATCAGCTCTCTTAATGTCTAGAATGCATGTCTGACTATGCCCGCCTTCTCCTTTCCACTGTATAACAAACTCCAAGAGAACATGATCACTCCTACCTAAGGATCCCACCACTTGCACCCCATTAACCAGGTCATCCCTGTTGATTAGGATCAGATCTAAAATGGCTGATTCCCTTGTTGCATCTTCCACTTTTTTGGACAATGAAATTGTCTTCCAGGCAAGTAAGGAATTTGCTAGACCTTAAGGTTTGGCTGAGTTTGATTTCCAACAAATATCAGGATAGTTGAAATCACCCATCACTACTACATCTCTCCTTTTCAAGTGTTTGGTCATCTGTTCTAGAAAGGCATCATCCAATTCCTCAGTCTGACTTGGGGAATCTGTAGTTTACTCCCACAATAACATCTCTGTTGTTTCCCTTCCCTTAAATTTTTATCCAGATGTTCTCCACCTGGTTTCTAGGATATAAGTCCTGGATCTCTTTACTCCTCCTTTCCTGCTTGGCCTATTTCTCTTATAAAGGTTATACCTCTCTATTACTACATTCCAATCATGAGACTCATCCCACCATGTTTCAGTGTTGCCTATTATATCATATTTCTTTTGTTGTGCTAGGAGTTCAAGTTCATCTGGCTTATTTCCTGTGCTCTGTACATTAATGTAGAGACATTGAAGACCATGGGTTCTCCTTCCCAGCTGCCTGTGTAATGTTTTCTCCCTCCCACTGTTGAGTCCCTGCATTATTTGCCTTGTTCCCTCTATAACCATTTGACTATTATCTCCAGCACTTGATGAACTCCTGCCTTCCAAAGTACTGTCTCCCTCCCCCCATAACTCAGTTTAAAGCCCTCCTGATCAAATTTTTGATGCTATTGGTGAAAACGTATCTGCCAACTGGCATGAGATACAACCCATCCCTTGCCAGAAGTCCCCCTCATGGAACCGCAGACCATGATCCAAAAATCCAATTTGTTCTCAGTAGCACCATCTGCAGAGCCAGTTGTTTATATCTGCTATTTTCCTCTCCATTCCTGGACCATGTCCTTCAACTGGGAGAAGAGATGAGATGACAACCTGTGCATTCATCTCTTTCAGCTTCCTACCCAAAGCCTCATAATCCCTTATGATATTCTGAAGACTGTGCCTTGCAGTATCATTACTTCCCACATGGACCAAAAGGAAGGGGTAATGGTCAGTAGGCTTGACAAGTCTTGTCAGCCTCTCTGTCACATCATGGATCTTTACTACAGGGAGACAACCCACCTCCCAAGACATCTTATCAGTCCCACAAACCACTGATTCTGCACCCCTCAACAAGGAGTCCACCACCACCACCACCACCACCACCACTCACCTCCTCTGAGGCTGAGCAGTGACTATTGCCTGCGGTAGTACTGTCAAGGTCCCCTGCATTGTCCCTGCTGCTCTTCCTTATCATCCCTGATAAGAGAGAGAGCTTCAAATCTATTCTGTAGCTGCAAGCTCACAGAATGATACCTGGTTTCACTACTTCTGTGTGTGACATTCCTCTAACTGCCTACCTCCTGTGTATGTGAAGTGACCTCCTCTGTAGAAACTTTCTGTGTGTATTCCCCATCCAGGACCATCCGTTCCACTTTGTCCAGGAAAACCTCTTGCTCCCTAATATGCTGAAGTGTCCTTACCTGGGTCTCCAGCTTCCAACAGGGCTACCAACTTGCACTTGGTGCAGTTGAAATTACCTACATCCATAGGCAAGAAAATAAACATCCCACAACTGTTGCAGGTGACTGCAGCAGCAACCTCACTGTCTATATTGAGAAGCAAGTAAAGAGCAAATATGCAAAATTAAAAAGAGTAACTTACAAAAGGAGGACCTGGCAAATGTTAGTTTTCAGAAACAATACAAGGAAAAAATAGTGTAAGTGGCATAATGTGTACTTGGCTTCTGATAGAGAGGGGGTGGTTCCATAATAGCATCATTACATAGTTGCACAATTGTGTAATTGTGCAATTATGGCCCCCTCTTTTTTAAAAAATATAAATGATTCCACACCAATCATGGAGCAGGAGGCAGAGAAAACAAGTGTGTGTAAATGGTACTGTTATATTTCAAATGTGAGAAAGCGAATATGTGAACTAACACTATTCAAATGTAAATACGAAAGAGTGCACAAGAGTGCATTGCTGTTTGGCTATTTTTTGGGGTACAGGAGAATGGCCTAAAACAATTGACTAGTCTGATATTCACCCAATTTCTGCAGCAGTGGTTGATGTTCACTTCCACTTTTAAAATCCTGGGGAGTCCACAGGAAATTTCAAGTGTCCATGGATCATACTGAGCAGGTAATATGTATCATAGCACTCTATCTTTGAATACCCATTGGTCCAGGGATCCAGAAATGGGCTTCCCACCAAGACACTATACCATATGCTCTCCTATTGCCAGAAGCAATGCTGGCATCATAAATTAAAGTGATCCACAAAGGAGGAGATGTTGGCACTATCAACAAGGTGAGAAGCTGAGAACTTTCTAAAACTACATTTTACCAGCCTCTATTTTCAGACCCTGCTGAAGGGGCTATATAAACTGGGCTCCTTTCACACAACATAATTATAGTGCCATGATTCCACTTTTATAGAATCATAGAGATGGAAGAGACCACAAGGGCCATCCAACCCCCCTGCCATGCAGGAACTCTGAATCAAAGCATCCTGAACAGATGGACATCCAGCCTCTGTTTAAAAACTTCCAAAGAAGGTGACCCCACCACTCTCCGAAGATTGTTCCACTATCAAACAGCTCTTACTGTCAGGAAGTGTCTCCTAATGTTGAGACTCTTTTCCTGTAGCTTTCATCCATTGCTCCAGGTCATGTTCTCTGGAGCAGTAGAAACAAGCCTGCTCCCTCCTCAATGTGACATCCTTTCAAATACTTAAACAGGGCTATTGTATCACCTCTTAATCATCTATTCTCAAGGCTAAATATACCCAGTTCCCTAAGTCATTCCTCATAGGGCATGGTTTCCAGACTCTTAACCATTTTAGTCGCCCTCCTCTGGACACGTTCCAGTTTCTTAACATCCTTTTTGAATTGTGGTGCCCAGAACTGGACACAGTATTCCAGGTGGGGCCTGACCAAAGCAGAATACAGTGGCATTATTACTTCCCTTGATTTAGATACTATACTTCTATTGATGCAGTCTAAAATCGCATTGGCCTTTTTAGCTGCCACATCACACTGTTTGTTGACTCATGTTCAACTTGTAGTTTGCTAGGACTCCTAGATCCCTTTCACACATAGTCTCATTAGGCTAGGTGTCCCCCTCTTATATCTATGCATTTCATTTTTCTGCCCTAAGTGCAGTACCTTACATTTCTCCGTATTGAAATTCAGCTTTCTAATCTATTAAGGTCATTTTGAATTTCCGTCCTGTCCTCTGGGGTATTAGTTAATCCTCCTAATTTGGTGTCATCTGCAAATTTGATAAGTATGCTCCCTGTTCTTTCATCCAAGTCATTGATAAAGAGGTTGAATAGCACTGGGCCCAGGACAGAACCCTGTGGCACCCCACTGCTCACTTCTCTCCAGGATGAAGGGGAGCCATTGTTGAGCACCTTTTGGGTTCGGTCAGTCAACCAGTTACTAATCCACCTAACAGTTGTATTGTCTAGCCCACATTCTACTATCTTGTGTGCCAGGATGTCATGGGGAACCTTGTCAAAGGCCTTACTGAAATCAAGATATGCTATATCCACAGCATTCCCTTCATCTGCGAAGCTGCTAATTCTATCAAAAAAAGAGATCTGATTTTTCTGGCATGACTTGTTTCTCTGAAACCAATGCATGCTTTTTGGTGATTATGGCATTCCCTTCTAAATGTTCACAGACTCTCTGTTTAATGATCTGCTCTAGAATCTTTCCTGGTATTGATGTCAAACTAACTGGATGATAATTGTTGGGATCCACTCCCCCCCCTTTTTTTTTTTTGGTGAAGATGAGGACAACATTTGCCCTCCTCCAGTCTGCTGGGGCTTCTGTTCTCCAGGAGTTCTCAAAGATTATTGCCAATGGTTCTGAGATTACATTTGCCAATTCTTTTAATACCCTTGGATGTAGTTCATCTGGTGCTGGAGACTTTACCTGTCAAAGGTTGGCCGCACAGGCCCAAAGGCCCATGTTCTCTCTGGCCTCACATTGTCCTGTTTGGATGATGCAGGCCATTAGCCCTGGGCCAGGATCATGCCCAGATCTGGTAGCTTGGATGCAGATCCAGTGGATCTGGCCTGATCCTGGGGCAAAGGGGCCTTAACTCAGATCTAAATGACCTGATCTTTGCCCTTGAATTTTGTGGAATCTCTGTGGTAAATCCCAGCAGAACAGATAGCCCCATGCAGACCTTACCTTATTAAGCCATTGCAAAGTAAGGCAAAGCTCCTATGGAATCCTGGGATTTGCAGTTTAAGAAGTGGTATTTAGAGCCATTGTTGTGTACTGGTTTGAACACTGGACTATGACTCTGGAGATTAGGGTTCTATGCCCTGTTTGGGCATGGAAATCCACAAAATGTGCAGTTTTGTGACACACTAGCACTCTTGGGCAGACCAAGCTACAAACTGCATAATACCATGAATCCCAGGATTCCATAAAATGGAGCTACAGCATGTAAAGTGGTGTAAAACTGCATTGTTTCTACATTGTAGATGTTTCTCCAGGTGGATAAAACCTGATGAAGAAGACTCCAGTGCAAGATTACGTGCAACCGCTAGGTTTCCAGCTTCTTCCATCCATCTCTCTCTCTCTCCCCCCCTGTAGGCTTTTCCTCCTAGCCAGAAAGCTTTTTCAGGCCCCATTCACACTTGTGCTTTTGTGCTGGGTTGATCCTGGCATATTCGTTGATGCAATACTGAATCTGACCTGAATAGAAATTCACACTACATTTACCCCAATCAAATCTTTCCAGTGCAATTTAACCTTGTCCAATTCACACTGACCAAAGTTCCGATTAAAAATGGTGCCTCCTTATCAATTGCATGCAACCATTTCTGAGGGCTTTCCTTTTGTTCTGTCAATCAAATGATGCACAACAATGTCACAGTGTTTGGGCAACCCCCCCTCCCCATCCTTGGAGCATGGGGAGGGCAAGCCTTTTGGAGGACAACTTGCAATGAAACCCCCATGACAGCTTCTCCTTGGGGGGATTCCCCCCTGCCAGCCTCGGAGGATGGGGAGTGCAAGCCTCTTGGAGGACCCCTTGCAAATGCCTTTACTGCAGACACTCACTCACAAACCACAAGGTTGTGAGTTCAATACCAGCCAGGGCTCAGGCTCAACTCAGGCTTGAATCCTTTCAAGTTCACTAAAATGAGTACCCAGCTTGTTGGGGGCAATTAGCTTACAGTTGTAAACTGCTTAGAGATTTCATAACACGGTATGAAGTGGTATATAAATGAAGCTGCTATTGCTTTTGCTATTGCAATGAAATCCCCATGAGATGCCCCCCCCCCAGCCTTGGAGGATGGGGAAGGCAAGCCTCTCGGAGGACCCTTGCCATGAAACCCCACTTAGATCCGGCAACTAAGCATGAAAATGGTGATCGCCACTTAAGGTAGACCTGTGGGATGGGATGGGTATGTTCTGCCCCAATGCCCATTAATCCCTCCCTTCAGGATGCCCCGAATGAGATTGGAGGCAAGTTCACATTGGCAGCAGCCTCTTGACATGGGGAAAACTTTGATATCAGAAAACCTGCAATGAGGGGGATTTGCCCAGGGTGTACCCCTATTTGAGTGTGAAAAACCCGGTGCCAATGTGAACTACCCACTTTTAAACTGGTTTGCAAACCAGTTCATAATGTAGTGTTACTTCTCTGACATATGTTGCCTTCAGCCAATTCCCTCTCATACACACCATTGTGAAACAGAGGCAGAGTGCATTCTCATACATTGTTCCTGTCTTTTGGCATGAGCCTTCTGGAGATCCCCGTAGAGGTGATGGATGGGACTTTATGATAAATGACAGAAAGTGGGCATCTCCAAAACCTCTGTCCTCCACTGTTCCGCTTAATTCCTGCAACCTCATACCCATGACCTCCTTAATAGAGTCCATCCATCTGGCATGAGGACTTCCTCTATTTCTACTTCCCCCCATCTTTCCCAGCATTATTGTTTTTTCCCCCCCAAAAGTCCTCTCTTCTCATGATGTGTCTGAAGTTTGACAGTCTCAGTTTGGTCATCTTCGCTTCCAGGGAGGTTTCCAGTTTGATCTGCTCTAGGACCCACTTGTTTCTCCTTTTGGCTGTCCATGGGATCCTCAGCACTCTTCTCCAGCACAGATCACAAATGAATTGATTTTCTTCCTATCATCTTTCTTAACCATCCAGCTCTCACATCCATACATAGTAATAGGGAATGCAATGGCTTGTATGACTTCACCTTTTGTGCTGAGTTGTATGTCTTTGCATTTTAGTATCTTTTCTAGTTCTTTCATAGCCACCCTTCCCATTCCTAGTCTGCAGTCCCCATTTCTATCAAAGTTTAATCCCAGGTATGGGAATTCTTTTACTATTTCTATTTCTTCATTGTCTAGGTTGAGCTTGTGAAGGTCCTCGGTGGTCATTATTTTTGTTTTCTTTATGTTTAGCATTAAGCCTGCCTTGGCACTTTCTTCTTTGATCTTTCTTAGTAGGTGTTCCAGGTCTGTGAGGTTTTTTGCTAGTACTATGGTGTCATTGCATATCTTAGATTGTTGATATTCCTTCCTCCTATTTTCACTCCTCCTCCTTCTGTGTCCAAGCCTGCTTTTCTTATAATATGTTCTGCATACAAGTTGAACAGATAGGGTGAAAAGATACAGCCTTGTCTGATTCCCTTGCCAATTGGGAACCATTCTGTTTCTCCATGTTCTGTTCTGATAGTAGCCTCTTGTCCTGAGTACAGATTCTTCATCAGGACTATCAGATGTGTTGGCACTCCCATGTCCTAAAGGGCATTCCATAGCCTTTCATGGTCTATGCAGTCAAAGCCTTTGTCTATAAAGCACATGCTGATTTTAATAAATAATAATAATAATAATAATAATAATAATAATAACAACAATTTATTTGTATACTGCCCATTGGTGACCCAATCCGGGTGGTTCACAACATTAAAATAATACAGCATAAAACCAATGTATTTCCCACCCCCCTTAAAAAAACTATTAAACCAGATTTAATTAAAACCAATTTTCCAACAAGTTTAAAATATACAATAATAAAATAACAATAAGACCCTTGCGGCTTCCTTCAAGGGAAGAGTTATGGAGGATCTGCTAAAAGGGAGGAGGGCTGAGGCCGGGATATTTGGTCCGGGAAGGCCTGCCGGAAGAGATCCGTCTTGACAGCCCTT
Source organism: Phrynosoma blainvillii (assembly GCA_026167975.1). Lineage (NCBI taxonomy): Eukaryota > Metazoa > Chordata > Lepidosauria > Squamata > Phrynosomatidae > Phrynosoma > Phrynosoma blainvillii. The sequence goes on along the minus strand of JANUYF010000004.1, from coordinate 295,968,007 downwards.
TTAAAGCTGTCTAAAGATGTTAATTGATGGAACTCGTCTGGCAGGCTGTTCCAGACCCTGGGGGTGACAACAAAAAAAGCCATCTGGGAGGTAGTTGAGAACTTTGATTTTTGAGGCTCCAGATTTTTGAGGACTGGAGAGTGCGGGGAGGATTGTATGGGAGGAGGCGGTCCCTGAGATAGCTTGGACCCAAGCCATTTAGGGATTTAAAGGTGATAACCAACACCTTGTACTGGGCCTGGAAGCCAATAGGCAGCCAGTGGAGGGACCTCAAAACCGGGGTGATGTGGTCCCTCCTAGATGTTCCGGATACAAGACTGGCTGCCATGTTTTGGACCAACTGTAGCCCCATGTAGAGTGCATTACAGAAATCAAGGTGTGAGGTTACCAGTGCGTGCACAACAGTCTCAAGGTCCCTTACTTCCAGAAAAGGGCACAGCTGATGTATCAGCCGAAGCTGATAGCAGGCGCTCCTGACCGTCGCATTTACCTGATTTGTCATCAGGAGCGATGAGTCGAGGAGCACACAGTCACTGGAGGAGAGTGTGACCCCATCCAGGACTGGAGGTTGCAACCCAATTCTTGGTTTCGGGGCCGCTACTGTGAGCACCTCCATCTTGTCTGGATTCAGTTTCAATCTGTTTTTCCTCATCCAGGCCATTACCGCCTGAAGACATTCATTGAGAGAGGAGACGCCATTAGAATTCGAGGCCGACGAATGAGACACAGAGAAATAGATTTGGGTGTCATCAGCATACTGATAACACCCAGCACCATAACTCTGTATAATCTCACCCAGCGGCTTCATATAGATGTTAAACAACATTGGAGACAAAATAGCCCCCTGAGGGACCCCACAAGTAAGTTCCATCTTGCTGGAGCTACTGTCCCTGAGCAGCACCCTCTGGGACCTACCCGAGAGGAAGGACCGGAACCACTGCAAAGCAGTGCTCCCGATACCTAACCCCCTCAGGCGGTCCAAGAGGATGCCATGGTCTATTGTATCAAAAGCCGCTGAGAGGTCTAGGAGCATCAACAGGGTCACACTACCCCTGTCGATGCTCAGACGCAGATCGTCGGTCAAGGCAACCATGGCAGTCTCAACCCCAAAGCCTGTCCTGAAGCCGGTTTGAAATGGGTCTAGATCGGTTTCCTCCAAGACAGCTTGCAGTTGAAGAGCAACCGCAGTCTCGATTACCTTGCTCAGAAATGGTAACAAAGAGACTGGCCTATAGTTGTTCATATCCAGGGGGTCCAGGGAAGGTTTTTTCAGAAGCGGCCTAACAGCCACTTCCTTCAGACAAGATGGAACATGTCCTTCCCTGAATGATGCATTGATGATATCCGTGAGGAATCTCCTCAATGCACCCCCCCAGGAGGCCGTGCGGGGGACGGCCATCCATGATGGGCAAGGGTCGAGAGGGCAAGTTGTTTTCCTCAGCTTACCAAGCAGCTTGTCCACGTCCTTGGTACTCACAGATTGGAGTTGATTCAGGATAACTTCATCAACGGAGTCACTGGACACCTCGCCTATAGATTCTGTTCCAACAGTGGCATCGAAGTCGGCTCTTATCTGAGAGATTTTAACTGCAAAGAAGTTATTAAACATGTCACAGCAGGCCGTTGTCGGGTTAAGCAAGGGATTTGGAGTAGGGGGTACCTGCGTCAGCTCCCTCACCACCCTAAACAGCTGTGCTGGACTGGACTCTGCAGACGCAATACGTGCAGAGGAGAAAGCTCTTTTGCTGCCCATATTGCCTCCCGATAGGAACAAAGAAAGTTCCTATGGTGAGTTCTGTCAGATAGGAGTCGAGTCTTCCGCCACCTGCGCTCTAGTCGTTGTCCAACCCGCTTCATTCTCCTAAGCTCAGGTGTGAACCAAGGCCTTTGGTTTGAAGCGAGTTGGCAAGGATGCTTAGGAGCAATCATGTCGACAGCCCTGGTAAGATTGGTGTTCCAGGTATTGACCAGAGCATCGACAGGATCACCGGCATTTCCAACCATTAAACCCTCTAGGGCTTTCTGGAATCCAATTGGCTCCACAAGCATTTGAGGGCAGACCATTCGAATGGGTCCACCACCTCCGGTGGGGCAGATATTGGCTCTGAGTTCCGTTTTGACCAGGAAATGATCCGTCCATGACAATGCGGAGGTACTTACCACCTCCGCCCATGGATATTCCTATTCCGTAGTGAAGACCGCATCGAGTGTATGACCTGCACAATGTGTGGGCCCAACAACCAGTTGGGATAGGCTCATGTTTGTCATGGTCTCCATGAACTCCCGAGTCGCGCCTGTTAAACTGGTCTCAAGCGGGATGTTGAAGTCCCCCAGAACTAAGTCTGGGAGTCTCCAACAACAGTTCAGAGACCAGCTGTGTCAGCTCGGTCAGGGAGTCTGCTAGACAACCGGGTGGTCAGTAGACTAGCAGAATCCCCAAACTATCCCTGATCTTCAGGCTAAGGTACATACACTCGAAATGGACTGTGTTCTGGACAGGTATCCTGGTCAAGGTCAGGTGGTTCTTATGAACCAGAGCCACTCCGCCCCCCCGCCCACTTCCCCTCACCTTTTGGAATTCCCTGGTGCGCACCATTAGCCATTGTATGTTTGCAATGTCGTCCCTCATGCCTCTTCCTGTCCTGAACTCCACTTGGACCCCTGGGATTTCTCTCTCCATGTATGGTTGGAGTCTGTGTTGCAGAATTTTGAGCATGATTTTGCTTGCATGAGAGATTAGTGCTATGGTCCTATAGTTGCTGCAGTCTCTTGTGTCTCCCTTTTCCTGGATGGGGATGTATATTGATTGCTTCTGATCTGTTGGCTATTGTTTTGTTTTCCATATCTGTTGACATATGTTGGTCAGCACTAGAGTTGACTCTTTCAATGTGAATTGCAGCAGTTTAATTGGAATATCATCTGTTCCTGGTGATTTGTTTTTCGCTATTTCTATTATTGCAGTTTTCACTTCACTTTTTAGAATCTGGGGTTCATCTTCATATGGCTGTTCGTTCCAAGTGTCCTTCATTTTGTCATCTCTTTTGTATAATTCTTCTGTGTATTGTATCCAATGTCTTTTTATTCCTTCCTGGTCTTTAATTATATTATTTTTATTGTTGTCATAGATCGTCCCAGTATTTGGTTTGAATTTCCTTTCTTTTTTTTAAATTTTTACTGTTTATTGATTTTAAAAAAATCATAACTACATACATACATACACATACATAAACAATACAATCATTCAATATACAATACAGTCATACCCACATACCCATTCAACTGTTTACTCCCATTTAACATACTGCTTACAATATATCATCCCACACTTACACACCAAAAGACTCCCTAAACACCCAACCAAGTCGTAGTCCATTTATTTAAATTAACTACTTTTCTTCTAATTTCATTACTGAGATTATAACTAAAGCTTTAATTTTTTAATAAATCTTACATTACAAACTTTATCGCATATTGTCATATCTCCTTTCCAAAGGACTATTCTTGCCTTTTTAGGTTTGACTGTTTCATCTGGGGGAGAGACACTAGGCCCAGCACCATCGGGGCTGGAATACGAAGAAGAGCCCTCCCTCCATTACCATCCAATGTCATCTGGGGGAGAGACACTAGGCCCAGCACCATCGGGCCTAGAATAAGAATAAGAGCCCTCCCTCCATTACCATCTGATGTCATCTGGGGGAGAGACACTAGGCCCAGCACCATCGGGCCTAGAATAAGAAGAAGAGCCCTCCCTTCATTACCATCTGATGTCATCTGGGGGAGAGACGCTAGGGCAAGCACCATCGGGCCTAGAATAAGAAGAATTCTTACTTCTTAAAGGATGGGTGGGATTCGGGATTTTATGTTCTGTTTAATATATCTGTATGGAAATTTTAATGTTGTAAGCCACCCCGATTGCTCTGCAGAGGGGGCGGGATATAAATTATTATTATTATTATTATTATTATTATTATTATTATTTCTCGTTGATATAGTTATAGAAAGGTTTCCAAATTTCCTCGTTTTCATCCCAGTCCTGTCCTCTTAATAAAGCCGTTGCCTTATCTAATTGTATTACACTTAACAACTTGTCTAACCATTCTTCTTTATTAGGGAGGCTGTCACTCTTCCATTTCCTTGCAAAAACGGCCCTAGCACACACAATCATATAGAACATTAGCTTATCATGCTTAGTTTCAAGTTCTTTGTCTTCGCAAATATTAAGTAGGAATAGTTTTGGATCCATGTCTAAATGAGATTTCAAAATTTTGTTCATATTTTTATGAATACAAGTCTAGTATTTTCTTGCTTTTTTATAACTCCACCAACTATGATAGAATGCTCCAACCTCATGCTTACATTTCCAGCATTTAGATGAAAGATTTTTACAAAATTTAACTAGTTTAGTTGGTGTCAAATACCACCTATATATCATTTTGTAAAGGTTTTCTCTCAGATCGTAACAAGTAGTATATTTTAGTGTTTTATTCCAGATCTCCCATTGTTCTAACATAATGTTCTGTTTAATGTCTTGCGCCCATTTAATCATATATTCCTTTACTACGTCATCCTCCATCTCAATTTCCATTAAGCATTTATAGTATAGTGGTATTTTATGTGCATTGCTTGACATCATATCTTCTTCAAATTTAGTTCTTTCTGATCTTATCCCATTTATTTTTGAATCCATAATAAATCTTTCTCTTAACTGCCTATACAGCAGCCATCCTATTGAGTATCCCTCCTCTTTCAATTGCTCTAAAGTCTTGAATTTAAGGCCTGGATTTTCTTTAGAGTTGGTTACTAAATCTTTATAGGTGATCCATTTTTTCTGTTGGATAGTTTCTCTGTTGTGGAAGGCCTCATGAACTGAGGTCCATAATGGTATACCCAGACATATTCTAGCTTTATACTTGTTCCAGACTCTCAACAAAGACTTTCTAATAAAATGATTCACAAAATCTTTATGTATTTTTTGTTTTTCATAAAAGAGATATGCATGCAAGCCGAATCTTTGGTCTATTCCCTCCAGACTTAACAATTCTTTATCCTTTGACAGCATCCACTCCCTTAACCAATCTAAGCAATTAGCTTCATAGTATATTTGTAGATTCGGCAACACCAACCCTCCTCTCTCTTTTCTATCTTGCATAATTTTTAATCTCACCCTTGGCCTTCTACCTCCCCATATAAATCTTGAAATTTCTCTATTCTAGGGTCCAAATGGTTTGTTGTTAATTATAATGGGGATATTTTGAAATAGATATAGAAACTTCGGCAAGATAGTCATTTTTATAACAAATATTCTTCCTAGCCATGAGAGCTTTAACTTCTTCCACCTCATTAGGTCATTCTTTAGATCTTTTATTAGCCTTCCATAGTTGTTTTTAAACAGGTCTACATTCTTATTGGTCAATTCTATTCCCAGATATCTAACTTTCTTTATTATCTGATATCCTGAGGTTTTTTCTATATTCTGTTTTTCCTTGTCTGACAAATTTTTTGTCAGCACCATTGTTTTATCTTTATTTATTTTCAGTCCTGATATTTGGCTGAACTACTCTAATGCAGTTAACAACTGGTTTAAGCTATCCTCTGGGTCCGAAATCATAATCAACAAATCATCCGCATACGCTTTGACTTTAGTTTCATATCCTTTATATTTAAAGCCTATAATCTTACTATGTTCTCTTATATTATTAATTAGAGTCTCCACAACTATCAAAAACAAAAGAGGAGACAAGGGACATCCCTGTCTTGTACCATTTTGAATTTCTATTTTGCTAGTCTTTTCCCCATTTACTATTACCCTTGCTTCTTGTTCATAGTAAATCGATTTGATCCACTTAATAAAATTTGACCCCACATTGATTTTTTCTAAAACCTGGAACATAAACCCCCAATTCACCTTGTCAAAAGCTTTCTCGAAATCAAGAAACGTCATAATTAGTTTTCAATCTATTTTCCGCTCATGCAACTCAATGATATCCAGTACATATCTCATATTGTCCTTTATCTTTCTATCTGGTGGAAAACCATTTTGATCTTTTCCAATCCATTCTTTTAAAATGTTTTTTTAACCTTTCTGCTAGAACTACTGCAAAGATCTTGTAGTCGCAGTTCAATAGTGAGATTGGCCTATAATTTTTTATATTATGACTATCCTTATTTTCCTTGGGTATCAACACAATATCCGTCTGTTTCCATGAGGCAGGTGCACTATTTTCTACAAGTCCATTTATGACTTGACAAAGGGGTTGGGCCAGTTGTTGAGCGAAGCTTTTATAGAACTCTGCAGGAAACCCGTCCAGGCCTGCAGCTTTCCCTGTCTTGATTTTTTTAATGGCCTCAATTATTCCTTGAGTTGTCACTTCTTTATTTAAATTATTTCCTTGTTCCTCATTTAAACGTTCAAGATTACATTTATCTAAGTATTGCTTTATATCCTTTCCTAATATGTTTTCCTTTTTATACAGATTTTCATAAAACTTTTGAACTACTTTTTTAATCTTTTCTTGGTCTGTGATTCTTTGATCTTGTTCCTTCAGACATGTTATTTAGTTTTTCGCTTTTTCTTTTTTAATCTGGTAAGCAAGCCACTTACCAGGTTTGTTAGCTCCCTCAAATTCCTTTTGTTTCATATACTTTATTTTCCTTTGTATATCCTCATCCAGGCATAGTGAAATCTGTTGCCGTATCAGTTTAGTTCTTAAAATTATTTCTTTTTCATTTGGATTTTGCTTCATTTTTTTTCTCTTCCTCTGCTAATCTATTTTGAAGTTCTGTCAACTTCTGTGTTCTTAATTTCTTAATCCAATAGCTTTTTTTCCATAAAACATCCTCTAAATACTGTTTTTGCCGCTTCCCATACCATATTTAGATTTGTCCCTTTATCCATGTTTTCTTGGAAGAAGTTTTTTATCCATTCCTTCACCTCTTCATTAACCTTTTTACTGTTCAATATTTCTGTATTTAATCTCCAATTAAATTCCTTTCTTCCTACCTTTACGACCATTACAACAGGGCAATGATCTGAGAGTATTCTCGGCTTTATTACAATATCTAGTACTTTAGGAATTAAGTTTATTGATGTTAGTATCATGTCGAGTCTAGCCCATGACCTGTGTCTATCCAAAAAAAGTATATTCTCTCATCTCTCCTTTTTTCTCTCTCCAAGTGTCTCTTATGTTTAGTCTTTCCATCAACTCAAAAAATTCTTTTGGAAGCTTACCTTGATCACATCTATTTTTTTTCTCTGAGTGTCTGTCAAGTCTAGGTTCAATTACTGCATTCCAATCACCCATTATCATGCACACATTGAAGTTTAAATCCTCTATTTTATTTAACAAAATTTAAAAAAATCTCCCTCTTTTCTCCAACGGTCCATAAATCCCAAGTAGCAGAACGTTCTCACCATTTAGTGTTATTTGAACACCTACGTAATGTCCTTTATTGTCATTATTACCTCTACCACCTCGTATTTAGAGTTAATATATAGAGCAACCCCTTTCTTTTTATTCTCTGCTGCCGAAACAAAAAGATTTCCTATTTTCTGATTCTCTAACAATCTAATATTCTTTTTCTGTATCCTGGTTTCTTGCAAACAGATTATTCCTATACTTTGTCTCTTAATGTACTGAAAGATTTTGCCCCTCTTTTCATGCCCATTTAACCCCTTAACGTTCCAAGAAGCGATTTTTAAAGTGTCCATCTCCCAGATTTAACTCAATTTCATGTTTATGTGCCTTCTAAGTCCCCTTTTCCTTCTCCTTCTCCTTCACTATGAGTTGGCGGATATTTCTCCTCTTGCTCTTCTTCACTTTCGGATTCTAATTCTATCTCACTATCTTCCTGGACAGATTTTACTTCTTTCTTTTCTATCATTGGTGTCTTTTCCTCTGTTAACTGTGACCTCTTTGTCTTTCCCCCTTTCCTTTCTATTTCTCTGCTCTTCAATCCACTTTCTTGTTCTTTCTTCTTTTCCTTAAATTTATTTGTCTGAGCTTCCTCTTTCCCTTTCCTACTTTCTAAATGCTCCAGTTCTGTCCCTTGGCCTCCTCCTTTGTTATTATCCCACCTGTCCTCTTTCCTAATATGTTTCAAAAACTCTCTAGCTTCATAAACTGATTTAATCTCTATTCTCTTTTTCTGAAACCAGAGGTTTAAACCTTCTGGAATCCTCCATCTATAAGAAATTTGCTTTTCCCTTAACACAGCAGTGAAAAAGCTGTATTCTTTCCTTTTTCTAATTATTGCTGGTGGGAAATCTTTAAATAAATACAAGTCCTGGCTCTCAAATGTTATTGGGTTATTTTTATGTTTAAACCATATAACATCCCTCATCTGCTTCCTCACAAAGTAAACTATCACGTCTCTTGGGACTTTGTTTTTCTTTGCAACATAGGAGTTCAGGCAGTATAAATTATCTATTTCCAATTCGCACTGAGGGATCTCTTTGCCTAAGTACGTACTTAGGATATAAATAATTTTTTTCCACAGGTCCTTCCCTTCTTCTTCAGGTATATCTCGGACCTTTAAAGATCTTTCCCTAGTCCTTACTTCCTTTACTATATTTTCCTCAGCTAGATCCTTCTGTTTTTGTTTTATTTCCTTCAAATTTTCCTCAAAGTCTTCATGTTTCATTTCAATTTTTTCTATTTTATTTTGGATCTTACTCATTTCTAGTGACATTTTGTCCATTGTCCCACTAATTCCTTTTAGATCATCTCGTAATTCTTTCTTAATCTCCACTTTAAAATCATTCATTTCCTGTTTTAATTCTTGAATCTCCCTACTTAATTCCAATTTTATCTTTCTGATTTCTTCCATTAGGGACATGTTTAAATCTGCCCCTTTGGGTTGTTCAACCGAGGGTCTGTGATTAGCTTGTGCTTGTGCTTGTGCATGTGCCTGAGCCCTTGTAATTTTAGCGTGGCCATTTGCCAGAAGCCTCTTGTTTTGTTTCCGAGTATCAATTATACAATTATACAAATTTATCCCTTTACTATATGATTTCCTTATATCCTTAAATTCCTACTTCTAGCTCTCCAAGTATCCGTGATGTCAATAAGGACCCTGACACTTATATTTCTATTTTACGCACAAAGAACATCTTTATCTCTATTCCTGTATCAAATTTAGTCCATTATCACTTCATTTACAAAAAACCAAAAACAAACAAACAACAACAACAACAACAGCAGAGCAAAACATATAGAGCTGCACAGCATTGACGTAGCGTCCAACTCTCTACTTCTTTCTGCATGGACAAAGTCTAGTAAAATGTTTGAGCAATTAAATGTTCATAGTTTTTTGTGGGTTTTTTGGGCTGTGTGGCCATGTTCTAGAAGAGTTTCTTTCTGATGTTTCTGATGGAAATTTCTGATGGAAATTAAATGTTCCTTGCTCCTAAAGTCATAGAAAGCTTCAATTTCCAATCCTCACTCTTGCTTTTATCGTTTTTACTCAGTCAAAAGTAATGTTGATGATTTCAAAAACAGTCTTATCCTGTCTGTACTATTCCCAGTCACTTTGCTCTTCCCACTCTTACCGCTCCTAAGTGCATTGAAAAGTCCATATATTAAGAGAAAAGGAGGGCTTCTTCTTTCATCTAATGTATCACAGTTCACTCGCCATTCTAATTTCTTTTCTTTTCAGTCACTTTCTGCTTTTCTATAAGCTAAGTGATGTATAAAATTTCATTTTGGAGATTCCCGGGACCTTCTATATCCAGCCTCATCCTCAAATACTCTTTGAGACTACAGCTCCCAGAGATCTCCTCCACTTCCGGTGGTTAGGGGCCGCTCCCTCTTCTCGAACTCACTCGTCGTCTTAGAGCCCTCCTGCTGAATCGATCTCCTCCCGAGTAAGTTTACACTTTACTTTTTTCTCAAAGTTACTCCAAATCCTCTATATCAAGGGCTTCTGGGATATCCAAAATGAAAAACAGTCTATTTATTTACTTCTTACTTCTTATTTATATGAGACCTTCTTTACTTATAATGTCCATTTTTTATTTTAGAAACAAAGAAAGGGTGCTTATATTTCAGCTTGCCTGGTGTTTCGCTTTATTGGCATGTCAACGGAAAACAGCAAAGTCTCATTAATCCCATTTAGACTCTCATTTGCTCCATACGATAGCCAGTATCAGAGCCTAATAAAGTTCATTTTTTTAAAAAAAGTTGGTGGCATTCCTTTACCCCCTTTTTTGTGGGGAAAGCCAGTGGGCAAGATGTGACTTCTTGCGAACTATTTCTCACCTGGTCTTCCTCCTCCTTCTTCTTCCTTTCCTTTCTTCTCATGAGATATAGCCTGCCAAGGTTACCCTCCGAGTTCTCCCTACCAGGAGAACACTTCAACTGTTGGAAATAAACCTTACCAACAGTCAATTTCTGCCTGCGGCTAGACTGTTCCCTGCGGAGACAGCTTCGAACGTGTCTCACCGGTCTGCCATACCAACCGGACACCTCAGGGGCTAAGCAGACTAGCGGCCATGGGCCGCCCTGGGAAGCTGCGCCGTGGGACCGAGGCATCCCCATGCCTCAATCCTGTGGCACGGCTTTGCTGTCCCTGTAAGGAGCCCTAAATCAGCTCTCCTTTCATAAGTCAGCAAAAGTGCACCGCAAAAGGCTGCGGTGCACTTTCGGCGACTTTTCTGCTGCAGCGTTTGTGAATGCTGCGGCGGGAGGTCCTCCTCAGAGCGCCGGCCATGCGGAGGGCCAGCTGCTCTGAGGATGACCTCGGGAGGGGGTTGGGGCACCGAGCGTGCGGCTGCCCCTCCCCTTCCCTGCCCCCAAGATGGCCTTTTAAGTCATCTACTTAGGCCCTCAATCTGAATTTTCCTTTCAAATTCCTTCACAGTTTCCTGGCTCATCCCAGCAGATGATGCCATGGGACAAATTGAAGCTGTGGGCCAGATTCTGCCCTAGAACTTACATCCCAAGCATCAGAGCACACTTTAAAAATTGTCATACTAAATGTTTGTTTGGCAGAGATATAAATTAGAAAAAATTGTACTTAATTATTCACAACCACAGTAAGGTTCATAAGTGAGCAAACTGTAATAGCCCGATGAATAAGAAATTCATGCAAACAGAGTGAAGGAGCAAAATTATGTACTGAATGAAGGTGAAAACATGTTATTTTGAAGAACAAACTGAATGGAACAGAACAGGATGTTGACAGTTATAAAAATAGACAGAGAATATTGAGTGAACTGAATGATGGGAGCAATCAGACTGTTAGCTTTGGATGAAGTGAATGAGCAAATTGAAGCACAGAAAAGCTTCCTTGAAATTATGGAGGAGAGATTCATGGCTAAGGATTTGTGCTTTTAAAAATAATTGTCAAAAGTTTATAAAAAGTTATAATCAATTGTCCTTTTTGATAGGAGTCTTGTGAAAATACTAATATCATAAATGGAGATTTTAAGGCAGGAGTGGGGAAAGTGTTACTCCAGTATTGTGCCCCCAGAGATCTCTAACTTACCTTTCCTTTCAACTGTTTTCTTTACAACACCCAACTATCACAGTTTGGCAAGGGTAGTCCTGATCAATTCTCTGTTCTCCCACTTTCCTCCTCTGTCTTCATTTGCTGCAAACTGCAAAAGTAGGTTGTGCTCAATTAGCTCAGTAGTGGGAAGAGGAAAGTCTTACCCTTCCCAGTGGGCTCAGACAAAAGCAAACTGCTCCAGCTTTTCCTAGCTTGTGTGATATTCCTCATTAATAGCTTTTGCCATCTTGACCACACTCTGATGTTGCTTGGCCATATGTGTGCCAGTTTTGATCTGTGAGTTGTTGGGGGAGGGCATGTTTCTGGCCAATTTGGGGAGGGGCAAATATTTCACAGAAATACCCAAACCATGGAAAGATGACTAAAAAATCAGATAAAATGGGGGGTTGGGGGTTGGGAAGGGATTAATTTTTTAATTCTATTGTACTCTATGTATTTTTATTGTTGTAACCCACCCGGATTCTTTGTGATTGGGCGAGCTCTTGTTCACCGCCCGGATTGGCTCGCCACAGGGCGGTATATAAATAAAAATTATTATTATTATTATTATTATTATTATTATTATTATTATTATTATTATTTCCTATGCATACATTGAAAATTATGATAAAAGCATTGAAAGTTAGAATGACTCTGTGGCCTGGATGGCAGGGGAATTAGCCTTATCTCTTCTCAGTTGCAGACCCCTGCTTTAGAGCAAGGGTGAGGGACCTCTTTCATTCTGAGAATGGAATTCAACTTCATAGAACTGGGAGAGGTTGCATTCTAGACTGGGCCAAAAAAGCAAAGGAACTAGCATGATGTACTGTATATGCTAATGTATAAGTCTAGAAATTTTACTCAAAAAAATGGACTCCAAAAACCTGGGTCAACTTATCCATGGGTCAGTGTGAATACTGTATTTAAATTCTTATAAAAAAAGGGAACCATCCCCTAGTGAAAGGCAAGAGTGTAATGTGTCCTGGAAGCACTGACCTCCCTCTACTCTGTCATCCATCCAGGCTTTAAGGGTCGAGGGACTTCAGCTCCCAGAATCCCAGGAGCTATTGGCCAACATGGGACTATTGGCCAACATGGCTGAGGCTTTTGGGAGCTGAAGTCCCTCGGCCCTTAAAGGGGAAAGGTTGCCTACCCCTGCTAAACTTTAGGGTACGTCCAAACAGTTATACCTGCCAGAATTTTATAAGTGTTTTCCTTTGCTTCATCATCTAGATCCTTTGTTGCATGCCCCCAAGTTTTACCATCGACTTATCCATGGGTCATATCAAAATCCATAATTTTGGCCACAAAATCTGCCCTCGACTTATATATGAGGTTAACTTATAATCGAGTATATACGGCAGTTAGTGATTTGTGTATCAGAAAGAAATATAAGAAAATAAGGAAAAAAGTACAGGAAAAGAATCTAAATGACTCACAATAGCATTAAAAATATCTATCGATCATCTATCTATCTATCTATCTATCATCTATCTATCTATCTATCTATCTATCTATCTATCTATCTATCATCTCCATACAATTCATACTTATTCAAAAAGTATATGAAACAGACCTTTGGAGTGCAATCATAATTATATTGATTCAGAAATAAACCCCAATGCATTCAAGACCCTTTTGCACCATAGAATTATAGCACTATGATTCCACTTTAACTGCCATGGTTCTCTCCCATGGAATCCTGGGATTTGCTATTCATGGAGTGGCAATTAGTGTCTCACTAAATCATAAACCCCAGGATTCTATGGGATGCAGCCATAGTGGTATAACTATGTACTGTGAAAGCACCTTCCATGTGATTTATGGCACAATCTATTCTCAAGATGTGCAGAGTAACCTTTGCAGAATCTGAGTTATCATTGCAAGTGCACAGTTTTTCCAGCACAATCCAGCAGAGTCCTATTTGCTGTAACATGTCTGTCTGTATAAGACCAATGACAGAGCAGAGACTGGAAAGAACAGAGGATAAATGGTTCTTATCCAGTATATGGGGAAGCAGAACTATGCTGTCTTTACTAAAAGGCACATCTTTAGTTCATGCAGAGGAACTACAAGGCATCTGGAGTGCAGATCAAAATTCTACAGTACTGCTCTGCCTCTGTTTGCCATATGAAATCTTTGGCTGGAACTTGACAGTGAAATATGCTGCCTCAGAGAGTGATAGAGTCTCTTTCTTTGGAGATTTTTAAACAGAGGCTGGATGTCAATCTGTCAGGAGTTCATTGATTGTGTATTCCTGTATGTCAATGGGTGGACTGCATGATCCTTATGGTCTTTTCCAACTGATTCTATCGGCTCATTTGCACTAGCATTTTTGTGATGAGTAGATCTGAGGAGATGTGATGATGCAATACTGAATCAAAGTTTCCACTATGTTTACCCTGATTGAATCTTTCCATGGAAATTTAACCCTGATGAAGTTCACATTACAATTTGTATCATTTTAAAATGGAGCCGACATTTCAATCATTTTTAAACTGTCAATCAAATGACATGCATCTATGTCATACTGTTTGGCCAAACCCCCCCCCCCCCCATCTGCCTCGGAGGATGGCAATGGCAAGCCCCTCAGAACAATCCTTAGCAAGAAACCCTGGGATAGGTTAGCCTTGGGGGAGTCACACTCTCTCAGCCATCTAATAATCTAATAATATAATCTTTCAGCAATATAATATTGTGCGAGAGCTGTAGTTTGCACCAGCTTGGGAGCAGAGTCTGTTGTGGTTTTATTTCTTGGGAAAGAGGAAAAAACAACCGCTAACCCACAGCCCCACGAATAGTTTTTTTTTTTAAAAAAATGTCAAGCAAATCATGCACACCTTTGTCATACTGATGATGCGAGTATTTAAAGGTGCTGTCTACTGAGGCCATGCAATAGCAAATATGTGCATAGGTTGTCAAATTTTATTTTATTTTTTTTTAAAAAATACCATCTAATGATGTTCCCAGGAGTATCCCCTCCCTAGGTTTGGTGAACTCTGGCACCAAACATTGGTGCAAATAAGGGGAGTAAATCCCTGGCAGAAGAGGAAAAAAAAATCTGGGCTGCACTTTAAAGAAACCACTTTCCAAAGTGTGGGAAGTTTGAATCCACTGCATTTCTGGAGCTGCTTTTTTCACTCTTGGAACTGAGTACCGAGAGAGAAAAACACTGGCACTTGGCTGGCAGGGAGAGAGCAAAGGGGTGGCCATGATCCACTCCTGCACATTAACTACTCCCTCCTGGATGTCCTAAATGGTGGCACCCTGATAAAACCCAGTGTTTTGGAAAAGAAAAACTCAATCTTGGAAAAACTGGGTTAAGGGGGATTTGCACTGGGCCCCCCAAATTCAGGTTGGGAAAACCCGATGCAAGTGTGAATGACCCCCTTTTAACTGGTTTGTAAACCGGTTTATAACATAGTGTGAACGGCCCTGCAAACTTGATTTTCCAAAATCAGCAGCTGAAACTTTATGAGGTAAAAGGTAAAGGCAGTTCCTTGACATGAATGTCTAGTCGTAACTGACTGTAGGGGGCAGTGCTCATCTCTGTTACTAAGGTAAAGAGTCAGTGTTGTCTGAAGATGAATCTGATCATGTGGCCAGCATGACTGCACCAAACTCTGTTACCTTCCCACCAAAGTGGTACCTTTTTTCTGATTAAATTTTTATTGACTTTTTACAATAAAATACATAAAGTCTGTGGAACAATGAAATTTTTATGCTTTCGAACTACTAGGTTGGCAGAAGTTGGGACTAGTGACAGGAGTGTATCCCATCATGAAACTTTATAAACATGAAGATAATCACTTATTGCTTGTTAATATAGACCCATTAAAATGCTGATAAAAGAATAGCGACATGTTGTTGCTGTTAACTGCCCTCGAGTCAACTTTGATTCATGGTAACCCTATGAATGAGACATCTCCAAGACTTTCTGTCTTCAACCTGCAGGCTCAAGCTTGTGTCCTCCTTGACCAGGTCTAACCTTTGGCATGCAATCTTCCTCTCTTTCTACTGCCTTCCACATTTTCTAGCATCATTGCCTTTTCTAATTATTCATTTTTTCTCATGGTGTGTACAACAGCCTCAATTTAGTCATCTTGGCTTCCAGGGGGAGTTCAGGCTTGGTCTGTTCAAGGACCTGTTTGTTTGACTTTTTGGTTGTCCATGTTATCCTTAGCACTCTTCTCCAGCACCACATCTCAAATAAATTGATTTTCTTCCTAGTGGCTTTTTTTCACTGTCCATCTTTCACATGTATACATGCTGATGGAAAAAACAATTGCTTGGACTATCCTCACTTTAGTTTTCAGAGTTATGTATTTACACTTTATGATTTTGTCCAGTTCTTTCATAGTTGCCTTTCCCAATCCCAGTTTTCTTATTTCTTGACTGCAGTTGCCAATTGATCAATATTTGATCTGAGGTATGGGAACTCTCTGACTACTTCAGTGCTCTCATTATCTAGGATGGATTCCTGTAGATCTTCTGTGATTATTTTTTCCCCTTAATGTTCAACAGTAAATCTACCTTGGTACTTTCCTCCTTGACCTTCTTCAGTAATTGCTCCAGGCCTTTGTTGGTTTCTGCTAGCAGTATTGTGTCATCTGCATATCTTAGGTTGTTAAAGTTCCTTTCTCCAGTTTTCACTCCTCCTACATCCAAATCTAAGCCTGGGCTGCATACAATATATTTTCTACATACAGTTTGGGTGATCATATGCAGCCTTGCCTGACCCCTTTGCCTATTGAGAACCACTCTGTTCCTCTGTATTCAGTTTTGATGGCAGCCTCTTATCTTGAGTACTGGTTATGCATCAGGACAATGAAATGTAATAGCATTCCCATTTATTTGAGAGCATTTCATAGTTTTTCATAATCTATGCAGTCAAAAGCTTTGCTGTAGTTGATAAACACATGTAGATTTTCTTTTGGAATTCTCCATTATCCATCATATGTTTGCATATGTTTGCAGAGAGTAGTCAAGATGCCAAAAATTATTAATAAGGATGCACACACAAGCTAGGTGAGGCTGGCACAGTTTGCTTTTGCCTGTGTCTCTTGGGAAGGGCATGGCACCCTGCTTCATCTCTTCCCCTACAGTGTTAAATGGTTGCAAGCTACTTTTACATTTTGAATGAAGTTTGCATCAACAGAAGTAGACTGAAGTTGAAGAGAAAACAGTGGGAGGAGGAAGCAAGAAACTGGACTATCTTAAAAGCAGCTGAAAAGCTGGGATGGCAGATGATTAATCAGGACTGTCCCTGACAAATTGGGAGAGCTGGAGGGCATCATAGTTTCATTTGAGATAAATTAATAAAACAAGGGGATCCTATAATATCAACTCATCTTAGATCTTTTATAGTTTGTATACCTATACAGCCTAGAATCATGAATCCTGATGTCAAACTAGACATCAAGGAGAATTCATATTCCTTATGATTAACTGTTTTCCCTCTCACAAAGGGATTTCCTTAGAGGTACATCCCTCCCCCAGCGCGATATGAAGCGGTATATAAATGAAGCTGTTTTGCTTTGCTTTGCTCACTAGAATTACAAATTACATTTGTGTTTATCATCAGTTCAGTCACAAAACAAAGCATGCTAAATGAAGATATATATGTAAGGAAAATCATGTGCTATGACAAACAGATATTTTCTACCACTTGAGGTACTCTTCCTAAATAGATTGACTGGTTTGACTCCCACAAAGGTCTCTCATTCCATAATGCTCTTTAATCACTGAAACTGTGATAGCCACTTTAATTCTACAGAAAAGCAACTAGAAGCAATTGTGTTCTTAGCTGAGCAAATTATTTGAAAGTTATTGTTATTTCTCAATATCTTGTATGATGACTTATTTGTATTCACAAGGATTCTCATGAAAAGTCTGAAGGAGAACCTCATTCATTTTTAATATATATCTATGGAAGAACAGAATATTTTAGAACTTCATGTGGTCTCTGGAATTTTCAGGCCGGTTCTCTTTATAGTTCACCTGTGGTTCACTCTTTGTAGTTCACCTACATTTATTCAAAATAACCCAAGCTTCTGGCCATCACAATACAATGTTTTAAAAACATAGTGGAATTTGAGATTAGGCTACATGTGTATATATATATATATATATATATATATATATATATTAAAAATGAATGAAGTTCTCCTTCAGACTTTTCATGAATATCATTTTTGTTCCTGACTTGGTCATGAAGTATATTTCAGAAATCTAAATTTAAAGCAGTCAGTTATGACTGATTCAATTATTTGGATATAAAAATCTCTCATATACACTACTTTTGGTCCCATTCTGGGACAAAGGTGAGATATTAAACAAACAAACAAACAAACAAACAAACAAATTAGGTACTCTGAGCACAGAGAAATAATAAACTACTCCCTGATGAACAACAGAGTTTTTGGGTACCTGAAAGACAAGCAAGTTTTATTTGGCACCAGTTTTTGTGGTGACTTGAAGGCAGACAACAACAACATCCCACTGTATCTGATGTCTGGAACATAGCCTTATTTGGGAGAGATTTAAATATTTAATCAGCTATGGCTACACTCTGTTCTGATGAAATGGGTGGCAGTCCATGAAAGCTGAAGCCTAACTGAACTGTAGTTAGTTTACCAGAAGACTTTTTTTTGTTATTTTGTTATTTTGTTGGAACAGACTAACAATAGTTACTCTCCCATTCTGATGGTTTCTCATGGTCTTCACAAAATGTTGTATTTTGGAGACATTGTCTTGGAAGCTAGAATGCAGACCCATCATATATTTAAGGGTTGAAGGTTTTGTTGCTCCGTATGTTTTCCATGTCTAGGTCCACAGGTCAACTGTCCTAGCTTTCCAAAAGATCCACGAGTAAACCTGCGGTTGACTATCTCTACTTAGACCAGAGCATTCTGACATGCTAAGCCTGGATCCAGAATAGATCTGCCACAAACATTATACTTACCAAAAGCTCAAGGAAATATACCATATTAAGGAAGAGGCTCTAGGAATCATATATGTTGGATAATGGAATGCACCAGAGAATTTCAGAAAAAAATTAAACTGTGCTTTATAAATTATATCAAAACTTTTGATTGTGTAGATCATGAAAAGCTATGGATTGTTCTAAAACAAATTGGTGTGCCACAACATCTGATTGTCCTCTACTCTACTTTCTTTCTTTACAGTGAAACAAGAATATTAACTTCTCCATTAGAGGTAATGTCAAGTTTGAGCCAAGCAAGTAAAAATTGCTACTAATTCTCAAAGCGGGTGATGCATGAGCTAACATCTATCAGCAGCATTTGTCTGATTTGGATGCTGATGGAGGCTTCCCTATTTGCAGTGAATAAATTTTAATTATTTATTATTTGCAGTCCCAAAGTCCTGATTTGTCTCTGTGTTGGAGTCACAACTATGCATAGGGGGATTCTGGACCCCCTACCCCTTCCCTTGGTGTACACAGCTTGGGCTACCCCAAGTTATTTTTCTGTCTGGGGCAAACAATGCTATGGCACCCTGTCTGACTCCATGTACATAATCCATTGGAGGATTCTCGGAGTAGTGATCCAAAATGAAGAACTTTCCAAGCTTTGCATCTAGCAGGTTTTGCCAGAGTACAACAGAAACCTTTGAAAACAACCTTGACCAACCTCTTTAGATAATGCATTTCCTCTTCTTCAGTCAGTGGTGACTCAGGACTGATTTATCTGCCCCAGGTGTTACTCTGCATGCTAAATGAGCTAAATTGTTGAATCTATGGAGATTATTGCACTGCTAATAAAACCGGCTTACTTGAGCTGGCATAAAATTTAAAACAGGCAGTATTCTGATGTTATCAGAAGGATTTAGCTGCCGAAATCACCACCTGGATCCATCCCCGCTCGCAAGGGCACTCAGCGCTCATCTTTTCAAAGCCGTGAGTTTTCCGGCTTAAGAAAATGGCCCCCAGAGCAGCCCTGGGAGCAAGGATGGGCCCAGGTGGTGATTTCGGTGGCTAAATCCTTCTGATAACATAAGGACGCTGCCTGTTTTAAATTTTAAGCCAGCTCAGGTAAGCTGGTTTTATTTGCGGTGCAATAATCTCCTATTTTGTGGATAGGGTTCAGCAGTCTGCTCTAGGCCTTAGAAGAAGCACTGCCCCACTGGCATGCAAACCAGCTGTATTCAGTGACTGCTGGTATCTTTCTCTCTTCTCCACTAGTGAGATGTTTTCAGTTGGTTGAAATGCAAACAGACAGAAGATACTAAGGCCCATAAAGTGAAAACTACTTTTCCTTTTGTATCACTCTGCCCCAAACCATGCCTGTGAAGGTGATGGGACTGAGAGACCCCCTGCAGATCTTAAAGTGTGCACCAGCTTGTATAAGGAAAGATGTATATGAAAAAATTTATAAGGAAAGCCCTTTGAATTCTGCCTGGAAATGGACTGGTTTCCAATTGAAACAGTTTCAGCAGGAGACTCACATGACTCCTGTAACTAGTTTCAGTCAACAGCCTGGCTGCAGCATTTGAAACCCACTGAAGTTTCAGAACAGTTTCCAAAGACAGCCACACAGAAAGCATATTACAGTAGTCCAAACAGGATGAAATCAAGGCATGTGTCACCATAGCCAGACCTGACTGTTCAAGAAATGGGCACAGTTGGCACATTTAACTGTGCAAATGCACTCCAGGCAACAGCCCAAACCTGGCATGCAGGCGCAGATCAGGAGTACACTTAAACTGTGAACATTAGATTTCAAGGGGAGTGTAATCCCCATCCAGCACAGGTGGAATCCCTATTCCTTGATGTGCCTTCCAAATGACCAGGAGCACCTCTGTCTTTTCTGGATTAAGTTTCAGTTTGTTCACCCTCATCCACTCCATTACTGATAGCAGCCACTGGTTTAGAAGGCCCTTTAGCATTTTGTTGCAGCTGTGATTTTATTTCATTTTGACAGGCCCTCAAGCCTCAGGGGATCATGGTTCTGAAATCATTGTACCAATCATACATTCAGGAAAGCTGTGTGCGTGTGTGTACGGTGGGAAAACAGAACTTTTCGTCCATGTGTTTTGGTCCCTCTCCAATGTTTATATGCTCCTGTGCATCCTCACTTCTGACATCTGTGTGCTTAGCTGAACATGTGAAAGACACATTCATGAGTACAGAATGCTAGCTCACACAACTGAATACCCTAAAGCAGGAGTCCTCAAACTTTTTAAACAGGGGGCCAGTTCACTGTCCCTGAGACCATTCGAGGGCCAGACGTGTGCACTGCAGGCCCGGGACAAGTCGGCTGCTAAACAGGACAGGCAGCAGCGGCAAAAACACCCGGAAGGCCGGATAAATGTCTTCGGCGGGCCGCAGTTTGAGGACCGCTGCAAAGAAACACTCTGTGTCTGGTTTTACTCTGTTGTTAAAATATTATTGTATTTTATTATATTTTAGTATTGTTTTGAACTCTTATTAGTTGCCTTGTGTGGTGTGGAAGTACTGCAAGGGTGGGATATAAGCCTTTTTAAAATAAAGAATTTAAATGAAAAAAAAATCATAAAAATTGCACTGATTAATTGATTATAAAAGAGATATGATCAGACTAATTGGCTTGGTAAGTGAAGCTTTCTTTCATTAAGTGAGTATTTTACTGGCAGCTTTTGAACTGGACTCAATTTCTGTGCTTTTAGAATTACTCTAATTTGCAGTAATTAGCAAGAATGCTTTTCACAACATAGAGATAAATGTTATTAACATCTTGATGTTTTTCTGCAGGTCGTCATGCAGTTGTCCCAGAGTTGTAACTTTGTTGTTGTTGTTGCTGCTGCTGTGGGCATTCAAGTTATTCCCAACATATGAGGCTTTCATGGCAATTTTCTTCGGAGGACATTTGCCATTGCCTTCTCCTGAGTCTAGGAACATGTGACTTGACCAAGGTGAGTTTCATGGCAGAGCAGGAATTGAACCCTGGTCTCCAGAGTCGTAGTCCAACATTCAAACCACTATGTCATGCTGGCTCTCTCCATAACTCTGGAAACTAAGGTTCAAATCCCCACTCAGCCATAGAAAACTATGGGGTGACCTTGTGCAAGTCACCCTCAAGGAAGACAATAACAACTTCCTCACACCCTGAAAAAATCTTGCCAAGAAAATTGTTGGTTTGCCTTAGGGTTGCCATATGTTGGAAATGACTTGAAGATACACAACAACAACTACTACAGGAGGATAAAAGGACAGGAACAGAAGATGTGGAAAGACCAGTTTACTGACCAATCCACTGAGTCTTCAGAGACGTTAGGATAGGTGGATAAGAGATGAGGAGAAAAGTACTTAACTCTGTCATTGCTGATTTCTCTTGTTGTGGTTCCAACAGTATATACCAGGGGTCGGCAACCTTTTTTTACCTGGGGCCGGTCCCTTCTGGCGGTCCCTTCCAGCGGGCCGGGGGGGAATGGCAGCGCGCGCCCCCCACCACTGCGCACACCATGCACGCCACCGCTGCCTCCGCACATGTCGCGGCCGCCATTTTGGAAAACAAAAGGCAGCAAGAGTGGTGGCCGCCATTTTGTTTTCCAAAATGGCGGCCACCAAAATGCGCGGCAGAGGTGGCGGGTGGCAGCAGTGGCGGGGTCAGCAGGGGGCGGTAAACGGCGGTCCACGGGCCGGAACCAGCCTGCAGGCTGTAGGTTGCCGACCCCTGGTATACACATTCAGTGTACATTTCATCTAGTTCGTTTGTCATACCTATCCTGAATGACATAATGGAAAGAAAGGCATTCTTGTCATTGACAAGTGATATGGGGATGGGGGGCAGGGAAGAAAGGTTGTATTGGTCCAAGCTATAGCAATTGCCCAAGGGCTTGTTCTTAAGATAATGGGATACAAATGGAAACCTGGATCCAGGTGCTTTCCTAGCTGTGTAGAAATTGAAGTGTTTGGCAAATATAACTTTCCTCACTGACCTCCAAGGCAATCCTCATCTGCAGTTTTTCCCACTTCCAAGTCGATATTCAAAGTAGCAGAGTCACTGGATCTCATTATCCAGTGGAGATTCTTCCGTGGAACCCATGGTGGTTTCATGTTTTGAATATTCTGGATGTCTCTGCCAATGGCAATAATCCATTCTGAAGTGCCATAACAAACAAGTTGTCCTTATCACTTTATGCAAGACTGATTGTGAAATAATAGAACTATTGACTGTTCAGAAAATGTAATTTCTTTTTATGGCATATAAAATAACATTACATTTGTGGTGCTTTGGTGATTTGTGCAGAGCTTTTGGATGCTGATTTTGAACATTGCAGGCCCCAGAATATCTGTGTTTGTATAGGTATGACTGATGATGACTGGAGGATTCTGGGAGTTGTAGTCCAACAATTAACATTTACAAGCTGTGCTATTGTGCTAGTCTCTTTAGAGGTCAAAATCATTTAAAGGTAAGCCAATTCATTTGTTTTCATGGAATCCCTGGTTCATTATGGGTATCAATTCCTCCCCTTCTCTTTTCCTCTCTGTACCCATAGTCACTAGGGGTACAAGGTGCATAGGCTACATATACTTGTTTTTGAAACAGAATTGTGCTCCCAGAATCCTCCTGGAAGTGTAAATCAGCTTTAAAACAAGGTGAATTTTCTTTGCACACCTTGTAAGGCATCCTGTTGTTGTTGTTGTTCTTGTGTGCCTTCAGGTCATTGCTGACTTATGGTAACCCTAAGGTCAACTTGTCATGGTTTTTTTTTTTTTTTTTTAGAGCTGAGAGTATGACTCACCCAAGGCCACCCAGTGGGTTTCCATGGTCATGTGGGGAATCGAACCTTGATCTTCAAATGCATCTGAGGAATAGACTGAAGTCTACGAAAGGTCATGCTGCCAACTTCTTTATTTCAGTTAGTCTCAAAGGTGCTACAAGATATCCCTACATAATTGACCTTCAAAGTTGTAGTCCAACATTCAAATCACTACAGTGACATATAAATGCATGGTATACATGTGTGTAAGATTCTTTTCAGAGAGGGAAAAAGAGCTATTCAATAAACCCTTATGTTGTGCCCCAAACCCTTCTCCCAACTGTCAGGATTCAGCAGGGGCTGTTGCTGCTGCTTACCGGTGTGGAGGGAAAGAAGGGAGAAGAAATCCAGATGATGAAGGTACATTTGCTCTGCATTCCCAGGAGAAGGAAAAGAAAGGAACACACCATCTGTGAGCACACTCTCATTTTTGATTCATTTCAAGCTGATACCAGTTGCTTTTTCATTGTCTCAATGGCCTTTTCCTTCATTTAGCCTCCTTTCCCAAGCTGAGACCAAAAGCATCTTCATTGTCTGAACTGCCTCTCCATTCCCTTCCCACTGCATAGGTAAGCAGCAGCAGCTAGCAGGACCCCTCCCAGGATTTGACAGCTGCCAGAGGAGGTGGAGACACAACATCTGAGGTAGAATCCAGGCCCTTGTTTTCAAAGTAGACCATTATTTATTTAGCCATTCTCATGTTCTGGAAGAACTTGACCCATGGGAGTTGTCCATGCTTGTCTTAGGCAGTTGGGTGAGGTACACCTATATTTCTGGTGCTTTACTTCAAATTGGCAGTGCAGTTCAGGGACACAGATCGAGCACAGTCTGCAGCATAAAAAAAAAGAATAAAGAGCTCTCCAGTTGTGTAAGCCCACTGTTCTCCTGTTGGGAGCTATCAAGACAATAAGTTTGTTCTTATCATGTGTTTCAGTGTATTAAGTGGTCACTACAAGATACTGTGGCATGCTTACTGTTAGAGGTTTGTGAGTGTGTAACCTGTTGAGCTGCATTATTTGCAAACAGTAGCAAAGAAAGTTTGAGCAAGATCTGCTAAATTAAATAAAGGTCAAGGTAAAGGTATTCCCCATTGACAAGATTGTCAAGTTGTGTCCAACCGTAAGGGATGGTGCTCATCTCCATTATTAAGCCAAAGAGCCAGCATTGTCAGATACTACTCTGTGATCATGTAGCCAGCATGATTGTTTGGAACACTGTTTACTTTCCCACCAAAGTGGTACCTATTTATCTACTTGCATTTGAATGCTTTCAAACTGCAAGGTTGGCAGAAGCTGGGACTAATGAGAGTCACCCCATGAGAGTCACTCCATCATGAGAGTCACCCCATCATGCTGCGCCTGGCCCTTGAACTGCCAACCTGCCAATCTTCCAATCAACAGCGTCTTAACCACTTGAGCCACCACATCCCAACTTGACTATTGCTTGCAGAATCAAACATAGATGAAATTAATTACTGGAGATTTTTGTTACAGTCTTGTTTGAGCTAAGCTTTTCATGATTAATGAGAACTGAGAAGCTCAATTACTTTTTGCTTTTACAGTTTCATCCCTTTTAATGGTTTGTAACAGACAGTGGGCTACAAGCAATAAATATTCATTCCATTGTTGGCTGGCTTCTTCTGTGGGCCAGGACATTCAAGGGAGGGAGAAAAAAAAGATCACTGGGGTGGTGGTGGTGGTGGTCAGGGTACATTTTGTCCGCCCCCCCCCATTGCATGCCAAAGTATTGCTTTGGATCACACTCCACCATGTGATTTTGGATGCTATGCATGGCTGGGTCTGGTTGGTGCTTGGATGGAAGACCACCAGGGAAGAGCTAGGACTAGAAAAGAATCTGCTTTGGAAAAAAGGTGGCATATAAATGAAGCAAATAAAATTATTATTAGGAAAGAATCCTGCCTGAAATGCAGAAGAAGTGCTAGCAGTCAGTTCTCAGAGTACTGGAATAAACAGACCAGTATTCTGGGTCCATAAAAAGCAGCTCTCTACATTCCTTGGAACTAATTTTTATTTATTGGTTATTTAGCCTTCTAAAATGGGAATAATTTAAAACTGGGCCTAGCCGATAAATGACAGTGGTGAGAAATGTTAGAGATGGGTGGAAATCCCCTGCTCAGTTTCTATGTGCAATTACCACACTGGATATGGTGGAAGTAGATCTTTGGCCAAGTTCAGATCACCATTAATTGTTAAATGAATATGGAATATGAAAGGAAAAGATGAAGAGGCAGAAAGCCTAGCTCATTTTCTACCTTCATAATTGCTAACAGAGCCTTCCTGTTTTTGTAAGATATTTCTTGCTGGAACTGATCAATGGCCTATTCAGTTCGCTATCTTGTCTCCCATAGTGACCTACCTGGTACTTCTGGCTGATGTGAGGGCACCTGACTTTATATCAGACATGGAGTAGTTGCCATCATCCCTTGTTATTCCTCAGCAACTGGTATTGATAACAAAGCTTGGTTTTGTTTGGACTGCAACACTCACAGTCCTGTAGCAAAGCTTCATTTATATGGCTGGGAGAGGATAGCGCTGTTACATGGGCGCAGGCTCTCCCAGCTGGGTACTCTGTTAGTGAACAGGTGAGGGGAAGTGGGCGGGGGGGAGGGGCGGAATGGCTCTGGTTCATAAGAACACCTTGACCTTGACCAGGATACCTGTCCGGAACAAAGTCCACTTCGAGTGTATGCACCTAAGCCTGAAGACCAGGGATAGTTTGGGGATTTTGCTAGTCTACCGACCACCCCATTGCCTAGCAGACTCCCTGACTGAGCTGACACAGCTGGTCTCTGAGCTTTTGTTGGAGTCTCCCAGACTTTTAGTTCTGGGAGACTTCAACATTCCGCTCGAGACCAGTTTAACAAGTGCGGCTCGGGAGTTCATGGATACCATGACAAACATGGGCCTATCCCAATTGATCAACAGGCCCACACATTGTGCAGGTCATACACTCGATGCGGTCTTTAATACAGAACAGGAATATCCATGGGCAAAGGTTGTAAATACCTCCGCATTGTCATGGACGGATCATTTCCTGGTCAAGACGGAACTCAGAGCCAATTTCCGCCCCACCGGGGGTGGTGGACCCATTCAAATGGTCCGCCCTCAAAGGCTTATGGAGCCAATTGTATTCCAGAAAGCCTTGGAGGGTTTAATGGTTGGGAATGCCGGTGACCCTGTCGATGCTCTGGTCAATACTTGGAACACCAATCTCACCAGAGCTATTGACATGATCACTCCTAAGCGTCCTTGCCATCCCGCTCCAAACAGTAGGCCATGGTATACACCTGAGCTTAGGAGGATGAAGCGGGTTGGACAACGACTAGAGTGCAGGTGGCGGAAAACTCGACTCTTATCTGAAGTCGCCATAGGAACTTTCTTCGTTCCTATTGGGAGGCAATACTTGCAGCAAAGAGAGCCTTCTCCTCTGCACGTATTGCGTCTGCAGAGTCTCGTCCAGCAGAGCTGTTTAGGATGGTGAAGGAAATGATGCAGGTGCCCCCTGCGCCAAATTCCTTACTTAACCCGACAATGGCCTGCTGTGATGCATTTAACAGCTTCTTTGCAGATAAAATCTCTCAGATAAGAGCCGACTTAGATGCCACTATTGTAACAGAGTCATTAGGCGAGGTGTCCAGCGACTCCGCCAATGTAGTTATACTGGATCAGTTCTAATCGGTGAGTACCGAGGACATGGACAAGCTGCTGGTAAGGTGAGGAAGACAACTTGCCCTCTCGACCCTTGTCCATCATGGCTGGCCGTCCAGGGGGGGGATGCAATAATAATAATAATAATAATAATAATAATAATAATAATAATTTTTATTTATATCCCGCCCCTCTGCCAAGCAATTGGGGCGGTGTACAACATATCAGAACATAAAGACAAATAAAATCACTTCAAATCCCCTCCCTCCTTCCCACACCCACCCAACCCCTGAAAACAAACCAAACTAAATGGACTAAATAACAATAATTAAGCAATTAAACAGTTAACAATTAAACAATTAAGCAGTACACAATTAAACAATAATATTAAAAACCCACCGGCGTTCTCCTCGGCTCCGCATCATCCCCAGCTGCTCCCGGCCCCCAGGTAATGGTAAGGCCAGATAGTCCCCCAGGGGCCTGGGTCCTCTAAGAGTGCTGCCGGCGCCGCGTGCACCGGGGAAGGATGGTCCTGGTCACACGCCGCAGGCTGTCTTTCCTCCCTCTGCGCTGGTGGAAGGGGAGGGGAGGCAGGTTTTTCAAGCCTCCAGCAGCTGACTCTTCATCCTTTGCGCTGGTGGAAGGGGAGGGGAAGGGAGGCAGGTTTTTCAAGCCTCCGGCAGCTGTCTCTTCACCCTCTGCGCTGGTGGAAGGGGAGGGGAGGCAGGATTTTCAAGCCTCCAGCAGCTGTCTGTTCACCCTCTGCACTGGTGGAAGGGGAGGGGAGGCAGGTTTTTCAAGCCTCCAGCAGCTGTCTCTTCACCCTCTGTGCTGGTGGAAGGGGAGGGGGGGGAGGCAGGTTTTTCAAGCCTCCAGCAGCTGACTCTTCACCCTCTGCACTGGTGGAAGGGGAGGGGAGGGGAGGCAGGTTTTCCAAGCCTCCAACAGCTGTCTCTTCACTCTCTGCGCTGGTGGAAGGGGAGGGGAGGCAGGTTTTTCAAGCCTCCAGCAGCTGTCTCTTCACCCTCTGCACTGGCAGGATATCATCAATGCATCCTTTAGGGAAGGATATGTTCCATCTTGTTTGAAGGATGGTTTGAACCTTCCCTAGACCCCCTGGATATGAGAAATTATAGGACTGTGTCACTGCTGCCATTTTTGAGCAAGGTGATTGAGAGGGCGGTTGCTCTTCAGCTCCAAGCTGCCTTGGATGAAACCGATTATCTAGACCCATTTCAAACTGGCTTCAGGACAGGCTTTGGGGTTGAGACTGCCATGGTTGCCTTGACCGACGATCTGCGTCTGAACATCGACAGGGGTAGTGTGACCCTGTTGGTGCTCTTAGACCTCTCAGCGGCTTTTGACACGATAGACCACGGTATCCTCGTGAGCCGCCTGAAGGGGTTAGGTATCGGGGGCACTGCTTTGCAGTGGTTCCGGTCCTTCCTCTTGGGTAGGTCCCAGAGGGTGCTGCTCGGGGACTTTAGCTCCTGCAAGGGGGACCTCACTTGTGGGGTCCCTCAGGGGGCTATTTTGTCCCCGATGTTATTTAACATCTATATGAAGCCGCTGGGTGAGATTATACAGAGTTATGGTGCTGGGTGTTATCAGTATGCTGATGACACCCAAATCTATTTTTCCGTGTCTCGTTCATCGGCCTCGAATTCCAATGGCATCTCCTCTCTCAATGAATGTCTTCAAGCGGTAATGGGCTGGATGAGGAAAAACAGATTGAAACTGAATCCAGACAAGACGGAGGTGCTCACGGTAGTGGCCCCGAAACCAAGAATTGGGTTGCAACCTCCAGTCCTGGATGGGGTCACACTCTCCTCCAGTGACTGTGTTTGCAGTCTGGGGGTGCTCCTTGACTCGTCGCTCCTGATGACAAATCAGGTAAATGCGACGGTCAGGAGCGCCTGTTATCAGCTTCGGCTGATACGCCAGCTGTGCCCTTTTCTGGAAGTAAGGGATCTCGAGACCGTTGTGCACGCGCTGCTAACCTCACGCCTTGACTTCTGTAATGCACTCTACATGGGGCTACCCTTGTGCTTAGTTCGGAAATTACAGCTGGTACAAAATATGGCAGCCAGGCTTGTCTTCGGAACATCTAGGAGGGACCATATTACTCCTGTTCTAAGGTCCCTCCACTGGCTGCCTATCAGCTTCCGGGCTCGGTACAAGGTGTTGGTTATCACCTTTAAAGCCCTAAATGGCTTGGGTCCAAGCTATCTCAGGGACTGCCTTCTCCCATACAATCCTCCCCGTGCTCTCTGGTCCTCTGGGAGGAATTTGCTGCAGCCTCAAAAGTCTAGGCTTGCGGCTACCTCCCAGAGGGCTTTCTCAGTTGTTGCCCCCAGACTCTGGAACGACCTGCTGGATGAGATCCATCAGTTAACATAGTTAGACAGCTTTAAAAAGGCTGTCAAGACGGATCTCTTCCGGCAGGCCTTTCCAGACTAATTATCCCAGCCTCGGGCTCCCCCACCCCAGTGATCCTTACGTGGCCCCATCCAAGGATGGTGAGGATTGTTGCTGTGGGTTTTATTATTGGGTTTTTAACTGTCCTTGTTGGATTGTCGATTTTAATTCTTGCAGATTTAATACTGTCTTAAGGGGGGGGGGAGGCTCGGGTTTGGTTTTGTATTGTTTTTATGGTTGTGAGCCACCCTGATTGGGTTTCCAAAGGGCGGGATATAAATAAATTTTTTTATTATTATTATATACCGCTTCATATCGTGCTATGGGATGTCTAAGCAGTTTACAACTGTAAGCTCATTGCCCCCCAACAGTTGGGTACTCATTTTAGTGACCTTGGAAGAATGCAGGCCTGAGTCTAGCCTGAGCCCTGGCTAGTATTGAACTCGCAACCTTGTGGTCTATGAGTGAGTGGCTGCAGTACAGGCATTTAACCACTGCGCCACTAGGGCTCCTGCAAGCAATAGTTAGAAAAAAGAACTTTCCCAAGAGCTGATCCAGAGGAATGTCAACTCTAATCCTGGAGAAGGTACAGCTGTCTTGAGTAGTGGTTGTATCTTTGATAAATGTCTAAGTCTTTTAAAGTTGTTTTATTATATCCTCCATGCCTGAGGACCTCAGTGTGAAATGCAAGAAAGCACTACAAGACTTTATAGTCATAAGTCTAGCTAGTACAGCTACTTCAAACAAAGGCTGGTATATTGTCACTGTGTCAGTCATGCACAAGCGTAAGCAGTTTGATGTAGAATAATGCCTTTCAGTTCATGGCCACAGAAGCAAAGTTGACCATATGGTGCCATTGTGCAAATGGATTCACATTTGGTTGAGCATTGACTTGGGCATTTGGGTATGCATTCAGTTGTTTATTTGTTTACATAATAGTTTATGGTATTATGTGCCTTCAAGATGATTCCAACTTATGGTGACCCTCTCCTAGCATTTTTGGCAGATTTTCTTTGAAGGAGGTTTATAATTGACTTCTCCTAAGGCTGAAAGAGTGTGCCTTGCTCTTCATCATTCAGCACATTTCCATTGTTGATCATGGATTTGAATCCTGGCCTCCCAGAGTCATAGTTTGATACTCAAACCACTGGCTACTCACTGAATTAATTGCTAAGCTTTTAGGCATATACCTCTTTCATACATATTTTGTACTTTGTTTTTTCCTCTGGAGCAAGGGAATGAATTGTTCTAAATGAGCAGAGAGATGGGATTAAACTGAATTAAGTAATTATTTAACTGAACGGGACTTAGGGGGGTTGCAGACTGCCAGAAATAGTGTGAATTCAGTCCACTTTTAGGGTTAGGGTTAGAGCAGGGGTAGGCAACCTTTCCCCTTTAAGGGCCAAGGGACTTCAGCTCCCAGAAGCCCAGGAGCTATTGGCCAACATGGGACTATTGGCCAACATGGCTGAGGCTTCTGGGAGCTGAAGTCCCTTGGCCCTTAAAGGGGAAAGGTTGCCTACCCCTGGGGTTAGAGTTAGGGAACCATGGGAACTGTATTTTATTGTGGCATCAGAGTTGTCTGAAAGAGAAGGCTCAATGTCTCAGAAAAATAACAGTTCCCATGATTCCCTAGCACTAACCCTAACCCTAAAAGTGGACTGAATTCACACTATTTCTGGCAGTCTGCAACCCCCCTTAAACAGATGTTGCAGTTTGTTCTAACTTTTCACAACACACATAGAAAAACTCTTTCTGTGTTAATTTAGGGTTCCTCTTGTCAACATCTATTGCCCTGTATACCCTTTTCTGTTAGGACAATATGTTTCAGAGAATGTTTTGATATGAAGAAATTCTACAGGTACAGTTTTCTCTCTCCATTGTGATGTGGCCTTTTTATTCACACTGCATGTGTATGTTTCTTTTCATTCTCTGAATGTTAGTTATGATGCAATGAAAATAACACCATTCAGGTGCAAGAGGAAGGCATCAGAAAGCTTAGCGGGAAACTTTTGGGAGAAAAAATAGAAAGCATTTATGGTTCTTCCCATCAGACAGCTCTCCCATCAAATTTTTCCATCAAACTTGTTGACTGAGTGTGATCAGTAGTGGCAAATAATAATGTGGAGGGGAAACAGAATGGAGTATCCTGGAAGTAGCAAATTAAACTGAAAAGAATTAAAGTGAAATATAATGTCAGTATTCAGTGATTACAATGATGAAGCTAAAAATTGGTGTTCCAATTTTAAAGGAGTGTGGTATAATTAATTAATTTTTAACAAATTGTTTCCAAGCTCTGGTGGAGATGATAGATTGAACTATACCACTTTGAATAATGCAAAAGGGAATTCACTTTTGAATGCTTTTTTGTAAAAAAAAAAAAAAAAAGGGGGGGGGGGGGAGGAGAAATAAACCAGACTTTAACTATGCATAATCTGCAATGCAGAAATAATGCAGTTTGACAACATTTTAACTGTCATGACGCAATGCTAAGAGACTCCTTTACATGCTTGTGTGTGTGTTAACTACCTTCAAGTTGACCTCAACTTATGGTGATCCTATGAATGAGACATCACCAATACACTCTATCCTCAACATCCCTGTTATGTGTTGCAGACTCAGCGTTGTGGCTTCCTTGGATGAATCTATCCATCTGTAATGCAGCCTTCCTCTTTTCCTGCTGCATTCTAAATTACCTATATTATTGTCTTTTCTAGTGAGTCATGCCTTCTCATTGTTAAAATAATGTTGTAGGAGTGTTGAAAACAGTCCTTTAAAACCAAACATCCAAACCTGGAACTTTCAGCAAAGCTTCTTTATTGTAAAAGAACAAAAGCAAAAAACAAATAATAATAATAACATTTCTACTTTAGCCAAAGTTGGCTAAGCAGGAATAAAATCTATCTGCTACATGATTCAAGATGTGTTAGTAGCATTACCAAAAGAATGGTTTTATTAGTTCATTATAGTTCAAAAGCCAAAAAGCAAGTCAGAAAAACAACTTTTCACAGCATGGAAAAATACAGACACACATCTTTTACATTTCAACATTTTTAACATTGACTCTATATCCCATTTAAACCTAACAATCCCCTCCTGAAATGTAAGATGTGTGTATGTTGTACACTAAACTAACCCTGTTGTAAAACTAACTTAGCTCAATGGCTAGGCCTAAACTTAAGACATGCCAAGTAGACGTGACATCTGTTCGTGTCTATCAATGGTCAATGCCTTTATCAAGATGTCTGCTTGATTATGAATTGGCTCAATGTATTGCAGACTCACAATTCCCTTCTGTACCATTTCTCTGACATTCTGATACCTCACACCAATGTACTTTGTTCTGCACTTCATGTTCTCAGCTTCAGCCATAGCAATGCATGTCTGAGAATCCTCATTTATCATCACTGGATCAGCACATTTTTCATTCAGATCTTTCAACAACTGTCTAATCCATTCAATCTCATTAACTAACTCAGATAAGGCCCCGAATTCTGCTTCTCCTGTACTTTGTGCTACGTATCTCTGTTTTCTACTTCTCCAAACAATTGCACTTTCTCCAAATTTAATCAACAATCCTGTCACTGACTTTCTATCCTGTAGCTCAGAAGCAAACGAACTGTCAACAAAACATTCAAGACCAGCTCGACTGTTTTGCAACTTTAATTTCCTGTCTATGTTACCCTTCAAATACCTCAACAAATGCTTCACTGCTGTCCAATCTTCCACTGTAGGACAATTTGCCTTTCTTCCAAGCATGCCCACGGCAAAACAAATGTCAGGCCTCGTGTTATTAGCAATAAACATCAAACTTCCCACAAAGCTCCTATACATTTCTGAATTTTCAAACTCCTTAGTCCCTTCACTATTCACATAACCAACAGACATTGGACTTTTCACTGTTTTTGCATCCTGCAATCCACACTTTTCAATCAAACTCTGAATTTTTCTCTGTTGACTCAACAAACAACTCCCATCTTCACACCATTCAACATCTATTCCTAGATAAGACCTCAAAACTCCAAGATCTTTGACACTAAATTTCTGTGACAATTCCTTCCTAACTGCGTGAATTTCTTGCTTTGAATTTGCTGCTACACACAAGTCATCTACACAAATCACCAAGACCACATCTCCTTTTGTGTAAACACATGCATCAGCTACACTGCGTCTGTAACCTAGCTTTACCAACTCTTCATGAATGCAAAGATTCCAGCTTCTGGCACTCTGCTTCAAACCATACAATGCTTTCTTCAACTTGTACACCTTGTTATCACCATTCTGTTGAAAACCCAAAGGTTGTTCCATGAAAACAGTTTCATCAAGACTTGCATTCAAGTATGCAGTCTCAAAATCAAAATGATGCACTATCTGGCCTTTCCTTGCAGCTAAAGCCAACACCAACCTCAAACTCTCAGGCTTTGCTGTTGGAGAAAAAGTTTTGTCATAATTCTCAAACCTCTGTTGTGCAAATCCTTTAGCTACCAATCTGGCCTTGTATCTCTGACTACCATCCGGCATCAGCTTTCTTTTGTAAACCCATTTGCAACCTATCACCTTGTGATTTGTAGGCCTGTCAACAATTTCAAACACCTTTTTATCTACCAAAGACTTGAATTCCTGTTCCATTGCAGACTCCCATTTCTGCTTCTCTTCATCACAACACTCCTGTACTTCCTTGTAACTTTCAGGCTCCTCTACCATAACTACACAAGCCTTAGCTTCCTGCACTTTAAAACGATCTGGCGGTTTCCTAACTCTAGTAGTCCTCCTCAAAACTATGGTCCTTGTTCTTCCTTCATCATCCTCAGTGTCTGTACTTGAAGCTTCTCTGTCTGTGTGTCTCTTTGTTTCTGTCATTCTAGGTGCAGGTGGACGTGTGTGTGACAACTTGTCTGATGTGCTAGCCTCACCATCTGAAGAATCTGTTTCTTGCTTCACTGCCCCTCCATTTCTGGCAGGTGGTGGTGTCTGTGTTTCTAACTGACCTAGTCTGAAAAACACCTCTTTGTTTGAATGAATGTTTTTCCACCCAGAATGTTTCTCAAAGTTTGCGCTCCTGGAAAAAAGAATCTGATTTCCACCCAGGTAAAACCTGTAACTGTTTCCTGTGTAACCCACAAACATCAAACGTCTCCATTTGGGCTGACCTTTCTTTCTGAAAGCTGCAGGTATGTACACATTTGCATACTGCCCAAGCACTCTAAGATATTTCAAATTGGGTGGTCTCTTGAAAAGCATGTGGTAAGGAGTATTCTGCACAGCTGAATTCCAAGTGCGGTTTGTCAGGTAATTAGCTGTGAGAATAGCCTCCCCCCAAAGATGCTCTGGAGCATTGGCATCAAGCATCATACAATCTTTTATTTGCTTCAGAATGGCTATTTTTCGTTCGGCCAGACCATCTTCAGCCGCACAAGATGGGTTAGTAGTAAAATGTCTAATTCCCATTTTTCTTAGCCAATTAGTCAAATGAGTAGCCAAGAATTCTCCTCCTCTATCTGTGACCAAAGTTCCCACTTTGTAGTTAAACTGTCTCTCTATCATGTTCACCCATTCTTTGAACTTCTCCCCTGCTTCACCCTTTTCTTTCAAAAGAATCACATAAGAAAACCTTGTGAAGCGATCCACAATCACCATGAAGTATTTACACCCTCCCTGAGAGGGGGGGGTCAATTTGCCCAGCAAGATCACAGTGCAGAAATTGAAATGGTCTCTGGGCTCTAAGTTTTGTTCTTTTTGCCACAGGATAAGCCTTCAGCTTAATCCTGCTGCAAACTGAACACTCCAAGTGGTTTGAGCATGGTGACATTTTAAACTCAGGACAAACCTGCTTCAATTTCAAAAGATTTGGAAAACCAGCATGACCCATCACTCTGTGAAAATAATGAATGCAATTTTCATGCAAAGGCTTATTTTGTGCGACTGCACAGCTTTCTCTGTCTATCATGTGGTACAGCTTGTCTTTCTTAATGGCTTTAGCACAAAATTCACCATCTTTAAAGATTAAACATTCATCCCCCTCAAAATTCACTTTGTACCCATCTGAGGTCAAAGCTGACACACTAACTAAACAATTTTGCAATGTAGGTACATACAAGACATCATCAAAATTGGTACCAAAACTTGGAATGCAAACAGTTCCCATTTCTTCAATTTTTGGCCCTTGTCCATCTGCCAAAGCAACAGAAAAAACATTAGCTGGTTTTCTACTCTGGAACAGTTCAATTTTGTTTGCCATGTGGGTGGAAGCTCCACTGTCCAAAAGCCATACTGTGTGTGGCTGAATTTGGGGCACACCATCTCGGCTTTGAATTGTGGCAACAAATCCCTGGTTAGCACTGTGTTTCTTTTGTCCACCAGGGGGACGTGGCTGCTGCTGCTGCTGTGACTGCTGCTGTTGTTGGTGCTGCCCCCTTCTGGTATCTGCAATTAATTTTCTGCAGTCCTTTCTTAAATGTCCAAATTTTTTACAATAGAAGCACATTTTTCCCTTTGAAATTGCAGCTTTTTCAGTTTGCATCTCTTTCGGAGTTCCCTCTGGGACATTGTGAGGCTTTGTAGTTGCAGACCCCTGCTTTCGTTGCTCTGCCTCAAACCTCCTCCTTTCAGCTTCTTGTAAAATTCTCTCACAGACCAATTCCATAGTTAATTGAGCCGCAGGCAATGCTTGCAATCCTAACAGTATATTATCATATGATTCATTGAGGGAACCCAGGAGAATGTAAATTCTGAGGGTTTCATCTAGGGCAATGTCCCTTGCTTGAACCTGGGCAAACAAATCTCTCATTTTATGAACATGAGTCTCTGCAGAATCTTTGTCTCCCATTTTACATGAAAACAATCGCTTTGCCCAAATCATCTTTGCTAGATCAGAAGAGGACTGATGAATTCTAGCCAAAGTGTCCCATATTTCTTTTGCTGAAGTAAAATCTTTTACAAGATTTAATTGTCCCTCAGATAAGAGGAGTAGGAGGGTGGCTACAGCTCGAGAATTTCGGTCTTGGTCAGCTGCAGACGGAGCAGCCCCCAACCCAGCCTGCACAGATTGCCACAAACCCTCCCTTATCAAAAGAGATCTCGCATAAACATTCCAGGATACATAATTTTCCGTGTTTAGCTTTGGAAACCGGGCTTGTTCCATCATTAATTAATTTTAAAATAGTCCAGCACAAGTCTTAAAATTGACGCCCCCTCCCGGGTGCTTTCCTCCAGGACTCTGCCTCTTTAAACTGCAGCTTTTCACAGCCTCCGGCTAATTTGCTGCTTTTCTTGCTGCTTTACAGCTTTGAGACAGCTTTGAAACAGTCCATTTAAACTAATTGCCTTGAGATAAGGGAGGTTTTCTACTTACAGTCCTCTGTGGAGCTTATGCCATAAATCAGACGTGAAAAATCCAGGCTCCTGCCTCCGCGGCTCCCGGCTGTAGAGCTGCTGCCATAAATCAAGCCTGGAATTCCAGCCCGTCTGTTTGCTGCCTCCTCCTAGCCTTCCGCGGGTCCCCGCTGGCCAGGACAGGAAAAAAGTTGCTTTTTAAACTCCAGGTTCTGCAGCAGAGGTGTCGTGAATCAGAACCATCCCTCTGCTACCACATGTTAAAATAATGTTGTAGGAGTGTTGAAAACAGTCCTTTAAAACCAAACATCCAAACCTGGAACTTTCAGCAAAGCTTCTTTATTGTAAAAGAACAAAAGCAAAAAACAAATAATAATAATAACATTTCTACTTTAGCCAAAGTTGGCTAAGCAGGAATAAAATCTATCTGCTACATGATTCAAGATGTGTTAGTAGCATTACCAAAAGAATGGTTTTATTAGTTCATTATAGTTCAAAAGCCAAAAAGCAAGTGAGTAGCTTTCTGATTCTCAGCCCTCAGTCCCACAAGACTCCACCTTTCTGGGTGTAACCTTTACAAGCTGATTGGGTGATATTACGTGACGTGTACTAGTCCAACCCTTAATTACAATAACAAATCATGTGACTACATTTCCCATAACAAAAATGTGTTTACATAAACCATAATATAAACAAACCTTCTTTGCCATAGAATGGAGTCCTGTTAGCCTCCTGTTTTGGCTAAATCACACCTGGGACTGATAAACTGTGAATCTAGCTCTCAGAAAAACAACTTTTCACAGCATGGAAAAATACAGACACACATCTTTTACATTTCAACATTTTTAACATTGACTCTATATCCCATTTAAACCTAACACTCATGATGTGTCCAAAATACGACAGCCTCAGTCTAGTCATCATGGCCTCCAGGGAAGCTCAACTTTGATTTGTTCTAGGACCATTTATTTGTCTTTTGGGCAGTTCACAGTATCTACAAAACTCTTCTCCAGTACCACATTTCAAATGAGTTGATTCTCTTCCTATTGGCTTTTTTTAGTGTCCAACTCTCACATGATACATAGTGATGGGAAATACCATGATATGGACAATCCTAACTTTAGTTTCAGTGAGATGTTTTTTGCACTTGTAAATTTTGTCTATTTCTTTCATAGCTGCTCTTCCAAGTTCTAGTCTTCTGATTTCTTGACTGCAATCTCCATTCTGATTAATGACTGATTCAAGGTATGGGAAATCTTTAATTATTTCAATTTATTTATCATTAACATTGAAGTTATATAAATCTTCTGTGGTCATTATTTTTGTTTTCTTAATGTTCAGCATTAAACCTGCTTTAGCACTTTTTCCCTTGACTTTCTTCAGCAATTGTTCCAGGTCTTCACTATTTTCTGCAAGTAGTATGGTGCCATTTGCATATCTTAAATTGTTGATGTTCCTTTCTCCAATTTTCATGTCTTCTTCCTCCGAGTCTAATCCTGTTATATGTGTGATATGTCCAGCATACATGTTAAACAGATAGGGTGATAAGATACAGCCTTACTTGACTTTGACCCTCATCCTTGACCTTGCTTGAGTCCCATTCTGACTGGAAACCATTCTGTTTCTCTGTATTCTGTTCTAACAATAGCCTCTTATCCTGAGTATAGGTTGTGCATCAGACAATAAAATGTTGTGGCACACCTATTTCTCTGAGAGCAGGCCACAACTTTTCATAATCTATACAATCAAAGGTTTTGCTGTAGAAATTTGATCATAAATTTGCTTGTATGAGAGCTTAATGTGGTTACTGCAATATGTTGTGTCCCCTTTTTGGAAACTGGAATATATATTGAGCATTTCCAGTCTGTGGGCCATTGTTTTGTTTCTAGATTTGTTGGCAGATTTTCATTAGAACAGAGTGGATTCTGTCCCTGTAGAGTTGATTCTGTCTCTATAGATTGGAAGTGCAGAAATAGGCTCAGCAATGTTGATTTTATAAAAAATTTACCCCTGAAAAATTAATCTACTTCCCAGTCAAAAAAGTGATGGCTCTCACTTCAAGAAAGGAGATGATGTTTGAGGTTGGTGGTGACAAAATCAGGACAGTTGATAATGCTCAGAAGGTTGAGTCCATGGAGACAGAAGGACCTCACTGTTATTTGAAAAGCTCACTCCAGTTGTCTGACATATTTTGTGTTAAATGTCATAGTTTTGATATTTGACATGGACTTGGAAATTCTTTGTTTTTTGCTCTGTAATCTGTATTTTATGACTTAAAATGAAATGCAGGACCTGAGCCTCTACTTAAAGTGAGATTAACACTTTTGATGCAGGTTAGCAAGTTGGTAATAGAAACCATAGGCAAGATCCTACTGTGTTGTGAAAACTGGGCAGGGCTCCTGGGCCATTGTTGCAGGGAAGAGGGAATTTTCAGTAGGTGTTGCATGTTGTGTGACAAACAGTATCTATGAAATTCCCTCTTCTACACAAACATTAAAGCAGAGTGGGCAAAGTGCCTGTGGGTAGCATTTGGACCCAAGGACATTTTTGTGTTCACTCCAGGAATTCAATGTATCTTGGGGGAAAAAAAAAGTCTTGCTCACAAATGCCCTTGGGGGCATGGGATATTACTTCCTGTTGTTAACAAAAAGTGTCTCCTGTGGCTAAAATGGCCTGCCTAGGGGCTAGAAACATGGCCAGTCCTCCCCCCCAAAAGACCTAGCAGAGCCCTCATGTTAGCAAGTGAGTATTCATGGCAATAGTTTTGTACACTGAACAGAATGGAATCGTTATTATGGTCATAGACAAAAGAGATAAAAAGGGGATACAGAATAAAAGAAGGTAAAAACACAGGTTAAAAACAGTATTTAAAATATCCTTTCAGATTACACAGCTTCAGTATAGCAAGACAGGGTTGGTACTAGTTTACTGCAGAGGTCATGGCCTGGTGAATTTTAACTGCAGCTGCACAGAATCTGGCAATATTATATGTTGTATCAGGGTTGATGTCTGAAAGCAGCAGAGTAGTGTCAAATTGACACGTGTGTCCTTAGTATTTGTGCAATAGAGGTGAAATAAAGCTGAGGTGGATGTCCCTGTAGTATGAGCACTGGAGTAATACATGCTCTATTGTTTTTATTTGGCCATATCGTCTGTCTGAGAAGGGGGTCTTCTTATATTGACTTTCAAGGACAGCTGAGGGGAGGGCATGACATTGTGTCAAAGTAAAGGCTCTCCAGTGTTTAGGTACTTCGAGTTTTGTTAAGTATGCCATAGGTGATGGCAAATATCTATTGGAATCACTAGCTATAAAATTTGGAGCTCTAGCTAGATCCAGTTGTTGCTCTGTATCAACCATCCACTGTTTGATAATTGCTTTAGCCTTACTATATCCCATGCTGAGTAGAAGATCTGGAGAGAAGTATTGAAAATTTAGTCATCTTTGTCTTTTTCCACTTAGACTGGAAATCATCAGTCAAGGTTCATGGAGCAACATTGGTGGGGAAGAAGGGTACTCTGAACCAGTAGCTGAGTATACTCACCTACACTCTTGCTTCCACTCTCAGAGTTGCATTAGAGACACATTTTGGAGCTTGGAAAGCTGATCTTAGGAATTTGGACTGCACAAGTTCTAATGGTGCAGTGCTGGGGAGGAGTCCTAGCTGGGATTCATAAAGCGATTGTGCAACTGATTTGGCTTCAAAAAGTTTGAGTGCCACTGGTATACAATAGCCTCCTCTTGACATAAGAAATATGAGGATGGCTATTGAGCTCCTTACACGTTATCAGCAGCATACTCCCCATGTGCTTTCCTACTACCAATAGCGTGAAAGATTACCCCCAGATATTTGAAATAGAAGACCTGTTCAATCTTGTGGCCATCTATACTCCAGAACTGGTTCTTGGGCCTTTTAGAAAATACCATGATTTTAGTTTTTTGATAGTTGTGTACTAGCTGATCCTTTCTGCAGTACTGTGTTAGTGCTCTTTTTAGGCCAATGGGTGTTCTTTAAAGTACTGCTGTATCATCTGCATAAAGCAGAGCGCAGATATGCCTTCCCTCTAGTTTTGGATGATGGAAGTTTGTATTATCAAGATGCTCTACCATGTCATTGATGTAAAAGTTGAACAAGAGTGGAGCTAGAATGCAACCTTGCTTGACAGCAGTATGCAACCTTCTCAGTACCAATGGCATTAGTGAGATGACCCTGGGAGTTGCATCTTACTTTGAGTGAGGTCCGGTCATACAGCATACAAATTAGATGGAGCAGACACTGACCAGTTGAGGAAGCTTCCAGTTTTTCCCATAGTTTGGTTTGATATACAGAATCAAAAGTGCTTTAAAGTCTATGAAGGCAACATAGAAAGAGACTGTGGCTCTGTACAGACCGACCAAAAGGCCCGGCCTGGGGATGGAGTCGGGGCATGGTAACTGCACATCAGGTGCCCCAACTCCACTCCAATGTCGCTGTCATGCTGTGTGCCCATTCAGACACACTGCACCAAAGGAGTGTGGAAAAGCCACTGCCACAGCAAAAAGGGCAGCATTTTGCTGCTCCAAAAAGCGTTCGGTTGCCGCAACCCCAATCCAGCAAGGTACAGCCCCTGAGTTGCAGGTGGAATATTTTTTGATGAGGTGGTGGAGTACAAGATACTGATCTATGGTGGACTGGCCTTCCTTAAAGCCAGCTTGTTCCTCTACAAGTATGTTTTCTAGTTACAGCCAGGTCTGGAGTTTCCACTGTAAGTGTCTTGCATAAACTTTGCTGATTATATTGAAGAGAATAATTGGTCTATATTTGTCAGGATCATTCTGCTTTCCTTTTTAAAATATGGAGACAATGATTGCAAGCCCCCAGTCCTTGGGCCCTTGACCATAGTTTTCAATAATGGTGAAACTGAGGCCAAAATAGGGGCCCAGAATTCCAAATTGTTTTTAATGACTTCTGAAGGTATTAAGTTTTCTCTGGTTCCTTCCTCATTCTCAGTTGAGCTGCAAGGTTCTTGATCTGAGTGGTGTTCACCTTGGGAGATCATCTATATTTTGGCTTGCACATCCACTTTCAACATAGATGCCCTTATAAAGTGCTTGAAAGTAATCCTCCCAGATCCCTGGAGGGATGTAACAGTTCACTGTTACTGGTGCATTACTTTGGGAACTTGATGAAATATGCCAGAATAAAGCTGCGTTGTTGGATTTGACTTCCTGAATAAGTTGTGTCCAATTATTCTTCATGGTTTCTTTTTTCTTGTATGCTAGCAATTTTTGTAGCCTCTCTTTGCTGAAGCAGTTTTGTCACAGCTTCTGGCATAGCATTGGATACATAATCCTGGGAAGTGGCAATGAGAGCTTTTTTTTTTTTTTTAGCATTTACACATTCCTTGTCGAACCACAACTTTGAATGATGCCATTGTTGCTTCCAGCGTGCACTATTTTGGTGGTTTAGATACTGGAATAACAATTGAGTGAGAGCTACAACACACAGTGAGGAAGTGGTTATTTGAATCTCTCACATTTCAAAAGTAGCAATTTACCATGCATCTCCACTGTAGAAATAATGCAATCTGACAACACTTTAATTGCCAGGGCTCCATCCAACAGAATCCTAGGATTTGTACATTTGTGAGGTACCAGCACTCTTTGGCAAAGAAGGCTACAGATTTTGTAATACCACATATCTCAGGATTTCATAGGATGGAACTACAGCAATTAAAGACCAATGTGATTTTAGGCTGCATCAATAGAAGTATAGTGTCTAAATCAAGGAAAGTAATACTGCCACTGTATTCTGCTTTGGTCAGACCCCACCTAGAATATTGTGTCCAATTTTGGGCACCAAAATTCAAAAAGGATGTTGAGAAGCTGGAATGTATCCAAAGGAAAGGAACTAAAATGGTGAAGGGTCTGGAAACCATGCCCTATGAGGAATGACTTAGGGAACTGGGTATGTTTAGCTTGGAGCAGAGATGGTTAAGAAGTGATATGATAGCCCTGTTTAAGTATTTGAAAGGATGTCATATTGAGGAAGGAGCAGGCTTGTTTCTGCTGCTCCAGAGAACAGGACCTGGAGCAGTAGACACAAGCTACAGGAAAAGCGATTCTACCTCAACATTAGGAGGCACTTCCTGAAAGTAAGGGCTGTTCAACAGTGGAACACGCTCCCTCGGAGAGTGGTGAAGTCTCCTTTCTTAGGACCTTATCAAACGCTGGCCACGAAGCGAAAAGTAACAGAAAAGTAACCGAAGTGAGAATAAATTCAGTTCTATACCGAAACGAACTGAATTTCGCCCTGGCGGCCATAGCGCAATGAATACGAAGGCTCCAAAGGGGATTTAGCGATCAGGCGCCGCGGGATGCGGTTCACGTGGGAAGAAGGAAAACACACACACACACACATTTTCTTCTCTCTCTCTCTCTCTCTCTCTCCCTTCCCGCCACCCAAAAAGCCAGCGTCGCAGAAGGCGCTTCTGTGGATGGCAAGGATGGGATGAAGGAGTCGGGAGGAAAGGCAGCCAAGGGGACCAAGGAGGAGGAGGAGGGCTGGAGGACTGGAGGAGGGAAGGGGTGTTGGTGGGGAAAAATGCGAGAGAGATGGAGAGAGAGAGATCGCCTCCCTCTTCCCTCCTCCTCTCCTTCTCCTCCTCTTTCTCAATCCGGTTTGCCTTTCGCCAATCCCTTCCCCTCGCCGGGATTTTCTGCTTGGGAGAGCTCTCCCTGCTTCCCCGCCCCGCCCACCATTGCGCAATGAATACGAAGGCTCCGCTTGTACTTCCCCAACTAACCGAATGTCAAAATCTCCCTACTCGCTACGGATTAGCTTCGGGTTCTGTGGAGTTTCGGGGCAGCGTCGTGTGTACACGCGGGGAAACAATACAGATTAGCTCCGTGTTCTAGGGCAGCGTCGTGTGTAAACACGGGGAAATAATATGTATTAGCTGCAGGTACCCTTTGGATTAGCTCTGCTCTAGACCCCATGTGATAAGGTCCTTAGAGGTCTTTAAACAGAGGTTGGATGGCCATCTGCCATGTATGCTTTGATTGACAGTTTCTGCATGGCAGGGGGTTGGACTGGATGGCCCTTGTGGTATCTTCCAACTCTATGATTCTATGACTCTTTGATTCTATGATTCAGTCAACAATATAGCCACCTGTGCCTCTGTGTTAAATTTGAATTATCATTAAGTGCCTGAGCAGGAAGAAGTTAGAACTGTTGCTTATACTGCAGCTGGTTACACAAAGATAAGTACACATGGTAGAAACTGTGTTTGTGTAGGAGATAGGAGATAAAGACTGGCGTTCTGTTCTCTCTCTCTCTCTCTCTCTCTGTCTAACTCTATGTTAGCTTCTGGTTTCTCTTTCTGTAACTGAATGCTAGTGAATAGTTCCATATATAAATATCTTGATTTATACATGCATGGATGGATGTAGTCAACTGCAATTTAGCTCTTCAAAGCTGCCACAGTATTGGGGAGTAAACCTTCCTAGTCAACAGGACTGAATAAAGATGTACTGACAGGATTTAGGAAGGACAGCAGGTAGAAAAAGGCTTATTTGTATGCAGGTGTTACTTTTGCATGCCTAGCCCCATGAAATTAGTTGAAAGATTTTGGTACATTTTCAACTTGTTATGTTATGGCCTTTTGCTCTGCAGTGAGAATAGAACATTGGTGACTCACAGAGTGTGTGGCTGAATGCAGATTTCTCACTGCTGACTGAAGAATGCAAAAGAAATTCTCTTCATAAATGCTATATCACTTATTTGCATTTTTTTAAAAAAAGAAGAGGAGGAGGAGAACAAACAACAGCAAAAGCATGACTTAGGGCCTTTGCAGACTGCAAGAAATAGTGCAAATTGAGTCCACTTTAAGGGTTAGTGTTAGTGCTAGGGAGTCATGGGAATTGTTTTTTTTTCTGAGACATTGAGCCTTCTCTGTCAGAGAGCTCTGGTGCCACAATAAAATACATTTCCCATGATTCCTTAGCACTGAGTCAGGGCAGTTAAAGTGGATTCAATTTGCACTATTTCTGGCAGTCTGCAAAGGCCGTATGGCTCTGGAGATCAGGGTTCAATTCCCAACTTGGCCATGAAACCCACTGGGCGACCTTGGACAAGTCAAAGGACGTTATCACACGGGGTCTAAAGCAGACCCAATCTACACTCAAACCTCGTCCCAACCCCGTCCCAATGCGGCATCATCCCCGTTCTTTT
This sequence comes from Phrynosoma blainvillii, assembly GCA_026167975.1. Lineage (NCBI taxonomy): Eukaryota > Metazoa > Chordata > Lepidosauria > Squamata > Phrynosomatidae > Phrynosoma > Phrynosoma blainvillii. The sequence goes on along the minus strand of JANUYF010000004.1, from coordinate 295,923,129 downwards.
GAATGCTGGTTTCTTGAGGAAGTACAAGTGCGCGACCGCAATGATACCGCAATGATAGCGCTTTCACCGTATGTCTGATCACCAGATACGTATCCTGGAGCCCAGGCCCCTCAAAGGCTTGGGAAGGTGTGTGTGTGTGTGTGTGTGTGACAGCCAGCTGTCACACACACACACACACCCCCCTCCCCAAGCCTGGAAGCCTGGTTGCTTTCCTTGGGACGAGGCTGGGCTCGGACCCCGGCCTCCTCCCAAGGAAAGCAACCAGGCTTCCCTTGGGACGAAGCCAGGGTCGGAGGCACCCTCCTCTCATGGAAAGCAACCAGGCTTCACTTGGGACCAGGGTCGGAGGCATCCTCCGACCCTGCCCTCCTCCCAAGGAAAGCAACCAGGCTTCCCTTGGGATGAGGCCAGGGTCAGGGGCATCCTCCGACCCTGCCCTCCTCCCAAGGAAAGCAACCAGGCTTCCCTTGGGACGAGGCACGGGTCAGAGGCATCCTCCGACCCTGCCCTCCTCCCAAGTCCCAAGGGTTGCTGTCACACACACCCCTTCCCAACCCTGTGCCGGCTTGGGAAGGGGTGTGTTTGACAGCCGCGGCAAGTGACAGCTGCGGCTGTCCTCTTTCTGCGCATGTGCAAGAACATCCTTGCTGGGTTCTGGAAGGGATCTTTTCACTTGTGTGTGAACGACAGATATGGTTCCCACGAGTGCATCTATCGCGGTTTCGTTAATTGCACAATGATGTTAGTTGCGTCTGATAGCCATTTCCATCTTGTGGGGTCTATACCGGTATAGTTCTGGATTGATTCCATACCGCTTTCTTGCCGCTTTGAGACCCGCGTGTGATAACGTCCATACACAACAACAATGAGCAGCATTTAGAATTCTCAGCCATAGAGTTTTAGTGTCTCACGAAACAACAAACCTCAGAATTCCATTGGATGCAGCCAAGGCACTTAAAGTGGAATAATTGCACTATAATTGTGTAGAGTGGAAAGGTCCTAAGCCAGGGGTAGGCAACCTTTCCCCTTTAAGGGCCGAGGGACTTCAGCTCCCAGAAGCCTCAGCCATGTTGGCCAATAGTCCCATGTTGGCCAATAGCTCCTGGGATTCTGGGAGCTGAAGTCCCTCGGCCCTTAAAGGGGAAAGGTTGCCTACCCCTGTCCTAAGCTGTACATTAGTGGAAACATCTTGATAGTGAGTCACAGCTGGTTGCAGCTTATTTCTTCCAGTTGGTTTCAAAACTGCTACCAGATTCCTTTGCATATGGATCTTGATGGTGCAAAGAGTTCAGCAATGTAGCCAGATCCTTAAGGCAGGATTGGCAGGATCCCAGATGAGAACTAGTAGATTGCAGTATCCTGAAGCTAGGAGATGATCCAGCTCTAGATTTTCTGTGTCAAGCAGAGAACTGGATTAGATGTCTATATGGTCTCCTTCATTTCAATGATTCCATGACGCTAGCTCCTAAACATGTCTTTTTAAAAAAATATCCAGATCATGACCATTTCAGTGACTTTTCCAGGCAACCCCTTTGATTATTTTTTTTTAGTGGATGTGTCTTAAATTGTTTTAATTCTATACATAGTTTAATTACATTTGTAAACACTAACATTTTGTATGTTTTTACTTATATGTTTTTATCTGTATTTGTTCTTATTTTTGGAAGGCATCTTGAGTCCCAGTTCTGTATAAAAGGCAAGATATAAATGAATAAAATCACCATCATTTCTTTTCCCAAGAAAATAAATTCATTTAATTTAACTCATGGCTCAACACTTCACAAACATCCCAAATTTCCTGTGTTCAAGAGTTTCTGCTCTTAAATGTTAAAACTTGGGGGTTCCTAAATATTTTAAATATGATACTTTAAATTTTCCTCAGGAAACTGAAGTGCAATGTTTGTTCATACATTTTTGAGGCTTATGTATGAAACCATGAGCCTCAAATATGTCTTTGAATCTAACCCTTTATGCAGACTACCCCTGATACATGACAAGTATGTATTAAAGGGAACAAGCAGATAGAATAACAAAATAATGAGATATATTCAAATGTAGATTTTCAGAGGGTATGCACTGCCTGTGACCGGGGGAGGGGGAGAGGATATAATTATGATTTATTCTGAGGGTTTTGCTGCTAAAACAGCTTCAACTCTGCATTGACTTTATTTAGTTGTTATATTTATTTCCTCCTCTCCCTCTATGGCGCTCAAATACTGGATGATAAGAAGTGTAGCAATGCTTGGACAAGTAACAATGGGCCTACAGGAGGCAGCAAAAGTAGAACCATATAATTGAAAGGGTCCACAAGAGCCATCTTATGCAGTTATCTGCAATGCAGGAATACAGAACATAAGTCTCCTGAAAGACGACCATCCAACCTCTCCTTAAAAACCTCTAAATAAGAAGAGTCCACGTCCCACCGCCTCCAAGGCAGCCTCCTAATCCTTAAGTGGAATCTTTTTCTTTCTTTCTTGTGAATTGAATGCACTGGTTCATCCACTGGTCTCTAGAGCAACAGAAAAGAACCTCACTGCATCTTCTATATGGTATCCCTTCAAGTATTTAAACATGGCTATGATATCACCTTTCAAATCTTTTCCAAACTAAACATATCTTGCTCCTTAAGCTTTCCACATAGAGACTGATCTCCAGACAGCTTGTCACTATCCTTCCTGAACAGTGGTGCCCGAAACTGGGCACACTATTTCAAGTAAGGTTTTGACCAAAGCAAATAATAATAATAATAATAATAATAATAATAATAATACACTATAAAATCATTAAGAGTGCATATTTCTATTTGTAGCAATAAAAAAAACATAATTTAAAATTGACTGGGTAGGCCTGCTGGAAGAGATATGTCCTTAATGCTGTTTTAAAAGCAGTCAGCATTTTCAGCTGTTGTTATCTCCTTTGGCAGGTCATTCCATAGTCTGAAGGCAGCAGATGAAAAGTCCTCTGAGAAACAGTTGCCAGTCTAGTCCTTGACTCTGGTTGGAGCAGAGTGTCACTGTTACTTCCTTTGATCTGGACACATTATGATCTCACTTTCCTACTTTATGATCCTATCTATAACACACAATTTATTTAATAAATACTTTTTTCCACTTAAGACAATCCTTGATATTAATCCTAAGCAGCTGCTTTTCACCCAAAGGCATAATCAAGATAGTGTATATGCATACTTCCTTTTATTCTCACAACTATCCTGGGAGTAAGTTATGATTAATGTGATTATCCCAAGGCAAATTCTATGAGCACATGGGATTATGAACCCAGGCATCCTCAATTCTAATTTGGAACTGTAACCCACTATTATTATTACCTCCCTTTCCTCTGTAGAGGTATTTACCATCAAAGGTGTAACTATGGAGGGGCAAAGAATGAAACTTTTACCCTTCAAATAAGAATTTTTCCCCACCATGAAATTTTCCCTCAGTTCCCAAATTTGTAGCAGTCAAATTTGCTACAAATAGCAATAGTAGCAGTCAAAAAAACTAGGAATTGGAAGGGCAGAATTGAAAGAACTAGGCAAGATCTTAAAGAGCAAAGATATACAAATGAGCACTAAAGATAGAATCATCTAAGTCATGGTATTCCTCATCACTATGTATGGATATGAGAGCTGAACAGTGAAGAAAACAGATAAAAAGAAAATCAGCTCATTTGAGATATGGTGCTGGAGAAGAGTGCTGAAGATACTGTGGACAACCAAGAAGACAAATGGGTCCTTGAACAGATCAAGTCTGAAATACCCCTAGAAGCCAAGATGACCAGAGTGAGGCTGTCATACCTTGGCCAAATCATGAGAAGGCATGACTCATTAGAAAGACAACAATGCTGGGAAAGGTTGGGGATAGTATAAAGAGAGGAAGACTGCAAGATAGATGGATATACTCAGTCAGGGAGGTCACGGGCATGAGTCTACCAGGCTTAAACAGAGCAGTGGGAGACAGGAGATCCTGGAGATGTCTCATCCGCATGAGTTGAAGTTGACTTGAGGGCAGTTAACAACAAGAAATTTGAATAATCAGTTGAGCATTTAGAAAAAGAGCACAGACATCCAAAGAAAAGGAGCAGGAAGGCTTATCAAGAGAATACAAACAGAACAAATATAAGAGTTTGAGTGTGAATGGTTTTCAGTGCTCATTGTTGAGAACATCACATGTCTCCAATTCTTGCTGGATCATATTAATGAAGGGAAGTTTGGGAGCACTCCTCCATTAGTGTCACTGGGTTGGCCAATCATACTCTCTTTCACTCGTGTCCTTAATTTCTCCTACTTACCCTATGCTTTACCCAGTGTGCCTTTTGTTTGTGTATCTGTTTTTAAAACACAATTCTGGAATTGTGCAAATGTGGTTCAACCAAGAAAAGAAAAGAAATAAAGAAAAGAAAAGAAAGTAGGGGAAAAAGGCTGTTCTGGAATAGTGAAAGGAAGGGGAGATGGGGAAGAGGAGAAGATACTGACACCACATGACTGCACAATCCTGAAATGACTGTACAATCCTGAAACTGCCACAGCAGTAATTTACTGCACCTGAGGATTAGCACTATCCCAGCACTATTGGGAAGTTCTTGATGGGGTTTTCCATCAGTGGCAAGGTACTGGGTTAACCATGTTGCCAGGAGAAGCAGGAGATGGCATCACATGATAGGTATTGCCAAAGGCACTATTATCAAACATTTGTTGTTGGTGGGTGTCTTCAAGTCATGTCCAATTTATGGTGACTCTAAGGCAGACCTATCATGGGGTTTTCCTGACAAGTTTCTTCAGAGGGGGTTTGCCAGTGCCATCTTCTCGGTCTGAGAAAGAGTGACTTGTCCAAGGTCACCCAGTGGGTTTCCATGGCTAAGACAGGATTCGACTCCTGGTCTCCCAATGTCCTAGTCCAATACCCAAACCACTACACCATGGTGGCTCTTGAACAGTTATGGTGGTTTAAAAGCTGTATGTGATAAAGTCCTGTGATGCTAGAAATTTGGGGACTGAAGGAAAATTTCATGGGTTGGGTGGTAGAATTTTCATTTGGAGCCACAATGCCTTCATTTTATCATGCCCTTTATTTGTATGATCCTGTAGTCAGAACAGCATTGGGCTTCTTCTTTTGCTCAGCAGCTGTTAAAAGGCTAATAATCACAGCTCCAACAACATATGAACAGAATCAGTATGCACTTGTTTTGCAAATTGCAGGTTCCGTTAGCAGTGTATTAGCATACCTTTGTGATCAAAACTGATTTGCCGGCTTTCATTCTGAAAATTAGAGTAATGGCTATTTGTTTTTTTTTTTGTTTTTTTTTTGAGAAACCAGTGGTGTGATAAAAATGTTTGGTGTTTGACTTTGTCATTTCCCTTCCTTCCACTATAGAGCTGGCTCTTAGGGTAGCCATTTCTACATTATCAACAAGAGGAAATACATCACCCCAAAAGATGATGAAAGGACAAGGATCTACATGACATTTTCACATGTTAATTTATATGCATAGATACTAATTGCCATGAGTCAAGATCAACTCAAGGCCAGTTAACAACAACAAAAAGAACCATTAAGAAGGGAGAGCTGGGCCCATTCCATAGTTAGCATCTGGAGAGCAGATTCACCTGGTTACAATCTTCCACCACTGTGTGAGATGCATTACATTTCTGTTTAAATTAGAAATAATTTCTGTAATGTGCTGTAATTGCTGCAATTTAAACAGAAATGTAATGCATCTCACACAGTGGTGGAAGATTGTAACCAGGTGAATCTGCTCTCCAGATGCTAACTATGGAATGGGCCCAGCTCTCCCTTCTTAATGGTTCTTTTTGTTGTTGTTAACTGGCCTTGAGTTGATCTTGACTCATGGCAACCCTATGAGACATCTCCAAGACCCTCTTTCCTCCACTGCTCTGCTTAAATCCTGCAACCCCAAACCCATGGCCTTCTTAATAGAGTCCATCCATCTGGCATGTAGACTTCCTCTCTTCCTACTTCCCTCCCATCCTTCCCAGCATTATTGCTGTTTTTTTCAAAGAGTCCTCTCTTCTCATGATGTGTCTGAAGTTTGACAGTCTCAGTTTGGTCATCTTCGCTTCCAGGGAGGTTTCCAGTTTGATCTAGGACCCACTTGTTTGTCCTTTTGACTGTCCATGGGATCCTCAGCACTTTTCTCCAGCACCAGATCACAAATGAGTTGGTTTTCTTCCTATCACCTTTCTTAACCATCCAGCTTTCACATCCATACATAGTAATAGGGAATGCAATGGCTTGTATGATTCCAACTTTTGTGCTGAGTTGTATGTCTTTGCATTTTAGAATCTTTTCTAGTTCTTTCATAGCCACCCTCCCCATTTCTAGTCTGCTTTCCCCATTTCTATCAAAGTTTAATCCCAGGTATGGAAATTCTTTTACTATTTCTATTTCTTCATTGCCTAGGTTGAAGTTGTGAAGGTCCTTGGTGGTCATTATTTTTGTTTTCTTTATGTTCAGTATTAAGCCTGCCTTGGCACTTTTTTCTTTGATCTTCCTTAGTAGGTGTGCCAGGTCTATGAGGTTTTCTGCTAGTATTATGGTGTCATCTACATATCTTAGATTGTTGACATTCCTTCCTCCTATTTTCACTCCTCCTTTTTCTGTGTCCAAGCCTGCCTTTCTTATAATATGTTCTGCATACTAGTTGAACAGATAGGGTGAAAGGATGCAGACTTGTCTGACCCCTTTGCCAATTGGGAACCATTCTGTTTCTCCATGTTCTGTTCTGATAGTAGCCTCTTGTCCTGAGTACAGATTCCTCATCTGGATTATCAGATGTGCTGGCACTCCCATGTCTTTAAGGGCATTCCATAGCCTTACATGGTCTATGCAGTCAAAGGCTTTGCTATAGTCTATAAAGCACATGCTGATTTTCTTTTGGAATTTACTGATGTGCTCCAGTAGCCATCGTATGTTTGCAATGTGATCCCTAGTGCCTCTTCCTTTCCTGAACCATGCTTGGACCTCGGGATTTCTCTCTCCATGAGTGGTTGGAATCTATGTTGCAGAATTTTGAGCATGACTTTGCTTGTGTGGGAGATCAGTGCTATGGTCCTATAGTTTCTGCAGTCTCTTGGGTTTCTCTTTTTGTGGATGGGGATGTATATTGATCTGTTGGCCATCGTTTTGTTTTCCATATCTGTTGACATATGTTGGTTAGATTTAGAGTTAACTCTGTCAATGTGGATTGTAGCAGTTCAATTGGAATATCATATGTTCTTTAACCAGCCTAAATACCCTAAAGTCACCAGATCCCATCTGATCTTGGAAGCTAAGCAGGGACAGTCCTAGTTAGTACTTGAATGGGAGATCACAATTAATATTGGATGCTATAGGCTATATTTCAGAGGAAAGAAATGGCAAAACCACCTCTACTCATAATTATTTCTTTCCTAAGAGAACCCTATGAAATTCATAGGGTTTCCTATGGCATGTACGAGCACGCTCACACACACTTTACGACTTATGCTTGGCAGCCCTTCCAAACATAGAACTGTTCTCTGTAAAGTGTGCCAGATAAACACCCTAAAGCAGCCCAGTTAATTAAAGAGCACGAGTGTCTTTGTTTATGGTTGTATGTTTGGAAACCTGCTGTCTCCAAATTGGTTTCTTTTATATACAACAGCCTGTCAGCCTGCCATGCCACTGGGCATGCTTAATTGACATTAAATTGTTTAATGGGGGAGGGCCCCTGCTGTGATTTTTACTGAACATTTTTCGTACTATTTGCAAACCATGAAGTTCCTCTGTGTCTGCTGATACCTTCCTTTTGTGCATAGCAAGACATAGCATGGTGTAGTGGTTTGAGGATTGGACTCTGACCTTGGAGACCAGGTTTCAATTCCCAGTTTGCCCATGAAACCGACTGGGTGACCGTGGGCAAGTCACACTCTCTCAGTCTCAGAGGTTGCAATGGCAAACTCCCTTTGAAAAACCTTACCAAGAACCCCCATGATAGGTTCACCTGAGGGTCACCAAAAGTCGAAAATGACTTAAAGGCACACAACAACACCACCACCAACAACAGAAAAGGAGTAGTACAGTACATAAAGAACTGTTACCTTTTGTTATAAAATCATTGAGTTCGAAGGTATCCATGGATCATCTAGTCCAATCTTCTGCTAATATGAGACTCTATAGCTAAAGCATCATTGAGAGGTGGCCATCTGAATTCCTTATGAAATAATGAAACACGTGTGGTTCTCCACATCCTTTCTTTAGACAAAGGGATTTAGGATTCTTTGCTGTTTCTCAGCTAATCTGTATCTGTTTGGAGGCTGCCCAGACTATGGGCCTTTGCAGACTGCTAGAAATAGTGCAAATTGAGTCCACTGTAAGGGTTAGGGTTAAGGTTAGGGAATCATGGGAACTGTAGTTTATTGTGAAACCAGAGCTCTCTGACAGAGAAGGCTCAATGTTTCAGAAAAAAAACAATGCCCATGATTCCCTAGCACTAACCCTAACCCTTAAAGTGGACTCAATTTGCACTATTTCTGGCAGTCTGCAAAGGCCCTATGATTCTGCAGGTGAGGGTTTGAATTCCCAGGAAACTGACTGGGTGACCATGGACAAGCACATTCTCACAGCCTCAAAGGAAGGCAAGGGCAACCTCACCCCTCTTGAACAAATCTTTCCAAGAAAACCTTTGGAGACACAGAAGTTGGTGAAGAATTACCTTCCAATTTCTATGTATGGATGTGAAAAATGGTCAGTGAAGAAAGCTGACAGGACAAAAATCAATTCATTTTTAACATCATGCTGGAGAAGAACTTTACTTACACCATGGAGTGCTACAAGGGACTTGCCATCTGGGCCCCGCTTGGCCCCAACTTCCCTGGACCTCCAGGCCTGGGCTTGTGAGTGGAGCGAGGAGGAGGAGGAGGGCGGGACCACCAGGGCCGGTAAAAAGGCCCCAGCGAGCCTTCCTTTCCCTCCCCAGCAGCAGAGGGACTTGCCATCTGGGCCCCGCTTGGCCCCAACTTCCCTGGACCTCCAGGCCTGGGCTTGTGAGTGGAGCGAGGAGGAGGAGGAGGGCGGGACCACCAGGGCCGGTAAAAAGGCCCCAGCGAGCCTTCCTTTCCCTCCCCAGCAGCAGAGGGACTTGCCATCTGGGCCCCGCTTGGCCCCAACTTCCCTGGACCTCCAGGCCTGGGCTTGTGAGTGGAGCGAGGAGGAGGAGGAGGGCGGGACCATCAGACTTGCCACCTGGGCTTGTCCTTGATCTTAATTGCTGCTGGCCTTGCTCTAGCCATTAGATGGCCTTGAGAAACTGCCTTTCACGGATAGCTGTGTGGGTTTCCATGCAGCTGTGGGGGAAATTAAAGACTGGAGTCGGCCGGGTGTCCGCCTTCCTTTTTACACACTGGAGCTGACCATAGTCTGGGAGCGGGTATTCAGGTGGTGTGGGGGAGGGGGAGGTATGGCGGCAGCAGAGCCAACAGATGTTACAAAAGAAGGAGGGATCGATGCTTGATATCTATCCCCCCTTCTGTTGGCTCTGCTTCCCAGGATAACTTGGGGAACGTGCCTGCCATTCCACTGACCCTCAATCTGCTCCTTTGCAATGCCAGGTCGGTCAAGAACAAAACACACATCATCCACGATCTCTTGGTGGATGAGGCAGCCGACCTGGCATGCTTCACTGAGACCTGGCTGGAGGATGCCAGCTCCGCGACCTGGGCGCAGGCTCTCCCAGCTGGGTACTCAGTTATTGAGCAGGTGAGGGAAAGTGGGCGGGGGGGTGGTATAGCCTTGGTCCATAGGAACACCTTGACCTTGATCAGGAAACCTATCCGGAAAACGACACATATCGAGTGTATGTACCTTAGCCTGAAGACCAGGGATAGTTTGGGGATCCTGTTGGTGTACCGGCCACCCCGTTGCTTAACAGACTCCCTGACTGAGCTGACGGCCCTGGTTTCTGAGTTGCTGTTGGAATCGCCCAGACTTTTGGTTCTGGGCGATTTCAACATCCCACTCGAAACCAGTTTGCAAGATCTAACTGGCGCGGCTCGGGAGTTCATGGATACCATGACTAACATGGGCCTATCCCAATTGGTTGACGGGCCCACACATTGTGCTGGTCATACACTCGATGCGGTCTTTAGTACGGAGCAGGAGCATCCGTGGGCGGAGATCAAAAATATCTCCGCCCTGTCATGGACGGACCATTTTCTGATCAGGGCAGAACTAAAGGCTATTACTCACCCCCTCGGGGGTGGCGGACCCATTAGAATGGTCCGCCCTCGAAGGCTAATGGAACCAATTGGTTTCCAGAAAGCCTTAGAGGGTTTAATGGTTGGCAACGCCGGTGATTCTGTTGAAGCCCTGGTGGACACTTGGAACATCGATCTCACCAGGGCTATTGACACAATCGCTCCCAAGCGTCCTTTCCAGCCCGCTTCGAATCGTAAGCCCTGGTATACTGAGGAGCTTAGGAAGATGAAGCGTGTTGGACAACGACTAGAGTGCGAATGGCGGAAGACTCGTCTCCTATCCAACAGAACTCGCCTTAGGAAATATCTTGATTCCTATAGGGAGGCTTTGCGTGCAGCGCAGAAATCTTTCTGTTCTGCACGCATTGCGTCTGCAGAGTCTCACCCGGCAGAGCTGTTTAGGGTGGTGGGGGAGTTGACGAAGGTATCTCCTGCGCCAAACCCCCTACTTAACCCAACGACAGCCTGCTGTGAGGCCTTTAATATTCACTTTGCAGACAAAATCTCTCGGATAAGAGCCGACTTGGACGCCATTGTTTTGGCAGAATCCGTAGATGAGGTATCCAGGAACTCCGTTGATGGCACTTTACTGGATCAATTACAATCTGTGAGTACCGATGACGTGGACTAGCTGCTTGGAAGTGTGAGGAAGACAACCTGCCCCCTCGATCCTTGTCCATCATGGCTGGTCGTCCAGGGGGGGGACGCGTTGAGGGTGTTCCTCCGGGACACAATCAACGCGTCATTCAGGGAAGGCAAGGTACCATCTTGCTTAAAGGAGACGGCGGTTAAGCCACTCCTGAAAAAGCCTTCCCTGGATCCCCTGGATAGAAACAACTATAGACCAGTCTCCTTGCTCCCTTTCTTGAGCAAGGTGATCGAGAGGGCAGTTGCTTCCCAACTTCAAGCAGTCTTGGATGAAACCGATTATCTCGACCCATTTCAAACCAGCTTTAGGACAGGATATGGAGTGGAGACTGCCATGGTTGCTCTGACCGATGACCTCCGCCTGAGTATCGACAGGGGTAGTGTGACCTTGTTGGTGCTCTTGGATCTCTCAGCGGCCTTTGACACCATAGACCATGCCATCCTCTTAGATCGCCTGAGGGAGTTAGGAATTGGAGGCACTGCTCTGCACTGGTTCCGTTCCTTCCTCTCGGACAGATCTCAGAGGGTGAGGCTTGGGGACAGTTGCTCATCCAAAATTGAGCTTAATTGTGGCGTCCCTCAGGGTGCCATCCTGTCCCCAATGCTATTTAATATTTACATGAAGCCGCTTGGTGAGATCATTCGGAGGCATGGAGCTCGGTGTCTTCAGTACGCTGATGACACCCAGATATATCTCTCCATGACCAGATCATCGACTCAGACTTCAGATGGCGCCTCTCCTCTTGATGACTGTCTTAGAGCGGTAATGGGTTGGATGAGGAAAAACAGATTGAAGTTGAATCCAGACAAAACGGAGGTACTTGCAGTCACGGGCCCGAAACCAGATCTGGGAATACAGTCTCCAGTCCTGGACGGGGTCACACTCTCCGTAAAGGACTGTGTTCGCAGTCTGGGGGTTCTCCTTGACTCATCGCTTCACATGACTAGTCAGGTGAATGCGGTGGTCAGGAGCGCCTGTTATCAGCTTCGGCTGATACGCCAGCTGCGCCCTTATCTGGATAGTAAGGATCTGGAAGCTGTGGTACACGCCCTGGTAACCTCACGTCTGGATTTCTGCAATGCACTCTACATGGGGCTACCCTTGTGCCTAACCCGGAAACTTCAACTGGTACAGAATATGGCAGCCAGGCTAATTACGGGAACATCTAGGAGGGAGCACATAACACCTGTGCTTAAATCCCTCCACTGGCTGCCAATTAGTTTCCGGGCGCAGTACAAGGTGTTGGTTTTGACCTTTAAAGCCCTACATGGCTTGGGCCCATCTTATCTTAGGGACCGCCTCTCCCCATATGACCCACCCCGCACCCTGCGGTCCTCTGGGAGGAATCTGTTACAGCCAATAAAAACTAGGCTGTCCCAGACCTCCCAGAGGGCCTTCTCCGCAACCGCTCCCAGACTTTGGAATGGCCTGCCAGATGAGATCCGTCTTACTACCACTCTTGCTGCTTTCAAGAAAGCAGTAAAGACGGATCTCTTTCGGCAGGCCTTCCCGGAATAACGGTCGGCCCTTAAAGGGGTCCCCATTTGTCTGTCTCCTTGGAAAATCTTGTTTTTAATTTATTGATTTAACTAATATTGTATTTTAATTATTCTTCGGTTTAATTCTATTTTAAGGGGATGGGGAGGGGGGAGGTAGGGGTTATGGGGAGAGGGAATGTTTTAACGTTGTTCTGTTTTAACTATTGCTGTCCCCCGCCCCGATTGCCTAGCAGAGGGGTGGGCTACAAATAAAAATTTATTATTATTATTATTATTAAATGAATGGGTCTTAGAGAAAATCAAGCCTGAACTCTCACTAGAAGGCAAGATGAGTAAATGGATGCTGTTATACTTTGGATATATCATGAGACTCATAGGAAAAGTTGTGAATGCTTAATAAAGTGGAAGGCAGTAAGAAGAGAGGAAGACCACAGTACAGTGGACTGACTCGATGAAAGAAGCCACAACAAGCCTAAGTCAGCAAGTCTCTCATTCATAGAGTTGCTGTAAGTCAAAACTATTGATGGCAAATAGGAATAACAAATTCATTTGGGCTGTGGATATGGTGATGCTGCTGCTGTTGTTACTTCTCCTCAATGTATTTGAGGCTACAGTGGACAGGGTGCCTCTTCTCTCTATTTCTAGTTGCTGCCACTGTTGTAGAGATCTTGTATTTCATCTATGGTTTCTTCCAATGCTACTCACCTCACTGCCTGTTTTGTTCCCTTCTTGCTCTCTACTGCTATTGTGTCCTTTGTTAACTCACAGCTTCCTTTCCCTCACTTGGATCCCAGTCCTGCTCTTTCTTGGACAGTCTAAAAATGTTTGGTATTGCATAATACAGAATTTTGTATATCATTGTTATTTTCTTTGAAAATCACTGGTTTTACAAAGGAAGACAAAAACAGCAGATCAATAATGATACTACTAAGAAAATTAAAAACTTATGCAACATCCCCAGGTTCTGGGCCCCCTTCCAGACTGCTGGACCCAGGTAATTTATATTGGCTCTCCTTCTCCCAGCTCTGCCTAATTCTCTCATGTTCACTACTATTGTGGTACTATTTTGCTCAGTGTAGCATTGTATTGCTCCCATGCCAGATTAATTATGTCCATGAGGACCAGGTACAAGCTTTACAGGTAAAAATTTCTCAAAGATCTCCACATTGGACCTTCATCAGCTTGGAGAATATGAATTCTTAGGCACATGATCTCTGTCTTGAACAATGTAATTTATTATTTTATGCTTTTTGTTTTCCATGACTATCTCTTGACAGCTTAGTGCTAATACACACTTGATTTGGCACCCTGCTGCTTGGAGTTTTGCTCTGTCTTAAACAAACTTAGATTCTAAAATTAACTTTTGCTTCTACTATATCCTGATTCAGCGACATACTGGAGAACTGCCTATTTAATCTTTAGTTCAGCTTCTAGTTGTAATGTCTATATATCTATCTGAAAAATATTACCTGTCTTTTGAGACTTGAAAAAAATGTTGTGTGTAATGGTGCAGTCCTATACTTTGTTTACATAGATCCAGTAGGATTTAGTGGGTTTTTTTCCTAGAGCATAGAGGGTTACATGGTGTGGGTATGATCTCTGAACTACGCTCCTGCTCTGAAGCAGGTCACTATCTCTCAGCTTGCCATTGCCCATTTTTAGCTGAATTATGGTAATTATACTAGTTTGTCTCAGAGGAGTTTATCACATGGGGAAAATTGGAAGTTTAAACAGGGCAGAACCTGCGGTTATCCAGAGTATTAGGCAAAATCATGTGCATGGTTTTCACATGACATCATGCTCAAACTGCTTAGAATCCGAACAGAAAATGACATGAATCAGAAATAGTCATTTTCAAGAAAATATATTGTTTTCATTCACAAATTCACTGTCTTTGCATAATTGCTGCAGGGTGAAAGCTATTTGTGGGATTCTCTCTGTTTTTGTGCTTGTTGTCAGATTTCCCATGGTTCTTTGCTGCTTTGCTGTGGTTTGTTGTGCTTTGTTGTGCTGAGAGGGAGGCAGCCTTTTATCCTTCAGCAAGGGCTCTTAAAGGATCAGCAGGTACACACACAGAGAGAAATAGTTTGCTTCTTTCCTTCATGTGGCTCTCTCTCCTCTTCCAGCCTTGCCCATTAGATGGGGCTCTGAAAGGAATACCTGGTGAGGAAGGCAGGGATGTAGCGAGAGTGAGAGAGAAGTTTTCTCTTTCGTTTCCTACTTCTTTTGGGTAATGTTCAGTTCTTTTTACTCAGGTTGGATACCATTTCTTGGAAAGTAATGGCAGTACAGTATATTTTAACATTGTAAGCCACCCCAGTTGTGTTGCAGAGGGGCAGGATAAAAATAAATTTTATTATTATTATTATTACTATTATTATTATTAATAAAATTATGTAAATAAAATTATTTCTCTGGATGATTTCTGGTAACACAATTGCTGTTTCTGTGCGCATGCGCAAAAAAGTTATTTCCAAACCATCAACAGGATTTGTCCACATCTGTGTGAAAACCAAATGAGCTTCTACCTACTTTCTCACATTAGTAATGTGCTTTTAACATGCTGTTGTGCTTTGCATGTAAAAATCATTTGTGCATTTGCATGCTTTTCCAGGATGGGGACACTTTTAGCATTTTTGGAATGGAAGGACATAGGTCCCCTGTGTGATAAACTCCATAGGATTGTTGTCAAGATTGTGATAATCAATGTGAAGTCTGTTCAGACACAACACAGAAATGCCAATGGTTGTAGCTAATAGATTTCAAAAACTACAGAAATGGCCAAAGACATACATGTTACCTCAAAGTCTAGCACTCTGAACCCCTCAAAGGATATTAATATCAAATTGATATAAATGACATATAAGGAAGTCTGGTGAGCTCAGCATGGAGGAGTTCAAGAGCACCTAGACAGAATATATAAATTGATGATGGTATCTGCATATTCCCAGCATTGACAGAGTGATGGTGGGCAATAAACCTTGTCATTACATATGAACATAAATCCAAGTACACACCTCTCTGGGAGTGATAGTCTTTTATCTAAGGATATTTGCACTGATAGTCCAACCATCCTTAACTTCCTTGCTCATTCTTCCCTCCTGGAAATCCTTTCATGTCCTGAAACCTGCCCTGGGATATGTTTCACTCTATAAATATGACTGTCAAATCACCCTCAATCTGGTCTCATTTAAGGTCAAACAGACGCTCTGTCTGTATCTCACCTGACTCCTCTGTATAAGCTGGCCACTCCACAGTTCCAAGGCAGCTGTTAAGCTGTTTTCATCTCACTGTATCATTATGATTAGAGCTACACATCTGGAATCAGTACAGTATTACCCTTTTCAAAATCCTTTAAGTTGCTGTCTGCTGCTGCCTTTATGTCATTAGTTCTTGAATGTGTACATGAGTGGATGTTTTGTGCTTTCCTTTAACTAAAATTGCATTGAACCTGCATTTGGGAGTAGTGGCATCACTAGGGAATGTAGGGTGTGTGACACCACTGTTCCTCAAACACCTACCTTTTGGAAGAAACAGTCTGTGGTATTCATCTGCTTCCCTTTAAAATGTTTTAAGAGATGGTGGGAGTGGGGTGGAGCTCAGTGGGAGGAGAAGGAAGAGGCCTCAGAATTTTTAAAAATTAAAATTAAAATTTCAAAATTTTATTTTTTAATTTTTTTGTTTAAAACATCACTTTTTAACCAATTTTTCACTATGTATATGTAAATATATTTAGGTTGTGTGTATGATATTGTAATTTGAAGGTATAATTTTAATTTTGCTAGTTGCTCACAACTATTATCAATACATTTTTATTTTGCTCACAACTATTAGTAATACATTCAGTGATATATAGGAATTATGATTTATGAGTAACATTAATTCAATAATGCATTACTAAGGATTCAGTATAGTGTGAAATGGGAGGAGATTAATGGGGTGTGTGTGACACCATGAGTTCCTGCACCAGGTGACACCAACTCTAGGGATGCCACTCCTTGGGAGTCCTGTTTATCAGAACTTTTATACATAGGCTTGATCCCCACTTTAGTTGTTTGGGTCCTTTCAGCTGCTGTCATATAAGCTAATAAAATTTCCCTATTTGCATATTAATTTTTGATGCCATCTCGATCCTTGCATTTTGGGTAACATATGAGTACCTAATCATCAGACACACAGATCATCACTAATTACTTTTCCAACAACAGCTTTGAAATTTTTTTTTAATCACTCCTCCCCAAATCCAGCACGGTGTAGTGGTTAGAGCATTGAATTACATCTCCAAAGACCAGGATGCAAATCCCCACTTGGCCATGGAAGCCCCTTGGGTGACCTTGGGCAAGTCACACTCTCTCAGCTTCACAGGGAGGAAAGGAAAAACCACCTCTGATCTTGCCAAAAACCTCAAACCCAAACCCAGCATAGGTTCACATTAGTGTCACGCTAAGTTGGAAATGGCTTGAAGGCAAACAACAAAAACAAATCCTCTTACCCAGATAGCCTTTTTCTGGATGAAATTACTTTTCCCCCCTCCTAATAAGGAATATTTGTCACATTCCCAGAAAGTCCAGTTTGCACATAAATGCATGATTAAACTTGTTTTTCCAATATGTTTATGGGTCGTTAATACTGCCCAGTATAGACTTTGTGCACAGGGATGAAGTGAAATCTTTCTTTCTTTCTTTCTTTCTTTCTTTCTTGGCATATCTGGACACCAGGTAGTATCTGATTTTGGTAGTGCTGTTGCTTTGATTGCATGCAATTTACTTTTGATAACCAGTGCTAAAACTGAGGAGTTAAAGATTGCACAAGAGAATAAATGGGTGCAATGGAAAATGTTCTTTTCCTCTGCTAAGCACAATGACAATTTCCAAGCTACTTTTAAAATAAGGTACTATTTGCATACGATTACTATATGCTATAGTTTCACAAAAAGTGAAGTCTTAATACTGTAGCAACCAGCTAGGGGCTGTGGAGTAGAAAGTGTTTAAAGTGACTCTAAATTCTGTGCCAACCAGAAATTCACAAAATGTTCTTTTTGTACTTTACATTTCAGTCACTTTGCTGCTCGAGTAAAACCTCCTCTGCTTGAGGACTTTTGGGTCACATTCACCTTTAATTTTCCTCCTTTCCATATGCTCATTTCCTCTGAAAGCTGTTAGTAGGTTGCAGCTGGCTAAGGGGCTAAATTTATTTTGACATCATTAAGCAAAAAACGTAATGTTCAGAAGTGGGAGAGGCTGCTGTGGTACATGCATAGTTTAGCAGAAGAAACCTTTTTGGGAAGACAGTTTGAAGGTGGGAGGTGGATTTAATGCTTGGCAGTCATAAAACACAAACTGGATGTAGTTAAGCCTATTTGGTATAAAGTAAGCATGTCAAGAAGCCAAGTTGCACATCCTGGTATAGCATACTTTGCTACACAGAGATAATGTGTAGTGGTCAGTGTCTAAAGCAGTGGTCCCGAAAATTTGGTCTTCTAGATGTTTTGGACTTCAGTTCCCAGAATTCCTGGCCCTTGGCCAAACTGGCTGGGCCTTCTGGGAGTTGAAGTCCAAAATCCCTAGAAGATCAAAGCTTGGGAAGGATAGTCTAAATCATACAACTAAATTAAGGCTCAAACCCACACACTGCCATTCAAATTCATTCTGGTGAGCCCCATTCATACTAGGAAAAAAAACCAGTTTGGAAACTGAGTTATTTCCATAAATTTGCCACAGCTGAATCTCTCTGTGGCATTTTATCCCAATTTCTGTTCACACTTGGGAACAGGATAAAATGCCACTGAGAGATTTCATCCTGGCAGGTGTGGGGGGGGGGAGGAAGAGGATGATGAGGAAGAAGAGAGGAGGAACGACAGACAGATGGCAGGTGCAGGGAGGAGAGGAAGAAGAGGGAGGACAAAGAGAGGAGGGACAACAGACCGATGGCAAGTGTGAGGAGTGAGAAGAAGAGGAGGAAGGCAGACATGGTGGCAGGGGCAGAGGAAGAGGAAGAAGAGAAGAAGAAAAGGAGGGCAGATGTGGCAGTGGGGGCAAGAGAAAGAGGAGGTAGGAGAAAGAGAAAGAGCAGTGGCGGTGAAGAAAAAGAGCAGTGGCAGTGGGGAGGGAGATGAGGAGGAAGAAGAGGAAGAGCGGAGGCGACAGGATACTCCAAATGAGATCGAATTTGAGTTCTCATTGGTGGCTCCTGCAAAACCCCTGGTTCTTTTGAAAAGAGCTGCTAAAAATCCCCGTTTCCAAAAAAACTGGGTTAAGGGGGATTTGCACCTCCCCGAATTTGGGTCAGGAAAACCTGGTGCAAGTGTGAATGACCCTATTTTAAACCAGTTTGCAAGCCAGTTTAAAACGTAGAATGAATGGACCCCTGGATCAGTTATTCTCTTAGATGCAATCTACCCCAAAGCAGTCTTGTGAGGATAAAACGGTGACCATAGTGGGTTGGAGAAACCATGTATGGCAACCCAGAGTTCCTTGGAAGAAAGGTGATATGTGTACATAATACCTGAACTACAAGTATGCAGAATTATTTGATATCCTTTTTGCTGTGCATCACCCTTGCTGTGTTTGGGATCTGGCTCCTGAAAGGTAACTATGCACAGAAGTTTGTGTCTGCATAAAGTTGGCCTTTGCTGGTAAAAGACATGTCATCATTTGGTTGCAAGGTATAGAAGGGGTTCAACATGGTGGTCCATATGTATGAAGTGGGACTTTTGGGATGCATTTCCTACTGATCTGACTACTTACCTCAAAAAAAGAGGACAAAGAATCACATAGATTTATATAAAATGTGTGTAGGCTAATGTGTAAGTCTAGACATAAATTCAGGCCTAAATTGAGTTGCTACTCCCAACTAGAGTTGACCAATTGAAGCAAGTGCTGAATGATAACCACTCTTTGTGCAAATTCTATTGCTTCAATGGGTCTAATGCAGTTGAGTCTAGTAATTACCCTTTAGGCCTTAGAATTCACTACTTGAATAGAATTATATTCAATTACACATATCACATAGAGCAGGGATGGACAATGGTGGGAGGCTACTGGGTGCATATGAGGCCTCTAAAAGCCTATGGAGGGTACTTGCTCCTGCTGGAAAAAAAACACTTTGTTTTGTTCCCAAAGATTTCTAAGGGGCTTGGGGGTAATTTTTGTCATGTTTTAGACCCCCTTAGGCCATTTTTTTCTTTGTCCAGAAAATGCCTTTATTGATGAAACAGGAAATGATCACAAGTTAATTCCAGTTTACTTTCTGTTTTTCAAAAGGTCTCTCCTGGGCCTAAAATGATCCTGGAGGCGGGGGTCATGGTGGCGCAGTGGTTAAATGCCTGTACTGCAGCCACTCACTCATAAACCACAAGGTTGCGAGTTCAATACCAGCCAGGGCTGAGGCTCAACTCAGGCCTGCATCCTTCCGAGGTCGCTAAAATGAGTACCCAGCTTGTTGGGGGGCAATCAGCTCACAGTTGTAAACCGCTTAGACATCCCATAGCGTGATATGAAGCGGTATATAAATAAGCTGCTTTGCTTTTTGCTTTGCAATGCCCCTCACAACCCTAGAGTACTTTTGGTGACAACACATTTTTAAGGGTTTTTTGACTGCATGCAGGACCACAAAAATGGCGGGGGGGGGGCTGCATGTGCCCCACAGGCCACACGTCCAGCCTGTTCTATAGGGTGGGGAAGGTTTTAACCATGTAGTCTATGCGCCTGCTTACAGGTTACCTGGTCACATTCTCCTCCTCCCCCAGGTGAGATGTATTGTATTTTTAGGCTGGGATCTTGTTGGTGTTACACATATGTATACATTGCTATGAGATCTAGGGGAATATTAACCTTAGCTCAGATAAATGGCTGAGTTACAAGCAGCTCAAGGGACCTATCCCACTTGTATGCTGAGGTGCTGAAACAAAGGATTGCAGAGGCAGAATTCTTCTATGAATATGTTTATTGAGGGGAAAACACACACAAAATGCACACTCTCTCTCTCACACACAAGAGTTAGGAAATAAAGGTGTTAGATTGGGATAGAAGAGGCTTCACTAATGGTGATAATTATCAGCAGTGAGGTTGCTCCTGTAGATGCAGTTTAATGGATGAGAAGTGGGACTCAGCTGCTCTGGAGCACTCGGAGGGGCAGCAGCGAGTCGGATCTAAGGGAATTCAGAGTGATATGGAGTCAGCCTACAAACCAATTAGGCCACAGAACAAAGGAAATTTGGAGTTTATATAGAAGAAATAAGCCTAAGGCAAAGTCCAGGTGTCCTACATCAGAGGGTCCAAATTTTCATGAGGTGATCACTCAGGGTGGAGGCTTGCAAGGAGAGAATTGGGGTGTAAATCTTTAGGTGACAAATATGCTGTGTTAAATTGCCTAGCCTTCCTGAGATGTGTGTGGGAATCAGTCCTTTTTGCAACTTATAAACTGCCTATGTGACCTTACTCTTAAGAGCTCATGGTGGGTACATTTAGAGTGAGGAAAGGGTGACCCTCACTATATCAAAAATGATAGATGTCCAGCCAATCATAACATTACAAATGAGGCTTTATTTCTGAGAGCATGGTACAACAGATATTGCATAAACTGAGTTCCACTAGTAGGAATAATTTTATGTGGGGGCCTAAATCCAGTGTTAGTCCTGCAACAGTACAGCCATTTAATGAAGTGGATTTATTAATAGGAACCAGTGTGGTGTAGTCGTTTGAGCATTGGACTATAACTTTGGAGGACAGGGTTAGAATCCCCACTTGGCCATGGAACCCCACTGGGTGACTTTGGACAAGTCACATTCTCTCAGCCTCAGAGGATGGCAATGGCAAACCTCTCTCATTAAAAACTTGCGAAGAAAACCCTAGGTTTGCCTTTGGGTCACCATAAGTTGGAAATTCTTGAAGGCACAGACAGCAACAACATGTGTTGATGCACCATTCCACAACTGATTCAGTACTCTGCTCTAGAAATAACCAACACGATTCCAGACATGTAACTGCATGTTCTTAGATGATATATAACTATTTTTAATGCCTGCAGTATACCACTTAATAAAGTGGTATACTGCAGGCATTAAAAATAGTTATATATCATTATTAAGTGGTATTGAGATAAACAACCACTGTTCATTCTGCATTGCCTAATGCAGGGGTTGGCAACCTACAGCCCGCAGGCCAGGTCCGGCCCCCCGAGGCCTTTGGACCAGTCCCCGCTGACCCCTACTGCTGCCGCCGCCACCACCACCGTGCACGCTGCCGCCCCGCTGCCACATCCACGCCTCTGCAGCTGCCATTTTGTTTTCCAAAATGGCGGCCACAACTCGTTGGCGCTTGCGCAGTTCTCCTGCGCATGCGCGAATGAGCCACAGCTGCCATTTTGGAAAACAAAATGGCAGCTGCAGCTCATTCACACATGCGCAGGAGTACTGTGCATGCGCAAACAAGTCGCGGCCACCATTTTGGAAAACAAAATGGTGGCTGCAGCAGTTGCGTGCGCGGCAGCGGTGGCAGGGGTCGGCGGGGGCTGGTCCAAAGGCCTAATGGGACAATAAATAAAAATATTGGAAGAAAAAAAATTGGTTGCACAATGGAGATTATCAGACTGGGGAAAATCGAGGGGTGGGGGAGACATACTCTCGGCAAAGTAGCGCAATAGCACTGAAGATTTTCAGATGATGTCGTGCTTATCCAGGACTTATCCCATGAAAAACTAGCAATGCTCCAGCAACAAACCACTCATGGGGAGGTCCCAGAAAGTGCTCATTTCATGCAAATATCTGTCTATTGTGAAGACACACCCAACTAAAGGTGGTGGGAAATATGGGTGTGCAACGCCAGTATCCTGTTGAGATCAAACTCTTTTACCCAAAAAGGCTCCAATGCTGAATGTAAAGTCCAAAAAGGGGAAATTTATTTTAAAGAACAAAAGAAAAAGATTTCTCCTCCCCAGCTCTAACAGGCTTAAAATAAAAGGTACTTTACAGTTTAGGTTTCAGCAATCTTCAGTGTTGTCATCTCTCTGGGTTTGATCTTGGATTGATCTCCTTCTCAATGAAGCTTATGCAGGGTCTTTCAGCTTCTGGTGCTCTTGACTTCTTTGTTGTTGATAACTAATTTAATTAACTGCTTCTGGTAACTAATCTGGCTAACTGGTAAATAAATTGGCTAAATGGTACCGCATTTTCCGGCGTATAAGACAACTGGGCGTACAAGATGACCCCCAACTTTCCCAGTCAAAATATAGAGTTTGTGATATACTCGCCATATAAGACGACCCCCCTTCCAACGCACACCAAATAAAAATTAAAAAACAGAACATCAGATTTAATTTCAGTATGGTAATTTTAATTCAAATGCATTGCAGAAATTTATTAAAGCAGTTTGACACCGCTTTAACTGCCCTGGCTCAAGGCTATGGAATTCTGGGATTTGCAGTTTTGTGAGATATTTAGCCTTTTTTGTCAGAGAGCTCTCATACCACAAAGCAAACTACAGATCCTAGGAGTCCATAGGATGGAGCCATGGCAGTTAAAGCAGTATCAAACTTCATTATTTCTGCAGTGCAGACTCAGGCTGCATCCATACTGCAGAACTGATGCAGTTTGACACAGCTTTAACTGCCATGGCTCCATATTATGAGAGCTCTTGGATTTGTAGTTCGATGAGCTACTTAGCCTCCTCTTTTCCAGGACATGCCCTCCATGTCAACCCTCTCTCCAGGAGGAATTCCAAAACGTCCTCCATTTTGAGCACAGCACAAGAAGCATGGATTTACATTTATGTTTTTAGCTTTCTCTACATTTTTTTTCTTGTGTGTCCTACATTTTTTGTAGTGAGTCATCCTCCTTTGCATTTAAGACATTTGGTCACTCTGTCTGAGTATCGGAGTATGACTCTGGAGGCCAGGGTTTGAGTCCCCACTTGGCCATGAAATCCACTGGGTGACCTTGGGAAAGTCACACTCTCTCAGCCTTAGGAGAAGGCAACAGCAAACTCCCCTCTGAAGAAACCTTGCCAAGCAAACACCATGATAAGGCTGCCCTTAGGGTTGCCATAAGTCAGAAATGACTCAAAGGCATACAACAACAACAACAACAACAATCTTAGAAGTGGCTTCCTTCTTTTCTCCCCCCCCCCCATCCTCTTCCTCCTCTTGCCTTGATCCCTCCATTTTCTCTCCTCTTTCTCATCCCCTTTTCTTGCTGGATTCCTCCGTTTTCTCTCCCCTTTTGCAACCCTTTCTCTTGCCTTCATTGCTCCGTTTTCTCTCCTCTTTTGCAACCCCTTCTCTTCCTGGGATCCCTCTGTTTTCTCTCCCCTTTTCAACCCCTTCTCTTGTCTTCATTGCTCCATTTTCTCTCCTCTTTTGCAACCCTTTCTCTTCCTGGGATCCCTCTGTTTTCTCTCCCCTTTTGCAACCCCTTCTCTTCCCCTTCATTGCTCTCCCCTTTTGCAACCCCTTCTCTTGCCTTCATTGCTCCCTTTTCTCTCCTCTTTTGCAACTCCTTCTCTTCCCCTTCATTGCTCTGTTTTCTCTCCCCTTTTGCAACCCTTTCTCTTGCCTTCATTGCTCCGTTTTCTCTCCTCTTTTGCAACCCCTTCTCTTCCTGGGATCCCTCTGTTTTCTCTCCTTTTTTGCAACCCTTCTCTTCCTGGGATCCCTCCGTTTCCTTCCGTCTTTCTCCTCCTCCTCCTCCTCCCTTCTTCTTCTTCCCCCGGTTCTCATCCTCCTCCTCCTCCTCTACCCGGCGTATAAGACAACCCCAACTTTTGAGACCCTTTTCCAGGGTCAAAAAGTCGTCTTATACACCTGAAAATACGGTAAGTAAATTGGCTAAATGGTAACTAAATTGGCTAACTGGTGTAAGAAATGCCCTTTCCCTCTGCCTGTGACTGTTTGCCACTAAACAGATAAAGCCAAGCCTGCCTAAGAAAAACTAAAATCCCAAGCTGAAGCAGAGCTTGCTGGGAAAGGGCAAACCAAAAACTAGAAAAATGCAGGGGATTCCTACAGCTCCTCCCACAAACTAATACAGCGGAACATTCCTATGCTCAAACAATCTAAGGACTGAACTAAAAATGAGGGAAAATGCAGGGGAGAATTTAAACAGTCCAGGCTGGACATCACAGTCTATTTTTGTGTATAATTTTATATTCAGATTGTACTCTGCTCTCATGCTGCTCTTCAGGTGCTAACTGTTGATGGGAAAATTTAAGGCTCTCATTCCTGTGGCTCTTTTCCTTTAAATTAGTTTTTTTGTGTCCTGTCCTGTTTTGTTGTGGTTTGCTTACTCTGCTGAAATGTCTGACAACTGAATTAAGGGTGTTTTTTTTTTTTTTTTTTTTGCTATTTGTATCCAGGTCTAAAATCTCCAGGTCCAGGTTGTGACTGAAATATTTTATTAAACATATAAATAAAACAAAGCTGACTGCACAGCCCTTTAGATGACAGAATGCCTTCGAATAGAGGACTCTGCTCTCATAGCTCTTGAGCAGTTGTGGGCTATAGCATAGATTATCTGCCAACACCACATGCTACTGCAGCTGCTCATGAATCCTCAAAAGCCACTTTTACAGATCTGAAGCCTCTCTAGATCAGCATGTACAGCATTTGAAGCCCCTCTAGATGAGCAAAGCAGCAGCATCTTATGATTTCCATGTCAATGGTATGATGAATCCTCTTCAGGTTTTAGTCCAAAGTGCTGAACTTATGTTGGGGGATATGGTTTTTTACCTTGGATAGCATCCTGAAGGCATGATATGAAATCTAGAGAGCCAGCATGGTGTAGAGGTTTGAATGTTGGACTCCAGCCTTAGAGGCCAGAGTATGAACCCCTCACTCATCCATGGAAACCCACTAGGTGAACTTGGATAAGTCAAAGTCTCTTGTCCTGAGGAAGCCAAAGGCAAGCCTCCTCTGAACAAATCTGGCCAAGAAAACTCTGTGATAGCTTCACCTTAGGGTCTCCATTAATCAGAAACAATTTGAAGGAACACAGCAACAACAATAAAATGAAACCTGGATTCACCACATCTCTAGCTGTTCATCATTGGCACAAAGAGGTGAGATGAGACTTCCTTCTAGTGTGTCCGCACATAGGAGTTTATCACATGGGTCCAATAGGAACTCTAAATGGTGATTATCCTGGGAAACTCATGCATTCATGATTAAGATTTTCACATGACATCATGACTAAAGTGCCATTATTCTAGGAATATCCCATGAAAATTGTGCTTTAGTGATAAAGATTTTTCACACAACATTGCAATTAAAGTGCCATTATCCTGGGAATAAACAGGGAATAAACAGCAACAAATCATTCATGGGGAAATCCTGTGAATGATTTGTTACTGTTTATTGCCTGGTTATTCCAGTGTTAATGACTCTTTAATCATGCTGTATGCTAAAGTCAAATCTCGATCTTAATTCCGAATATGTGATTTTCATGGGATAATTATTGTTTAAACTCCCAATTTCCCCCATGTGATAAACTCCATACAGTCAGAACAAACCCCGAGGGCCACCTAGCTCAACCCTGTGGCATTGCAAGAATATACCTCTATGGTACTCCTGAGAGTACCTCAATAGAGTCAGAACAAACCCCGAGGGACACCTAGCTCAACTCTGTGGCATTGCAGGAATATACATCTATGGTACTCCTGAGAGTAGGTAATTTTATCTCAGTTTAAAATGAATCTACAACCTTCTGAGGCAGTTATTCCGCTTTCAGAAATTTCTTCTTTATTTTTAGTTGAAATATTCTTTTTTGTAATTGGAATCCACTGGATCAGATCCTGTTCCCTGGAACAGCTATGATACTTGTGCATAGTTATGTATGTCAGAGCTTTGGATGACAAAATTCCAGAATCTTCTAGCTGGGATGGCCATGTCCATGGTGATGGATAATCCTGGAAAATTTCATCCCCCAAACTTTGAGCTTTATATAAATGAAGACCTCTTTGGTACTTCTTGTCTTTGTAGTATTAGATCCATCACAACCACAAAAAGACTACTTACTGGCAAATAAAGGGATGATATTTCTAGGAAAAGTGAACAGTATGAAAAGAAGAGCCCTTTACATCTGCATGCTAAGAAGAAAGCACTGCACAGAACCCTAAATGAGCTAATTCTGAGTTATGGCTGGGATGCATCTCATATTGTATAAAATGAAACCTTCATTTAAATGATTAAATGATGTTTAAGCAGTATTCTAATCAAGAATAATCCTTGACATGAGTGAGATGAATATTTAATAGTTTATTTCTTTTATACCAAAATAACTTATGCAGTATCAGCCAGACATCACTATTCTCTGGCTTACATTATCATTTTTTTCCAGCTAAGGTGTCAATTTAGCTTGTGTTAAATTGTGTTAAATACAGCCACCCCAAACCATATAGATTTTTGCAAGCTTTACTCCCATTGATTTGAAGCAAATAAGTAACTCAACATGTATCATAGGTTGTGCCAAAAGTAGATATTGGTACACTTCTAGTAATTTATGATCATTTCTGTCACCCAGTTTGTGAAAAAGCAAAGCAAAGCAAAGCAGCTTCATTTATATACCGCTTCATATAGCGCATGGGATGTCTAAGCGGTTTACAACTGTGAGCTGATTGCCCCCCAACAATCTGGGTACTCATTTTAGCGACCTCGGAAGGATGCAGGCCTGAGTTGAGCCTCAGCCCTGGCTGGTATTGAACTCGCAACCTTGTGGTCTATGAGTGAGTGGCTGCAGTACAGGCATTTAACCACTGCGCCACCAGGGCTGAGAAAGTCTGTCTCTTGGGTATCACAACTTTTTTTTTTATTAGTTTCAGTTGTTTCATAAGAGCAAGACCAAAATGATTCTGTACACCTACATTAGCCTGCTAAAGAGAAGATAGCTTGGGGTAACTAAGATATAACCTTTATGGGAAAAAAGACTGCAGATAGATAACATATATTGAATACATCAACAGACCATACTGAAGACAACATACTATGTAATATTTATCAGGAATTTAATAATAGGAAACCTATTATATATTTTTTTCATCATTTTTTCCTTTTCTTTCTCCCCTTAAACTGGCTACCTTAACCACAAAAAGAACAATATTCTATGTCATTAGCTGGTTAGAAACTTGCAAAAGAAAGATCAGTTCAAAATAAAAGGTTATAAGATCAATTCAGTTCTGGAACTAAAAACACATTGCTAGTGAGCTAGTGTGGCATAGTGGTTTGAGTGTTGGACTACAGCTCTGGAGACCAGGGTTCAAATCACTGCTTGGCCATGAAACCTACTGGGTGACCTTGGGCAAGTCATATGCTCTTAGCCTCAGGGGAAGTGCAGCCAAAAGTCTATTAAGGGCAATTTTATTTAGCTCAAATTGAGAGGGGGCCGGCTATAAGGACCCTGCGAGACCGTCTCCCACATGTATACTGAGAGATGGGGGATCTTAAGAATTGATGCAGAGGCAGTATCCTCAAATTAAGGGGTTAGTTATTGGACAAATCACACAGCAAAGTACACACACACACTCATGCAGGGCTTTAGGAAATCAGGGGTTAAGTGCTGAGGCAGTGTTCCGGTGATACTTACTATCGACGGAGCCTCTTTTGGAGTCCAATTGGGTGAAGGGGTGTGAGACACAACCGTACCAAAAGCGTGGGTTGGACGAAGGTGCCGGTAACCAGATCAGAGAACAGAGTGACGTGAGGTCCACCTGCACTCAGACTAGCGACACTAAGAGGAGAAATCCAGGGGTTTTAAAAGACAAAATCTAGCCCCTGGTGAGGTGCTTGATTGTTTGGCTAAAAGCTTGGACAAAAGAGATTGCTTGGCTATAGCTCAGATTGTTTGGCTAACGTGTTGGACAAAGGTGTTTGATTGTCTGGGTGAGGTAATCTGGCTTATCAATAGTCAAAGGGAACTGAGAGCGGATTAAGGTGTTTGGCTGCTCATCAGATGAGACATCTCGGCCATTACTGCCCATCCTTCTGATTATGGAGGTGATGATAGTCCATTTGCAACTTCCACACTATCTGCCTGGATCTGGGGTTTGGGGATTTTCCAGTCTTCCAGGTGACCTGGGCATGACCTCTTTGCCATGCCATGGAGGCACATGGAGCAGGCACATGGAGTCTATTGCAGAGTCCATTTGGGGCCATATGGAATTCATACACACCAAAATTCAGAAAAATGCACTATTGGTAACGGTAGGCAATGGTAAACCTCATCTGAAGAAATTTTGCCGAGAAATCTCATAATAGGTTGGCCTTAGGGTTACCACAAGTCAGAAATGACTTGAAGGCACACAACAACAAAGAGTATATAGAGGCACACTGGATTTTTTTTTAAATTGTAAGTATTTGATCCAGCTGGTAGATCTTGGGGCTGTAATAAAAAACAAAGCAGACCCAACAAACCTGATACCTACCTAACTTTACGCATTGTATCATGGTTTAACCTGTGTTTTTGAATTGGTTGTTGTTGCAAAATGTCCTTTTGTTCTTAACTCATAATGATATTGGCTATTACGATGGTGGAATAAGTTAGAGTGAACCATTCATCCTCAACCTCCTACTGGGCCCAGTGCCAAGGATTTCTCATAAAGAAATGATCACCATGCATGGCATGTCAACTCGTACACCCCAGGGGCCCAGTTTCCTCTTGATATCAGCCACCCAGATTTTATCTTCTGACACCAGCAGGCAACCAGACTTAATTCATTGCTCCCTTGGAAAGAGCTCACATACGTGCTTGAAATAAATAACAAGGCCACCCACTCCCCCAAAATATGAAAATCAGTATAGCTGACAGGACAATGGATACTCTCAGGATTTTTTTTGAGATCTTTTCTTGTCCCAAACCATCCTTTTTCCCTCAGTGTCTGTAGGGGTGAACAGAAACCCAGAATGCATGTGAAAGATGGATAGATTAACACATTTTGTTGGTCCTCATTGAATGACAGTAAGTGGTTTATAAGCCTCTTACCTTATTGTTCTTCCTACACTTGCTGTTTCTCACAGCATCTGGTGCTTACTCATTTCTTCTGTGTGTGTGTTGTGTGCTTTCAAGTCATTTTTGAATTATGGCGACCCGAAGGCAAACATATCATGTGGTTTTCTTGGCAAGATTTGTTCACAGGAGGTTTGGCATTGCCTTCCTCTGAGGTTCAGAATATGTGACTTGCCCAAGGTCACCAGTGGGTTTCATGACTGAGCAGGAATTGAACCCTGGTCTTCAGATTCATAGTCCAATGCTCAAACCACTATGCCATGCTGGCTCTCCTTTTACTCCTAGTCACAGATTAGTTTCAGAGGGTCTAAGTTGGAGATATTGTCCTCACTTTGCTCTGATTGGTGATGGAGAGTGTTTCCTGCACTACTTTCCACTATCAGTTTGGGACAGAAATTAGAAATGCTGAATGTGGCAGAGGGACAAGAGCAGAGATACTAGGCAAATCTGCCAACAAGTATTTTGACAGGTTGTATAAAGTGGGGAGAAAATAAGAGAACATTTAATGCTGAACACTCAGAGGCAGTGAGAAGGTGAAGGGAGGCTTGCAGCTAGTGATGTGCAATTCGAAGACAATCTGTCATTTATATGTTTTACCAGGTCAGGTGCTCTTTTCTGCTCCAGTGTCCACAATGCACTCTTTCATATTCTCTGTCCCAATATAAGTAGATTTTGGGTAGAAATTAATATGTAAAAGAATGCACATTTTTGTGCATACTAATACAAAGCCACTTATATGCATTTGTATGTGCAAAAATGTGTTTCGTCTCTCTTCTCTTTCATTTGCATCTCTTTCATTATCACTGGCTATTTTCAAAAGTAACACATTGTTTTCCACAATCACATATCTAACTATCACTATAAATTTGGAGGGCAGGGATTCCCCTGGTACATGATCCACCTGGAATCCCAGGTATCATTGACAAGGCAGTCTGGCATCAAATTTGGAAAATCTGGTACCAGTAGATTTTGTAGTGGATTTTGCCAGCATCCTGCTCTGAGCCTCCCTTCCATGTAATGTCCCTTTCAATAATGTCATATTTAGTCACAATTAAAGCATGTTCTCCATGGAATGGAGGAGATCTGGTAGCATCAGAAACTGTGGCAGATCTCATCAAGATTCCTATCTAGGGTGAGCAAAGTATAACCCACAAGCTGCAATTGGCCCCTTGACTCCACTTTGTAGTCCCTGGAATCTCCTATCAATGCCCCAAGGCCTCCCATCCCTATTTTTTTTTATTTTGATGCAATTTCACACAGAAACCCCCAAGTCTCCCAGGTTCCTAAAATACCTCTATTTTCAAAATGGTGACAGGAATTAATGCAATATCACATTTGGCTGCCATTTTGGGAAGGACTCAGATGAAGAGAGTTATTCCAAAAATGATGACTAAAAGTAATGTTATTAACTGGATGAAGATAGAAGGCCAGCATGGATTTGTGTCTGAGTGCTGGATTAGAAGTGTGAGAGACCAGGATTCTATTCTCCACTTAACCATGGAAACCCACTGAGCAACTCACACTCTCTCAGCCTAAGAGAAAAGCAATGGCAAACCTTCTCTGAATAAATATTGTCAGGAGAACACTAGAACAGGGTTGTTATAAGTGGAGTTGAATTGAAGGCACATAGCAACCAAGGAGAGGAACATAAAGATAAAGGTATTTGGGAGTACTGTTGGGATGGGGTATTTGCTACTAAGGGGGCTAGAAAGGGAAAATTGGCCCTCATACAGTTGACCACTCCTGCTCTTGGGTGCCAATGTTGTTTTAGAAGGAATTGACAATAAGAGGTTTGTTGCAGACTGCAAGCACCACTTTACTGATATTGGTTGACAAAGTGGAAGTCAGTATAAAGAGGGAAAGACCACTTTACAGATGTACTGACTTGATAAAGGCAGCCAGGGACCTGAACGTTTCCACCCAGGGGGATTCCGTGGCTGAGCTAGAATTCGAACCCTCGTCTCCAGAGTCATACTCCGATACTCAGACAGGGTGAAGAAATGTCTTCAATGCAAAGGAGGACAAGTCACTACAAAAAAATGTAGGACATACAAGAAAAAATGTAGAGAAAGCTAAAAACACCAATATAAATGTAAATCCATGCTTCGTAGCCATGCTCAACATGGATTATGTTTTAATGGTCAAAATGGTGACTTTTAACCTTATCATGGGGTTTTCTTGGCATGTTTCTTCAAATGGGGGTTGCCATTACCATCCTTTGAGGCTGAGAGTGTGTGACATGCTCAGGGTCACTTACTTGGCTGCAAATTGTACATACCCCAGAATGCATCACCTAGTATATTGGCAGTCCTTCCCCCTAACACTTTCTCATTTTCCCCCAACCATCTCATAGCTGGGAGGTGGAAATAATTTTTAAAGTAGTATTTAAATCTGGACTATTTTTTAAAAAAGTAAGGTCCAAAACACACTGCAGAAATAAATGCTAGGGAACATGGGAACTGTAGTTTGTTGTGTTTATAAGTGACAGTTTTCCTGCTAAGTACCTGCATGTCATAAGCATTTGAATTAAAATTACCATATTGAAATCAAATCTGATATTTTTTTAATTTTTATTTGGTGTGCGTTGGAAGAGGAGTAGTCTTATATGGCGAGTATATCCCAAACTCTATATTTTAATTGGAAAAGTTGGGGGTTGTCTTATATGCCCAGTCATCTGATACACCAGAAAATACGGTAGTGTTTTTGTGTGGTTTTCCCACATTCACAGGAGTTCTGTGCCCCTAATCCCAGCAAATGTGGAGGGATGAGTGTATATGTCTTCCTTACAGTGGATATAGCAGTCTTGGAGGAAGGATTTGGACCAGGAGAGAGAATCATGTGGCCTCCAGACTGCATGAAGCCCTACCACTCAAGGACTTCTTCTGGGTTCCTGCTAGGGGGTCTCAGGGTCTTACCTATCTTCTCCAGTACTTGGGGGAAGGAGAGGAATCTCATGGAGAAAGCACTGTCTTGAAAAGGGTGTTGGTATCTGTATTTTTGCAATTTGTTAGAATTGGTATTTTTTAATTTAAATAGCTTAATTTGTGCAACTGTGGTTAATGTTTAAAGTGTCATGCTTAATGACATCTCCAGGAGCCCACCCTAGGTCTTAGGCTTTGGGGCCAAAATATCAGGCATGGGATAATTCTGACCTGGCAAACCTAGTTTCAGCCCCTGAAAATTTTGTGACATTTTTTATATATTCCTAATTGCTCAGCCTCAATTCATGTTTCTAATATTAAAGGGACCTTAGAAGCATTTAGGAATGCAGGGCCAAATCTGGACTGTAGCACGTTTGTATTGTAAATATTCCCATTTTGCTGGTAGAGGTAAGTTGAACAGCTTTTGCAGTCCGTTGATCCATCTGCTCTGAAAGTGCTCTCCATAAATTCAAGTAACTTTTTCTAGATTTATTTCTGGACATTTTTTTGAATATGAAATGGACTGGATCCATAAAAGTATGTACCCTACAGCATCCCCCCCAAAGTGATTTAATGCATAAAAGCATCACATTTATATCATTTGTAGACTAATAAATTACACATTACACTGAAATAATTTTCTGTTTTGGGTATTTGATATGCTGTGTGTGCATATGCAGTTCATTTAATTAACTATAGAAACATACACAAGGGCAAATCCATGAAATAGAGTGTAAATGATCAGAGTTCCTAGAATCCTTTAAAACAGCAGAATAGCTTTGGCAAAACAAAACATATAATTGCACTTTCAAGAAATGTTGATATAATGCATATGATGCACATACACAGATGTGTGAAATAATATACTGTATATCTTCTAATCAGATATAATGCTATATGTTGCTGTGTTGTTGTGTGTCTTCAAGTCATTTTTGACTTATTGTGATGTGTGAACTTGTGATGGGGTTTTCTTGGCAAGCTTTGTCCAGAAAGGGGTTGCTGTTGCCTTCTTCTGAGGCTGAGAGTGTGTCACTTGCCTCAGGTCATTGGGTTTCCATGGCTGAATGAGGATTTGAACTCTGGTCTCTCAGAGTCTGAGGCCAACATTCAAACCACTACAGCACACTAATTCTGTATAGATTTGAGGAATCAAAGAGAAATATGGAAGTTTGTTATTGATATTTCAGGCATATGAATTTAGTGAAAATAAATATGGGAGGAGAGGAGCATGTGCTAGCAGCATCTATGTTGATTGTCACTGTCTTCACAGGAAAATGGCATTTGGAAAATGAAGTTTATTCTATCTGTGGAAACTCTCCACATTATTTGGAACACTGCTTTTCCAGAGTTCGGAATTGCATAGACAGTCTCCAAGGATAAAAAAAGCTCCTCTCAACAGAGACGTGTTCTTCATATAAGGAGAGCAGGGACAGAGAGGGATAGGATGAACCCCCCCCCCCCTTCTTGTATGTATATTTATACTAAATTCATAATACCTGAATAGGTTCTACTGTGATTTCTGTGAAACTGTGCATAACAACCTTGTGATCTCTCCCACCTCACCTGAGGTAAACAGGCTGGAAGGTGGATCAAAGAAAGATAGTTGCCCCGGTCACATGTTTGGTATAGAGTTAACTTGAATATGTGGGGAGAGGAAATTGTGCCTTTTTCACATTGAGGTTGAGGTGTGGATGTGTAATATACTATCTTTGCAAAACCTTGAGATACCTTGATGAAATCAGGAAGCGGGACTGGACAGATCACGGTGAAGATATTTATTTACAGGTGATCAGGAAGATGACCATTTACAGATGCAGAAACAGAACAGAGTTCCAGGATGGAAGTTATACACTCTCTTCCTCCTCCTGAGCTCAACAACAACAGAGCTATACAGAACTCTCTGGTATACTCACTATACAAACACCAACTGCACTGACTCTCCAATCCACAACTACTGACCCACTGCTACTAACCACAATTGTTTACAGTTAGAAGGGACTTATATACCCTTGTCTGATGCAACCTCAGTGTAGAGTTGTTAATACATTACATCATTGTACATTACCTCATTATGCTTAGTCATGTGCACAGGTGTAGCCCAATACACAATCAAGTGTCTGGCCCAGAGGTAGGCAACCTTTCCCCTTTAAAGGCCGAGGGACTTCAGCTCCCAGAATCCCAGGAGCTATTGGCCAACATGGGACTATTGGCCAACATGGCTGAGGCTTCTGGAAGCTGAAGTCCCTCGGCCCACACAAACCACACACACTACATGACAGTGCAGTTCAGCAGATCTAATTTCACCCTATAATATGGTGACACTTTTATCTTCTATTGTCACTGTTGTCATATGGAGAGTAGCATTTTGTTATATGTGAAGCCTTTCCATATGATCCAGAACAGTGAAAATTCAGGGTTTCCAATCATATGGGGAAGCTGCAGGTGTAAAGGACCCATTTCTTTTCAGACAGTCACTCTCCATGTGAATAAAGTGAATGATAGCCTTCTCCCTTTTTCATGGGTTCTGTGCTGAATGCCTAAATATGACTTTAGCAATAGAAATATATATAACTCAAAGAAATTAATGTGTTGTTGTTGAGCGCCTTCAGGTAATTTCCAAATTATGGTGACCCAAGGTCACTCAATGGATTTCTATGGCTGATGGGGATTTGAATCCTGGTCTCTCTGATTCCTAGCCCAGCACTAAAACCATTACACTATGCTGGCATTCTGCACATTATTTCATGAATTTCACGATGAGCTTTAATAGTAACATGTAGTTTGTTCTTAACACTCATTAAAGTTTTTAGAGTTGCAACCAACCCTTTATTCTGGAGAAGTGTGTAATTTCTGTTGTACCAATTTACTGAGGAACTAGCTATAAGAATCACTGCTAAGGGAAGGTTGTAAAGGATTTTTAAAGAAACATAAACCAAATAAAGCTATCTCAATAGTTAATGCAGTTATAACTGACTTTTCTCCAGAGGCATGCCAGTTACCCTCACTCTGCATTTTCCTACCTGGTGTACTATCAGTTATTGAGATCATAACCATTAATATCATTGAAAGTATGGAACACCTGGAAGGTGATTTCAGAGTAGTTTTATTTGAGAGATTATTACTTTTTCAGCAGAGCGGAATTAGAGAACCTCAAGCAGAAATGAAATAAAACTCACAAAAAGTACATTAAAATGGCAACCAAAACTATAACAGAAAATACACTGGATTCCATAAGAGCATACAAAGGACTATTGTGAGGGATAATTTTACAGCAAGCAGAACTGCAGAATGCAAAAAGGTATATTACAATGAGAAATTGTAACACCCATGGTATACAGTGTTCCCATGCTCAACTTCATTATTTTTCCCATGTGGGAAAATATGGTCCCCATGGTTTTAGATGTTTTTAGATTTTTCCTCCCAGCCTTACCTGGAGTTGGTGGTGACTACTTCTTGGACTATTTTCATGTAAAGAAGGTGCCCAGCCCCAAACTATTATCTGTCCCCAAAGCAGAAACATGGGGTATTTGTTACTTGTAGGCTCTGTGACACTTTAAAACAGTCAAGGATACTAGGCTGGTCCACATACTCTTATGATGCCTCATACTGTACTTTTACGTTGGACAGTAGAGCAATGATTTTCAGATTCTCTTGAAAATCTGGATTGTTCAGAAGAATTTATTGGGTTCTTCAGAAGGAAATTATTAGTTTCTCCTTGAGAAGCTCATTTATGGGAAACCGGCTGGATTACCAGCATGGAACAAGGTCTAGTATTTTCTGTGGATTTTCCGGGCTATGTGGCTGCATTCTGGAAGAGTTTATTCCTGATGTTTTGCCTGCATCTGTGGCCAGTATCTGAAGATGCCAGCCACAGATGCAGGTGAAATGTCAGGAATAAACTCTTCCAGAATGTGGCCACATAGCCTGGAAAACCCACAGAAAACTATGGATGCTGGCTGTGAAAGTCTTAATCATGACAGGGTCTAGTATGTTTTATGTGAACTCTCAGTTCACAACAGGCATGAGATGCATGTCCCATGTAAACTTGTGTGAGTTTTAGCATATTGCTCAGAATTCTTTGCAACACATAGGGTTTCATAGCACACTTACAGAGGTTCCTTAGCCAAAGAGATGTAAATATCTTTCCTTCAGGTTGAAAGTTTGAGAACTACCAATCTGCTATTCAAGATACACCACCAAAACTCTTGTCAGACATTTCAAACTGGACATATTGGGCTCATTCACACTGCATAAATATAATGCTATATTTCCAATAGCTATGGAAACATCCTGTGGAATCCAGGATCTTATAGTTTAGTGAGGTACTAGAGTTCTATGGTGGAAGATTCTAAATGCCATCTCTCTGCACTCTGAATCTCAGGATTCCATGGCAGTCAAAGTGGCATGTAGCACTATAATTGTGCAGTATGTATGGGCCCAGTGTGTGTGTGTGAGTGAATGCCAGTTGCAAAACATTTGCACATGTTGTAAATTATTCAAAAACAATGCACACAAACTCCTCCTAGCCCATTTGTGCCAACCTGACTCAGGAGCATTTCTTGTAGATGACTATGTTATATCTGTTTGCTTTGTGAGTCTATGTGCCATTAAATCACCTGTCGACCTCTGGCCACCCCATGAATTTCATAGGGGTTTCTTAGGCAAGGAATACTCAGAGGTGGTTTTGCTACTTCCTTCCTCTAAAATTTAGCCTACAGCACCTGGTATTACAGCTATTAAAAGTAAGATGTTTCATGGAAAAATGTGCTAAATGTTTTTCAGCATTGGCAAGGTTGAATATACTGCCCTCAAACCCAGATTTTATGGGCTCACCACCTCAAAGCTCTCAGCCTGAAGGGACAAATCTGTCAGTTTAGATTCAGTAGTATTATAGTTTGGTTTAATTTTGGTTTGAGAGTACAGGAGCTTCTTCCAAACAGACTAGTGACTTGTTTAAAGCACCTGTTACTGTCATGATTTATGCCAAACTCTTTGTGACTCATGAAACATTTGTGTGCCTCCTTTGTTAATATTGGTTTATCTGCAACACATTATATAAAGTTGGTTAACTTGTAACGGCTGAGATCCTACCTCAGGGTTGCTTATTTCCACATGTAGATTTATGCATAAAATGAGCTATGAAATGGTTGTTGTGAGTAGTAAAATTAAACAATGGGTTCATAGAAAGGTGCAAGTGAATGCACACTTGAATGCTAATACCTGTGAACCTCTGTATATACAATGGTACTGCATGTGTAATTTAGGGCCTGTACAGACTGCTAGAAATAATCCAATTTGAGACCACTTTAACTGTCCTGGCTCAGTGCTGGGGAACCATGGGAATTGTAGTGGGTTTTTTTAGACATTGGGCCTTCTCTGTCAGAGAGCTCTGGTGCCACAATAAACTACAGCTCCCAATATTACCTAGCACTGAGCCAGGGCAGTTAAAGTGGTCTCAAGATGGATTATTTCTGGCAGTCTGTTCAGGCTATTAGTTCCCACAAACTAGAACTGAATCCATGTGGCTAGCCCATGCACATCATGAAGCTGCTTGGTTGGAAAAGTATACCATCACAAATCAGCCATGCAACAATTCTCTTTAGAAACAACTCTGCACAACTATCTTTTTAAGGCATTACTTGTCCAACAATTTACAATTCATTCTGTAGCCACATAAAAAACATGGAATAAAATAATCATGATATATAGAATAATATTTAACAGATCTCATACTTAACTCACAGTGTTGTTGGGGGGACAGACATGATTTACTTTGGTAACTCTTTCAGAGTTAAAATTCTTTTATGCATCTATTTCTCCATTTTGTTCAAAAGGATACCTCAAGTGACAAGTCTTTTCTACCCTCTTCTGATAATCTCCACTCTCATTACTTTAAAACAGAAAGATATACCTTTAGGAGAAGCACCTATGGTTTGATTTTGCCCATTGCTATTGAGCAACCTGTTTAAGCTGGGAAAAGCAAGAAGAGATACAAACTATAATTACATCCTTTTCATTCTGAGAACACAGGCTGAATTGTCTTTTTTTATACAGGTTGCTTCTGATATGTTTTTAAATGATGATGACATACACTTTTTTTAAAGAAGCAATTTGCTTGTGAAAGATGCCCTTTTTATACACTGCAATCCTAAACACATTTGCTCAGAAGTCAAGCCATCTGCTTTCAATGTGATTTACACCTATGTTCATAGAACTGTAGCTCAGGTCTATCCTTTTTTTTAATGCATGTTAAAGGAGTTTACTCATAAATAAAAGTGGGCAGAACTGCAGTATCATTATCTTTCAGTGAAACATTTCCATTCAGAATGGTCAAACTTTCAATAATAGGGTTCCCCACATTTAACAGTTGTATAGATGGGAGATTTAGGTGGTATGATGTACCTGCTGAAAGTCCTTCTTCTTTATCAATGAAAAAAGAACAGATGCCCTAGTACAGAAATGTGCACCATCTTCTCTCTGTAGTCTAACTGAATGACCCCTTTCATGTAAACCTGTGTGAATTTTTTACTGCTGTTTTTATTACCTATATAAAATCAAATTGCATAAATGGTCTCTTTGACAAAGTTGTTAGTGAAAAATGTAAAGGGGGAAGAAAAATCACTCCTGCCCCTCCCTTGAAACTTTTCAATTCTTAAGCCTTATTAGATCACTGCTAGAAATACTCTGTTTTTCTCTTTGGACTGTATAAATCTTTCACCACCAATTTGGCACTGTTTAGGGTTGTGTTAGGATTTTTGCTTCAGTGTTAACCTTGTTTAATATCTCCAAAGACAGTAGTAGGCTAACACTTCAAAGCATGTATTATCCTGAACTCAAGCCAAAACAGCAGCAAACCATTTCCTTGAAGGTCTTTCGCATTTCCAGGCTCCGGAAAGCATAAATAATAGGGTCGATGACTGAGTTGCACATAATAAGAACAAGGTACGTGTTAAAGTGTGAAGCATAGCAAATACAGTGTGGGTTGGTGGGGCAAGAAATGATGAGAATGAGATGAAGGAAAAAAGGTCCCCAGCAGGCAATGAAGACCCCAAGGAGAATGGTGATGGTGACAGCTCCTTTCATACAGGTACGCTGGTGGGGCACTTCCACTGGGAAGGCTGCAATGCGCTTGACATGCAGACGTGCAAACAAGAACATGTGAAGATAGAGTGAGGCCATAAGGAAAAGCATGGTAAAGAACATGGCGATGAGGCAGACAATAACAGTTTGACTCTCAGAATAGACAATGAATGTGATGCCACAAAAGATGCAAGTGATCCAGATCATCCCGATGAGGCCCAGAGCTTTCTTCACTGTCATGATGCTGTGGTAACGAAGTGCATAGAAAATGGTAATATACCTGTCAATGGCTATGACCAAAAGGTTGCATATGGAACCAATCAAAGAGATGCAGATCATTGAGTCAAAGACATTGTCCATCTGTTGGATGAAGCGGCTGTTGCTGATGTTTAAAGAGCCATTCTCCAGGAGGACAATCATGACAGTTTCCAAAGCATTGGATATGCTCACTAGCATGTCGGCTGCTGCCAAGCTACAAAGGAAAAAGTACATGGGGGAATGTAGGTTTCCATTTTTGATCACTGCAAGGATGACAAGGATGTTCTCCAAAAGGCCGATGATCCCCAGTGACAAGAACACATCAGCTTTGATGAAGACTAGTTCGCAGAATCCATCATCATCCCTGCTGCTGAAAAGGGCTGAACTGTTAACCTCTTCAGGCTGAAATGTAAGATCCCAGTGTATAGTCGTGTTCATTGTTGGGGTAGATATTCAGGCTTACAAGCAGTTATGGAAATAGTAGCATCAAAACAAAAAATCCATCATAAATACCTTAGGGCTCTTCAATGCATAAGACTGAGGACAAGTCTTGGAAAAAGTCCTCTATTCACTTTGTATGTGTGAACCTATTGCTCCACAGAATTGTTGTTTGTTGCTCCAGAGAGTTATTTGTTTCAAATCAGGCAATGCAGCAAATGCTGCAGGTAGGTCTCAAAGGAACATGAAATTGTGGTAATTTCAGCAGCCTCTCTTTCAGAATTCACCTGTTGATCTTAAGTGAGTGTCTTTATGAGCTGCTACCATGTCCTGGGACTGCTGCTGGACTGGAGGTTCAAAAGCACTTCACACCATCTCTTCCTGATTCATCTGTGAGGAA
Source organism: Phrynosoma blainvillii (assembly GCA_026167975.1). NCBI lineage: Eukaryota > Metazoa > Chordata > Lepidosauria > Squamata > Phrynosomatidae > Phrynosoma > Phrynosoma blainvillii. Next base: position 295,882,666 of record JANUYF010000004.1, on the reverse strand, counting down.
AGAACAGGAATAGTATCAAAAAGCGTTGGGCTTTATACATTCATGAATAGAGGGGAAAACACTCCTACTTAATCTTCTGTGTCTTACAATGACCACTAGAGAGCAAGTACCTCTTTGACTGACAGCTACAGTTGCAAGCTACAGAATCCCCATTGCTCTAGATTTGACAGATATAAAATGATCTGGCGCCCTCTGCAGATCTGAAAGATAATCTGTAGATATTTTTTAACATTTATAATAAAAAATTCAATGATGAAAATGTGCATAGGCTATAAGAAAAAGGCACATTATTTTGAGGATGCTTCCAGTTGGATGGTTCCTAGCATGATCAGGCAAGAGGCACTGTGCAGTTATTCAGTCTTTCCTTAATTATTTATTTATATTTGGTAGCAAGGAGAAGCAATGTCTTTAGCTTATAGTGATCCTGTGAACCAGGAACCTCTAAGTTGTAAACCACTTAGACACTGCTTAGCATGGTATGAAGCGGTATATAAATGAAGCTGCTTTGCTTTGTTTTGCTTTGCTTTGCAAAGTCTCCCTGTTATCAGGGAGCTTTGTTATTCATCCTTGCTGAAGCCCTGCAAGCTTCGGGCTGTGGCTTCCTTGATTAATTCTACTAATTGATAATATGATCTTCCTCCTTTCCAATTGCATTCCACCTTAACATGAGAGGCATATAAAGGGAAGATGCCTTTGTTTAAATCCCATGTAAAATTCTGTGAATGGGGAAGTAATGGATGATAAAAGTTTCATCTGGAAGGATATGTAATGTATCTAAGTAAACGTGAGTACATTTAATGTGGATCTTTGACCACATTCCTTCTCTGAGATTATTTTCAGTCCCACAAGCTGCAGAGTATTGCCAAATTTCCAAGAATAATATTGCATTAACTTTTGACTTCCTAAACACATCTTGACAAGAGCAGTAGGCTCAGTTATTAATATATTGTGCAAACATTTCCACAATTCCTGATGGTTGTTTTGGTGCTATTATTATTATTTGAATCTTTATAACCACTTGCACAGCTTTTGAGAAAATCTCCAGAAACTCCCTTTTCTTTTAAACACACTTCTTTCAAGGTCTCACATCAAATGTCAGATTTGCAAATTCAATACTTTATTGTCTGGATCACATTATTACTTGAGTTACCTCTCAGTAATTTTCTACCTTGACTATTCATCAACTGTGAATAGTCAAGGTGACATAAACATATTCCTGAGAAATAGCTGGAGATGTTTATCCCCCTCATTACCCTTTATTTAAATATTCTCCACAAGTGATAACATCTGAAAATAATCAAGAAGGATGTTTACATAAAGATATGCCAGTAATCCATATTTTTTCCATCTCAACTTCATACAAATTTAGGTAACTATAATATAACATACCATATATACTTGACTATAAGTCGACCTCATGTATAAGTTGACAGCAGGTTTGGGGGCCAAAATTATGGATTTTGCTATGACCCTTGGATATGTCAAGGATAAAACTTAGGGGCATGTAAAGGATGAAGCAAAGAAAAGCAACGCCAAAGAACTTACAAAATTCCCACAGGCATAACTGTTTGTGCTTATTCTAAAGGCTGGATGGATGATGGGGGGGGGGGCAGTGCTTCCAGGACAGATTCCATTCTTGCCTTCCACCAGGGGATTGTTCCTTTTACTTTTTAAAATAAGAGTTAACCTACAGTACTTACAGTGATCTGTGGATAAGTTGACTCATTTTTTGAGGGGGGTTTGTCAATTTTTGACTTAAAATTCTAGACTTATACATGAGTATATACAGTAATAGAAATATGACATAATTCCACAGTGTTTTCTCACTTCCACCTCTGTCAGTGTCTGCCAGCTGTAGGGGCTATACAGTGTTAACAAAGACTATTACAAATATCTCTACAATACTGATAACGGCAGCGGTTTAATCTAGGACTATAAATCCATGATCTATATAATACAATCATAGAACCCTAGAGGTGGAAGAGACCTCAAGGCCCATCAAGTCTAACTCCTTGCCATGCAGGAATACACAATCAAAGCATCCCTGACAGAGGGCCATCCAGCTTCTGTTGAAAAACCTTCAAATAAACTATAACACAGTGGTTCTCAAATTTTGGTCCTCTAAATGTTTTGGACTTCAGCACCCAGAATTCCATACTGTTGCTCAAGTTAGCTGGGGCTTCTGGTAGATGAAGTCCAAACACCTGGAGGACCAAAGTTTGGGAATCACTGCTGTAACAAATTTATGGACGCCATAACAAGTAATCGTATGAGGCCTAAGGCCTGACAATAAAAATGTCTTTACTTGTTATTGAAAAGTCTCAGAGGGAGACATTTAATGGGACTATCTTGCCAAGGTGTTTCAAAGTGATAGAACAGCTACTGAGAAAGCCTCCTCTTAGAATCCTTTTAAATATTCTCCAACTATTGGCAGCAATGGTGACTGGTGTCAGTAGAGCAGCACCAAATTCATTCTGGGTTTTACTCTGAACCTTAAAAGGACTATCCAAGGTGCTGAAACTATTTTGGGTTTAGTATCTCAGAATGTTAAGAGTATTACAAATATCTCTACAATACTGATAACAGCAGCGGTTTAATCTAGAACTATAAATCCATGATCCATATAATACAGTACTTTAATGTTCAGCTTTATTCTCAGTGAAGAGTTATATTCCCAATATATTCTTTGCTGGTCAGGCCTCATCTGAGTACTGTTTAGTTCTGGGCACCTCATCTTATTAAGGATATAGACAAATTGGAGCAGGTTCAGAGAAGCGCAACAAGGATGATAAGAAGTACAGAGAACGAAAGATGAGGAAAAAAGTTGAAGGAGCTGGACTTGTTCAGCTTGGTAGAAAGGAGGCTGGGAGGTGATATGATTGCAATCTTTAAATAGTTTAAGGACTGTCATAAAGAGGAAGGGTCAGAGGGCAATCTTGCCCGAGAGGGTAAGATTAATTTGAATACCACAATATACTCTTATAGTGCTACTATTCCATTTTTACTGCTGTGTCTGCCTTCTGTGGCATTCTGGGGTTTATAGTTTAGTGAGGCCTCAGAGATATCTGGCTGAGAAGTCTAAATGCCCCAGGATTCTACATGAGGCAGTCATAGCAGTAAAAGTGGAATAATAGTGCTATAACAATGTAGTGCAGTATTGTCCTGTGTCAAATGGTTTCAAGTTACAGGAGGGTAGATATCACTTGAACAGTAAAATGAAGAGGCTGGACAGCTACCTACTGGGGATGCTTTAATGAAGATCTTGCTCTGAGCCCCTTCCAACTCTATGATGCTATGTTGGAACAGATGAAAGTGTCTTTCTAAGTGATCATAAAACCTGTCCTGACTTTATACAATATTTGTACATAACCAGCACTTTGAACTATGTCTAGAAACAAACCAGAAGGTAAGGAAAGTGCCATAACATGGAAGTCACACACTACCCATAATTGGCCTTGGTCAATCAACTAGCTGCAGCATTTTGAGCCAGTTGACATTTCTGAATATTCAGCATGCTAAACAAGCTCTCATTAAGCCTGAATCATTTCCATAAAGCCAACATTTTTCATTTATTCTGCTTACATTGTGATTCTCCAGGGAAGCACTAACAAAATATTTTAATGGATCTTCATGTTCTTGAAAATCGCATTCAAATATCGGCTGTTGGTTATATATGCATCTTACACATGGCTTTTGCTAATTTTCTTTTCACAGACTTTGCTTCCTTAATGGCCTTGCCTTCCTGCAGTTTTTGCAGAATCAGGATATAGAGCTGTTGCTGATTATATCTATTCACATCCTTGAACAGTAGGAAAACCATTTATTTTGGTTTCTTACTCAAATCAACCAACCAACCACCCCTCCCCTCCCCTCCTTATTAAAGTATTCATATCGCACTGTTTACCTTTTATTGTGCTTTACAAATAAACAATATAAACAATTTAAAACCATTTCAGATTAAAATCAGAAATAATCTAAACAAGATAAAAAGTATGAAGCAAGAAAATAGCTAAGACAACATAAAAGGCTTTAACAGTTTTAAACCTTTTCCAGGTTGAGTCTCCCCTCCCCTTTTGGGGGGGGGGATTTTGGAATACCTACATTTTCATACATACACAATGAGACATCCTGGAGATGAGATCCAAGTCTAAATGCAAAATTAATTTATGTTTCATATTATGCATATTCCTTATACATATAGTGTGAAGGTAATTTTTTAAAACAATATTTTAAATTTTGTGCATGAAACAAAGGGCCTTTACAGACTGCCAGAAATAATGCAGCTTGAGGCCACTTTAACTGTCCTGGCTCAGTGCTAATGAATCATGGGAACTGTAGTTTATTGTGGCACCAGAGCTCTCTGACAGAGAAGGCTCAATGTCCCAGAAAAAAACAACAACACAATTCCCATGATTCCCTAGCACTCAGTCAGGACAGTTAAAGTGGCCTCAAGCTGCATTATTTCTGGCAGTCTGTAAAGGCCCAAAATCTGTGTACATTAAACCATAAGAAAGTAAAGGTGTCATTATCTCACCAGCCATGAAAAACATACTTTTAAATACAACATCCAAAGAGTATCATAGAATCATAGAGTTGGATGGGGCCCCATAGGACATTGAGTTTAACCCCCTGATCAATGCAGGAACTTAAGTGAGAGCGTCCCCAATAGTTTTTGAAAACATTCAGAGAAGTAGACCCTTTTCTCAATGATAACAGAATTTAGTAAATACCTTTAGAGTTGTGAAAAGGCATCATTACAAGAAATTCATTAATTCTGAATGGTTATTTCCAATGGTTATTCTGGGGAAGTGATGTTCCCCCCAGCACTCACTGAACAATGTGCTTGCATATTTTTATGTCAATGGCAACACAGATCACATTTTTGCATACAGCTAGTTTTGTAGGCACAGAACTGGATCAGAGCCGAAGTGTTTAACATTTCACATTTATAACAGTTTCTACATCTCTCTCTCTCTGGGCTGTTTGAAAGAGTAATCCTATGTCTGTCAATTCAAAAATAAGCCCCATACAGTTCAATGGACTTATTTCCAAGTTGCTGATTCTAGTCTTAGATGTTGTACATTCTCCTCTATACCATTTTAGGGGGAGGTTTACCACATCCTTTTAAAATGCTGATTTGACAACCCACCAGAAAACTCACCAGTCTCCTGCAATAATCTCTATCCCAATTTATGAGTCACTTTGCTCCCCACTCCAGCACCATCATTTTATTTTATTTTTTTGCTTTTGTCATAGGCTGAGCACATCATTACAACTGGATGGCTAAAAGCCAGAGAGGCAAAGCCAAGGGTGTATCAGAGATGGAGTCAACTGCATGTAGTTTGCTACCATTTTCTTCCTGTGCATGGTCTTTAGTTCACTTTGTATCGCCTGCTAGGATCTTGCAAATCATGATGGCACTGCCCATCTGTTGAAACTGCACAACCACCCCTGCCCTGTCCCTAATCCTAACTCTTGATACCTTTGAATTCTTATTGGACTGAGATAATGCCTCACAATTCATATAGTGGGCCCTTGGTATTGGCCAGTGAGGTATTCAAAAAGCCCTCCTTTTTTACTCCAAATCTCAAGCCAAGTCTCAAGTCCCTGCTATCAAATCTCACGTTGAGTCTCAAGTCCTTGTAAAATACATTCAAGTCAAATCTCAAGTTGAGTCTCATGTCTGGAAGCCAACTTTAATATTAAAAAAGGTGGTGGTGATGATCATGTATGTGTGGGGGTGCAAGTGTGGAGTTTCAATAACTAGAAAATCAAGTCATGCACAAAGTTAGGTAAATAAAATTTTTGGATGGGAGCAGCAAACATGTTGGGCAATGGGCCTGAGGTGGAAGGATCGTTCTAAAGCTTTTCAAAAGGGACATACTGTTGAGTAGACCTCAAGCCTTGCCTCAAGCCCATTGCTTAATGTGTGTCCTGTTTATGGATGAAGGTAGGCCAGGAAGTCGTTTGCTAAAAATATACAAGTCTCGAGCTGAGTCAAGTCAGTGCATCATTATTGCCGAGTCAAGTTCAAGTTGAGTAACTGAAGTGAATTTACTCTGGGTCAGTTAATTCAAGTCTCCATCACCGGTATCCATTGGGGTTTGGTTCCAGGGCCCCATGTGGATATCAAAATCTGTGGATGCTCAAGTCTCATTAAATACAATGGCACAGTAAGATTTATATAAAATGGCAAAATCAAACTTTTCTTTTAGGAATTATATATTTTAAAAACATTTTCAAGCCACTGATGATTGAATCCATGGATAAAGAATCAATGGATACAGAGGGTTGACTGTATAACAAAAGGTTTGTCCTAGTGCAAAATATAAAACATATGAAAACATTCCTTTTAATTAGATGGAATATAAAATTAGTAAATGTTATGCTCCATCCTTTAGGGACTACAATGACTACAAGGTTTGATTGTTGGCAATAGCACAAGAAATTCTCATGTTATGATCAGTGTGCCCACCAATCTGGACTCAGTCTTGGAGATGACAGGTTCAAGACCTTCCTGTCTTTCTTTTGTGTTAGGTTGCTATTATGATGATGGAAAGAGTTTGGTGCTATTGGTTGTATAAATAAGAGTCTAAAGATTTTGAGGATAAATGTATTGTCTGCTGGTACTTTCCTGAATGATCTTAAAAATGGAGTACGGAGATGAGTTAAAAGGAAATATATGAGTTTATTGTGTATTTTCCCTGGAAAACATGTGCTCTGTCTATTTGACTGGGACTCTTCTAAAAGCCTTTTCATCATCCACATGGAAAACAACTTCATTTGTTGCTTTCTGAACTTAGTAGACTAGTGCTCATGATTCACTTTTCCTTGCTATTGATATTGCAAACTCTGTAGGCTTTCAGTGAGTTCAAAGCTATATCGTCCATCCTTCTATATGACAATAAATAATGAAAACACACACACGTACAGAGGATTTTTGTTCTTTGTACTAAATTTGTGCTAGGTCATATCCAACACTCAGATCATAATTCTTATAGAATGGATTGTGTGTATGTGTGTGTGTGTATACTCTTTGTGTTATTGTTGTTATTGTGACCCTATGAATGAGAGACTTCCAAGAGAACATGTAATCATGTTCTGTTTAGATCTTCTAAAGTCAGGACCATGGCTTCCTTGATTGTGTCAATCCATTTGTAATACAGACTTCTCCTGAGAGTTCAGGATTGATTTACTTTAGGATCCACTGATTTGTCTTTTTGGCAATCTGTGGTATCAATAGAGATCTCATCCAGCACCACATGTCAAATTCGTTGCTTTTAGAACAATTGTGTGATCATGGCAATTCTTTTAAACTTTATTCATTTAAAAATATTTCTATATTGTCTCCAAGCCTGTGTGGGATCTTGACCAATTTGGAAGATCTGCTCATTTTAATGGCCATACCACCAGTTCTGGAAGTGTTTCCTCCCTCCCTTGCCTTCCTTTCTCTGCATGAACATGAGGTTTAAAGGAACCTGCAACAGGTGCACCAAGCTGCAATGCTGAGCTATTAAAGAGCTCACTTTTTCCAAACTGTATTTTGTTTCATTTTAAGCTGCCTTGAATCATGGTTTTATTTATTTTTATTTAATTAACTTAATTTATATCATACATTTTGCCATTTTTTTGGTAGGGAGAAGTAGGATATGAATAAAATTAATGACAATCATAATAGCAATAACTTTTTAGAATGGAAGAAATTAAAGATATAGCCATGTTAGTCTGTATAATCAGTATATAGAGAGATTTTATAACACCTTTAAGAGTAACTGAAACAAAGTAAGAAATAGTCAGCATGAGCTTTCGTAGACTCCAGTCAACCAAAAGCATCTGAAGAAGTAGACTGGAGTCTACGAAAGTGCATGCTGACAACTTCTTACTTTCTTTCAGTTAGTCTTAAAGTTGTTATGAAATCTCTCTATATACTTTTTAGAATGGAGTCATATCTTTCTTTTCAGAGTATTCAAGGGTGTATTTATTTATTTATTCATTTATTTATTTAATATATTTGGCAAACCTTCTCTGAACAAATCATACCCAGAAAAACCATGATAAGTTTGCCTTAGGATCACCATAAGTCGGAAACGACTTGAAGGAACACAACAACAACAATTATTTGATTTATATCCTAAAAATGGGACTCAAAGCTCACAATAAAAGTTAAAATAGTTAAACCAATATGCGATACAAAAGTTAAAACAGTATTTAAAATATCAATCCATCTAAAGCAATGTTGTCATCGTTGTTGTTGTTGTTGTTGTTGTTGTATGCCTTCATGTTGCTTCTGACTTATGGCAACCCTAAGACAACCCTATTATGGGATTTCCTTGGCATATTTCTTCAGAATAGGTTTGTCATTGCCATCCACTGAGGTTGACAAAGTGTGACTTGCCAATGGTCACTCAGGGGGTTTGCATGGCTGAGAGGGGATTTGAACCCAAATCATAGTCCAACGCTGAAATCAATACACTATGCTGGCTCTTCCAACCTATCACTACTTAAAGCATTAATTTCAAACAACTACAAAAAAACAAAACAAAACAAAACAAAAAACAAAACCCTTATTACATATTTTAAAATCCACAGCACATCCTTCTACCCAAGCAAGTTAAAGGCTGGTTGTAGCTATGTGTAGCTATAGGGGATGGGGCAAACTGAGTACATTGACTTCTCCATAAGAGTTTGGTTCCCCTCCTTCCTGAAAATCTTTTCCAGCCCCCAAATTTCTATCATGGAAGTATTTTAAAACTTCACTCGAGCATTTAGAAATACAGTTTAGGCAGTCAAAGAAAAGGGGTTGGCAAGGATTATGAAAACAGTAAGTATAAGAATTCTAGGTATGAACAATTTTCAGTAATGCTAGAAATTTGGGGATGAAAAATATTTTTGGAAGTGTCTGAATTCTTATTTAGGGACACAAAACATCATTTTAACCCTCTACCCCCGTAGCCACACTCCTGAGTATGATGTATGTGTGTGTGTGTGTGTGTGTGTGTGTGAGAGAGAGAGAGAGAGAGAGAGAGAGAGAGAGAGAGAAGGACTAGGCTGAAAAAGGCTAAAATTAAATAAAGTACACATTATGGATTATTTAAAACACATTTATTTTTAAGGATGTTGAATGTAATAAAGTGTAATTAATGTTTACTGTGATACTCAGACTTTTTCTTACTAAGCAATGCAAACATTTGAATCCTTCCTCCAATATTTCATGTAGGGAGGTAACTGTTTTTAAATAAATCTTTTGTATCTGTGAAGTAGGCAGAGACGGGGGGGGGGGGGGGAGAGACTGAAACCAAAACAGATTTTATGTATTAGGTACAGCAAAGATGCCATATAGCTAAATACATAACCCATTACCTTTGGAGGTAAAATAAATGGATGACATTTGAAGGTAATCGAATTTGACCATCCTTTGATATGGCAAAATAATTCTTCTGAAAGGATAATTGACCATCGTTCTGAGAAATAATTTGAGGAGACAAAATAAGCACTAAGAAGGGATAGTTGTGGAAGGCAAGGAACAACCTAATGGCTGCACAGCTAGTATGGAGAAAATGGATTTCTCTCCCTTCCCCTCCATAATGTTGGGTGATCCAAGGACACATCAAGAGACAATATTGGATCCTTCAAAGCAAACCCTGTTCTCCAAGAAATCTGCTCCTTTTATCATCCAATTTCAAAATCAGGTCCAATGCTGACATGTCACAGGATGGGGTAAACACCAAAGACACCTGATTTTGACATCTCCCAGCTTTTTACGTTTGTGCTATAAAGAGAAGCACTGTGTGAGCCAACTGCAGCAGCTACAATCATAGACTGCATCTACACTGCATAATCAATGCAATTTTACACCACTTTAACTGCCACAATGTGATGCTATGGAATTTGGGGTGTGTAGTTTTGTGAGATATTTAGCCCTCTCTCTCAGAGAGCTCTGTGCCACAACAAACTCTGGTGCCACAACAAACATTCCACAGGATGGCACCATGACATATAAAGTGGTGTCAAACTGCATTACAGTCAGCCCTCTATATTCAAGGATCCTTTATCCACAGATTTCACAATCCAGAGTATAGATGCTGTGACCACAGCAGTCCCTTTCCTTCCATTGCTTGCTATTTTATCATCCTTGCCTGTGAGCTGTGAAAGCTAATGTGATATATTTTGCACCTTCTGGTTGGCCCAATAAAGGTTATCACTGCAAGATGGAACTTGCTGTAATGAAAAGTAACAGAAACATATGGAGCAACAAGTAACAGAAATAATGACTTTTAAAGCTCTGCAACAAGCAATCACAATACGGTAAATTGCTTTCTAAATGCTATAATGGAGAGTAAGAACAAACTTCATTTTAACAGTAACTTTCCAAGCCCTGGAGAGTATTTACAATAAGTGCAGCATCTCTTTTAAATGCTAGACAAAATTCTACGATTATCCACTGGAGAAATAGCTAAGGATGGAAGCTTTTTCTTCATTGTTTCCTTTCCATCTGCAAACAATTATAACTTCAAAAAGGAACTTCTCTTTCTCCATATGATTAAAATCTCATAGCTAGGGTGCTTCCAGATAGACAGTTCCCAGCATTATCAAGCAAAACACACAGTGCAGCTGTTTTGTTTTTCTCTTCTTAATGAATTTTCTGTGGGGAAGAAAAGGAATAGGTGGACTGGGAACACCCAGGAAGTTTACAAGTAGAAGTATCTTCTGTAAAATTCAGTAAGTGAAGCAAGGCAATTGTACAATGCGGGTCTTGTCTAAAGAGTACCATTAGTGAAAGGGTCTTCAGCACAACAGCATCCTCCACCCAAAACAGTTGAAGCAGAAGTGGTAATAACCAAGTTTCTTTAGATAAAAAATTATTCTTGTTGTGGCATGGCTTCAATTCATTTCAAAGGCATGGTGACCTTATCATGAGGGTTTCTCACAAGATGAATTGAGAGTAGTTTTACCATTGCCTTCTTCTGAGGCTGAGAGGATGATTTGACTGGGGTCATCCAAACCCTGGCCAAGTGGGGATTTGAACCCTGGTCCTCCTGAGTCCCAGTCCAGAACTCAAACCACTACACCATACTGTCTCCACAAAAGGGTATGTGTTGTTGTTAACTGCCTTCAAGTCAACTCCAACTTATGGGGACCCTGTGGGTGAGACATCTCCAAAAGCCCCTATCCCTGACTGCTCTGCTTAGGTCCTGCAAATTCAGGCCTGTGGCCTCCCTGATTGAATATATCCATCTGGTGTGTAGTCTTCCTCTCTTTCTACTGCCTTTTATCTTCCCAAGCATTATTGTCTTTTCTATTGAATTGTGTCTTCTCATGTTGTAACCAAAATATGATGGCCTCAGTTTGATCATGTTGGCTTCCAGGGATAGTTCAGGTTTGATTTGTTCAAGAACCCATTTATTTGTCTTTTGGGCTGTCCACAGTATCTTGAGCACCCTTCTCAAGCACCACTTCTCAAATGAATTCCTTTTCTTCTTATCGGCTTTTTTCACTGTCCAGTTTTCACATATGTACATGGTGACATGGAAGATGGAGGAGTGAAAATAGGAGGAATAAATATCAACCACCTGAGATATGCTGATGACACCATAATACTAGGAGAGCACCTCACAGACCTAGAACAGCTACTAAGGAAGATCAAAGAAGAAAGGCACTGTTGAACATAAAGAAAACAAAAATAATGACCACAGAGAACTTATACACATTCAAACTAGACAATGAGGAAATAGAAATAGTAAGAGTTCTCATATCTGGGATCAAACATTGATCGGAACTGGGGACTGCAGCTAGGAAATCAGGAGAAGATTAAGAATGGGGAGGGCAGCTATGAAAGAACTAGAAAAGATCCTAAAATGCAAAGACATACAACTCAGCACAAAAGTCAGAATCATACAAGCCATCGTATTCCCTATTAACATGTATGGATGTGAGAGCTGGACAGTCAAAAAATAAGATAGAAAGAAAATCAATGCATTTGAGATAATGTGGTGTTGGAGAAGAGTACTGAGGATTCCATGAATAGCCAAAAGAACAAACAAATGGGTCCTAGAGCAGATCAAGCCAGAAATATCCCTAGAAGCCAAGATGATAAGACTTACAACATGAGAAGGCATGAATCATTGGAAAAGGATAATGTTATGAAAGGTGGAGGGAAGTAGAAAGATGGAAGTATATAGATGGATTTTATTAAGGAGACCATGAATATGAGTTTACAAGAGCTGGGCAGAGCAGTAGAGGACATGGTGGCCTGGAGATGTCTCAGCCATAGGTTCACCATGGGTCGAGATCGACATGAAGGCAGTTAACAACAACAACATGGTAATGGGGGCTATATAAAATGGTATATGTCTCTTGAAATAAAAATATTTTAAAAATTTAAATGCTTACAAAGGCTGCCATGATGTATACAGATTCAAGACCATCATGCTGTCACTGAGAAAAAGGGAAGATATGAAAGTGATCCAAATCACTCTCTCTGTATCTTCCCTTTTTATTATTAGCTGAGCAGTGAATGGTGTGTGAAGATGATTGAGAAGTACTCCTGCAACTAATCGAAGAAGAAAACCAGGAAGCACAACTGGGAAGCTTTAGCCTCAACTCAATTCCCTCTTTCCATCATTTTCTTTAAAATGGAGCCAGGCAGGCTTGATTGAAAGAGAAGAAAAAAAGCACACTTGATGGTCCCAACAGATTCTCTTGTAAATCTCTTAAGGTCCCTGAAGTGCATGTTTGGAATTCCTCTGGTTTCTTGCTTATTTGCATGGAAGGGAAAATGCCAAGCAGAAATACCTTAAGAATGCTTTCAGAATAAAGCTGAAGAAGAAATAGAAGAAGGTGAAGGGACGGATCCCTTCTCAGATGAGAGTAAACTTCTGGAAGAATCTGGACAATTGGATGATGATGATGATGAGGGGGGAGCATCAGAATTATAAAGAGAGGAAGAACCATAGATATAAAGAGATAACATTTTTAATTCATAAAAAATGGCGACACAAATTTACTCATGGAATGTTAAGGGACTTAATTCAAAATATAAACGTAGTAAAATATTTCATTATTTGGAAAAGAAAAAACAGGATTTTATTTGTCTGCAAGAGACAAAAATTAAACAATCAGATATTAGATTTTTACGAAATCCTAAACTAGGTCAATTATTTGTATCCGCAAATGAAAAGAAAAAAAAAGGAGTGGTAATTTACATTAATAATAAATATGATGCAAAAGAAGTTTTTTCAGATCAACAAGGACATTATATTGCAGTGGAGGTATTATGGCAAGAAAAGAAAATTTTATTAGTTGGTATCTATGCTCCTCAGGAAAATAAAGAACTTTTTTTTAAAAAATTGATAAAAAAAATAGAAGAATTGGATCATGAAAATTATTTGTTAATGGGAGATTGGAATGGAGTTATAGATCCAAAAACAGATAGAACCACTCAAATTAAGACAAAAAAGAATCAAGGAAAATTACCAAAGTCCTTTTTTGAATTACAAGAGAAATTGTCTTTAGAAGATGTGTGGACGGGACTTTACAACAAGGCTAAAGGGTTTACCTTTTTCTCGGACAGACACAAAACTGAATCAAGAATTGATATGTTTTTGATCTCTAAACATTTGTTTCAACGAATAAAGAAAATGGACATTTGGCCAAAGATTATTACAATTAAAATGATGATACTACCAAAGATGAACTTTTTGTTTCAAAACATTCCAGTGCTTTTAAATGATAAACCACTTATACAATGGAAGAAAGATCTTGTAAAATTCATCTGGTCAGGTAAAAAATCTAGGATAAAGTGGAAGACACTGATTGATAAGAAGAAAAATGGGGGTTGCAACTTACCAGACTTAAAGACTTATTATTATGCAAATGCATTAACTTGGATCACGGACTGGGCAAAATTAGAAAATGATAGAACTCTCACCTTAGAAGGATTTAATCTGAGATTTGGTTGGCACGCATATATGTGGTATAATAAGACAAAAGTGCACAAAGAATTTGAGCATCACTATGTTAGAAGATCATTGATAAGGATTTGGCTGTATTGTAAGGAAAAATTCTACAGAAAACTACCTTTATGGGTGTCACCACAAGAAGCCTTTTTTGGAAGATGGCGAGAAGTATCCAAATGGTTGAGATATTGAGACATCTTGAGCAAAACAAGGAGTGGAAGCTATGAATTAAAGCCTTTAGAGAATTTGAAAGAATTGGATAAAAATTTACATTGGTTTCCATATAAACAGCTAATGGACAGATTTAAAGCAGATGATAAAAAACTGGGATTTGAAGAGGCAGACACCGAATTGGATAAAGTGATTAAGCAAAATGGAAAAAAACTAACTTCCAAATATTATGAGACTTTACAAGCCATAGATTTGGAACAAGACTTAGTAAAAGATACGATGATTAGATGGGCCAAGGACATTGGTAGAGACATTGATTTGGAAAGTTGGGAGTGGGCAAGATTGAAGACACAAAAATTTACTCAATGTCAAGACTTGAAAGAAAACTATTTAAAAATGGAGCAACGTTGGTACCTCACCCCAGCGAAATTAGCAAAAATTTGTAGGAATGGTAATAACAGATGTTGGAAGTGTAAGCAAACTACAGGGTGTTGGCTACATGTATGGTGGAATTGTGACAAAGTCAGGAAGTATTGGACAACTGTTCATAAGGTAATTTGTGAAATATTTAAAATAAGATATGACATGTTACCAGAAATATATCTGTTGAACATGACAAATAAGATCCCAGTGAAAATGGAAAGGAAATACGGAAGGATATTATTGTATATGATAACTTCAGCTCGGATTACATTAGCAAAAAAATGGAAGCTAGCAGAAGTGCCCTCAACCAGTGAGTGGGCCACAAGACTTATTGAAATGATGAGTATGGACATACTCACAGCCAGACTGAACAAACAAAATGTAGAGAATACTGAACAAGACTGGACTCCAATACTGCAATACTGTAAGAGAGAAAATTTAATTGAATAGAGATATAGACTGATGGGATACCTGAAATTAGTAAACTGACTTAAAAATAGGTGAAAAGTGACTATTAAAGATCAAGATAATTAAAGCTGTTGTTATAACACACAGTGGATTCAATATCTAAAATTGCATATATATGAAGACAATGAGTGAACATTGAACCAAGGTTGAGTACAAACTGGAGATACTTTGGAAGTCAATTGTAAATATTTGTATTTAATTATTGGAAAAGAAATTGGTGTGTTAACTTTATAGATATGTTTGAATAGTATATGTTAATAAAATATATATACACCTGAAAAAAAAAAAAAAAAATGCTTTCAGAATGCACTGCTGTTTCCTGTACTTTCTTTTTCCTCTTCCTTCCAAGGGTCAGATGCTGTATATGTTCTCTGTCTCTTCATTGATTGGAATACTCTTGAGCTATTGCAGGAGTGAGCAAATGGAAGAGCCTACTTTTCAGGCTGGCCAAATGCTCAAGTAACACACTATTGTTTTCTTATGGGGTGGGTGAGCTTTTTAACAGTTATAAATACACAAATTACATAGGCTTGTGATGAAAATACATTTTTTCAGTCTTGTACCATTTTCTAATGTATTTTTGGGTGCTGAATTTGAAAACACAATAAAAATGCCATACCACATATAGTTCTTTCACAAATTCAATATTTTAATCAATTCAGCACTTGTTTACCTGTTTGATTTACTCCAATTTTTTTCTTGGGCTCATTGCGTCCTGTTTACATGACACAGCCAAAACCCCAGTTTGGGTCTAGACTGTCTTCATGATGCTCACACCAGATTCTGGGTTTCCTTCCTTTAACTCACATGTAAACGACTAACCTTTTGTTGCACGTTTTTGGCTCTCTTTGCAGCAATGGTGGCAGTTGCCTTCAGTTGCAGTCCCTGCGTGGTACTTGACACCACTGCTGCAGACATTAGTTGCATCAGAATGAAGCATTCAACATTGACAACATGGCTGAGCGCCTTGTTCTGACCTCAGCAGCAGCTCTGGGTGATGAATGGGGACCACATGGGGAGGCAGCTGCCCTTTGTTCACTGTTAGAATAAAAAACTCACAGCAAAAGAGAACAGGTATAAGGAAATTTGGAGGAATTTGGGACAATAATACTCTGGGGGCATTCAGCAGTATTCTGGCAAGTGAAGACAAGACATTATTGTAAGACCTAGGAGGTTGTGGGTTGGATAAATAGGATTATACCATCAGCCATAAAGTTCTTTGTCATCTGAGATGGGGTTAAAGGACTCGGTTTATCCTACGTCCCAATTACCCCATCTTGTCAGTGGCTTTAAATCCTATCACCGCACCTGAGGCCGGGAATGGGACGGGGGCGGCTATTGGAGTTGTGTTGGGGAATGGGAGGTATGGTTGTAACAGAGGGAACAGATGTTACAAAAGAAGACGGGATCGCTGTTTGAAAGCTATCCCGCCTTCAGTTCCCCCTGTTTCCCAGAATGGCTTGGAGAGCAGACCAACCATTCCACAGAACCTCACCTTGCTCCTCTGCAATGCCAGGTCGGTGAAAAATAAGACCCATATCATCCAGGACCTCCTCCTGGATGAGGATGCCGACCTGGCTTGCTTCACAGAGACCTGGCTGGGGGAGGATAGTGCTGCTATATGGGCGCAGGCCCTCCCAGCCGGGTACTCTGTCAGTGAGCAGGTGAGGGGAAGTGGGCGGGGGGGCGGAGTGGCTCTGGTTCATAAGAACACCTTGACCTTGACCAGGATACCTGTCCGGAACACAGTCCACTTCGAGTGTATGTACCTAAGCCTGAGGACCAGGGATAGTTTGGGGATTTTGCTAGTCTACCGACCACCCCGTTGCCTAGCAGACTCCCTGACCGAGCTGACGCAGCTGGTCTCTGAGCTGGTGTTGGAGACCCCCAGACTTTTAGTTTTGGGGGACTTCAACATTCCACTCGAGACCAGTTTAACAGGTGCGGCTCGGGAGCTCATGGAGACCATGACAAACATGGGCCTATCCCAATTGGTCAACGGGCCCACACATTGTGCAGGTCATACACTCGATGCGGTCTTCTGTACCGAACAGGCATATCCGTGGGCGGAGGTGGTAAGCACCTCCGCATTGTCATGGACGGATCATTTCCTGGTCAAGACAGAACTCAGGGCCAATTTCTGCTCCTCCGGGGGTGGTGGACCCATTCGAATGGTCCGCCCTCGAAGGCTGATGGAGCCAATTGGATTCCAGAAAGCCTTAGAGGGTTTAATGGTTGGGAATGCCAGGGATCCTGTCGATGCTCTGGTAAATACCTGGAACACCGATCTCACCAGGGCTATCGACACGATCGCTCCCAAGCGCCCTTGCCATCCCGCTTCTAATCGGAGGCCTTGGTATACACCAGAGCTGAGGAGGATGAAGCGGTTTGGACAACGGCTAGAGCGCAGGTGGCGGAAGACTCATCTCTTATCTGATAGAACTCGCCATAGGAACTTTCTTCGTTCCTATCGGGAGGCAATACGTGCAGCGAAGAGAGCTTTCTCCTCTGCACGTATTGCGTCTGCAGAGTCCCGTCCAGCAGAGCTGTTTAGGGTGGTGAGGGAGATGACGCAGGTGTCCCCTGCGCCAAATCCCTTGCTTAACCCGACGACGGCCTGCTGTGACGCATTTAACAACTTCTTTGCAGACAAAATCTCTCAGATAAGAGCCGACTTAGATGCCACCATTGAAACAGAGTCGATAGGCGAGGCGTCCAGTGACTCCGCCGATGTAGTTCTACTGGATCAGTGGCAATCTGTGAGTACCGAGGACGTGGACAAGCTGCTTGGTAAGGTGAGGAAGACGACTTGCCCTCTCGACCCTTGCCCATCATGGCTGGCCGTCCAGGGGGGGGATGCATTGATGAGATTCCTCACGGATATCGTCAATGCATCCTTCAGGGAAGGACATGTTCCATCGTGTTTAAAGGAAGCGGCAGTTAGGCCGCTCCTAAAAAAGCCTTCCCTGGACCCCCTGGATATGAAGAACTATAGGCCTGTGTCATTGCTGCCATTTTTGAGCAAGGTGATCGAGAGGGCGGTTGCTCTTCAGCTCCAGGCAGTCTTGGATGAAGCCGATTATCTAGACCCATTTCAAACCGGCTTTAGGACAGGCTTTGGGGTTGAGACTGCCATGGTTGCCTTGACCGACGATCTGCGTCTGAGCATCGACAGGGGTAGTGTGACCCTGTTGGTGCTCCTAGACCTCTCAGCGGCTTTCGATACTATAGATCACGGCATCCTCTTGGACCGCCTGAGGGGGTTAGGTATCGGGGGCACTGCTTTGCAGTGGTTCCGGTCCTTCCTCTCGGGTCGGTCCCAGAGGGTGCTGCTTGGGGACTGTAGCTCCAGTAAGAGGAACCTCACTTGTGGGGTTCCTCAGGGGGCTATTTTGTCCCCGATGTTATTTAACATCTATATGAAGCCGCTGGGTGAGATAATACGGAGTTATGGTGCTGGGTGTTATCAGTACGCTGATGACACCCAAATCTATTTCTCCGTGTCTCGTTCGTCGGCCTCGAATTCCAATGGCATCTCTTCTCTCAATGAATGTCTTCAGGCGGTAATGGGCTGGATGAGGAAAAACAGATTGAAACTGAATCCAGACAAGACGGAGGTGCTCACGGAAGCGGCCCCGAAACCAAGAATTGGGTTGCAACCTCCAGTCCTGGATGGGGTCACACTCTCCTCCAGTGACTGTGTTCGCAGTCTGGGGGTACTCCTTGACTCGTCGCTCCTGATGACAAATCAGGTAAATGCGACGGTCAGGAGTGCCTGTTATCAGCTTCGGCTGATACGCCAGCTGCGCCCTTTTCTGGAAGTAAGGGATCTCGAAACTGTTGTGCACGCACTGGTAACCTCACGCCTGGACTTCTGTAATGCGCTCTACTTGGGGCTACCCTTGTGCTTGGTTCGGAAGCTTCAGTTGGTACAAAATATGGCAGCCAGGCTTGTTTCTGGTACATCTAGGAGGGACCACATTACTCCGGTTCTGAGGTCCCTCCACTGGCTGCCTATCAGCTTCCGGGCCCAGTACAAGGTGTTGGTTATTACCTTTAAAGCCCTAAATGGCTTGGGTCCAAGCTATATCAGGGACCGCCTCCTCCCGTACAATCCTCCCCGCGCTCTCCGGTCCTCTGGGAGGAACTTACTGCAGCCTTTAAAATCTAGGCTTGCAGCGACCTCCCAGAGGGCGTTCTCTGCTGTCGCCCCCAAACTCTGGAACGACCTGCCGGATGAGATCCGTCAGTTGACATCATTAGACAGCTTTAAAAAAGCTGTCAAGACGCATCTCTTCCGGCAGGCCTTTCCAGATTAACCATCCCGGCCCAGGCTTCCTGATCCCCTCATTCCTCCCGTGGCCCCATCTTTAGTGATGGTTGAGGATCTCCAGAGGGACATCAGGGTTTTTAGGTGGTTTTAATTATGGTTTTATGTTCTTATATTGTGCTTTTAATTTGTTATATTGTTTAATACTTTCTTAAGGGGGGGAGGGATTATAATGTTTAATGTTATATTTTAATCTTGTCATATTTTATTGTTGTCAACCGCCCGGATTGGTTCGCCACAGGGCGGTATACAAATAAATATTATTATTATTATTATTATTCAGTTGTTACTCATCTTTAAGAAGATTATCGTGCATGATTTATCCCATCCTTTCCCTGATGGGATACACATGTGTTTAACTGTCAATGACGAATCTTATCACATTCTCCTGTAAGCAGCCTGTATGCAATCCTGAAAATCCCGTTCTTGAAAAGCCATGGGACAAGCACGGGTTACATATGGCTTGCATACACCTAGCCATGGGAGAATAGAATAAGATCCATCATTGACAGTTAAATACACGTGTATCCCATTGGGGAAAAGATGGGATAAGGCGTGTGCGATAATCCCAGTGCAGATGCTGATGTTTCCCAGTGCTATTTCTTTTAGTGCTTTTGAATGGATTTTTTTCATTTCATATCAGCAAATAAAAATGTGTTTTGAAAATCTATTAGAAGAGTTTAATGTCTTTCTTACTCTTTGCACAATGAGGTCATTCAGTCATACATTACAACATGGAAACATTAAGGCAAGATGTGAAAAAACTGTACATGATGGAGCAAATCTGAGGCCATTTCTGGATTTAGAATTCCAACTTCCTATAAAACCAGAATACATTTTTAAAAAATTTATGACCCTCAATTCTGCAGGACTGTGTTACTGACATATTGCAAAATAAACGTAAAAATTGCATAAACTGATTAAAAATTAATTTTTCATAAAATGTTATTAAATTTAGTAAAATTCCGTCACTCATTATTATCAGATAAAATGCCCCTACTCTCAGCTGATTATTATTAAATTTATATTTGCATATGAATGAGTATTAAGGCTGTTGCCAAACTGTAGAAATAATGAAGTCTGACACCGCTAGCTGGCATGACTCCATCCTATGGAATCCTGTGATTTGTAGTTTGTTGTGGCACCAGAGCTCTCTAGCATAGAAGGAGCTAAATAGCTCACAAAACTACATATCCCAAAAATCCATAGTATCGAGCCATGGTAGTTAAAGTGGAGTCAAACTACATTAATTCTGTAGTGTAGATGCAGCTTAAGTGTACTTCAATTGGTTTTCATTAAGGTAATATTGATGATGAGATTAATACTAAATTAAAAGAAGTTGAATTAGCTATGATATTGGCTAGGATAGTAACTATGATACTGATGATTTACAGCATTTAGTTCTTTTCCCCAAGACTATAGTGCATCTAGCCATTTCCTACTAAATTCTGGCAGCAAACATATTTTTTTTTTTAAAAGTAAAAACACCAGGGGTAATTAGAGGGCTTCAAAGGAGAGCTACAGGTACATGCAGACTATACTTTGCCCCCCTTGGACTGCCAGTGGCCATGCTAGGTGAGGGATTCTGGGAGCTGTAATCCCAAAAGTTAACTTTTGCAAGTTCTGCTGTAAGTCTTGTTTATGCCACAGGGTTGCTCTGAAGAGGAAATGGAGGAAGAATACATGGATGGCTTTTGACCCAATGCAAGGAATGATTAGATGAGGAGATGTACAAATTTTGTCTAATCTCGGTAGCCAGTCAACATTTGTGATCACTACTCACTTTGTTCTTCTCCTGACCTCTGAAAATATTCAGATACAGGAAGCATTCAGACACAAGCACTTAGCTTTTGAAAGCATTCAGATACAGGAAAAAAGGTACTGATCATAAGCACTTCTCCAGCCTAACATAAAATCAGAAGGACTCATTGCAAGAATGGCAGGACTTTCTTTTGCACATTGATTGGAATTCAAGAGGCACTCAGAAACATGTAGATTGCTCAGTGCTTCCAAACCTTGGCTTCGAAGGAAGTCTCTGCCTTTCTCTCTTCAAAATTATGTATTTGCTATTGGCAAATGCATCTGTGGAGGCCTTCAGATTTTAAAAGGTACTGATGACTGTCATGAGTGTTTACAATGGCATTAAGATGACTTGAGTTGATTGTCATCTGAATGGTTTTTCAACAGGATAGCCTTGGATTTTGGCGCAATGTAGTGATTTGCTCTTATTAGCTATCCCTTGTTAGAAACTGATAGAACAATAATAATTTGCTTCAGATGAGGGCAATCTATTTATTATATATGGATTAACACTTTTCTTGTTGAGAATTGCTTTTATATTTCATTTTGTCTCCAGTCTGTGACTTAGAAAAACTTGATTGAAACCATGCTTATTCACAAGTAAACTCCACTGATTTCAGGCATTCCTAATAACGTCTCAGAATGGTGAATGACTTGTGGTGAAAGGGGGAGAAGGAAGCTTGAGGCCTATGTATTCAACCCTTCGGTCTTCTTCTCCATGCTCACAGGTTCATAAGGGCCTGGGCCCTCTTCTCCAGGCCTCAGGGAGAGAGTCCAGTGTGAGGCAGCTGCATTGAAAAGTATATGTATGTTTCTCATTTGGTGTTTTAATCTTGAATTGTGTACTCTATGCAACTGAGGTCTATATTTAATGTACAGCGGGCCCTCGGTATTCATGGGAGAGCTGTTCCAGATCTCTCCACGGATGCCAAAATCTGCAGATGCTGAAGCCCCATTGACTTCAATGGTGACGCAACCATGCGGCTGTGCCACCATTGAAGACAATGGCACTGGCTGCTCCTGGCACAGTCATTCCTCCATCCTTGGCTACCCATTCTAAAGCTGGCCAGAGCCCAAAGAGGAGGAAGTAGGGAGTTAAAGCTCCTGCCGCTGCCAGTGTCTTGCTATGGGGAGCTGGGTGCCCTCCCTCCTTTCCTGCCACCTGGAGCTCGACAGCTGGCCCTGGAGCTCCCCATGGTAGGAGGACCCTCACCATCAGGTGGACCCCCTGCTGAGTCCCTTCCTTCCTCCTCCTCCACTGGCTCCCTCCTTTCCCTCCCTACCCTGGCCATGGGTTATCGGGGCTAGATAGCTGGCCCTTGTGGTGCTGGGCAAGGTGTGCCCCTCCCAGCCTCCTCCTCTTCCCACCTCACCACACCGTCCCTTCCTCCTCCTCCTGCCTCGTGCCATGCCTCACCTTCCTCTTCCTCCTCTTCCTCCCACTGAAGAGACCCTTCCTTCTCCTCCTCCTCTGCCATCCATGGGCTTGTCATCCACAGATGCTCAAATCCGTGGATGGCAAGTTGGCAGATAAGGAGGGCCCACTGTATCAGGTTTAATGGCACCACCAGTCTTCTCCTTCATGACATGAGAAACTGTAATTCCTAGGTCTCAGGTTTTGGTGCTGATGTCATGATCAGAAATCCTGATCTGGCATTCTTGGTAATGCTCTCAAGTCAGTTGACTCAGATGCAAATCCAACTTAAGTTCCTTCAATGACTAGAGTTGGACTTGACTCCATGTAAATGAAGCACCGACTTGACATGACTTGTGACTGTAATTTTTTAGTTACTGACTTGATATTCCTGGTTTTGGAAGCCAGTGTTGAAGTCTACTCAGCAGTCTGTCTTTGCTGCAAATAGGGGGACAGGACAGATTCTTCTAAAGTTCTTTTTTCCTGGGAGCAGCAGCAGCCAAGAGTTGGCCCAAGAGCTTGGGTCACATTTGTTTCTTGGAGGGAAAGGGACAGTAAATGTGTTAGGCAACTGGCTGCTCAAGGGCTACTTGTCGGCCTGTCTCTGCTGCATATTGGATGAGTCTTGAAAACTGGCTTTAGAGGGATAACATCTGCCTCAAGCAGCCCATTGCCTAACATGTTTGCTGTCTTTTTCTTCTCCAAGAAACAAACACACCCTTGTACTCCTATTCTCCAACTCTGTACATGTCTTCTTGATTTTCTAGTTGTTGAAACATCACCCTCCTTTTTTTCTGTTAAAGTTGGCTACCAAACTTGTGACTTGACTTGAGACTTGAAGGTAGAGACTTGAGACTTGGAGTAAAAGACTTAGGCCTGAAACAGATGGGTGAAAAAAGCCAGCTTCCAAATGGCTTGGGGATCATGGTGATTAGATGACGCATGCTCCCAAGCTGTGTGGTAGCTGCACTGAAGGTGCATTCGGGCCGCCTAAGAAGGCCCCAACTCAGCCCAAGAAGAAGCAGATCTTTTCTGCTTCTTGCCATGGGTCATTTGGGACTGCGGCAGAAGGCACCATCTGGACTGTGGGGTGTGGCTGTCATGATCCTGTAGTGCTTTGGGTGGAAGTGGCTTCCTGCCTGTCTGTTTTGCCCCTTAATATATTACGGCCATCATCTTAAAGTTTGAAATACTTATAGTGAAAAAAGCCACAACTCTGAATAGATTCCTAGTTGCACTGATTTGGGAGGCACTAGCCACTGCTGTCTTCATGTACTGGACCAGGCATTATGATCTACTGAAGCATCGCTCCTCTGTTTCTTACCACTGGAAGCAATCCACTCACTGGAGATATAAGGAGGGGCAGGGAGACGTGGGAAATATTATTATTATTAATTCTCAGCTGTTGTACCCAAGTCCAACTGTTACTACATTTGATCTCATTTTGGTGCAAATTTAAAACCTGGTTGTTTATCCAAGCTTTTGTAGCCAAGCTTGGTTTTGTTCTGTTGGTTTGTAGCCCTTTGTTCTCTTCCTTTTTGAACTGTCTTAGCTTGCCTGAGCTGTTTTAAAACTGTTTAAAATATTTTTAAAGTTGTTTTTATTTATCATGACCCAACCTGAATTTTTGGACACAGAACAAGATAGAAATATTTGAATGAGTGAATGAATAAAATCATTGATTTTTTCCATCATTTTAAAGAATATGTATAATCCTGCAATTGCATGTTTGAAATATATTAAACAAACAAGTGTAATAAACAGCTCACACAAAACATGGCTGTTTCCTGTTAAAGAGCACCATACTCTGTCATTCACAATCAGGACATAATTATGCAACAATCAATTGTTAAATGACTCTGTTTAAATCTGATGGCTGTTATCCAGAGAAAGTTACTTGCCCTGAAGTCTTATTGCAATCAATAAGACAACTTCAGTGAATTGATTTCAACAGGACGTGGGCATGACTAATTTTATTTTGATTGGGAGTTTACACACCATTAACAGCATTTTTGCAAAAAACAGTCAGTACTGCACAATGTACTGGGAAAGAGAATGCTTACTTCTGGACATCACAAATCCAAAAGGACACAATGTTTCAAAATGAACCATCTTTGGCACAGTGGCTCTCTATGCCTACTTGCAAGTGGCTGGTGTTTTCCAAGAAATAACAAACAACAAACCAAAGCCTTTACTACCGTCAATAGACCATTGGGCAACACATTAAATACATATTAAAACAATACAATAAAATACATTTATAGCTAAAATACTTGCTATGTTTTCCATGTCAGAGAGGCAGTGAATCCAGCCCAATTTAGTCTGAATATTACACAATATTAAACAATCTATCCACAGGGCAAAATCTATTTTGGGGATAGGAGTGAGCATCTTGGATAGTTCTTATAATTTTCAACCTAGAAACTAAAGCAGATTTGCCTCACCAATGACATGGAAGCCACCAATTGCCACTGTGTTTCACCCTAACAAGGTTTATCCTGCCCTTCTTCCAGGAAGCTAAGCATATTTGGAAGATAAGCAGATCCCTAAACCATCTCCTGAGAAGCACAGACCGAGGTTCCTGAGTTGTATAACTAATTGAAGTAAACTGAGGACAAAAGGAGGGAGTGGGAAGAGGAGAGAAGCTGGGATATTTCAAATGCTGCTGAAAAAGTGGGATGGCAGAGGAATAACTGGGACTGTCCCTGCCAGATTGGATCAGTTGAGGATGTAGAGACTGAGGTTCCAGAGTTGTATGACTTTCAAGATGAAAGTACATCAGGTGTCTGTAAAACACCTTATCTGAAGTGTGAAGCCTCCTTAAGTTATTACATTTGGATCCATTTATTATTTTCTAATTCTTAAAGGGCTATACACTGGTTATTCAATTTACAGTGTATTCAGGCCATTCTTTACTGAAGACTTCAAAGTATTGTGTATTTCAATCACCTTTTCACCAAAGCTGTTTGGTCTTTCAAAAATGGCTTGCATTTTGGGCTTTAAAAAAAGCAACACAATGTTTCTCTCAACCTTCTGTCACACTCTAGTATGCCCAAGATACATATCTGTAAGGATTTATTCAAAGAGAGTGAATGGCCAGCAAAATAGTAAGTTCAGTGTAAGAAAGGGTAAAAAGAGTGGGGTGCATTTTTCCATTAATTTCACATATATGCTGACAGTATTTGAATGGGTTGAAACAAGCCATGAAAGATAACTTGGAGTTGTGGCAGATATCTCAATGAAAATGTTGAGCCTGTGTAAGTGTACCTCTTTTTGGTGTCTAGGGGCCTCGGCAGACGGCTAATTGAGCCATCTTCCGGGCCCGAAAGAGGAGGGGCAGCCACATGAGCAGCGCTCCTTCCTCTTCCTGAGGTCGCCCTCGGAGTCGCCGGCCCTCCGCATGGCCGGGGCTCTGGGGATGACCTCACGCCACGGCGACCGGACGCGCCGTGGCGTTTGAGTCAGGGAAAGTGCGCCCGCCGCTTTTAGGGAGCACTTTCCCTGACATCTAAAAGGAGCGCCAATTTGGTGCTCCTTTTAGTCGCCGGAGGAGCGCCGCGGTGTGGAGGCTGAGCTCCGCCGGCGCTCCGGACCAGGGCATCCCCGACGCCCTGGTCTGCAGAGGGGGTATGAGACCAGTTAGAAATGAATGTTACAAACACAACCACTAGGCCAGTTTTTAAAATAATAATGCAACCAATTATATACTCAGATCAAGATCTTGTATTGGGAAATGTATGTGTACCATGCAGCTATGGGCTGCACTCTGTAGCTACATCTGCCCCCAACCCACTTTATGAATAGTGCAGCACACTCAACATGACAAGAGAGCAGGGCGCATGTCTGAGCATCAGACTAGCATCTGTTTCCTATTCCTATCTAACAGATAACCCATCCCAGTTAACAATCTGTCTGTAACTCTTTGGGCCAAGTGATGCTTCTTAGCACTTTTCAAAGGCAGCCCCTCATAGAGTGCATAACAGTAATCCAAATGGAATGTAACCAAGGCATGTGTTACTGTGGCTAGATCTGAGTTTTCCAATAATAGGCATAGTTGACACTCTAGTTTCATTTTGCAAACACACTCCTGGTCACCACTGAAACCTGGGCCAGGGATGAATCTAGGAATACCCCGAAAGTGTATGACAGGCTTAGACAAAGGAATAGATAATTTAAAACAGTCTGATGAAATAGAGCCTTTGGTTTAAAGACAAATGTAGTGAAGAGTTAAATGAAGAGTTCAGCAAAAAGTAGTTACTGTGATTTTGTGTTGCTACGTTGAAACACTTATGAAACCAGCCATATACTAAGTTAAAAGTCTACCAGTCATACTTCTGCTGGGAAGCCTTTTATTTAAAGTCCTGCACTGGCTCTCAATTTGCTCCTGAGCTCAATTCAGGGTACTGGCATTGACCTACAAAGCCCTAAACAACTTGGAGCCAAGACAGATGGAAGACTGCCTCTTTCCATACGAGCCTGCCAGAAATTTGAGATCTTCAGATGGTCCCTGTTGTGTGTCCCCAAACCTTTTAAAGTTAGATTTGTGGGTGTATGTAAAAGGGCATTATAGCAGCACTTCAACTGTGGAACTCCCTACCCAAGGAAATTAGGCTGGCCCCATCTTTTTAAAACTTCAAGTGGGTAACAAAAACAGTGCCGTTCCACATGGCATTCAGTGTGTGAAATTGCTGTTTTAATTGTTTCCAAACTAAATATCCCTTTCTAAAAACTACAAACCACAGGGTTCCATGGACTGTTGTCATGGCAATTAAAATGGAATCTGAGCCTTGCCATTCTGTGATATGAAAGGGCCCTTGGAGAGGAGATCCATTGCAACTACCTGACAGTACCTTACCAGCTTTTATTAGGCAAATTGCTAGTTTGACCAATGGGAATAAATAATTAAGAGATTGCTGGCTTCTTCCTTTAAAGCATACACACTATTACTAAACATGTTGCTCAGAAGTATTCATTTAGCTGAAAGCACACTGGTCTTAACTGCATGAAGTACAGGCAAAAAAAAAAAAAAAAAAAAAAAAAAAAAAAAAAAAAAGGAAAGGAAAAGAAAGGAATAAATAAATAAATAAATAAAGAGGTAGAACATAAACTTTCTATATTCTGTCAATTCAGTTTTTCTCCCAGTTCAAATGACAGCAAAGTTGAGTGTGGTGCCATCTCCTGGCTTTGACAGTTATTTAAAGGAAGATCTAACTTCTCAGAAACAAAGACTACAATGAAACCTTGGCTGCATTGTTGTTATTTACTGCCCTTAAGTCGATCCCCATCCCTGGCGACCCTATGGATGAGACATCTCCAAGACCCCCTATCCTCTACTGCTCTGCTTAATTCCTGCAAACCCATACCTGTGTCCTCTTTAATAGAGACCATCCATCTAGCATGCAGCTTATCTTTCTACTTCCCTCCACCTTTCCTAGCATTATTGTTTTTTCCAGTGAATCTTCCCTTCTCATGATGTGTCTGAAGTATGACAGCCTCAGTTTTCTCATCTTGGCTTCCAGGGAAATTTTTGGCTTGATTTGCTCTTGGACCCATTTGTTTATCCTTTTTGCTGTTCACGGGATCCTCAACACTCTTCTCCAGCACCATATCTCAAATGCATTGATTTTCTTCCTATCTTGTTTCTTAACTGTCAAGCTCTCACATCCATACAAGGTTATAGGGAATAGGATGGCTTGTATGATGCTAACTTTCATGCTCAGTTGTATATCTTTGTATTTTAGAATCTTTTCTAGTTCTTTCATATTCACCCTCCCCATTCATAGGGCCTCTGCAGACCAGCCCAAAGGGCCAGACTGGAGGCAGAGATGGGGCAGGGCAGCTGCATGCTGGCTGCCCCAACCCCATGCCAACGCCGTTCTGATGCCATGCACCATTATGCATGGTGCACGGCATCAGGACGCCCTCCTGGGCAGTGTTCTGATGTGCTGCACCAAAAAGGGTGCTGAAGAGCCATGTGCCAGCTCTTAGGCTGGCCTTTTGCCCCTAGAAGGCCAGCAAAAGGGAGGATCGGGGCTGCAGTGTGGGGTAGCTTCGGTCCCAATCTGCTGCTTCCTGGGGGGGCCCAGAGCTGCCCGTCTGCACCCCCCCATAATCTTCTTCTGATTTCCTGGCTGCAGTCCCCATTTCTCTTAATGTTTTATCCCAGGTATGATCATTCTTTTACTATTTCTATTTCCTCATTGTCTAGGTTAAATTTATTTAAATTCTCTGTGGTCATTATTTTTATTTTCTTTATTTTCTTTATGTTCAACAGTAGGCCTGCCTTTGCACTTTCTTCCTTTATCTTCTCCTATTATTATGGTGTCATCTGCATATCTTAGATTGTTGATATTCCTTCTATTCTCACTCCTCCTTCTTCTGTGTCCAAGCCTATTTTTCTTATAATATGTTGCACATATAAGTTGAACAGATAGGGGGAAAAGATGCAGCCTTGTCTGACCCCTTTGCCAATTGGGAACCATTCTTTTTCTCCATGTTCTGTTCTGACAGTAGCCTCTTGTCCTGAGTACAGATTCATCATCAGGACTATCAGATGTGTTGGCACTCCCATGTCTTTAAGGGTGTTCCACAGCCTTTCATGATTTATGCAGTCAAAATCCCTGGTGTGCTCCATTTGCCATTGGATGTTTGCAGTGTTGTCCCTTGTGCTTCTTCCTTTCCTGAACCCTGCTTGGACCTCTGGTATTTCTTTCTTCATGTATGGTTGGAGTCTATGTTGCAGAATTTTGAACATTATTTTGCTTGCATGGGAGATCAGTGCTATGGTCCTATAGTTGCTGCAGTCTTTAGTATTTCCTTTTTTGTGGATGGGGATGTATATTGATCATTTCCAATCTGCCAGTATTTGTTTTGTTTTCCATATCTGTTGACATATGTTGGTTAGCACTAGAGTTGACTCTGTCAATGTGGATTGCAGCAGTTCAATTGGAATATCATCTATTCCTGGTGATTTGTTTTTCGCTATTTCTGTTATTGCAGATTCCACCTCACTTTTTAGAATTTGGGGTTAATCTTCATATGGCTCTTTTTTCCTTGTGTCCTTCATGTTGTCATCTCTTTTGTATAACTCTTCTGTGTATTGCATCAAACATCTTTTTATTCCTTCCTGGTCTTGAATTGTGTTATTTTTACTGTCATAGAGCATCCTGGTCCTTGGTTTGAATTTTCCTTGATTTACCATATCTTGTGGAATAGATCTCTTGTTATTCCCTTTTTGTTGTCTACAGTTTCTCTGCATTGGTCATTGTAATAATTTTCTTTATATTTTCGCACTAGCCATTGTACCGTTGCATTCACTGTTCTTAATTTGTTTCTATCTCCTTTTTGTTTTTCTTCTTTTCTTTTCTTTATTGCTTGTAGTGTTTTATCTGTCATCCATGTTTTTTTTCCTCCTTCTTTTTATCTCTTGAAAGTGTCTGTCTACATTCTTCTTTTATTATGTCTCTGGCTTTAGACCATAGTTCATCTGGTTCCTGGTTAATTATGCTTAGTAGTGCAAATCTGTTTCTTATGTTGTCAATAAATTCTGTAGAGATATTATTTAAATCATATTGTTGTATGATGACTGGTTTTGTTTTCTTCTTGAGTTTTACTCTTATTTTTGATATGACTAATTTGAGATCTGTGCCACAGTCGGCACCTGAGCTAATCTTGGCCACCAGTATGGAGCTTTGCCATCTTTTACTTCCAATTATATGATCTATTTGATTTTTGTGTTGACCAGGGTTAGGCAACCTTTCTCCTTTAAGGGCTGCGGGACTTCAGCTCCCAGAATCCCAGGAGCTATTGGCTAACATGGGACTATTGGCCAACATGGCTGTTTCTGGGAGCTGAAGTCCCCCGGCCCTTAAAGGGGAAAGGTTTCCCATCCCTGGTGTTGACCATTTGGTGATGTCCATGTGTATAGCCTTCTTTCTGGTTGTATAAAAAATGTGTTTGCAATGAATAGGTTGTTGGCTTCACAAAAATCTATCAGCTGCTTACCTGCTTCATTTCTTTTGGCTAATCCATATTTGCCTACTGTTTTTGATTCTTCTTTGTTTCCTACTTTTGCATCCCAATTGCCTATGATCAATTTGACATCCTGTGTTGGTATTCTGTCAATTTCTTCCTGTAGTCCATTATAGAATCTTTCAATTTCTTCTTGTTCTGTCTTTGTGGTTGGTGCATATACTTGAATTATGGTGATATTCACAAGCTGCATTATAGCTACCTAATGAGAAAAAATACGGTACAAGGCAGCACCTCTACTGACTGTGGTGGTGGTGGCTAATTGTATGCCTTCAAAACGTTTCTGAATTACGGCAATCCTAAGGCAAGGTGACTGGATGTTATAACCACAAAGGAGGACAAAGCAGTGTGAAATGTAGGACATTCAGGAAAAATGTAAGACATTAAAAATAAAAGCTAAAGACACTAATATAAATATAAATTCATCTCATATGGTTTATTTACAGCTATATCACAAGCACTGTGTTTTATTATATACTCAACCACATTTTTCTGATGAACCTATCTTTGCTAAAATGCCTTGTTAGCTTGCAGTATACTTACAAAACTCTGAGCAAGACAAATACCTATAATTGTCTTGATCAGCAATATATTCTTGACTGAATCTACATTTAAATTATTCCTTTCATTTGTCCATTGTGCTGAAATCAAGGAAAAGACCCTTTCAACATGTTCATCCTGTTCTCAAGCAGCCTTTTGCCTAATACATTTGCTGTCCTTTTCTCCTCCAAGAAACAAACATGCCCCAAGCTCTGGGGGCAAGTCTTGTCTTCCACTGCTGCTAGGAAAAAAGAACTTTAGAAAGATCCATCCTATCCCCCTGTTTGCAGCAAGAACAGACAGCCAAATAGATGCCTTTCTGAAAGGGGAACAGCAAATGTGGTGTTACTCAATGGGCTTCAATATGTCCCAGATGGAAATCAGGACAAGTACAGCCATGCAACATTAGATTGTGGTCAAGATGGAATGACTTATTAAAGAGGAAGAAAACACAAGCTAGGAGAGGTTGTAGCAATTTGCTTTTGCCTAAGCCCACTGGGTAGGGCAAGATCCCGCCTTTCCTCTCCTCTTGCCCCTGCTGAATTGAGTGCAAATTACTTTTGCACTTTGAATTTTGTTTGCATCAGTTGAAGTTAGGACAAATGGCAAAAGTGGGAATAGGAAAGAGAAACTGGGATTTTTAAAAAAGCATCTGAAAAAATGTTGGAGGCAGGATTAGTCAGGATCATTCTTGATAAATCAGGACAGTAAGAGGGAGTATATACTGCTTCTAAAGGATGTCAGGTAGGCCCCATACTTAGGGCCTTTGCAGACTGCCAGAAATAGTGCAACTTGAGTCCACTTTAACTGCCTTGACTCAGTGCTAGGGAATCATGGGAACTGTAGTTTACTGTGGCACCAGAGCTCTCTGACAGAGAAGGCTCAATGTCTCAGAAAAACTACAATTCCCATGATTCCCTAGCACTGAGCCAGGACAGTTAAAGTGGACTCAAGCTGCACTATTTCTAGCAGTCTGCAAAGGCCGTTACTGAGCTGCTGACAGACAAAGCTGTATTATTTTGTTAGGATTTAGGCTTTTAAAATTTTTTACAGACAGTTTTGTTCTGTTTTTAAATTTTGCTTTTATAGTACTTCACTTTGGAGACTGTTGGACAGGAAAACATTCTGTAATTTTTTAAACACTAGGCAGAGAGAAAAGTATAATCTGGTGTTGGTGGAAAAAATAGTTTTTACACTGTCTTCAAGAGATTAACACCAAAAAATAAGACAGGAAATAGTAAACAATGGCCAGGAAGAATAAAAAGGCCACATGCTGTATTCAGACCCTCCTTGCCAGAGTTGCGTTGATCTGCAAA
This sequence comes from Phrynosoma blainvillii, assembly GCA_026167975.1. Lineage (NCBI taxonomy): Eukaryota > Metazoa > Chordata > Lepidosauria > Squamata > Phrynosomatidae > Phrynosoma > Phrynosoma blainvillii. The sequence continues at coordinate 295,850,218 of JANUYF010000004.1, read as the reverse complement.
ATTAAGGTATTATCTAGAATAGTTTTTGACATCATAAGGCAGTTAGGAAAGAGAGACTGGCAATGCCTTTCTTTGGAAATGTGACATGTATTCTGGCCAATGTCTACAAATGGTATATCGATTGATCAAAGTACAGAAGTGTTCACATTTTGGAATAAAATGGACACAGAAGCCATCATACCAAAGTCATGAAAAGAAAAAAAAATACAGTTATCCCTCCCCGTTTGCGGACTTTGAGTCTGCAGTCTCAGCCCTTCGCAGATCAGCGAGTGGGGAGGAATAAAATGGGGCTTGAATATTTGTGGTTTTTCATTTTCATGGGGGTGTGGGGTGTGTCCATCCAGAATGGATCCCCTGCGAAAACAGAGGGGTGACTGTATACAACTATAACTGTGGATATTATCACATAATGATTAAAACTGGCTTAGCTGAGCCGGCTTAAAATTAGAAATGGGTGGCATCCTGATATTATCAGACACATTTAGCCACCGAAATCGCTGCCTGGATGCAGCCCAGCTCCATCGCTGCTCAAAGGGGCACTCCTCAAATCTCTTTTCAAAGCCGGGAATTGTCATCAAGTTGGTTTGACTTATGGGGACCCTATCAGTGAGAGACCTCTAAAACTGCCCTGAAAATTCTGGGACTTGGTCTCCTTGACTGAACTAATCCCCTTATAATGCAGTCTCCCCCTTTTCCTATCGTGTTCACCTTACCAAGCATTAACCTCTTTAACTAATTTTAACTAATGATGCAAACCTTTGAAGACATGCCCAAGAATAAACCTCATTATGGACACCGTAAGCATATTTAGGACTATGCTACTTAAGCAAGCACATTTAGGGTTTTGCTATTAATCAATGGCAAGATAGCATAGAATTCCTACCTATTTTCTTTTGCAATACAGGCCTTTTTAAAAAAACCATTACAATTGTATGGAAAGTCATGACCACTAGATGTCTCTATTGGCTTTCCTTATTCATTCTTACAAGTTCTGTCAAAGGTTTATGTTACATTTTATTTCAAAAATTGTCCAGGATTAAATAATTAATTGCCATCTTCTCCCTGCCTCTCCCTCCTCCTCCTCCTCCTCCTCCTCCTCCTCCTCCTCCTCCTCCTCCTCTGTTTAAAATTCAGCATACAACCCACACAGAAGGCTGTCCTGATTCTAAACCAGTGTCTGTTATCATTAATAGACTGGATGAGAGAAAACAAATTGAAGCTTAAGCCAGACAAGACAGAGATGTTCCTAGTTAGCAGAAAGGCAGATCAGGGAATAGGGCTTCAGCCTGCATTATATAGGGTTCCTCTCCTTCTGAAGATCTAAGTTCACAGTTTGCAAGTACTCCTGGATTCAGCTTTGAACCTGGAGGCCCAGTTTCTGCAGTTCTCAGGTGTGCTTTTGCACAACTAAAGCTTGTGCGCAATTGTGCCTGCTCCTTGAGATGCTGGCTCTGGCCACACTGGTACATGCCTTAGTTACATCTTTTTTTGGACTACTCAAGGTTGGACTTCTGCAATGTGCTCTACATTGAGCTGCCTTTGTACCCAGTTCAGAAACTCCAGTTGGTTCAAAATATGGCAGCCAGATTGGTTACAGGAACATCCAGGAGTGAACGTATTACACCCATACTTGAGTCACTCCATTGCCTGCCAATTAGTTTCTAGGCAAAGTACAAAGTGTTAGTCTTGACCTTTAAAGCCCTACATAGTTTGGGTCCAGGTAACCTACAGGATTGCCTTCTCCCATACAATCCGCCCTGAACACTGAGATCCTCTGGGGGGCGGCTGATATAACCTGCGAGAACTTCACCTGCAGACGTCACCCAGAGGACCTTTTCATCAGCTGCCCCAAGACTGTGGAATGACCAGTTGGAAGAGATCCAACACCTAGACCAGCTGTCAGAATATAAAACACATTTGAAGACCTATCTCTTCTGACAGGCCTACCCAGGCAGGTTTAGTCATGAATTTTAAACATGAATTCTATATCTAATCATTGTTTTATATTTAATCATTTTATATTTATATCATTGTTTAATATAAATAGTGTGTAGAGATGCATTTTTAATATGTGTATTTTATGTAACGATTGTGTTTTTTAACTATTCTGTAACCCGCCTTGAGCCATGAGAAGAGGCGGGTAAGAAATAATAATAATAATAATAATAATAATAATAATAATTGTACTTGGGGCTGCCTTTAAATAGTGTTTGGAACCTCAGCTGGTCCAAAGAGCTGCAGCCAGATTGTTAATAGTGGTAGGTTACAGAGACCACACAATGCCCCTGTAGAAATAGCTCCACTGGCTGCCAGTTTGTTTCCAGTCACAATTCAAAGTGCTATGTCCTATAAAGCCCTATATGACTGACAGACTGTATCTCCCTGTATGAGCAGGCATGGATTCTGAGATCCTCAGAAGAGATTCAGTTCCAACACATCCCAAGCATGCTTGGGGGAAACATGAGAGAAGGCCTTCTCGGTGGCTGCCCCTAGACTTTGGAATAACCTTCACAGGGAAGCCAGAATGACCCCCTCCTTGTCCTTCTGTCAGCAGGCTGAAACCTTTTTAATCAGACAGGCTTTTAAAACAGAAAGGTTTTAAAGAGCAGGCTGGGAAATGCTGAACTGTTCTAATTGTACAGTTTTAAGCACTTTAAAATATTAATTTTATTCTTTTAATGTGTGATATGTTTTAATACTGTATAGGGGGGTTGCAGACTGCCAGAAATAGTGCAAATTGAGTCCACTTTAAGGGTTAGGGTTAGGGAATCATGGGAACTGTATTTTATTGTGGCACTAGAGCTCTCTGACAGAGAAGGCTCAATGTCTCAGAAAAAAACAACAACAATTCCCATGGTTCCCTAGCACTAACCCTAACCCTTAAAGTGGACTCAATTTGCACTATTTCTGGCAGTCTGCAATCCCTAGTTTAATTCTATTTTAATACTTTTTGTATGTTTTCAACTGTATTGTTCTTAAATTGTGAGTCACTTATAACAATAACCTACAAAACTTTCTCTTTTATGCAAAGATAATACAAAGTATTTTTTTTAAAAAATGGAAACCCAATCCATCTAAATCAAGGGTGGAAACTTTTTGCTCTCCAGATGTTTTTGTCTACAACTCCCACTGACCTCATCCAGTATGGCTAATAGTAAATAACTGTGGGAATTGTAGTAAAAAAAAAAACTGTCTGGAAGCTAAAGGTTCTCCATCCCTGTTCAAGATAGTTATTGAAAAAACAGGCCAGTGTAATACAATAAATAAAATCATGAATTGCGATATAGATCATTATAATATTCATTATAATCAACTAATGTCAAACTCTGGATAAATTTTCTTTAGGGACATACAGCAGAAATCAACTTGTTTGGCCTGAACTAAAAAGATTCAAGACTGATGTCCTGTCAGGACAGGCAAATATTAGCCAAATGAATTTGTAAGTTTGACAATAATAGTGCACTGGCAAATTACCAAATATAAAATAGACTTACATAGCCTGTGATTAACTAAGCCAAATATACCCTATCCACAATGTTTTGTAGCCATCCTGGCGCTTGGTAACTTCTGTCTCAATATAAGCAGCCTGTGGTTTGAGTGTTGGATTAGGAAGGCCATGGTTCAAATACCTGTTTAGCTATGGAAACTCACTGGATGATCTTGAGCAAGTCGTACTTTCTCAGCCTTAGGGAAAGGCAAAGGAAAACTGTCTTTGAACGGATCTTGCCAAAAAAAACTGCATTATAGATTTGCCTTAAGGTCGCCATAAATCTAAATAACTTGAAGGCACAAAACAACAACATAGAAGTTAGCAAAACTAGGACTTTGTTGATCACTTTCTAGATCAATGTGAAGTCGTAGGCTTTCATGGCCAGCATCCATAGTTTTTTGTGGGTTTTTCAGGCTGTGTGGCCATGTTCTAGAAGAGTTTCTTTCTGATGTTTTGCCAGCATCTGTGGCTGGCATCTTCAGAGAATACTGGAGTGAAAGAGAGTGGGTCTATATATACTGTGAGACCCTGGGTAGGGAGGAGTGATTTCCATGTAAACTGTGTATTGTTCTGGTTGAATAGGTATTGTTCTGTTGTTAATGGCTTGGCTTCAGGGTAGGAGGATATGCAATCAAGGAGATTTTCTGCTATTCTCCTGTAAACTATGTGTTGTTCTGTGTTGAATAGGTATTGTTCTGTTGTTAATGGCTTGGCTTCAGGGTAGGAGGATATGCAATCAAGGAGATTGTCTGCTGTTCTCCTGTAAACTATGTGTTGTTCTGGTTGAATAGGTATTGTTCTGTTGTTAATGGCTTGGCTTCAGGGTAGGAGGATATGCAATCAAGGAGATTGTCTGCTATTCTCCTGTAAACTGTGTGTTGTTCTGTGTTGAATAGGTATTGTTCTGTTGTTAATGGCGTGGCTTCCAGGTGAGGATATGCAATCAAGGAGATTGTCTGCTGGGATCTTTGTAGATCACTTTGTGTGGGCTTGGTATAAGATGAATCTAATGTTTTCATAGCAAGACCCCATTTATTTGTTTCAGAATTGCACTTGGCTAATGTAAATTTTGTGTTCCAAGAAACAGGCTAGTATCTGAGTTTCACTCTAGTCTTCTAATATTTCACAGATTAAAATGGGGTGTATGTAGCTGAGCAGCATCTGAGTGGCTTTCTCTTTCCCTGGTTTTTGCATGTTTTTAGCTTACCCCCAAAAAAGCAAAAATAAATTTTAAAAAATACTGCCTTTGTTTCTAATCAATTCCTGACCAAAGGTATTTGTGACCTATCCCTGCAATTCAGATTGGCAGAATGAAAACTGGAGAAAGTGCTGGTACCTTTAAGGGTTGTGTAGAAGAGGGAATTTTGCTTATCAAGCAAATAAGTAACAAGCAGCATCTGCTGAAATTCCCTCTCCTACAGAACCATTAAAGATACGTGATTCTTCTCTAATTTTCACTTTAGCAACCTTACCTGCAGTGGTTATTTTTGTATATTCTTTCGTAATTATGCACACTATCTTCTGTAAGCCCTCCTGATAATTACATAAACACCCTTCTCATTTACTCTCATGCCAGCATTTGCCTGACAGATTCATTTTCTGTTGGAGTCAATGGAAGGATGCCTTGTAACTCCTTTCGCTATTTGTCTTTCATCTTGCATAGAATTTAGGAAATCTGAATTGCTCTCATTCCAATATACCAGCAGCTATTTGCTCTGATTTCCCTTTGCTTTGACACCCCCCACATCTTTAAAAACATGCTTCCAGGTTGCTGGTTTGTCCCTTTCCACTTGCAAGGTTTTGAAAAAAGTTGCTTGGATTTTGCTTGCATTTGTTGCAAGAGAAACCTCCTGTGTGTGGGCCATTGTGGCCAGAATGAGATGTGGATGATGAATGCTCCTTCCTCTGCCAAAATATAACTTGTGGCTGTCATGGTCATGACATCAGTGGCCGGGAGGCCTCTGTGTCTCTGGCACAGGGAATGCTTGGAATGGCACCATCCCAAGTACAAGTGATTCCAGGAAATGCTGTTTTTCCAGGACATTGGAGGACTCCATAGTGAACACTGGACCCTGGAAGCCTCTTCAAGGTTAATATGGTTTTGATCATGCCTGACTACTGATAAATAATGTTATTGAGAAAATGAAGAAGACTTTTGGGAAGATTATCAGCTTGAGATCGGGTTTGTATTTGTGGCTAGAAACCGCTGCATTAATGTAGAGATGGCTGTAAAGTTTTTTTTTCTTTTTAAATGAAATATCCTCAGTAGAAAGTCATGGAAGAGTGGTGGGTTAAAGCAAACATATGTGTAGCATTCTGTTTTTTATCTGTTCACCAGTTTCTATTAAGCAGCAAAGAACAGTTTTAGCAGTGCTTGGGAAAAAATACTGTTTGGGGTGCAAGTCCCAGAATTTCCCAGTCAGCATAGTCAGGCTGAGAGACTCAGAAAATTTTAGTACAAAAGTGTATCTCCCCTGCCAAAGCTGTTTACACAGCAGTTTCAATGCTTAATTTTGTGATTAGAACCCTGTTTTGCACAGGGGCTGGCCTCAGCATCTCAGCGGAGGAAACAAAATGCACTCTGTGGATGCTCACTGACACATCCCTTTCTAGTTCATGTATTGATATAAATTTATTAAAATGTTACATCTGAAAGCCCAGCACTGGAAATATGTCCCAAACTTCATCCTGCTGTCTCAAATTAATGTGGGAGCAGCTTTTTTTGCTCTCCCTCTGAAAGAACCCAGGTGGCAAAGAAAGAAAAGAGGGAAAAGTCATCCTTTGTTTTTTGAAGCCTTGAGAAAATTGCCTGATTGGGGCCCCTTAAATGATAGGAAAGGAAGTTGGGCATAAAATTAATAAATCAGCAATTAAGAATAAATTAATCACCAAAGTGATATGTTAATCAGTGATTAATAAATAAATAAATTTCACTTAACTCTGTGAATGCTGTTCCAGTGAGAGGATGGATGGATATATCAAATTATCTATTTTGGTCAAAGACTGTAAATAAATTCTGATTTCCGATTTCTGATATCAAATTATCTTCATTTTGGTAATTTCTTTTTATAACAATTGGATTGGAGAATATGAATTAATTCAGAAGTAATTCATAAAAGAATGACATAAAAATTGAAAAATTTCTACCAAGGTGCTTTCAAGATGCCTTGAAAAGTTACATGTAAAAGTGATTAGAAAATGTTACTTGGAACACCAATAAAGTGGCATCATTTCCATTTGTTGCATAAATTTTGTAATATAACTTCATTATGTCCTTCCTTACCAAGAAAAGTTATTTACTACAATGGACTATACTGATTCTAACTTGTTATTTCCAAGTTCTGCTATGGCATAAATATAAACAGCTCCCAAACAAGTAACATTTAAAAGTAACTACATTTTTTTACTTGTAACACCAATAAAGTAACACTATTCCCACAGTATGAAAAGAGATTTTATAGCACCTTTGAGATTAACTGAACAAAAGAAGTTGTGGCATACGCTTTTGTAGACTTGGCTTACTTCCCAAGATGCACCTATTCCCACTTACTGAATTAATTTTGCAATATAACTTCATTATGCCTTTGGTTACCAAGAGAAAACAACTTATTACATTTGAATATACTACTTGTAATTTGTTTTTCCAAATTATGCTTTTATGTAAATGGAAACAACCAATGACAACAAAACAACTGGCTAAAAAGGCACATTGTATGATATCATGGTGGGAAATATTAACACACTAATGATAGCCAGTTTACTGATAAATAACTGTACAATGATTAATCATTTAAGAGTCAATTCTCTAGTATCCTATTTAATCAAATGAATGTTTTCAGGCCTTCTTGGGAGCAAAGTCTTCAGTCAAATCATTGTGAGCCAAACTTCTCTAAATTTCAGGTTCATTGAAACCAGTGCTAATCCTACGAGACATTCCTGTGATAGGGAACTACTGAGAGTGTTCTTTTTTAATTTAATCAAGTGTAAAAATCAAAAATGACCTCTCAGCAGATGTAGCAGTTACAGGTAGCATGAAAATACTGCAGAGATCTGCACATAAATAATCTTGAATAATACACTTATGTATAAATTGAAGGATTGCCAAAGTAATGTATTTTTCTTGACCTTGACTATATAACCTAAAAAAAAAATTAAAAAATGCTCTTGATCTCAGTCAGCAATTCTGTTGAATCAATGTCTCCCCAAAGATGCAAAAGTACACATTATGCATGGTTTTTGGACAGTGATCTTATAGTGTGTCTCACAAGCTACTTAGAACATATCTGAAATGACTCAATTAAGTCCACAAGCTGGGCATGGGATAGTAGCTTTCTCTCAGTGTGGCTCCCCAGTGTTTGAACCATATATCTGTGAGACTTGCCTAAGATCTGAATCCTCTGCTTTGTATCTTCCATCTGGGCTGAAGTGAATTTTGTTTAAGGTCTTTTTCAACCCTCTCGTTTTGCTACCATGTTTCCAACAACAATAAATATCCAATGCAGAATAGAAATCCTGGTGCATGTCCTCTTCCTAAAACCAACTACTATATACACTGATTAAGAAAAAGAGATGATATAGTACAGCCTTATGCTGACATAAAAGTATAGCTCTACTGTATTCCTGCATGGCAGGGCATTAGCCTTGTTAGCCCTTGAGGTCTCTTCCATCTCTATAAATCTAAGATTCTATATTCCATAGGATTTCAGCATGAAGGGGGTGGGAAGGAAGATTCTATTTGGGCTGAAGGCAGCTTCACCCTTTTCCCCCCTTAAGCCCATAGTCTGTTCAAGAACTCTGTTACCTTCCAGTGTAGAGATGGGAAAAGTTACTTTTGGGCGATTAAAATTCCAAAGATTAGCTTGGGGAAAAGAAGCATATCCCTCTCCCCCCAGTTTGTGATGAGAACGGTGATTGTGAATTCTTGTTCCAAAAGTTACTTTTCCAAGATCTCAAAGATATAGCTGTGTTATTCTGTAGAATCAGTATGTAGAGAGATCTTGTAGCACCTTTGAGACTAACTGAAAAAAAGAAATTGGCAGCACGAGCTTCCGTAGACTTCAGTCTACTTCCTCAGATGCATTTGAGGAAGTAGAGTGAAGTCTACAAAAGTCCTTACTGCCAATTTTTTTCTTTCAGTTAGTCTCAAAGGTGCTACAAGATCTCTCTGCATACTTTTCCAAGATCTGTATGTAAAGACCTTTGAGACTGAGCAAAGGAAATTGAAGCATAAGCTTTCTGAGGAAGTAGACCAAATCTACAAAAGTTTGTGCTACAACTTCTTTCACTCAGTCTCAAAGGAGCTACAAGATCCCTTTGCATACCAATATTCCAGACTACTATGCCTCTGAATTCTTTCCCAAGATCTGTTCTAGCTCCACTTTCCCCTCTTCCTTCAGCTTCTAGTCACAACCAGCAGATAAGATGAAAGATCAACCTTTTCTTCCATGTTCTGAAATTTCCTTTTGAAACAATACCTGCAAAATTGCGGCTTTCTTCTCTTTTATCCTTTCCTTTAAGCTGAATGGCTGCTGCTGCTGCTCCCGATGTCCTGAGCTAATTGGACAATTGGACTTGTGCAAGAAGAAAAAAGGCATACAAATTCTCCCAGTCAATGAACTAGGTCACTGCAGATCTGGATGGGCCTGGCTTAGTGGTAGTTACACAAGGGCGGGGGAGTTCTCTGCCAATGTCCTTGCTGAATTGCAGACAAAGCAGACTGAGATGGAGATTCCACCTAAATATTAGGAGGAACTTCCTGACAGTGAGAGCTGTTCGACAGTGGAACATACTCCCCCAGAAAGTGGTGGAGTCTCCTTCTTTGGAGGTCTTTAAGCAGAGGCTGGATGGCCATCTGTTGGGGATGCTTTGATTTTGAGTTCCTGCATGGCAGGGGGTTGGACTGGATGGCCCTTAGGGTCTCTTCCAACTCTATGATTCTATGAGTGAGCATACAGGTGGCAGTCAGTATTATTGGAGGGGGGGGGTCTCTAAAGTGTGGGACTCTAGTCAGTCGTCCAATTTGCATTCCAAAGCTATCATTGGTATCAGTCATACCTATGTAGCTTGCTGTTGTTATATGAATTCAAGTCAATGTGAATGTGATGACATTTTCTTAGCAAGATTTATTTAGAGGAGGTTTATCATTGACCTCTTTTCTAGACAGAGGGAGTGTGACTTGCCCAGGCCACCCAGTGGGTTTCTAAGCAGGATTCAGACCCTAGTTTCCTGGAGTCCTAGCCCAATACTGAAACCATTACACCACACTGACTTTTATGATGCCAGTGCCAATACATAACATACTTCATCCTTAACTGCTATTACCAGAGTTGTAAAGGGTCAAAGTAGATGTTAGCAAGGATGCATATTCCCTGCAATTAACACATTTCCTCCTCCAGCCTCAGTATCAGAGGTACATGCTTCAGCAATCTGATCTGCAAATTAAGCCAATTTTGCTGTCCAATGGCCAATCACAAAACAAAGCATGCTCAACGCAAGATGGCTGCATCTGCACAGTAGGATCAGTGCAGTTTGGCACTGATTAATTGCCATGGCTCAATGCTTTGGAATTATGGGTTTTGTAGTTTTGTGAGCTATTTAGCCTTCTTTGTCAGAGAACTTTGGTGCCACAACACACTACAAATCCCAGTATTCCATAGGATGGAGCCATGGCACTTAAAGTGGTGTCAAACTGCATTAATTGTGCAGTATTGCAAGGCTAGCAAAATCATGATAGCTGACAGAAAGAGAATCAACTAATTTGAAATGTGGTGCTGGGAGAGAGTTCTGAAGATATGGTCTGTCAAAAAGGCAAATAAATGGGTCCTTGAGCAAATTAAGACTGCACTTACTGAGACACTGCTACAACCTGACACCAAAAATCTATGTTGTTCCAGCTCTTCTTCCCCATCCTCCCAGTGCTGATGTGGCTAAAAATGTGCCAGTTTGATAGAGGGTGAAGAAGAAAAGAGGGATTGGGTAGTCATAAAAATGCTTAGTAAAAGGAATCTTTCTTGCCAAAGGCTTTGTTAACTTAGGTATACCTATATTGTTTTAAATTCTTTTCTCTATTGTGCTTTGCCTCAAGGCCCTGGCTGGCTGAGAAGTGATATACTGTATCAATATCTTAAATAAGTAATCAAATCAAAGCTTCCCTTGAGAAAACCTCTGAAATATATGCTTATTCCACCCTGGGTCACTGGGAGAAATGGATTCTAGACCCACTAAAATTGTCTATATTGGGGTTAAAGTGTTGTACTAGGACTAGAGGGTCATGGGTTCAAATTCTGATTCAGCATAAAGCTGACTGTGTGTCCTTGGGACAATCACTATCTTTCAGCTAAAATGACCTCACAAGGATAAAACCATGTACATCCACCTTGAGTCCCTGTACTGGAAGGAAAGTGGGATAAAAATAAACATAATAATAATAAACATAATAATAAACATAATAATAAACATAATAATAATAATAATAATAATAATAATAATAATAATAATACATCACCTTAAGCTTCCATATCTTGTTGAACTGCAGCTCCCAGCACTCTTAATCACTGGTTGTGCTGACTAGAGCTGCTAGGAACTGCAGTCCAACAACACCTGGAGGTTGGGTTGCCATATGTCCTGGAAAACTGGGACAATCTTGGATTGAAGGGTCTAAAAAATGTCCTGGCCTGGCTCATCATTTTAGACCCTCCAATCCTGGATTCCCGCCTTATTCCAGGCCACATTTTGTCAGTCTTCGGTTGGATTGGAGACTGACAAAATGTGCCCTGGTAAATTGGCGGGAGAAAGAGGTGCCACCTGTGGAGGAGGCCCAGAGAGAGCCTGCAGTGTGGAGGCCCGGCACACTGGCTGAGGCTGCTGTGAGGGGAGGTCTTGGTGTCTCCCCTTCTCATCCCTCAGAATTTACACCGAGCAGCTCTTGCCAGAGGCTAGCTCCTCCGCTGCCACAGCAGATCCCTCCAGGCACCCCGGCTGTGCCTCCCACCTCAATGCTGCCACCGTCTCCACCTTCTTCTTCTTTGCTGGAGGAGGCCTTGTGGCCCAGTGCGGCATCTCCAGCAGCCTCCTTTCTTTCTGTCTGGACAGAGCAAGGCATGACTTCCTCCTCTGCTGATTCCTCTCGGGACCCCTGTCTTCCCCCTTCTAGGCATCTGGGAGACTCCTTGGGGACCTGGTATGGCCTGTGGGGCTCTGGGGCCTGCCTTGGGGTGTCCTCTGGTGCCAGGGTCCCCATGGTGGGCTTCTCCTCCTCCTCCTCCTCCTCCTCGCCCTCCCTGTGGATCCCATAGGGTACTGGTCCCCCGCCATTTCCATCCCCTTCTCCCACTTCCTCAAATTCCCCTTCATCTTCCCCTTCTCCTTCTCCCTCTCCTTGGTACCACAAGGACCTGAGCCAAGCAGTGGTGGAGGAGCTCTTGGCCAGAGCCAGGAATGACAGGGGCTTCCTGGTCAGAGACAGCGAGAGCATTGCCAGAGTCTTCAACTTTTGCCTCCTGTGAATCAATGACCCATGGATTGGGACCCAAGGATTGGGACCCCGGGGGAGGGATGGGTGGCAGGCTTGGAGCCCCATGGAAGGGAAGGGATCTCGGGCCCCTTTGATGCCATCCCTTCAGAGGGGGGTTGCCATTGCTACCCTCTGAGGCTGAGAGAGTGTGACTTGGTCAAGGTCACCCAGCCAGGGAGTCCCCATGGCCAGGCAAAAGGGGAATTCAAATTCTGGTCTCCAGACTCTTCCAAATCCAAAGCTCAAACTAATATATCCAGATATATCCAGATGATTTTTAAAGTATTAATTTTAAGGTATTCATTGATTCATTAAAATATTCATTTTAATATTATTGTTGTTATGTGCTTTGAACTTTTTCTGACTTATGGTGACTCTTAAACCTATTCTGGGGTTTTCTTGGCAAGATTTGTTCAGAGGAGGGTTGCCACAGCCTTCCACTGAGGAAGTTGAGAGAGTGTGACTTGCCTAAGGTCACCCAACAGGCAAGGAATTGAATCCTGGTCCCCAGAGTACTAGTCCAACACACAAACTACACAAAGCTACATTTCAGCCTTCAGGAAGAATGTCAAAATCTCCTCCATTTTGAGTATGGCTGAAAAGCATGGATTTATATTAATGGGTTTTTTTAATTTTATTGTTTTTGGCTTTTAGTTGGATGCGTCCTCCATTTTTCTTGAATATCCTACATTTTGTCCTACATCTTCCTACATTTTATCCTACATTTTGTCCTGGTTTTGTGGAAGAGAATTATGGCAACCCTACCATATGATTCCCACTCCAGTTCTAAGCAATCTGCAAAATCCCCAGTTGTTCAAGCTTATATGTATATTGTTCTTTACTTTAGGAATTCAGATTCTGCCCTTCTGTGTGCAATGGAGATGCTGAAGGCAGTTTAGAACAGCTAAAAATAAAAATAGGATGCATATCTTTAAAACAATACACAAAACAAAGTAAAACAAAAACAATATAAGGAATAGCAGATTTACTGCTATTCATAGGTTTGTATTACTGTTAACACAGGGGGGATGCAGATGGGTGACCCTGGGCTGCCTTGGGAAGCGGAGGATCGGGACCACTGTTAACCACACGCAGTGGCCCCAATCCTCCCTTTTGCCGGCCCAGAAAAGAGTGGCAAAATGCTGCTTCTTTCAGAGCTGGCAAAAGGCTGCTCTAAGATTTGCTGAGCGACTCTTTGGTGCCCCTTCCGGCGCAGCACATCAAAAGGCTGTGCTGGAAGGACGTCCTGATGCCGTGCACCATGCATAATGGCGCATGGCGTCAGGACGTCTTCGGGGAGGGGTTGAGGTGGCCAGCGTGTGGCTGCCCCTCCCCATCCCTGCCTCCAGGACGACCCAAAGGGCCCGTCTATAGAGGCCCATAGTCTACATGTGGCTGCCTTTGAAGAGTGTTCAGAAACTACTGCTGGTTTAAAAAACTGCAGCCACAGATCATGGGTAGTTTTAGGCAGTGATGTATTCAAGGGGCTGTACAGACCAGACAAAAAGGCTGCCCAGGGGACGGAGCACACACCAGCTGCCCTGACTCTGCCCTGATGCCGCTGTCATGCCATGCGCCCCACCAGACGGTGGGAGGCGTTAGGGCACTCCCTTGGCATAGTGTTCACATGCACTGTGCCAAAGGAGCACTCAAAAGCTGCCGCCATGGCAGCAAGAGTGGCTTTTTGCCTCTCTAAGAAGGAGCGGCATTTGCCAGCTCTTTTTAGAGCAGCAAACCTCTGGATTGGGGCTGTGGTGTGTGGTTACCATGGCCCCAATCCAGCAGTCTGTTTAGCCCCCAAGTCTTTTACTCCAAGTCTCAAATCAAGTCTCAGGTCCTTGTAAGATACTTTCAAGTCAAGTCTCAAGTCTCAGAGCCAACGTTGAACGGGGGGAAAAAAGAAGAAGGTGGGATTCATTTCTCAGGACGTTATCACACGTGGGCCAGAAAGCGAAAATAAAAGTGGAAATGAAGCATTACGAAAATAAACCGAAAATAAACTTGTTTCCACAAATGTCATTACCTTAATTGCGAATTTACAGCAAGTGCAAAGAACGTCCACACACAAATGAAAATATCCCGTAAATGTAGTAGAAATGAGCCTCTTGCACATGCGCAGATAGAGGAATGCTCGCAGGAACCATGGGTAATGACGGGGAAATGCTCCCCAATACATATTTGGCGATCACATTTGCGGTAAATGCGGAATCACCCTCATTGTGCAATTGCATTTCCTGAAGAAACCGAAATTCAAAAGATCTCGGATCTTTCCACTTTCTGTCGGGGTTCTGTCGGGGTTCTGTGCGACGTCGTGTGAAAACACGGGCCAATAATCCGGTATTGTTCAGGATTTCATGTGGATTTTGTTTGGATTGGGCCCCATGTGATAACGTCCTCAGAGAGAAACAGCAATGGGCAATGGGCTTGAGGGAGTGGCTGAGATCTGCTTGGCAGCTTTACAAAAGCTTTGGAAGGATCCATCTGTCTCAAGGCCACTGCCTATCACATTTGCTGGGCTTCTCTGAGAAAAGCGGTCCCTGCTCTGGGGGTGAATCTTCCCTGCTGATCCAAGAGAATGATGATAGCAAATTGGTTGCTAAAAATAGACAAGTTGCGAGTAGGGTTGGTGTATCATTTATTTCTGAGTCAAGTCCAGTGGAAGTCACTGAAGTGACTTTAGTCTGACACAATTGACTTGAGTATACATCACTGGTTTTCAGGAGCATATAACTCAGAGTTAAAGACAGTGCCACTGGTCTATTTCCAGGCTCCATTTCAGTGTTCTGGTTATAACCGTTATGACCTATAAAGCCCTATATGGCTCAGGTCCAAGTTAACAGAAGGAACGTAGGGCCTTTACAGACTGACAGAAATAGTGCAAATTGAGGCCACTTTAACTGTCCTGGCTCAGTGCTAAGGAATCATGGGAACTGTGGTTTATTGTGGCACCAGAGCTCTCTGGCAGAGAAGGCTCAATGTCCCAGAAAAAAATACAATTCCCATGATTCCCTAACACTGAACCAGGACAATTAAAGTGGCTGCAAGCTGCAGTATTTCTGGCAGTCTGTAAAGGCTCATATTCTCCCATATGAGCCTGCCCATATTGGGAAATATTCTGGGGAGGCCCTTCTCTTTGTCCCACCACCCTCACATGTACTGGAGGGAAGCTGAGAGAGGGCCTTCTTGGTTGCTGCTTATAGGCTCTTGAACTCCCTTCTAAGAGATTGTAAAATGGCCTCCTTCATGGTGTCCTTCCAGCAGTGAGTGAAGACTTTTTTTTTTTTTAAATAATACCTTTAGAAACTGATTACTTTGTCGCTTCTATAAGTAGAACTCACTACATAGCAACAGTGGTAAGATGGCCTCAGTTGCTATGGGGGATTATGGGAAGGATGGCAATGATGAGCAGGTCCTTTCCCCTTGCTGTTGCTATGCCTTGCTTAGGAAAGAGCTTACACCAGTGTAACAGAGCTATGGCAGTGTAAATCACACAAAGGTTCCTGACTGTATTGGCATTGGACTGGAGTGCCCATCAGCCTTAGCCAGGCTAGACAACAGTGAAGAAGAATAGCAACTGCAGTCCAACAATACCTGAAGGGCTTCATGTTACCCCTCCCTGACGGAGGCTCCACCTGGAGTCTGAAGTGGAACAGTACAGACAGAGATTTACACAGGTTTACTACTTCAATAAGGAGAACTAGGCCAATGATTTTTAAAAAATATTATTATTATTATTTGTTACCAGGCTGCTGTATCATGGCAGTTAAGTACAACAGGGAATGGAAAGTTGATTGTTCCTCTTCCGTCTACTCTGGCTTGATACTCTCTCTGCCTGTAAATGTTTCTTGACCTGCCTCTTTATCCTGCCCAGGAGAGCCATAGAGCTAAATGTATTGCTTTCCTCTCCTTTGTGTGCTGCAGTTCAAAGCAAAAATCTCAGTTTTATTTGGCATGGCGTCCATGTCAGTTTTGTGATCACATTGTCCTCAGGGACCCACACTGTCACTGTACTGTTATCTAGCATCCCAGCAAGTACCCATTAGCTTGGGCTGACTCATGGATTCTTTCAAGTTCTCTCTCTCTCTCTGTCTAGATATATATTTCTGGGTAGATGTATGTTCCCAGTTCATATCTTTGCTACCCAAGCTTTCATTTACATTGTCACAAGAAAACAAATGCAACACCAAACACTCACCACTCTACTTTTTAATCCTTGTGCTGTGTGTACCCTGGCATGGTGCAGTGGTTAGAACAGGGTTTCTCAGCCAGAGTTCCCGAGAACCATTCTGCAAGATGTTATTGAAAAAATACATTTTAAGAAAAATATAAGGTTTATTGTATAAATCTAGGTAGGTGCTCCAAACAAGGCTGCCCCTTATCCCCACTGTTATTCACCATAGCAATTGAACCTTTGGCCAGCTCTGTTAGAGATAATAAGAATATTCATGGAATCAAAATTGGTGATAAAATACATAAACTAAACCTTTCTTCAGACAACATACTGTGGGGGTTTCGTTACCTGCAGACTTATCATTTGCAGATTTAAGCAGCCAGAGATGGCAAGCGCCAGTTGTCCCCAATGGCAGCAGAATTTTATGCTACAGCCATCCACCGAAATTGCTGCCCAGGTCCCTTTCTGTTCCCAGGGATGCTCAGCACGTTCTTTTTCAAAGCCGGGAGTTTTGCAGCTTAAGAAAATGGCCACCAGAGCGGCCCTGGGAGTAGGGATGGTCCCGGGTGTGATTTTGGTGGCTAAATCCTTCTGATAATATCAGGATGCCACCTGATTTAAATTTTAAACTGGATAAGGTAAGCCGTACTATTTAAGAATGTGATAAGCTTTGAGATTTGGCAACTGGATATGCGGTCTGAGTTTAAACCAGCACTAAAGATCAGTATTTTTCTTGCAGGTCTATTCAAATGCTTTTTAAATTCTGTATTTTAAAGTCTTTATTGATTGTATTGCTTAATGGTTTGAGTGTTGGGTTGCAACTCTGGAAACCAGGGTTTGATTCCTGGCTTCTGCATAAAAACCACTGGGTGACCTTGGGTGAGTCACATGCTCTCAGCCTCAGGGGAATGTAATGACAAACCACCTTTGAAGAAATCTTTGAAGAAAACCCCATGATAGCCTGGTGGCGCAGTGGTTAAATGCCTGTACTGCAGCCACTCACTCATAGACCACAAGGTTTCAGGTTCAATATTAGCCAGGGCTCAGGCTAGACTCAGGCCTGCATCCTTCCGAAGTCCCTAAAATGCGCACCCAACTATTGGGGGGCAATGAGCTTAAAGTTGTAAACTGCATAGACACCCCATAGCACGGTATGAAGCTGCTTTGTTTTGCTTTGCATCTTATGGTAGCCACAAGTCAGAAAGTACTTGAAGGCACATAATAATAAAACCAAATTGATTGTTTTTAATATGAATCAATTTCATATGTGTTGATATGTATTGGTTTTATATGTTCTTTTAATTGTGTTATTGGCTGATTTGTTGTTGTTTATTGCCTTGATCCATAGGGAGAGGTACAACAACAACAACAACAACAGGAAGGTCCTCCAGATGTTGTTGGACTGCAGTCCCAACAGCCCTGGTTAGTTTAGCCAATAGTGAAGAATGCTAGATGTGGCATTTCAACTATATCTGGAGGGTCATCACACAGTTAGCACTCCTGCTCTAAACTACCAAAATTAGGCTGCATCTGCACTGCAGAAATAATGCAGTTTGACACCACTTTAACTGCTATGGCTCAATGCTATGAGATCTGGGATTTGTGGTTTGCTGTGGCACTGGAGCTCTCTGACAGAGAAGACTAAACATCTCACAAAACTACAAATCCCAGAATTCCACAGCATTGAGCCCTGGCAGTTAAAGTGGTGTCAAAGTGGTTTATTTCTGCAATGCAGACAAGACCTTAGGTGTCTCCTGCTGAAAACATTGTCCTAGCCACCTGCAAACACTGCTTCTAAATAGACCTTTGCTGAACACTAGTCTGTGTCTTTCATTAATTAATGAAAAGGAAGTAACTCAAAAGACAAGCTATTCAAGAAAAAGCAAATAGTCTTTGTACTGCTCTCCCTTCGGAGAGAGATTGCTTGAGGGAAACTGCGGGGGGGGGGGGGGGTCCCTTTCTTGTTCTGATCTGAGACTACAAGGAAGTAACAGTCAATTAATTGATAATTACCGGTATACTGGTTAAAAGATTTTGAGGCATAGATGGAGAAAAGGAAAAAGCTGTATGGGGGTGGAGAGCAGGTGTTCCCTGTGAATAAATCTGCTTGATCAAAAATATCTTTGCTTGCCAGCGAAAGGAAAGTGGGGAGGGTGCCAGCCTAGCCTCCTGTGGGAGCAAGTTCCAGAGGGTGGGAGTAGCCATTGAGAAGTCTCTCTCTTTCTCTCTCTCTTTTTCTCATGTCCTCACCAAGCGAACCTATGATGGTGGAAGGACCAAGAGAAATCCTTCCCTTGAAGAGCTTAAGGTTCTGGCAGGTTCAGGTGGAGAGATAACAGTGTTTCAAATAATCTGGACCTAAGATGTCTAGGGCTTTATGGCACTTTGAATTGTGCCCCGAAATGAACCGGTAGCCGGTAGCTGGGGTTATGCTTTCTGTCCTGCATCTCCTAACCTGCCCTGGTGCTTTCAGGCATGGTGGATGATACTGTCTCATCATCAATATTAAAGAATCAGTTCCACTGTCAGTCCAGTTGTTTTTTGTACATGGGAGGAACACAGAATGTGGCACCATCTTGTTTTCACCTCAGGCAATGAAATGTCTTGGATCAGCCCTGCAGCCCTGGATCTCCTCCGGCAGGCCTTTCTTTTATAACTATCCCGGCCCAAAGAGTCAGATAACTCTCTCCCCTTGATGTTGCTGATGACTATGTAGTATTGTTAAGATGTTGGTTTTATATGTTGTCCTATCTATATTTTAAATTGTTTTAGTTTAATAATTTTTTAAGGGGCAGGGGTTGTAATTGGATGTATTTATTAATGTTTTTATTGTTGTAAGCCGCCCTGATTGTGCTGCAGAGGGGCGGGATAGAAATAAATTTTATTATTATTATTATTATTATTATTATTATTAAACTTCCAGATCCCAACTGCTCTGCTCCAAGCCGTGCACCAGAAATCACCCCGGTTGAGAGAAAACAGCCTTAGGAAGAGAATAAGCTTGATCTACCTTCTGACATCTCAGCTATCCAGGTTACTGTGTCATTCTGACAGCCTGAAGCCAGATCTGTTATGGCGAGTGGTTCTGTGGACATATGCCGGTGGGGTTTTCAACTGATGTCGAACTGAACCAGAATCAAAAAGAAACAAACAAAAACCCCAAACTGGGCAAACAGAGCACTTTCTCATATCTTTAGGTTTATCACTTCCATCTTCCTTCCATTTCAGAGTTCTGTATCTATCCTTCAACAAAGGTTTTAAGCAGAGGGTGGAGAGCTACCTATTGGAAATACTACAGCAATGGACTTCTTCAGAGCCCAGAGGTTGGATTAGATGGCTTTTGAAAGAATTTCCCACTTTCTTATTCTAAGACCTGAGTCTGCCACTCCACATACGCTGCTAACAAACACCACCTTGCCTCAAGGCACATAAAATCTCCCCACCTCTACCAACACATACATGGGATTGATATCTCTCTAGCCATGTGGGACGGAATCAGATCACTATAGATATGTATTTCACCCATGTACATTTTGTGGCTCCAATATTGTTGTCTGCACAGTGGCACCATTAGGGGGTGCGGGGAGTGCTGACCGCACCAGGTGACACCTTAAGGGAGTGTGTGACACCACTGCTCCTCAAACATCTGCATTTGGGCAGACATGGGTTGTGGTATTTGCCTGTATCTCTTTAAAATGCTGAAGAGATGGTGTGAGTGGGGTGAGGCTCAGTGGGAAGAGAAAGGAGAGGCCCCAGTTTTTTTTTTTAAATAATTCCATTTTCAAATTTCAAAATTTAATTTTTAATTTTTTAAATTTTATTTTTTTAAAAAATCTTTGAAAACATCACATTGTACCAATTTTTCACTTTAACCACATAAATCTATGTATATGTAAACTCATTTATTCTGTGTGTATGATACTGTAATTAAAAGATGTAAATTTAATTTTGCTAGTTGCTTATATCATAACGATTACCATTACATTCAGTGATATATGGGAATTATGATTCATGAGTAAATTAGTAGAAAACACATTACTAAGGTTTCTATATGGGTGTGGTATGGGAGGAGGTCAGTTGTGGGAGGCGACACCATGAGTTACTGCACTGGGTGACACCAACCTTAGTGATGCTACTGTGCCTGCCAATTCGGTAACATTAACACTGTTGAACATTTTAATGTGTGCTGATTCAGATATCCACAGTTCGTTTGCATTAAACAAATCTAATTCTGCTTTTTGTTAAACAATTGTTCCTATGTCCCTTTAGCACTAAAACTGATCATTATGTACTGGTCTGACATACACTCTAATAGGCAGCAAGTTTTAATTAATTGTAATACTCAAGCTTTGGGATGGAATTTTACATATAAGCTATTGCTGTTGATAACAATGTGATTCTAACCAGCCTAACTTAGAGCTGGATTGTAACATAATTGATTCTAGGCTCCCTACAGCCACAATATTGATTACAGGGAATAACTTTGAATGAAAAACCACTTTGTACACACTGATAAAGAGGACAAATGGAAAGGTTTCAGCTTATGTTGATTATCTCATTCTGTCACCCAGTTGGCCAGTAGAGGCATCCCTTTCATGCAGCTCATGGTGAGAAGATTTAAAGATGTATCTGTGTTAGTCTGTTGCAGCATAAAGAGGAAAAAGGAAGGGGGAGAGGGAAAAAAAAGGGAAATCTAGAATTTAAGACTACAGTGGGCCCTTGGTATCTAATGGGGTTTGACACCAGGACCCCACCATGGATACCAAAAGCATAGAATCACAGAATCATGGAGAAGAGACCACAAGGGACATCCAGTCCAACCCCCTGCCATGCAGGAACTCTCAATCAAAGCATACCCGACAGATGGCCATCCAGCCTCTGTTTAAAAACCCCCAAAGAGGGAGACTTCACCACACTCTGAGAGAGAGTGTTCCACTGTCAAACAGCCCTACCTGTCAGGAAGTGCTTCCTAATGTTAAGGTGGAATCCCTTTTCCCGTAGCTTGCATCCATTGCTCCGGGTCCTGTTCTCTGGAGCAACAGAAAACAAGCCTGCTCTCTTCTTAATATGACGCCTTTTCAAATACTTAAACAGGGCTATCATATGACCTCTTAACCACCTCTTCTCCAGGCTAAACATACCTAGTTCCCTAAGTCATTCCTCATAAGGCATGGTTTCCAGATCCTTCACCATTTTAGTCTCCCTCCTCTGGACATGCTCCAGTTTCTCAACATCCTTTTTGAATTGTGGTGCCTAGAATTGGACACAGTATTCCAGGTGGAGCCTGACCAGAGCAGAATACGGTGGCACTATACTTTTATTGATGCACCCTAAAATCGCATTGGCTGTTTTAGCTGCTGCATCACACTGTTGACTCATGTTCAACTTGTGATCTACTAGGACACCTAGATCCCTTTCACATGTAGTCTCGTTAAGCCAGGTGGCCCCCATCCTATATCTATGCATTTCATTTTTTTCTGCCCTAAGTGCAGTACCTTACATTTCTCCATGTTGAAATTCATTTTGTTAGCTTTGGCCCAGCTTTCTAATCTATTAAGGTCATTTTGAATTTTCATCCTGTCCTCTGGGGTATTAGCTATTCCTCCTAATTTGGTGTCATCTGTAAATTTGAGAAGCATGCCCCCTATTCCTTCATCCAAGTCATTGATAAAGATGTTGAATAGCACAGTGCCCAGGACAGAACCCTGTGGCACCCCACTGGTCACTTCTCTCCAGGATGAAGAAGAGCCATTGCTGAACATCCTTTGGGTTCGGCCAGTCAACCAATTACTAATCCACCTAACTGTTGTATTGTCTAGCACACATTTTACTATCTTGTTTGCAAGAATATTGTGGGGGACCTTGTCAAAAGCCTTACTGAAATCAAAATATGCTATGTCTACCACATTCCCTTCATCTAGAAAGATGGTAATTTTATTTAAAAAAGAAAAAAGAGAGAGAGAGAGAGAGAGAGAGAGATCAGATTAGTCTGGCATGACTTGTTTTTGAGAAACCCATGTTGACTTTTAGTGATTATGGCATTCCCTTTTAAATGTTCACAGACTCTCTGTTTAATGAACTGTTCTAGAATCTTTCCTGGTATTGATATCAGACTAATGCATCTGAGGAAGTAGACCTACATTTACGAAAGCTCATGCTGCCAAATTCTTTCTTTAGGTTAGTCTCAAAGGTGCTACAAGATCTCGCTATGCAGTGTAAAGAGTTATTTGTAAACATCGTAATTGTCTTTTGAGCCTTGAAACTATAATAATTGCTAATTCACTGAGAGCTGGTGTGGTGTCCAGGTCTGAGCAAGGGATTGTGACTCTGGAAACCAGGGTTCAAATCCTTGCTCAGCCATGGAAAGCCACTGTTCAAGTAACCTTGTGCACATCACACTTTCTCAAAGTCAAATTCCCTTTGAAGAAATCCTGCAAAGAATATCCCTTAGGGTCACCATAAGTTAGAAGTTACTTGAAGGCATACAACAACAACAACATATTTTAAAAATACAAATGGCTAAAATGTGTGCAAAGACGTACATTAGTTGGGGGTGGGGTGGGAATCTGAATATTAAATAACATGCACAAAGAAATATGAATATTGGGGGAAAGGGGTTACAATGTGTATGAATTTCCATGTGGGTAACAAAACAAAAAGTCTTCCAACTTGATATAAACAAGGTTGAATTAGAGAAAAACAATGAAAGTGAGAATGAAAGGTCTTCACATCTCTAGCTGTGACACAGGAAGCAATGTAGCAAGCTGTAGAATTAACAAATTTGTAACAACTCCCAAATCCCTTCACTTTTGACTGCAAAGGAGTGAGGGAAGACAATATGAACAAGGCAAAACAACCTGGTGTGAACCAAGTGTAACACTTGAGGAGCAGGTGGAAATCCTTTCTACTCCTGTTGTGAAAAAGCAGGAATTAGCTGAGGTTCACCAGATAGTGTTTAACGGTGAATAGTAAAAAGCTTCTTAGGAAATTCTTAACTAGAGATTTTTTAAAAGGGGAACATAATAAAAGAACAAAATCACTTCTCAGCCTTTTGGTTAAGATCAAATAAAGAAACAAAATCTCTTCTCTCAGGATTTATTCATATGGTAAAAATAATCCCAGTAGAATGTGGATTGACTCTTTGTTGTTCTCATGCATTTTGAATGCAACTGAGTAAGATTTGAGGAGGGGGGTGCTTCCAAAAACCCCCCACCTTAACCCGGGATAATGAATCTCAGGGGTGGGGGTCTGAGTTTTTCTAAAAGATTTGCATTGTTGTCTGTGTGAAGAACCAACGCAAATAGACCTGGGGCAATTTGGGATAAAACTGCATGCCTTGAACATGTTTCAAATACATCCACAAAATTGACTCCATCTTTATCTGAGTGCTGACATGTGTGAGCAACAGAACGCACAGAGATGTGCATTGATGTAGTTCGGGTTAAAAAAAATAGTGTGAACAACAAAACCAGAATGCGTGAGTGAGGTTATTCACATAGTTGCATTATAAAAAAGGCAATGTCTGAGTAACCCCTCAGTTATATTCACAATTTCCAATCCATTAGCAGAGATATGAAGAAAGATAATGGTCTCGTTACACACGTGTTATGTGCCTTCAAGTCGTTTCCTTGGTAACCCAAGGAATAGAATCATAGAATCATAGAGTTGGAAGAGACCACAAGGACCATCCAGTCCAACCCCCTGCCATGCAGGAACTCTCAATCAAAGCATTCCGGACAGATGGCCATCCAGCCTCTGTTTAAGGATCTCCAAAGAAGGAGACTCCACCACACTCCGAGGGAGAGTGTTCCACTGTCAAACAGCTCTCACTGTCAGGAAGTTCCTCCTAATGTTGAGGTGGAATCTCTTTTCCTGAAGCTTGCATCCATTGTTCTGGGTCCTGTTCTCTGGCTCCATTTTCAATATGACATCCCTTCAAATATTTAAACACAGCTCTCATATCACCTCTTAACCCTCTCTTCTCCAGGCTAAACATACCCAGCTCCTTAAGTCATTCCTCATAGGGCATGGTTTCCAGACCCTTCACCATTTTAGTCGCCCTCCTTTAGAATAGTCATTCTTTGGTGACTCCAAGACAAACCTATCATGGGGTTTACTTGGCAAGATTTGTTCAGAGGAGGTTTGCCATTGCCTTCCCCTGAGGCTGAGAGCATGTAACACTATACATATTAATACATGAGTCCACTACTTCATATATAACAAAAGGAATCTCCTCAGAGAAGGTTTTGAACCCAAGAGAACTGAGTTCAGATTAGCAGATTTATTGTTTCACACATCAGTATTAACTGACCAATGTAAAGATCTGAAAGATTTATATCACCTCACAGTCCTCACAGTCCTTTGAAGACTTAGGGATTATATATAGAACTCTATGATTCTATGATTCTATATAGATGCATCTTTACATTGCATTTTCCTAAGAGAAATTAAGCAGTTGTGAGCCAGCATGTTTGCCAATGGTTTGAGTGTCGAGCTATGATTCTGAAGACCAGGGTTCAATTCCCAGCTCAGCCATGAAATTACTGGATGATGTTGTGCAAATCCCATGTTCTCAACCTCAGGGGAAAGTATTGGCAAACCTCCTGTGAACAAAATTTGCCAAGAAAACCCCATGATAGCATTCTTTCAGTATTTGTACTTCAAAGGAATTAGAGTGCTGAAACACATATTGCTTTTCTGCCCACAAATTAAATTAAAAAAACCCCACACAATTAAAAAACCCCCACAAACCAAAACTATTCCTGTGTGTGTGTGTGTGCGTGTCTGACAGAGAAAGTTAAATGTCTCACAAAATTACATGTATTTCTGACTGGAATAATTACCAAGACCATTTTGTAAAGTATAAACACCAGGAGAAAACTAAGCCAAAATCATCTTCTTGACAGAGTTACCAAGTCTTTATCTCTGAAGGAGAATAAATAAATAAACAAACATTGGCCGGAATCCTGTATCAGCTTATACTTAACTAAGCACTTAAATAAGCATCTTCTCCTGGCCCAACCCCTTGAAACCCAACAGAAATATCATTCAGCCATGCTCTGACCATTGACAGAATGCCTGCTTTTCTCTCCATGCAGCTGGTAACCAGTAAAGTAGGTTTGGAGGAGAGATACATTCATAGCAAGGGACGCGGTGGCTCAAGTGGTTAAGACACTGACTCTGTTGATTGCAAGATCCTCAGGTTGGCAGTTCGAGGCCTGGGCCCAGAATGATGGGGTGAGCTCCTATCACTAGTCCCAGCTTCTGCCAACCTAGCAGTTCAAAAGCATGCAAATGCAAGTAGATAAATAGGTGCCACTTCTCAGTGGGAAGGTAAAAAGCATTCTGTGCAGTCATGCTGCCCACATGATCACAGAGTAGTCTCTGACAACGCTGGCTCTCTGGCTTAGTAATGGAGATGGGCACTGCCCCCTATGGTCAGACATGAATGACAACCTTGTCAATGGGGAATACCTTCATAGCAATAGTGTCAAAATCATAGCTCAATAATGACCGTGAATATGAAACAGTTATGGTTAGTTAACTGTTTTGTATTTATGATGGCCACTGAGGCTGCATCTGCACTGCAGATATAATCCAGTTGGACACCACTTGAACTGCCATGGCTCAATACTATGGATTTCTGGGAATCATAGTTTGTTGCAGCACCAGGGCTCTCTGACAGAGAAAGTTAAATGTCTTACAAAACTACAGATCCCAGAATTCCATAGTATTGAGCCATGGCAGTTCAAGTGGCGTGAAACAGGATTATTTGTGTAGTATGCATGCTATTGCCAGGGTTAAATAATGATGGACATTTTTCTCTGGGAAACTGAAATAGTAAACATCGCAACAAGTACATTGCAAGGCCATCCTATTTATTGAGTTTTTCAAGTCTTATTTAAAAGTTGCTCTGATTAAGGTCAAGTTGACACGAATATATATATATATATATATATATATATGGAGAGAGAGCGAGAGAGAGCAAAAAAGAATGATAATGAGAGAGAGAAGGGAAAATTTTGTTTTGAGCTGAGGAAAAAGTCTTTTTGGAGCACATGAATATAGATGCCAAGAAATATAGATCCAGCCTTATTTAAATGCAGTAGATCATCTAATGTGTATATACAGTGAAAAATCATCCCCTTGTAATGAATAAAGAAAAAATGCAAAATAATAAAAATTGATTGCATAGGAGAGGAGGCCTTTAAGGAAAAGTCTAATAACCATTGATAAGAAGCCTGGGAATTGTACAGTGGTTGACAAAAACAAACTGAAATATAAAATAAGAGGAGAATATTTGGCGCACAGCCATGACACCAAGCCTTGCAATTTTGTCAGCAGTTGCAAGATGTATGAGATTGGTGGTGGAATAGATAAGGAAAAGATGAACAAAGGAAACATACAGTTGGCCTTCCATATCCATGGATTTTTATGCATGGATTCAATCAACCATTGGCTTGAAAATATTCAGAAAAAATATATAAATTTCAAAAAGCAAACTTTGATTTTGCCATTTTATATAAGGGACACCATTTTACGATGCCATTGTCTATAATGGGAATTGGGAATCCAGAGATTTTGTTATCCATGGAGTCCTGGAACCAAACCCCAGCAGACACCAAGGGCCCACTGTATCAGCATAAATTGTGTTATATAACTTGGCACACTGTAACAACTGTGCAAACTTTGCATAATTCCTGAGAAATATCAGGACACCCACAAAAGTATCAACCACTAGTGGAGGTTGGTGGTTCTGATGTTAGTGGACCAGTGTGTCAGCTGTGGGTTGCAGTCTGAGTTTTAAAGGATCCACCCAAGATTAGTAACCTATTTGTGGGGTAGGGTTCAACACTGTGCATAAGTTTTTAAAAGTTCAAGTTAAAATCCAGGACAGATTCACCAGCCCATTGTTATTGAAACCATTGACCTTCACTGAAAATTACCATGATACTGAAGCCAAAACAAGGGAGGATAAGAAATATATGGCTGTGGTTGAAAACAGTAGTGTATTCTCTCACTTTCTCTTGTATTATCTTCAACCTCATGCTTTTCAGATGTGTTGTCTTGCAGCTCCCATAACACCCAGTGTAGTCAGTGGTTAGACTGGCTACAGGATTATGGGACCAACCTGTAGTAAAACATATTTGAAGGGTGAAAGTTTGAGGAAAACTAATCTAGGATTACAAAATGTCTAACATCACTGTGCTGCAACTTTACTGTCTATCCATGTGGCAGCCAACAAAGTGGTGTTGGTAAACTCATGATTTTACATGATTGGAGGTTAGAAAAGTTAATTAATCATGGCTGGTTCTGCCCATGATTTTATGCTATGGCTTAAATTCAGTTGTTATGCCCAAGTAGAGTAGATCTATTGAATCAATTGTTCAGCAGTTCAACATTTATATAAATCCCATTGATTTGATGAGTTTTGTTGAGATTAGAAATTAGATTTAGCAGTATGTGCTTTACTGGAAGAGATAAATGTAACCACAGGGCTATTGCTTTAGGCCTTCGTATTTGGTTCTGGCTTCAGCTCTAATATATACATAGTTTTGCCAGGTTTTCAAAACAGCAATAAGAGGCAGTTAAAATTTTTAACATGCAGCATTGAGAATCAGGATATAGCTATTATCAAGCTTGTGTTCTGTCTAAATACCAAATGAAAGCACTGATTTCAGTTAACATAGCCATGTATTTCTTTGTTTTGTTGTTGTTAACTGCCCTTGAGTCAATCTCGACTCATGGCAGCCCTATGGATGAGACATCTCCAGGACCCTCTGTCCTCCACTGCTCTGCTTAATTCCTGCAACCCCATAAAATCCGTGACCTCCTTAATAGAGTCCATCCATCTACCATGTGGCCTTCCTCTCTTCCTACTTCACTGAGCACTGGTGGAGCAGTAGGTTGTGAGTTCAATACCAGCCAGTGCTCAGGTTTGACTCAGTCCTTCCAAGGTTGCTAAAATGAGTACCCAGAATGTTGGGGGCAATTAGCTTACAGTAGCACAATATGAAGTAGTATATAAATGAAGCTGGTATTGCTATTGCTATTATTACTTC
The DNA here is from genome assembly GCA_026167975.1 of Phrynosoma blainvillii. Lineage (NCBI taxonomy): Eukaryota > Metazoa > Chordata > Lepidosauria > Squamata > Phrynosomatidae > Phrynosoma > Phrynosoma blainvillii. The sequence goes on along the minus strand of JANUYF010000004.1, from coordinate 295,821,983 downwards.
CCTCTACCTTCCCCAGCATTATTGTTTTTTCCCAAAGAGTCCTCTCTTCTCATGATGTGTCCAAAGTACGACAATTTCAATTTGGTCATCTTGGCTTCCAAAGAGGTTTCTGGCTTGATCAGCTCTAGGACCCACTTGTTTGTCCTTCTGGCTGTCCATGGGATCCTCAACACTCTTCTCCAGCACCACATCTCAAAGGAATTGATTTTCTTCCCATCATATTTCTTAACCGTCCAGCTCTCACATCCATACATGGTAATAGGGAATACAGTGGCTTGTATGATTCTAACTTTTGTGCTGAGTTGTATGTCTTTGCATTTTAGAATCTTTTCTAGTTCTTTTATAGCCACCGTTCTTAATCTTCTTCTGATTTCCTGACTGCAGTCCCCATTTCTATCAATGTTTGATCCCAGGTATGGGAATTCTTTTACTATTTCTATTTCTTCATTGTGTAGGTTGAACTTGGGAAGGCCCTCGGTAGTCATTATTTTTGTTTTCTTTATGTTTAACATTAAGTCTGCCTTGGCACTTTATTCTTTGATCTTCCTTGGTAGGTGTTCCAGGTCTCTGAGGTTTTCTGCTAGTACTATGGTGTCATCTGCATATCTTAGATTTCTGCTATTCCTTCCTCCTATTTTCATTCCTCCTTCTTCTGTGTCTAAGCCTGCTTTTCTTATAATATGTTGTGCATACAAGTTGAACAGAAAAGATGAAAGGATGCAGCCTTGTATGACCCTTTTGCCAATTGGGAACCATTTTGTTTCTCCATGTTCTGTTCTGACAGTAGCCTCTTGTCCTGAGTAGAAATTTCTCATTAGGACTATCAGATATGTTGGCACTCCCATGTCTTTAAGAGCTTTCCATAGCCTTTCATGATCTATGCAGTCTAAAGGCTTTGCTATAGTCTATAAAGCACATGCTGATGTACTTTAAAGCACAAGTTTCTCTATAAACTTAACATATTATCCACATTCATAAATTACATGATACACACATTTGTCTTTACGAAGGACCCACTTCCCAAAAATATGGGATTTGGGGGGAAGCATCCCACTCAGTCAATATAAAAGCAAAACTTTTCCAATTATCAAACAGAGAACATCCATTAATATAAGGGGCATTTACTAGTCCCACGATGGACAAGTTTTCCAGGCCTTAAGGGACACCCCTTACAATAATGGACACCTAACTGCCATATCCCAAGTCAGACTATTTGCCTGTTTAGCTCATCATTGTTGGTTCAGGTGAGCACCATCTCTCCAGTATTGGAAACAGAGGTCTTTCACACTACTTACTACCTCATCCTTTTAGTTGGAGATAATGAGGATTTTCAAGTGGAAACTTCTGTAATTTACATGCAAAACATGTGTCCCATCACTTGGTTATGTTATTCTCCCTTGAGATTTAGTTATGTCTACATCAGGTGGATACTACAGCATAGAAAAGTCATGCTTTTGCCATTGATCATGCTACCTGGGAAGCTGTGAGAGTTGTAGTTAGAAAACCTCACTTTCCCAAGCTCTGATGAGTACACGTATGTTCCATGCTAGACTACAGAGTTGGTAGTGGTGGGATCCACAGATCACTGCCCTACCACTGCTCAGTTTGGAATGACTTCAGCATGTCTTTATATTCATTCTTATTCTTTTTAACCGGATTCTTAAAATATAAATACAAAGAAAGGAAGGAGGAGGAGGAGGGAAGAGGAGGCGGGGGAGAACAAACAACAACAAAAGTATGGCTTAGTGGTTTGAGTGTGGGATTGCGACTCTGGAGAACAGAGTTTGATTTCCTGCTCTGTCATGAAACCTACTGGGTGACCTTGGGCAAGTCACATGCTTTCAGCCTCAGGGGAAGGTGATGGCAAACCTCTTCTGAACAAATCATGCCAAGACAACCCCATTATAGATTTCTCTTAGGGTTGCCATAAGTCAGAAATGACTTGAAGTCACACAGCAACAACAAATATGGGGTCCAGGCATATACACTAATATAAACTAAGCATATGAAAATATATCTTCTTGGAGATGATGTCTATAAAATAAGCCCTTATGTGTAGTTGATGTAGGAAGCTCTTCTGACCATTGAATGAACCTTTCTGGCCTTGAGGTATATGTCTTTCAGCAATAATAAAAGCAGGCAGGATCCCATCAGACTGATCAGCAATTAAATTCCAAGTTGTAGGGCTATAATTTAAAAGTACATGACATCCACAAAAGCCAAAGCTTTTTCCCCCTACCACAAAATTGATGCATTGTAAGGCATCCAACCAAAAATCTATTATCATAGGACGTTATCACACGTGGGTCAAAAAGTGAAAATAAAGTGGAACCGAAAATAAACGGAAAATAAACCTTGATTCCGCAAATGGAATTACCTTAATTGCGAATTTACAGTAAGCGCATTTAACGTTCACACACAAGTGAGAAAAGCCCGTAAATGTACTAGAAACGAGCTTCTTGCACATGCGCAGATAGAGGACTGTTCACTGGAACAATGGGAAAAGCAGGGAAATGCTTCCAAATGCGTATTTGGCTATCACATTACGGTAAATTCTAAATTACCTTAATTGCGCATTTGCATTTCCTCCAAACAACCGAATTTCAAAAGATCGCGGATAACACCAGTTTCTGTCCGCTTTCTGTCCACTTTCTGTGTGACGTCGTGTGAAAACACGGGGCACTAATCCAGTTTCTGTTTGGGTTTTGTGTGGATTTGTCCCTATGTGATAACGTCCATAGAGCAAGACTATCATATGCCACAAGGAAGCATTACCTGTATTACATCATCAGCCTTTAGTTAACAATAACTTTCCAACCCATGCTCTAAAAGATTGTGGTAACACAACTGAAATATGAAAAAGCAACCAATGAGACAATCTTTAATATCTCTTTAAAAAGGTGGGGTGTGAGGAAGAGAAAGATATTAGAAGACAAATGATCTGAAACAAAAACTGGGTTAAATAATACTGCAATCCCTTTCTCTTTATCCATCTTTCTGCACTGCTCATAAGTAAGACAGACTGTGAATATTATTTATTTGGTCTTGTAATATTGGAAGATCTTTGCATTCTTTTCCCCTCTCCTTAAATAGATAGAAATTTCCTATATGCAAACGCCTCCCTCTCTCTCTCATTCAAACTAACCATGTGACTTAGGTCACTCCCTCTTTGGGATAAACATTCTTCTCTCTCAGGATTCCCAACTGAGCTGTTCTATCTTCCTGCTCTCTTAAAGATGGGGAGACTTTCTCTTTTTTACCTGAGCCATCACGAGTTAGATCAGGATTTAGTTTTTTTATGTAAATATGGATTAAAGCCATTGTTTTGAACTACAAGCTACATGTTTGTTGTTTTTGAGTCAGTCTAAGTTCCTAGGGAAGCACAGGGAGGAAGCAGATGGGCGGCCATTGGCCGCCCCTGAAAGCTGAGGATCGAGGCCGAGGCTGCCGAACACCTCGGCCTCGATCCTCCCTTTCGCCGCCTGCGAAAGGAGCACTAAAATAATGCTCCTTCCGCAAGATGTAAAAGGGACGCCAAAAGAGGCATGGCGTGCCTCTTTGCTGTCTCTTCTGGCTCAGCATGTCCGGATGCTGAGCCAGAAGGACGTCATCGGAGCGCCCGTCGTATGGACAGACTGTTGCTCTGATGACGTCCTCAGAAAGGGGATGGGGCGCCCAGCGTCCGGCTGCCCCTCCCCTTCCTGGGATTGAGGACGGCGTTTCTTGCCGTCTGCATCCCCCCATAGTTAGGCAAAGTCACTCTTCTGCTACTCTGCTGTTTTAAAGCCAGATTCTAACAGGCTTGGCTTTTATATTTTGATATTTAAATAATTTTTTGTTTCCTTACAAAGGCTTAAGCCTTAGGAAACTTAAATTACCCCACATGTAAGATTGTTTGAAGCAGGGTCATTCCATGAGTGGACTTTTGTTGCTGATCCAGGCAGCAGCTATAGTTTGTCAAAGTGTTTGGCAGCTAAAGGGGTTGTTCAACCTGAGCAAGAAATAATGATCAAACATCTCCCAGGAAATTGCTGCCCACAGGTGTCAGAAAGACAAGTACCAAGTCACAGCATATGGGGTTTGATGTATGTTGGAAACCTGTTCTAGCAGATGACAAATTTCCAGTTTCATTACTGCTGGCTGGATTATTCCAAACCTTTATTCACTAAGAAAGGAGAGGTGAGACCCATGACTCTCCTGTTATTATTTTTCTACTTACAGACCCAGATCATATGGATAAGCATTCAAAGAGGAAATACTGAGATCACACACTGCCATCCTTTTTGGTGTGGTGCACAGATTCCTGTAACTGCTACTACCACAGTTAAATGTTACACTATTGGCAAGCACATTAAATGGGTGGGAGGCATTGGAGTTCAGAGTAGTGGTGAAGCCTGCTATGAAATCTGCTGGTCACAGATTTTCCCTGTTCCAAAAGAGCAGAATCATAATAATGTGTATATGTTGCTTGGTTTTTCTGTGCCTTGTAATTATTTTGAACATTATTTTCTTCTCAAAATCTACTAGTGTAAATGTGGAACAAATGTCCTGTGGGCAATAGAGTGAACAATACCATTTGAACTGGTGAACACCTAGTGGCGTCACTAGGGCTGATGTCAACGCAGTGTGGTAACTCATACTGTCACTCCCAGGCTGTCTGGGACATACACAACTGCCCATCTCTGCAAGTGTGGTTGCTGAGCAGGAAAGAGAGGTGACTGTCTTTCCCACCTCACCAGCAGCCCTGCCAGACCCAGAAGGCAGACCCTTTCCCACCAGTAGCCCTTTTTGGGTTTGGCAGGGCTGCTGGCCAAGCAGGAAAGAGAAAGGGAGATGACTCTCTTTCCCACTTCACCAGACCTGGAAGGGCTGCTGTGAGGCCTCAGCACTCAATTCCCACCAGTGGTTGCTGGTGGGTTGCTGGTGCTTTCCAGGTCTACTGATCCATCTGGAAGGGGCTGTCTTCTAGGTCTAGAGGGGCCAGGTGGAAAAGAGAGTTGCCTCCCTTTCCTGCTTGGCCAGATCTGGAAGGAGCACAACACACCCACCAGTGGCCACAGCCAGGGCAGAGGATGGCGGCTTGGGATGGGTGGGAGTGACCACCTCACCAGGACATCACCCCCTTCTGAGGTGCCACCCAGTGTGGTCCACCCCCACCCCCACCTAGTGAAACCTTTGTGAACACCCATTGAGTGATTAGTACATTAGTAGTGCCTGCCCTACACCCCACAACTAGCCAACTCCCCTGTGTGAGGCATAGTAAGGGACCCTTTTCCATTGTAAGCATTAGTACTACTTCCAGTCTGGTTGGCTTTTGAATGGGAAATGGGAAAGCTGCCATTTTATACCCTGTCTCTAGCAGCAAAATATGAGATCCAGTTCTTTAGTTAAAGTTTTAAATGTGAAACATATAGGTGTGTGTGTGTGTGTGTGTGTGTGTGTGCGCATGCAGAAAATCTTATTTGCCTTGAACAGCAGATCTTCAGTCATCACTTACACACAGGTCAGAGGTAGGAATCATGCAGCCCTCCAGATGCTGGAAAAAGTCCTACAGATCTAGCCAGCATGAGTTGTTGTTGTGTGCGTTCAAGTAATTTCTGGCCTATGGTGATCCTAAAGTGACCCCATCACTGAGTTTTCTTGGCATAATTTATTCAGAGAGGGTTTGCCCTTGCCTTTTTCTGAGGCTGAGAAAGTGTAATTTGTCCAAGGTCACCTAGTAGATTTCCACAGCAGAGTGGGAACCCTGGGCTCCCACTGTCCTAGTCCAACTCTCCAACCATGACTCCACACTGGCTCTGAAGCCAGCAAAGGTAATGGGGAAGGATGGTGGAACAACTTCTGGAAGGCCACTTGATTCTCTACAGCTTTTGAAATGTATTTTTGGCAACATTTGGGCTTAGCACTAAAATGCAACAAATATGACACAATTACCTCCTAGTATATGGGTCCAGTGTTGGATGAGTGTCCTAGCAACATCCTAAACACTGTGATCTCACAGTTTCTAAAGAACCATAGAGTTGAAAGAGACCACAAGGGCCATCCAGCCCAACCACTTGCCATGCAGGAAGATACAATTAAAGCACCCTTGACAGATGGCCATCTAGTCTCTGTTTAAAAACCTCTGAAGAAAGTCACACCATTCATCTGTCTTGATTTGGCAGGGACAATCCTGATTAATTCTCTGTCATCCCACTTTTTAAGATCAATTTCTCTCTCCTTCCACTTTCTCTCTTTGGCCTCAGCTTACATCAATTGCTGAAAATTGAGTTCAAAGTGCAAAAGGAATTTGCACTCCAATAACTCTGCAGCATGGAGAGGAGCTGGAGGGCAGAATCTTGTTATTCCCAGTGTGTTCATGCAAAAACAAACTGCTGCAGCGTCTCCAAAGTTGTGTGTTCTTCCTCATTAATAACATTTTACATTTTGACCACACTGAGTTGGAAGAAACTGCAAGGGTCATACAGTCCAACCTCTGCCATGCAGGAAGACACCATCAAAGCACCCCTGACAGATAGCCATCCAGCTTCTGTTTAAAAACTTCTAAAGGAGGAGACTCCACCAAGCTCCAAGGCAGCGTGTTCCACTGTCAAACAGCTTACTTTCAGGAAGCTCTTCTTAATGTTTAGGTGAAATCTCTTTTCCTGTAGCTTGAATCCATTACTCCATTTGACTCCATCTTCAATATAGAAACTGTCATTCCATAATTGTTTGCAAAATGCTAACTAATCTCTGGAGCCGCAAAAAAACAAAACAAAAACAAGCTTTCTCCATCTTCAGTATGATATCCTTTCAAATATTTAAACATGGCTATCATGTCACCTCTTAACCTGCTCTTCTCCAGGCTAAACATATCCAGCTCCCCGGTCTTGGTTTTCATTTCTGAAATGTTGGAGGATATGTGATCTTTGGGAGCCAGTGTGGTGTAGTGGTTTGAGTTTTGGACTGTGACTCTGGAGACCAGGGTTCAAAACCCTTCTTGGCCATAGAAACCCACCAGGTGACCTTGGGCAAGTCATACTCTCTCAGCCTCAGAGGATGGTAATGGCACAACTCACTCAAACTTTCCAAGAAAACCTTAGGGTTGCCATAAGCAGGAAATGACTTGAAGGCACACAACAAGAGCAGGAACAAGAAAGAACATGTGATGCTTGGTGCCAACCATATCAAATGCCCCATGATGAAGCCATAATCTGGCAGTTACAAAATGCACCCTTTCACACCTGTCCAAGTGAACAGTGTGTGGAGCTTTGGGCTAATCAGAGTTGCCAGCTGGACGACTAAGGGCCTTTGCAGACTGCCAGAAATAGTGCACATTAAATTGAGGCACTGCCCTGGCTCAGTGCTAGGGAGTCATGGGAATTGTATTTTTTTCTGGGACATTGAGCCTTCTCTGTCAGAGAGCTCTGGTGCCACAATAAATTACAGTTCCCATGATTCCCTAGCACTGAGCCAGGGCAGTGCCTCAATTTAATGTGCACAATTTCTGGCAGTCTGCAAAGGCCCTAAGATATGATTGTGGGAAGAAAGTCTCTGTCAAAAGCCTTGAGCAAACCTCTGACGTCACTCTGTGTTTAACAGGTTGCCCCTTTCCATAGAATAAAGGCAAATAAGTACACAACCTGTGATCAGGAATGCTATGGACTATCTCTAAGATAATTAGCAGCCTGATAATAATTGTTTCAACACAAAGCTGATTGGATTATCATGTTAATAAGCAATAAGATAATATCGTTCTTATTACTTTGGATAATTTTAATTACTCATTAAAAGGCACAGGGCATTATTACCTTGGCAATGAACAGATGCAGTGATATGTCAACAGCTTCCTATATTATTTTATGCATAGTTCATTAAGTAATAAACATTTAAAATTGCACAAGGGAACTCTGTTACAGCACTGAAACAACTAGCACCAGAAGGTTTAGCATTTTGCAAACAATTATGTAATGACAGTTTCTGCCTTGAAGATGGAGTTAAAATGCACAGAAACAAGTGGCATTGTGGAGGTGTTGTGGCTGTTCTATGAAAATTAATGCCATTTGTAGTATTCAGGGGAAAAAAAAGAAAGAAGAGGGATTAGCATCCTATTGGTGGGAAGCAAATCATGTCAGCCATTTAATTTTGTTTACTGGATGGTAAATTCTATATTCATTACTTGATGGCCACTAAAGCAGTCATAGTTAATTTGGGGTGGATCTATGTGACACTGATTTCCTCTACCATGGCCACAGGGGCTGAAAAGTATGTATTTTAGGATACCATGGAGTCAGTGCTGGTAATACAGCTTGTAACAGTTACTTTTTTGGACTACTACACCCAGAATTTCTCATTTAGCAGAGTCACTGTGGCCAATGGGCCTGCTGGCTTGGGGATTCTGAGTGTTATGGTGGTGGTGGGAGTGTCCCACTCCATTCTTGTAGATGGATGTACCACATCAGGCATTCTTTGCAATAAGTCCAGCTACAGGAATGGAGAAGGATTGTTACAAACATTGTTTTAATATAAAAACCCCTTTGTGGGTCTCCTGTCATGGCCCTAAACCAGAAAAGCCCAAGTCACCATGAATCCAAAGCAAGAACATCACATAGATACCTGAGTTGTCACATCTACCTCAACCATTAACAGATCAAAAGCCCAGGGTTAGGAGCTGCAAATAGGACATTCACACCCTCTGAATTCCAAAGGCACAGAGATTTACAATCAGGATGTGTCTGGCTGAGAGCTAGATAACATCAACACACCACCTCCCCTCTTTGGAAATTATCTACTTCAAAGACTATCTATCCGAAATCCTTTGATATACAATAATCAATCTTTGCCCCAAGCTATTTTCAGCCTATATTAAGACCTCCAAATCTGTGTTCCGAGAGCTGGTTTTTGGAAGGGAAAGGGGGATCTCATGCCCTTCCTGAATTTCCTAACCAAATTCCCTCGGCTTGCTTCCATCACAACTTCACTCCATAAGCAGCTGAGTCCTCTTCATTACAAGGAGTATTGGGTTTCTACGGAACTATTCTGTGTGTGAAACCTTTCTTACAGATTTCATATATCCTCTGTGTGTATATGTGTGTTTGCTTGTTGATTTCCCCCCCTTACTACAATTCTTTGGAAGAATGCTGCCTCTGTGAGAGTTCTCTACCTCCCCTTCCTGTTACACATTGGGTTTTGATCTTGCTTACTAATTTTGAGCTAATTAAAAAATTCCCCAAGGCCAAGTTCTTACTACAGGATACTCCTCTGCCACAGTGCTCCCACACTTTGTACCACCCCATAAGTAACCACATTGAGGAGGGGTATGCATTAGCTAAAAGCTGGGTTTTGGAGTGGATGAGGGAGGAGATTGGCCATAATTCCTTTTTAACTGAGGAACTGCTAAATATTAAAGCAACAGGGGCCCTGTCCTGCATTCAACTTGGTGACACTATATAAGAGTGAATGACAATCATTCCTGGATATGGATGAAACAGAAAAGACCTACCACTGAGATGGAAGCCAACCTTCATCACACTGCCTTTGGTGACCTTTGTTTCTAGTGCAGGAATATAGCCAGATGGATACTCTCTGTAGAATACTGGTTTGTTCTGCATCCTTGAATGCAATAAATGTTCTTGAAATGGCCTGTGAATACATAGGATGTTATCACATGGGGATCTGCCACCGAAAACTGAAAATAAACTGGACAAGTGGAAGACTTTAATTTATGGGATTTGTCCCGTTCCGCCTCGTCTGATAACTAAATTCGAATTTAAAAGGGGGTTAATTTGAACAAAAACCTGATCTTTTCAAATCCCCAAAAATCCCGAAAATGAAAAGATCCGGTTTTCGTTCGAATTAACCCCCTTTTAAATTTGAATTTAGTTATCAGACGAGGCGGAACGGGACAAATCCCGTAAATTAAAGACTTCCACTCGTGCCCGTTTATTTCCACTTTCTCCCTGCGACTCCCCGTGTGATAACGTCCATAGACAGGTAACTTTGATGGGTCAGAGGGAGGCAATTTTCTGTCAAAGTCTACACAGACTTTGTGGTTGTGTGCCTTGAAGTTGTTTCTGACTTATAGTGACTTCAACTTATGGCAACCTTGTGAATGAGACACCTCCAAGACCCTCTGTCCTCAACTACTCTGCTCCGGTCCTGCAGGCTCATGGCTGTGGCCTCCTTGATTGAGTCTATCAGTCCGGTATGTGTTCTTTCTCTCTTTCTACTGCCTCCATCTTTCCTAGCATTATTATCTTTTTTTTTAGAGAGTCTGATAGAAGGAATCATAGAATCATAAAATAATAGAATCATACAGCTAGAAGAGACCTCAAGGGCCATCAAGCCCAAGCCTTCTGAATTCTTAAAGTCTCAGGTTGACTTAATTAAAGTGAAAATTATCCAACTTAATCAAATTCCAGCTCATGTGTCTGGATGGAATCTAGCTGAATTTCAGTACTGCAACACTTTAGGGGGGGGCGGGTTAAGTAGCAATATCCAGTCAGGTCAGATATCATGTTCAGACAGGGGTAAACAGAAAAGAAGAGTCCCTTTCTGCCCATCAGTTTTTAGTAGTTTTCCCCACAACTTTTGCCCAAATAAATCCTTTCTTTTATAAGACTGTATTGGCAGGGATGTCTGCAGGAGGGTAGCTAAGGGGCAGTGGGCAAAATGAGGGCACTGCTCCCCAAATAACAATTCTGCCCCCCATCAACATTTTCCTTCAGTCCCCAAATTTCAAACATTGCAGTAACATAAAATTTCACTTGAGTGTTAGGAAATACAGTTTAGGCATCCAAAGCAAAAGAGGCAGGCAGTTACTGAGGGAATATGAATATAGCAATACAAGTTATACTTATTTATGATTATCATTGTCTCACATTCTGCAACAGCAGAAATTTGGAGCATGAAGGAACATTTCATTGGGCAAGGCAGAATTCACATGTGGGGTGTCAGAGCCCTCATTTTGCTCCCCTTGTAGCTACACACCTGGTTGTCTGTTTTCATTGTTTTATTTTTGTACAGAGCACACTGATTGATTGATTGATTGAGAGATAAATTAATTAATTAAATAAATGGTGGTGAGGATGATGATTTTGGATCAGCTTTTCTTTAGCTGAAAGTAGCTGCTGGAAACAGGATGTGAATTAGATCAGGAAGCCTGGGGAAAATAATATTTTAATACTTTGTCCATGGGATTTTCCCAGTCTACCTCCAACTCCATGCTGGTATTTTTCTCATTGTTGTTGTCATTGTGTGCATTGTGTGCTTCAAGTAATTTCCAGCTTATAGAATAAAAGCATCCAATTGCATAACCTCCAATATTTCACTGATAAAAATTGGGAGAAAAGTGGCCAAGCAGCATCAGAGTATGGTCATGATGGTAAAAGTTATGAATGAAGCAGAATAGATAATAGATAATCTAGGAGATGATGCAGCAGTTTGCTTTTGCCTGAGCTTACTGGGAAAGGCACACTTCTGCCCCTTCCGGTCTCCCCCCCCCCCCAAATAACCTGAATGTGAACTACATTGCACTTTCAAGTCAATGTGCCCCAACTGAAGTAAACAAAGGACAATGGTGGAAGGTGACAGGAGGTGAAAGAAACTGGGGCATTTTAAAAGCCATTGAACAATTGGGACAACAGAGGATTAATCAGGATTGTGTCTGCCAAATTGGGACAGTGGGAGGACATGCAAGCATGTTAACACCATTCAACAAGTCAAATATCTTTAGGAAGTAATGTAGTTTAAGAAAATGGGGTGGAAGATAAACGATAGATATTCTCTTTTCCTGTGCTTCTCCTTTGCACATTGGATTCAGTCCCCCCTCCCTTGCTGCTGCTTTGAAGGCTTCCCTCAGAGATGTGATCATAGATTTCCTGGTGTCTCATCTTATTTGGTCCTTAGTAGATGCTGATCGACTTTGAAAACTGAACTGTGTTTGATAATATGACACCACATGTAGTTTGGTTTCCTTAATAAAATTATTCTGTGCACTCAGTTTCCTCAAGGAGTGAAGATCCAGGGCAGCACTACTAATTTAAGTTTCTGTTGGATGAAAGAAAGCGTGGGTGATTTTTGACACCTTTATAATACTCGCATTTGTTAACAAAGAATATGAGTGGAGGCAAAGAGGTACTCCTTGAATGCACAAAATCCACCAGAGAGCAATGGCACCCCTAGTTTTAGCTAACATGAGCTGGAAACTTTCATCAATCTAACTCTCTCTCTCTATTTCCCATTCTCCTACTCTGTCTCTTCCAAACTGCCAAAGCCTGCCTCTTTCACACATCACTTGCATCTTCCCCTTTCTCTGCAGCTTCTTTCATTTCTGTGAGTTATCTCATTCTAGTGCACACAAAAACCCTTCACCAAATCAGGAAATCATCTTATAACCATTTGTTGTCATTGTTAACTGCACTCAAGTCAACTCCAACTCATGGTGACCCTGTGGAAGAGACATCCCTCTTTCATGCTCAAAATTCTGCAACACAGACTCCAACCATACATGGAGAGAGAAATCCCAGGGGTCCAAGTGGAGTTCAGGACAGGAAGAGGCATGAGGGATGACATTGCGAACATACAATGGCTAATGGTGTGCACCAGGGAATTCCAAAAGAAAATCAGCATGTGCTTTATAGACAAAGGCTTTGACGGCATAGACTATGAAAGGCTATGGAACGCCCTTAAGGACATGGGAGTGTCAACACATCTGATAGTCCTGATGGGGAATCTGTACTCAGGACAAGAGGCTACTATCAGAACAGAACACAGAGAAACAAAATGGTTCCCAATTGGCAAAGGGGTCAGACAAGGCTGCATCCTTTCACCCTATCTGTTCAACTTGTATGCGGAACATATTATAAGAAAAGCAGGCTTGGACACAGAAGAAGGAGGAGGAGTGAACACAGGAGGAAGAAATATCAACAATCTAAGACAGGGGTAGGCAACCTTTCCCCTTTAAGGGCCGAAGGACTTCAGCTCCCAGAAGCCTCAGCCATGTTGGCCAATAGTCCCATGTTGGCCAATAGCTCCTGGGATTCTGGGAGCTGAAGTCCCTCGGCCCTTAAAGGGGAAAGGTTGCCTACCCCGATCTAAGATATGCAGATGACACCATAATACTAGCAGAAAACCTCACAGATCTGGAACACCTACTAAGGAAGATCAAAGAGGAAAGTGTCAAGGCAGGCTTAATGTGGAACATAAAAAAACCAAAAATAATGACCACCAAGGACCTTCACAACTTCAACCTAGGCAATGAAGAAATAGAAATAGTAAAAGAATTCCGATACCAGAGATCAAACATTGATAGAAATGAGGACTGCAGTCAGGAAATCAGAAGAAGATTAAGAACGGTGGCTATAAAAGAACTAGAAAAGATTCGCTATTACCATGTATGGATGTGAGAACTGGACAGTTAAGAAAGATGATAGGAAGAAAATCGATTCCTTTGAGATGTGGTGCTGGAGAAGAGTGCTGAGAATCCCATGGACAGCCAAAAGGATAAACAAGTGGGTCCTAGAGCAGATCAAGCCAGAAACCTCTTTGGAAGCCAGGATAACCAAACTGAGACTGTTGTACTTTGGACACATCATGAGAAGGGAGGAAAAAACAATAATACTGGGAAAGCTGGAGGGAAGCGGGAGGAGAGGAAGGCCACATGCCAGATGGATGGACTCTATTAAGGAGGTCTCGTGTATGGGGTTGCAAGAATTAAGCAGAGCAGTGGAGGACAGAGGGTCCTGAAGATGACTCATCCATAGGGTCGCCATGAGTTGAGGTTGACTTGAGGGCAGTTAACAACAAAAGGATTTGAATCCCTGCTCAGGCCTGGAAACCCAGTGGGTGACCTTGGGCAAGTCACATTCCCTCATCCTCAGAGGAAAGCAATGGGCAACTCCTTTTGAACACATCTTGCCAAGGAGAGCAGGTGATGAGTTCACTTTAGGATCACCATCAGCTGGAGACAACTTGAATACACATAACACCAACAAAACATAATTTTAAACTGTTTTAACTTTTGGAAATAATTTAATATGTTTTAAAAGATATTGGTATTTTGACTGTTTTCCATTTTCAATGGCTTTACCTAATTTTATTGATCAGATCTTATAATTTAGATTACAATATAAACATTTACATCAATAAATGGAGATATAAAGCCTAACCTCTGTTAGTATTTGTCTTGAGGAAGGGCACAGGAGATGGGGTGGAGAGTAAATACTTTCTGATTGCTCTTTCTCTCATAGCTGCTCCAAGTTAAATGAGCTGAAAGTGGTGCAGCACTAGCAGAGTGCTTGTTTGACTCAAAGCAGCTGTGATAAAGGAGGTGTAGAGATCACCATCAGTAGTAGCAGCACCAGTAACAGCAAATTGAGGTGGGCAGAGTGTGTACCTAGGGTGGCATGGGGCTTTAGCCCGATTTCAAGCTTTACTGGTTCATACCTCTGGCAATATATTCCATCCCTCCCTAGGGAGATTACTGGACTGGGGTGATGAGGGTAAACCAAATTGGGGGAAAGAGGAAGATTAGAAGTCAAGAGAGGAAGTTTTGAAATATTACTTGTTTTTGGACTACGACTCCCACAATACCCAATGGACTGAGGGGTTGCAGGAACCTCAATGCAAAAGGTAACTCTCCCAAATATGGGGGGGGGGGGGGTGTTAAGAAAAAAAATACAGTTGGCTTTCCATATCCATGGATTCTTTATGCATGGATTCAACTATCTATAGCTTGAAATATTTTCCAAAAATATTTAAATTCCAAAAGCAAACCTTGATTTTGCTATTTGATATAAGGAACACTATATAATATTACTATGTCACTGTACACAGTGCGCCTGCTCCATATGCAGGCTTGCTTTATGTGGACTTGAGTTCACGTGGACGGCAAGCCTGGGGGGACAAAAGGGCATGTGTGCCTGCACCGTACACACAGTACCACCATTAAAATAAATGGGACTTGAGGTCCCACAGTTTTTTCAATACATGGGTGGGGGGGTCCGGCATGCATCCCCCATGTATACAAATGGGATTTGAGAATCCCTGGATTTTGGTATCCACAGGAGGTCCTGGAATCAAACCCCAGTGGATAACAAGGGCCCACTGTACTCTCATCTGTTTTTAGCTTTGCCCCTGGTCATTACTGGTTTCAGCCCATTCACTGCTGATATGAGGCTCTCAGAAGATTACTCTGAGGGAACTTGGCCTTTGATAGAAAAAACAAAGAGGTTTCTCCATTTTTGCCAGATTGCTTGTGCCTTGTGCTAAGAAGTCTATCTGAGCAATATTTTCTGAATTACCATTGGAGCTTGTTGTTTCCATGTCATTGGACTAGTGTCTCTACTCTATGTTTTAATTAAATAAGGTGAAGTTATTTTGGGGTTAGGGTTTAACATCTTGAAAAGGGCTTCTAGATTTCAGAGTAAAGTCCAGAGTGGATTCACCACCTAAATGACATGGGAACCTTTTCACACAATGCTTCCATGTTATTGTTGGAATAATATTCCTTTAAATTGTGTGGAAAATATTTTAACTGACAAGATGCATCATATCCTGTGAGACTGTCCTAAAAATGCTGAGTCAGAGCACATGGCATGATGCAACTTACTACACAGGATGATGATTCATAGCCATTTTAGCATATAAGTGTACTGGGAGACAAGTCACATGTGGTTGTGATTGTGGATTGAATGGCTTGTGGATCATTGTGTGTTTTGGAGTTATATGCTGAGTTACAACAGATGGCAAAGTTGATGGAAGCTGAGATGAGTTTGTAAATATTTGTACATATTGCAATTCAAGATAAAGAACCTCCAAGGACTTGGAAGATATCAACTGTGTCTGTGAATGTATTTGTTAAGTGTGGAATGTGGTCAGTGCACTGCCAATGCCTTTATCTGGACAGTTGCTTCTGTACTGTGTTACATTAAGCTGCATCCGATTGTGTTGTCCTCAGATTGTACTGTAAGTGGGCAAGAGATTTTTGTTTTTGTTTTTGCAAATTCAGAGCTAACAAGGAGCCAACAGTTATTGCATATGGGAATTGCATCCTGATGTTGTCCTGATCACTAGGTGCAACACAGTTGAATAGGCGTTAATTCTTAGATTTAGGGAAGAACATTATGTCAGATCTTGTGAGGACCAGAAGAAACAATGTTCACCCAATGGAAACTCCTGTTCATAGAGGAAACATCTATGTCTTTTAGGTCAGAGGTTTCCTAGAGGACAGTGCCTCAAGATGCAAGAGACATTGGCAGACTGCTAGAGAAGAGAGAAGTTCCTGCTAACACCTACCATTTGGGAAATGTGGTTGAGACCTCCTTAAGTTTTAACACCCATCAATGAGGACTTTCTCTTGGTCTCACCATCATCTCAGGCATGTTTGGGCAGCAGACAGAACAGAGCCTTCTTAGTGACTGCTCTCAGGTTGCATCACCAGTAAGATACTTAGCCTTCACTAAGTATCACTAAACTCTGGTTCCACAATAAACTACAAATTCCAGGATTTCATGGGAGGGAGCCATGACAGTTAAAGTGGTATGAAATGACATGATTTCTGCAATACAAATACAGTTCAGTGCACTTGTGAGACTGCCTGCCTTCCATGGGAGGGAGGGAGGAGGACTGTGGGGAGAGCCAGATTTGAATAAAAGGTCAAAAGAGGCCCCTTCATTGGCATCTAGACCTGTCACTGACTTGGAGTGCCCAGAAAAAAAAGGGGGTCAGGCAGTAGTAGGTTCACAAAGATGATTTCAAAATCAGAGACCCTCTCTTCTACTCTAGCAGAGGGGAGGCAAGGAGGTCATTCTTAACAACAGCAATAGCAATAGCATGTACATTTCTGTACCACTTCTCAGTGAACTTAGCACTCTCTAAGCGGTTTACAATCTGTAAGCTAATTGCCCCCAACAAGCTGGGTACTCATTCTACTGACCTATGAAAGGATTGAAGGCTGAGTCAACCTTGGAGCCCTGGGATCAAATTCACAACTTTGTGGCTGCAGTACTGGCATTTAACCACTGTGCCACCAGAGCCCCATTAACAGAGCAAATTCAAGATGGAATTCTCTGAGGTCTGTAGAATTTCCTGCCACAGGAATTTCCTGCCACAGAATAACACCCCTCCCTGTTATTTTTCCATGAGTAGGCAAAAACTCAGGCTTTTGAGTGTGAACTGTCTGATGCCAAAAATCTTTTAACTGGGGTGTATCATATTTACCTCATTTCAAATAGCCTTTTGGAATTCTTCCAATTCCTTTAATATGTTTGTTTAATAGTTTCTAAATACAGAGACATAGCCATGTTAGTCTATAAAGCGATCTTTTAACTCCTTGGAGATTAATTGAGCAAAAGAAGTTGCAGCATAAGCTTTCACAGTCTTCTCCATGCAGCTGAGGAAGTAAACTAAAGCTGCCCCCAGAGTATTCTGGCCCTGAAACTTCCCACACTCCCACCATTACCTGTGCATTGCTGCATGTACAATTCCTCTTCCAACACTGTCAGCAGAATAGTCTGTTGCACTATGGCAAAGCATTCTTCCCGCATGCTCAGCATGATGTACCCATATGTCACTAACAGAATGCTTCTCTCAGTGTGTGCTTAAATAGATCACATATATAAATCGCACCATGCAAAAACAGCATTGTCTGGGGAGACTGTTATCAGAATGCAATTTTTCAAAAAGGCTGGGGCATCTCCCTCTCCCCAGCTCCTTTTGGCCTGGACTATTTTTCATGCCATATTCAAAAGAGATCTGGCCTGTATGGAATGAAATTGGAGGAAACCTCAGCATATTTCTCATGATGCATCCCTGTGCTGCAAAGGGGCTTCTCCATGGGCCTTGTTCTTCAGTACTTTATCATACCATTATTGCTGAGTCTACATAATACCCAACCAAGCACTGTCAGTTCTGATGAAGTAACATATGCTCCAATTGTAAAAAGTCAGGGATATATATATATATATATATATATCCTTATTGTAGTTTTTGTTGTAAAGAACACAATTTTTGCATCCCACTCCGATGGCAAAGTCATGCAAAGGCATAAAGAAGGAATGCTGGTTTGATATATGGAGATCTGCCAGGGAATTTCTGTTAGAAGCTTTGCTTGAAAAAATA
Source organism: Phrynosoma blainvillii (assembly GCA_026167975.1). NCBI lineage: Eukaryota > Metazoa > Chordata > Lepidosauria > Squamata > Phrynosomatidae > Phrynosoma > Phrynosoma blainvillii. The sequence continues at coordinate 295,803,884 of JANUYF010000004.1, read as the reverse complement.
AAATACAATAAAATATTGCCTTAGCACAGTTTTGGGTTTAGAGGCTCAATTAAAATGCCAAGGATGGCACAATGCAGGTTATTGAGTGGAGTCTTGATTTTTTGTTTTGTTTTGTTGATGATTAACACTCTAGGTCTAGGGGAAAGCTGCTGGCCATTTGCTTCTCTGCAGGCAGAGACAGACAGAAGTGTGTGAGCTGAATGAGTCTTAATGCAAGCATCACTGTGCATGGAATAGGGGACCTTGCACACCACACAGGTAAAGCCTTATACCCAGTTTAGCATCCATAGTAACTTCCTATGGAATTCTGGGATTTGTACTTGAGGAGGCACTAGACCAATTTGTCAGGAAATCTAAATATCCACTCCTCGACTGCAAATGAGAGCCAGTGTGACAAAGTGGTTTGAATGTTGGACTGTGACTCTGGAGACCAGGATTCAATTTTCTGCTTGGCCATAAAACCGACTGGGTAACCTTGAGCAAGTCACATGCTCTCAGGCTCAGGGGAAAGCAGTGGGAAACCTTCTCTGAACAAATCTTGCCAAGAAAATCTAGTGATCTCTACGGTTTGCCTTAGGGTGTCCATAAGTTGGAAATGAATTGGAAAGGTGGAAAGGCACAAGTAACAACAACAAAACCTGCAAATTCGAGGATTATATAGAATGTTGCCATGGCAGTAAAAGTGGAATCATAGCACTATAACTGTGTAGTGTGAAAGGACTCTAGATTTTTATAGGTTCTGCATACTTTTTGTAGGGAGGGTTGTACTTCAAATCCCTCCCACCAGCAAAACCTGTTTGAGAGAATGACTGTGGGACCAGTGAAACAAATGTGCAAGTAGCAGAGCTGATAATTTTTTTAAAAATTACTTTTTGGACTACAATTCTGACAAACCTGGCCATGCTTTCTGGGTGATTCTGGGGGCGGGGGCAGGCAGGTTTGTAGTTCAAGGCTGTGATCCTCTTGTGCTTCATCAGCTTAGTTTTTCAAAAGGCCTGGGAAGGGAGTTTAGAGTTTGTGAATGGCCATCAAAAAGGCTGTTTCCCATATTCCCTCCAAATGTATCTTTGAGGATAGTAGGGTGGCGAGAAGGGCCTTCCCAGAAGATATAAAGAAACAGGCAGGCTTATTTGGGAGAATATGGTGTAAGATAACCTGGGCCTGAGCTGTTCACAGATGGGTCTGTACACCCATTTAAATTTCCCATAGTGTCTATATTATATTGGAGTACCCTGAGGCAATATGGCAAATGCCATACAACCATCCTCGAAGTCCCATTTCTGGTGTTACCACCATCATCAGAAAGGAGCATCACTGGGGCATTTGTTGCACAGACCCAAAGGATTGTCTCACCCCTCCCCTGTTCTGGTATTGTTGTGTTTGGACAATGCATGGCCCAAGCCTTAGTGTAGGCAGTTGGGACAACATCTGGTGTATCCTGCACCAGAATTGGGACATAAAAAGGTTACAACAGAGTAAAATACTTACCTGTTGCTCAGGATCTTCAAGAAGGATCCAGAACTCTCCATCTCCACATCTTCTGTATGGGTGTCCTGCTGGGCCACCCAGTCATCTGCTGCTGATGTGGGCCACCTATTCTGACTTCAGAAATGAGTGACCCACTGTGGCAGTGGACACACCAGGCAGCCCAGTATAAACAGCTGTTGTGGCATGGGGACAAAGGCCAAGGTAATGGGGGGGGGGGGAATGGGACAGCTGTGGGTCCAGGATACTCCAAGAGTAACCTGATCAGTATTCTGTGGGGCCCTGGAGTACCCTGATCAGTACAGACAAAGCCTGAGGAGCCCCACCTAAGATATTTTGTTCTTCTAGAGCTAGAGCCAGTCCTGTCATGCTCCATCCAGTTTAAGATTTAAAACATATATGCATATGCCTTTTAAATTATGTTTTAAAACCTTTTCAAAAAAGTTTGTCACTTGATCTTACTACAGTCAGCCACCTTGAGTGCTATTTGCTGGTGGAAAGGCAGGATGTACACTTAATAAGTGAATAATGGGTGAGACCTCTGTATTCTGAAGAGTTTTAATGGACTAAACTGGCTTAATAACTGAATGGGAGACATTTGTATGCCAACATGAGTCATTCACTTGGCATGAATATTTTACACTGTATAGCCTTGGTTTTGAAAGGCAACATTAATGAGTGCTTCTGGCACTGTTTAGACACATGTCTGCTGGCTTCGTCTGTTTGCATAAATTGCTGGTTGATATTAATGGCATTTGTTTGCCATCTGATTCCACATTAGCTCTGGTGTCATTGTCAACAATCTGTTGACACTATTATTTCTAGGCCTGTAACTGTCAGAGCTGTAAAAAGGGCAAGAGGAAACAATCTCTAAAGTAGAGCTTCTATGGTTAGAGGCAGTATACCTTACCATAGACTACGAACCAGAATTTGGAAATGTTATTTGTTGGACTGTAGTTCTCAAAATTCTGAGAGCTGTAGTTTGAAAAATAGCTTTTCTTAACTATGCTAGTTTGAAAACAAAAGGGAAAGTGTGTTGTTTTCATTCTTTGTTTCAGGGCTGGGGAACCTGTGGCACCTTAGTAGGATTGCCAGATTGAAAAGTTGAGAGAGCTCTTCAGCTTTTAATGAATGTGTAGAAGAGGGAATTTCAGCAGCTATTGCTTGTTACACAACCTGCCAAAATTTTCCCTTCTATAAAATCATGAAATGTACCGGAGCACTTCTAGTTTTTAGTGTGGCAACACTATACCCTAGATCAGGGACCGGCAACCTATGGCCCGGGGGACGGTTAAGGCCCCGGGCCCCGGACTTACCGGCCCAGGCCATAGGTTGCCGCCACCGCTTGCCGCCATTGGGGTGCGTTTTCAGCCGCGCTTGCTGCGGCTGCCATTTTGGAAGTCAAAATGGCGGTCGCGACGCGTTTGCGCATGCGGAGTACTCTTGCGCATGCACAAACACATTGTGGCCACGATTTGGACTTCCAAAATGGCGGCCGCGATATGCGCTGTGGCGGCTGCGCCCGTGCGCGCTACGGTGGTGGCTGCGGTAGGGGGGTCGCGCGTGGCGGAGGAGGGTGCACATGCGCACGTGCGCACCACCATTCCCCCCCCTCGGCCCAGCCGAGACCTGGGCGACGGGAGACCGGCCCAGGTCTCAAAAAGGTTGCCTGTCCCTGCCCTAGATATTGCTAGACTTCAATTCCCACCAGCCTTGGCCCTGACTATTGGCTATTCTGGCTATTGGCTTCGGATAGTTAGCATCCAATATCTAGACTCATGCTTCTCATCACTACCTACTTGGTTTGCTGAGGCTTCTAATTGGCTACTGTTGGAAGCATAATGCTGGTGGAGATAATAACAGCTATCAGGTTCTTTTTGTTCTTCATGAACCTCATTTGTTGTAATATAATAATCCTTCAGCCATAAGCCCTTTCTTTCTCAGAGGCTTACCATGTCCTTCGCAGATGAATGATGAACATGTGCTTTCCTGCTTATCATGTACATGTTCAGTGCTTAGATGCCTTGTCATAAAAAGGTAGCAACCTCTTGTAATGATCCTTATGCTTCTGCCTTGCCATCATAACATCTCTAAGCCCAAGAAATTTGTTGATGTTTTTGGTACTTTTAGAACTTGGGGGGGGGGGGGAAAACAACTTTTGACTACAGCTCCTAGAATCCCTGAGCTAGAAGATATCATGCTATTAAGGAGGATTCTGTGAATTGGATGGGAGATTGCCAATGAATCCCAGGTGCTGTAGGCTATATTTCAGAGGAAGGAACTGGCAAAACCACCTCTGAGTATTCCTTGCCTAAGAAAATCTTATGACATTCTTGGGGTCACCGTAGGTTGACAGACGACTTGAAGGCATATACACACACAGACACCATTTATTTGTTTGTTTGTTTGTTTGTTTCAAGGATTTATATCCCACCTTTCTCCCACAGTGGGATTCAAGGTGGGTTACAATAATTTAAAAAGAAAGGATAATTTAAAAAGACAGAAGTAAAAATGTTAATTACAAAAGTTAAAAAACAGTTTAATATTATTAATATTATTAAATATTAAATAATATTAAAACATAAGTTAAAACACATAGTTAAACCAGTAAACACTGTAAAAAGCATTTACAGCACACAGCACAAGTAAAATTCATCCACCAAACACCTGCCTAAGTAAAAATGTCTTCATCTGCTCATGGAAAAAGAGAAGAGATGGGACAAATCACACTCTATCAGCCTTTTGAGGAAGACAGTGGCAAACCTCTTCTGAATACATCTTGTCAAGAAAATCCCTTAGGGTAGTTATAAGCTGGAAAGAACTTGAATGCACTCAACAACAAAATACAGCAGACGTTTGGTATCCACTAGGGTTTGACTCCAGGACCATCTATGGATACCAAAATCTGTGGATGCTCAAGTCCCATTATATACAATGTCATAGTAAAATGGTGCCCCTTATATCAAATGACAAAATCAAGGTTTGCTTTTTGGAATTTATACATTTTTAAAATATTTTAATGCATGCTTGAATTCGTGGATAGGGAGGGCTCACTGTATGAGCACATCCTGTATTTAAAACCTAGAGGAGGGAAGAGTAGTAAAAAAAGGTAGGCAATGCTAAATATACATGGCCTTTGAAGTTAAATTTCATGCTTCCTTAAATGTAAAGTGGGTGACTAAACTGTTTTCTTTATATAACCACAAGAGAACACAGCACAATGATATGCAAAATCTACAAAACAGTGATACCTTTATTAGACCAACCAAAATGCATGAAATATATGTCTCAAACTTTTCAAGTTCCATTGGCTTCTTCATCAGGCAAAGACGTTAAAAATTATAATATATATAACTGGAGATGTTAGTCACAGGCCTGTATTTTGGCTGATAGGCTGTCCAGCAGATATGAAATTGTAATATGGACACTTACTGTTGTTAATGACTGAACATGACCCCTAAAACCTACTTTTGCAGGGTAGAAGTGCTCCGACCAAAGTGTTTCCAAGATGCCAGAGACTGGGGTGTTGAGAATTGGGGTACTGATCTTCTGATTGTGAGGCACAATGAGAAGATCAGTTGCATACGCTCCAACTATTCATAGATGAAATCCGGGGCACATAAGGCCAAATAACATCAGCGTATGGTCAATATGAAGAGCCAGAGTAACATAGTGGTTTAAGCACTGCACAAGGATTCTGGAGATTAGGGTTCGAATCCCAGATTGACCATGCAAACCCATTGGGTGACCTTGGGCAAGTCACATGCTCTCAGCTTCTGGGGAAGACAATGGCAAACCCCACTGAAAAAAACATGCCAAGAAAACCCCATGATAGGGTCACCTTAGGGTTGCCATAAGCTGGAAATGACTTGAAGGCACACAATAACAACAACAGTGGTCAATGTGACAGGAGGTATTAACGAAGAAGAAAGTGCAAACTAGGAGATGCTGTAGTAGCTTGCTTTTGCCTGAGTCTACTGGGAAGGGCAGGTTTCTCCCCTCTTCTCCCTGCTGAGTGAAGTGAGAGTTACTTCTGCATTTTAAATTCAGATTGCAACAATTGAATTAAGCTGAGGACTGAGGGAGAAAGTGGGAGGAGGAGAGAAACAGGGACATTTTTAAAGTATATGAAAAAGTGGGATAACAGAGAATTAATTGGGACTGTCCCTTTCAAGTTGGGACAGTTGGAGGATGTGTGGTTGTGGTAGGACCTTGAAGAGTTTCTCCAACTGCCTGTTCTTGATCTGCCCCATGACCAGATACATGCTTCAAATGTCATTTCCCAGTGCCCCAAACTGTGTGGAACTTCACAGATGCATATGTCAGATGCATGCAGGATGTCCTTTTTGGATGACGCATGGCCAAACTCCAGTTTTGGTGAGATTTTGGTTATGATATCTGGCATATTCAGCACCAGAACCAGGGTATAAACCCTTTAAAATGAATTTTAAAAATCTACCTCTTACTCTGGATCTTCTGGGAAGATCTGGAGCCCTCTGTTCCCATGCCAGGGGAACTGTCTGCATGGATGGCCCACTGAACTGCCTGGCATGTCTGTCGCTGTAGTGGGTCACTTGCTCTAAGGTCAGAACGAGGCACCAGGCATATGATCATTGCTGAGTGCCTTGTTCTGATCTCAAAAGTCAGTGATCCATGGTGATCACAGATACACCGGGTGGCTCAATAGGATGCCTGTGCAGATAGTGATGGGAACAGAGGGCCAGGTAATGGGGAGAGTTCAGGACAGCTCCAGGATACTTTAGGATGCCTCCAGAGTATTGAGACCCTTGAGACAGAGCCCTAGTGATGTTGACAATGCAGGATCTCAGGTGAATTTTTTAAAGCTTTGGCTAGATCAGAATCATGCTCTCCTTTCAGCAGAAGTGGAAAGTAATAGCAGAATTTGGGTTTCTTAACATTGTAGGATGCTATACCCCCCCCCCCCCCCCCGAAGCAATTCTAGACGAAAAAGATTTGTCTGCAATGTGCTACTGTAGAGGTGGCAGCTATTTTTTTTTTAAAAAAACAACCTCTGAAACTGAGAAGACCAATGATCCCATTGAGATCTATTTAAAAACTGGTGATATTGCATGACTATTCTGTTTGCTGCTTAACTCTTGTTTTTAGCTTTGGATGCCATTTTTATGTGTCAGAATACTATAGATCTTTTTGCTTAAAGGCACCTCCTGGAGGTCTGACTTTTATTTGGTTTTGTGGAGCCCCTTGGCTGTATTGCATGATAAGTTCATTTAAAAAAAAGATTTCAGCTTTGGATCAAAGTATACTGCAGTCAAGAAATAAGAAAATATAATAGAAATGGGAAGGGCAGCTATGAAAGAACTAGAAAAGATCCTAAAGATTAAAAATATACAACCGAGTTTTAATATTAGCAATATGAAATTATTTTTAAATTTTGTAATCACTGTGTTCTATCTTTTAAAATTATTGTTAGCTGCTTTGAATCCTGTTTGGGAGAAATATCTTAGATAAAAAAATAAATAAACCGAGCACTAAAGATTGAATTGTCCAAGCCACTGTATTCTCCATCACCATGTGTGGGAGTGAGAACTGAACTATGAAGAAAGTGGATAAGAAGAAAATCAATTCATTTGAGATTTAGTGCTGGAGAAGAGTGCTGAGAATATTGTTAACAGTCAAAAAGGTGAACAAATGGGTCCTAGAATATATCAAAATTGAAATTTCCTTGGAAGCCAAGATGATTAAACTGAGGCTGTCATACTTTGGATGCATCGTGAGAAGGCATAACTCATTAGAAAAGACAATAATGCTAGGAAATGTGGAGGGAAGCAGAAAGAGAGGGAGACAGCATGCTAGATGAATAGACTCTATTAGGGAGGTCATGGGTATGAATCTACAGGACCTAAGTAGAGAAGTGGAGGATAGGGCATCTTGGAGATGCCTCATCCACGGGGTTGCCATGAGTCAGAGCCAATTCAAAGACAGTTTAACAACAACAATACTTCACAGAATAGATATTTTTGATCTCTCTACATTATTTCTCATTTTGGAAGTGTTACTGGGGTTAGTGCGAAAAAGAATGGGGCAACAAGTGGATTCTGAGATTTATGTGAGATGTTTCAGAAGTATCCAACCAGCCTTAGGGAGCCCTGGTGGTGCAGTAGTTAAACGCTGGTATTGCAGCCACTCACTCACAGCCACAAGGTTGTGAGTTCAATCCCAGCCAGGGGCTCAGCGTCAACCCAGCCTGGTATCCTTCCATAGGTTGCTAAAATGAGTACCCAGTTTGTTGGGGGCAATTGGCTTATGCATTGTAAACCCCTTAGGGAGTGCTTAAGTGCACTGATAAGTGGTATAGAAATGTAGCTGCTATTATGATGTGTAGAGGAGAGAGTTTAGTCTCTACCACACTGAGACAATTAGAGGGTAGGCTCTTTATTTCATTGCTTACTATATCTTTGAAATGATCAGCATAACTATGCAGCTTTACCAGGGTACTTGGAATGCCTTGAGTTCTCTAGGGCCCAGAGCAAAATCAAAAAAGGGAAATTAATACTTGATTTTACACCTTTGGAGATAATTCTTTGGATTTTAGATTTTTTAAATAAGACGTTTGTCTAAAAAAAACCCAATTTAAAAGTAACATGTTATTAATAAGTAGTGTAACATATTATTCTTTGTCTAGCACAGGGGTCCCCAAACTTTTTGATCTGGGGGCCGGTTCGCTGGCCCCCAGATCTCGGGGGGGCCAGAGGCGGGCACATGCATGCGTGCGCATGCATGCACATGACTCAGATGCCATTTTGCCTTCCAAAATGGCATCCGGAGTCGTGCGCATGCGCCCGGTGTTGCGTGCGCATACACATGACTCCATCCACCATTTTGGAAGACAAAATGGCACCTGAGTAGTGCGCATGCATGTGCAACGTCGGGCACCATTTTGTCTTCCAAAATGGCGCCCGGAGTCGTGAGCATGTGCGCACGATGCCAAGTGCATGCGCAAAACTCCTGACGCCATTTGGGAAGACAAAATGGCATTCGGCGGTGCACTTGCGCGAGCGGCGACAGCAGTGGCAGGACTGGCCACGGGCCAGTAAGAAGGCCTCGACGGGCCGGGTCCGGCCTGCGGGCCGTAGTTTGGGGACCCCTGGTCTAGCATGTAATGAGGAAGGAAAACAAATTACTTGACAACAAAAAAAGTATGGGCAATGGTCTTTTTTTCAAATAATGCTGTAAGTCCACTGCCCTCTTAGCTCTCTGTAGTGATGGTGGTGATAATAAGAATGATGATGGTAGTGAAAAACACTCTGGCAATTACTGATTGAGTTGCTCTTCTGTTACAGAGGAGAAAGGCACATAGAAGGTTCTTGGAAGGATAGAGGGTTATAAGACAACAGGCCACAGGAAAAAAAGGTCTAATCTGCACTGCAGATGTAGTTTTACACCGGTTTAACTGCCATGTCTCAATGCTATGGAATTCTGGGCTTTCTAGTTTTGTGAGTTATTTAGCCTTCTCTGTCAGAGAGCTCTGGTGCTACAACAAACTCCAAACTCCAGAATTCCATAGCATTGAGCCATGACAGTGAAAGTTGTGTCAAACTGCATTATTTGTGCAGTGGGGATTAGACTGAAGAACCCAAATGGAATCCATACTCAAATAATCTCTCTGAAATTAGGGTTTCTAGATGTTGTTGGGCTACAACCCACAGGCATCTTTGTCTATTGGTTATGCTATCTGAAAATGATGAGAATTGTCAACTGACATGTGGGTGTGGACAAAAAAAAAATCCATCTGAGATTCTGCATTGCGAGATATAGTTACAATGACAACTCTGTTGTATCTACATCAACCTCCCCAATCTACCTTTGACCAAGACACGGGGGAACACAAAATGGTGGCCGGGTTGCACGCGAGCCAGCGAGCGTGCAGCCTCCTCCACCTCTTTCTTCGCCCTCCGCGCGCAAATGTCCAGCCCCACATAAATAGAAGAGCGGGAAGGGAGCGCGTGAGGGAGGAGAGTGAGAGCCACGAGGAGAGAGGTTGGTTCGCGGGGGGGAGGGGGCGGGAACTTGCCATTGCTGTTGCCTCCCTTGCTGTTGTTGTTGTATGGCTTCAAGTCGTTTCCGAATTATGGAGACCCTATCCTGGGGTTTTCTTGGCCAAATTTCTTCAGAGGGGGTTTGCCATAGCCTTCCTCTGAGGCTGAGAGAGTGTGCCTTCCTTGTTGCTGTGTGGCTTCAAGTCGTTTCCGACTTATGAAGACCCTATCCTGGGGTTTTCTTGGCCAGATTTCTTCAGAGAGGGTTTGCCATAGCCTTCCTCTGAGGCTGAGAGAGTGTGACTTGGCCAAAGTGGGTTTGCATAGCCAAGCAGGGATTCGAGGCCAGCTCTCCAGACTCCAGCCTCAGACACGTGCTTCACTCATGCCACCCCTGTGCTTGTTTGTTTCATTTAAGGTAGCATTTTAAATTGTTAATGATGATGATGATGATGATTATTATTATTGTGGGGTTTTCTTGGCAAAATTTCTATTATTAATTGTTGTTGTTTTGATGCTGATTTGTTGCTGTTTTCTTGGGGTTTTCTTGGCAAAATTTCTTCAGAGAGGGTTTGCCATAGCCTTCCTCTGAGGCTGAGAGAATGTGACTTGGCCAAAGTGGTTTTTTAGATATTGTATATGTTCCCATTTTGTTTTTTTACTTCAAAATATGATGTGTACAGTGTATGTAGGATTTTTTTTAATATTTATTTATTTATTTATTTATTACTTTGGTCCTCCAATAGTCTGAGGGACAGTGACCTGTCCCCATCCCAAAAAGTTTGCCTACCCCTGATTTAAAAGAAGAAAATGTTTTCTATTCTATAACAGCTCTGGATGAAGTTAGGTCAGCATGTTGGTTTTTAAAAATATACAAGTCATAAGTTGAGTCAGTGCCTACACCAAGTCCAAGTCGAGTTATTAAAGTGACTTGAGTCTGACTTGAGTCCAGGTCAGTCGAGTTGAGTCTATATATCACTGCTTATCTTCTCAATAGCTTCCATTTCCAAAGAGCATGAGCTGACCCAGTTATTAGGCCATGTGTGCTATCTAGCTATTGCTGAGTTCTTTAAAGTCAGAGTAGAAGCACTGCTAATTAAGAATAATAGTTTAGCTGTGTTCTCATAGGAACCTGTTTTTTTTAGAAAATATGAAAGCTTTGTGGCTCTCATATTTTCTGTTTGGTCAATGCAAATTATTGGCCACTGATTGGTCAGTGAGAATTACCTGGTATTGCTAAGGGGTTTGAGATATAAAAGGGTTTTTTAGAGTTGGCATATTGCCTTCTCTTCCTTTTCTTGGTTTTACACTATGGCTCAGGTTTTAGTCTTGAAATTCTGTCTTACTGCCTTTTGGTATCTGATTTTCTATTGCAGTGAGGCCCATACTATAGACATATAACTATAGTTGATATTAGTTAGCCTTTATTACTTTTGCCAGTTGTTCTTTTCCTAAACGTTGCTGTGGTTTTGTGTACATTTTAGTTCTATTCCCCCTTTCAGTTGTAAATAAATCGACTTCTGTATAGCATTGTGTGAGCTTCATTCTAAATTGCTTTTATATTAAATTCAGCACCTTGGCTATTAGAGCTGTTCAGAGATTTCTGAGCCTGGAGGTATGAGGTTTGCTTCTTGTTTCCTTTGATACTTAGGGACACTCTGTAAGATCTGAGAGTCCCCTGGCCCAGGATGAATTGAACAAAAGAGGTAGTGATAGGAAGGGTTGCCAAGTCAGGACTATGTTTAGCCCTGAGATTTCAGGGCTAAAATTTGAGATCTAGGAGTGACTCTTTGTGATATTATAGTAGGTGATGTCTTTAATAATATAATCATATAATAAATTTCCACCCTTCTGTTAAAAACAATCGGGGTGGCTTACAGCAGTTAAAAATACATCAATACAATCTAACCCCCCCCCCATAAAAACATATTAAACTAAACATCCATTAAAATCCAACTAAATCTTAAAATAACATAGAATAAACAAATAAAAGCATGCTTCATCAACTAAACTTACAGAGTGTGTTAAATAAAACACACACAAAGTCCAATAAACAAAGAATACACACACCTTCCTTGCAAGACAGCACTCTTACCCTGAAATTCCTTTCCTTCACCCTCCAGACCAAAGAAAAGAAGGCAGGCCCTGAGTTCTGACAGCTCTAGTAACAGGTTATGTTGCAGGACTGGTGTTGGATCCTGGAGTCCTTGTTTGCCTCTTTGGCTGAATGACCACTCCCCATGCACTTGTGACAGTGGGGATCCTAGGTTGACAAAGGCTGGTCCAGGGGAAGGGATGGAAAAGAAAGGAAATCTAGGAGAAAAAAGGGGAGGGAAAAAAATGAGAGATGTGTTTGCCCATGAGCTGTAGAAATGACATACTGCATTGAAATGCAGATGATGTTTTAATGTGTCAGTGAGTTAATGATGTTTTGTGTGTTCACAATCTTGTTCCAGTGCCAGGAGTTGAGCCTGATGACCTTCATCTCAATTTCAGTTACACAGTTCAAGACTTGCATGACTGAAAACATGTCCAGTTCACAGAATTACATATGGTTCATTACATCTGGTTTCACCAGCTGCATTTTGTTAGGCCTTCAAGCAACCAACTATCCTTTTGACATTTCACTGGAAGGAACCTGTTACCCATTTAAAAAGAAAAAGAAATGTCCTGAACATAACAGAAAGGTTAACATATGGAGAGAGAACCCCCATCTAAATGCTAAATGGAAAAAAAAATCAGGCTGGGCCACTTTTGAGTACCAATACCAAATGAACTTATTGCTTCTGGAGAAATGAGTTAAATCAGATGTCTGTAGTGAAATTACTGTGCAATTTTTATCTAAAGAAATGTTATTTCCTCATATCCTTTCCAACATCTGCTTACAGATGTGCAGTAAGATTGTGGGTATGGAAGACAATGTCCTTAAAAGATACTTGTTGCCTACATTGTTTTCTTCTGCTCTGTCTCAGGGGGAATGCTTGAAAGAGCAGCAAGTACATTTTAACACAAAAGAAAGGAACTTCTTTCCCTGCAGAAAATTGTTTGTCTTCATACACTAGGAGAAGAATAAAGGATGTTTGTGTTCACACTTCAGAAAAACAGTGTTGAACTTCTCCATCATGGTCAATATTATGTAGCTTTATGAACACGATGATGATGATGATGATGATGATGATGATGATGATGATGATGATGATGATGATGTTAAATAAACAAGGCAATACGTTTACCCGGGACTGGTCTGTTACAGAACAAATTAAAGAGGGAAAAAGACAGACCCCACTAGTAGTCACATACAGCTCCCAACTAGGACCACTCCGGCGCATCATCAATAAACTACAACCCACTCTGGACAATAATGTCACTCTTTCAAGGGCTCTTGGTGGCAGACCTTTACTCACCTACAGACATCCTCCAAACCTCAAAACAGGTACTCACCTACAGGACAACACACAACACAGATGGCAACAAAGTACTAAGCCTTGCCACAAACCAAGATGTCAACTCTGCCCACACATTTATCCAGGAAATGTCATCACAAGACCTAAAGGCATCACCCACAATATTAGGGGGGCCTTCACATGCTCATCCTCCAATGTTATCTATGCTATACTGTGTCAGCAATGCCATTCAGCACTCTACATTGGGCAAACAGGCCAGTCCCTGCACCAGAGGATAAATGGACATTAATCAGATATTAGGAATGGGAATACACAAAAACTGCTGGCAGCACATTTCAATCTCCCTGGGGATTCCATCTCAGACTTCAGAACAGTGGTCCTTGAACAAGAGAACTACAAAGGTAGATTGGAAAGAGAAACAGCAGAATTGGGATTTATTCACAAACTACAGTCCCTTGTGATGCATAATGCGGTGAGCTCCTGTCACTTGTCCCAGCTTCTGCCAATCTAGCAGTTCGAAAGCATGCAAATGCAAGTTAGATAAATAGGTACCACTTTGGTGGGAAGGTAACAATTTTCTGTGTGATCATGCTGGCCATATGATCACAGAGTAGTCTCTGAGAATGCTGGCTCTTCGTCTTAATAACAGAGATGAGCACTGTCCCCTATGGTCAGACACAACTTGACAACCTTGCCAATGGGGAATACTTTTACCTTTACCTTACTACAGGCCCTCAGCAATGGATTGAACAAAGATGGTTCCTTACTCACTACACACACGTCAACACTATCTGACCCCATCTTCATAGGGGTGCCCTACATTCTTCTATTCCCCTTACCACAGGCTAGTCCCATTACAAAACTGGATCTGCCAGTTCATCCCCATGCACAAAGACCAGTTTCCTATGACTTTGTGCACTAATGACCCTCGTTAAGAATGGACCTGCCACTTCATTTCCATACACAAAGGATTTGTAATTTGAATTGACATCCTCACATATATATGTCTGTGCCTGGCCTCCACTCCACCAAATGCATCTGAAGAAGTAGACTGAAGTCTACAAAAGCTCACGCTTCTTTCTTTCTTTCAGTTAGTCTCAAAGGTGCTACAAGATGTGAAGTCATAGGCTTTCATGGCCGGCCTCCATAGTTTTTTGTGGGTTTTTCAGGCTGTGTGACCATGTTCTAGAAGTTTATTTCTGACAGATGCTAGCGAAACGTCAGAAAGAAACTCTTCTAGAACATGGCCACACAGACCGAAAAACCCACAAAAAACTGTGCTACAAGATCTCTTTAAGTAATAATTATCTTAAGGCAGAGAGCTTTAAGTAATAATTATCTTAAGGCGTTTTGGGTGGCAGAGAGCTGCCCCAGGGAGCGGCGGATCGGGGTTGCAGCAACCCCATGTCACGGCTCCAATCCTCCCTTTTGCTGTCGTAAAAAGAGCAGCAAAAGGCCACCCTAAGAGCCGGTGGTGCGGCTCTTCAGCATCCTTTTGGTGCAGTGTGTTTAAGTGCTGTGCTGGAAGGGTGTCCTGATGCTGCACATCATGTGTATGGCTGCGTGGCATCAGGACAGCGTTGGCGTGGGGTTGGGGTGGCTGGTGTGCAGCTGCCCCACCCCAACTCTAACCCCAGGCCAGCCCTTTGGGCCAGTCAGCAACAACCCATTATTATTATTATTATTATTATTATTATTATTATTAAACAAAACAACATTTGTTTATAACACCCTGTTCACCAAAGGGTGTAACATCAGACATATATAATCAAAAACAAAACAATAAAACACAATGCTATAATATGCTAGGAATAAAATCCTTATCACCCCACCAGTCACTACTCATCTCAGCAACCTTAGGCACACTTGGGGGGGGGGGCTGCAGAGCCTCCCCAGGAAGCGGTGGATTGGGGCCGTGGCTACCCCATGCCCTGATCCTCCCTTTTGCTGCCCCAAAAAGAGTGGCAAAATACTGCTCCTTTCAGGGGCGGTAAAAGGGCACCTAGGAGCCGGCGTGTGGCTCTTTGTCACCCCTTCTGGCGCAGCACATCAGGATGCTATGCCGGGAGTGTGTCCTGATGCCACGCGCTGTGTGTAACAGTGCACGGTGTCAGGACGCTATTGGCGTGGGTTTGGGGCGGCTGGCATGTGGTGCCCTGCCTCATCTTTGCCTGTAGGGGCCCTTGGTAGCTTAATGTGGTGAATCAAACAACAAGGTCTTCAACTCTTTACAAAAATGGGTAAGATCCTCCTCCAGCTGGAGATACAAAAGAAGGCTGTTCCACAAATATGGAGCCAGATCCTGAAAGGCTTGCAGTCTTGACAGAGCTAAATGCATTGGTGGAATTGCCAATAACCCCTTACTTGTAGATCTTAAATTCCTGATACAAACGAGGCTAGTGCATGAGGGCTAAAACATGGGTTGGGTCATCTTGATTAGAAATTTGTTATTGATACTTAGGAGATCTAGATTGTAATCCCTATGAAACTCTCTAAGTGACCTGACTATTTGGGATAATACCTGATTTGTACACAGGTGGTACAATCCTTTTTGTACATAGATGCTCTGTGTTCTCTTAGGCAAGGAATACTCAGAGATGGTTTGTCAGTTGCTTCCTCTGACATATAGCCTACAGCACCTAGTATTCATTAATGGTGTCACATTCAAGTGCTAACCAGGACTGACCCTGCTTAGCTTTCAAGATCAGACAGGATCTGATGCCTTCAGCGTATTTAGGCCATTCATTGGTATTACAGTCCTACTTTATCCATGACATAGATCATATGTATAACTATAGCAGGGTTCAATGAATGTATATATCCTACTTTGTCTCGAATAATAAGTCATGGGTATTTCTAGTACATATTATTTTGTATAATTCTATTCTATTAATCTGATTTTGTGATAAAATAATTTCTAAATATATATTGAAATAGGAATTTACATGTGTATTTTCCTTCAAGATACACATTTTCTCCCCCTCAAATTGATCACCCCCACAAAGTACACATTCAGTGGGGATTTAATGGGGTATTTTCTCTCAACACACATATTTTTTTCCACAGAACTAACAAATTACCCCCCATGCTTATTTATGTGTGCATTCTTATACATTTGAGACTACCAAATATCCAGCATTGCAACATCTGGAGAAGTGCAAAAATCCAATGGATATTAAATCCATCCATTAGTCCAAATTCTGGTCATTTTGAGCTGGTCATTTTGCATAGAAAGTCATAAACAATGAAACCTCGTGTGTATAAGTTAACTTATAACAGCTCCCCCACCTTTTCTTTTATGTTTAGATGCAACAGACAACTGCAATGTTTTGCTGCAAACAAATTCCGACAAGATTCAGAAATAGCTGAGACCTGGAGCTAGTGCATTTTCATACACAATGTAGCTAAGCTCCTTCTAAATATCTGATGATGCCAGTTTAGCTTTGCCCTGTTTGAGATGCTGTGTTTTGTGATAGAGGAGAGAGCAGGGCACAATAAAATCCAGAATTGATATCCTTGCTTACTTGTTACCAGGATAAACCACGTCAGAGATATTTCCTTCTAGCAATTCTGAGCACCAAATACTACCACCTTGTATTTCCAAAAAAGTACAAAGCCCTGTATATTTGATATCTTGTAGGCTCTTGCTTGCCTTCAAAGGCAGATTATATTTACTGGGCAGGTTGTCGATAAAACATAAATTATGAATGAAATAGTAATTTTATGGCTGATACGGCAGATGTAGCTGTCAGGAGTCTTGTTGTAGTGTGACATTCTGGGTGAGAAGGAGAAACCTCCCAGAATTATTTTTTGTGTGAAAAGATCTCTCTGTCTCTCAACTCTCTCTCTCTCTCTTTTGTTCATGTGTGTGTGTGTGTGTGTGTGTGTGTGTATTTCCAAGTTAGGAAGAGTGAAGGAAAAATCCTGAAAATTATGACAGTGAAAAACAAAGAACTGAGTACTTTGAATTTAGCAGAAAAAAGCCAGAAGAAAATAAAAAGAAAAAACTGACATTTCAATTAGTAAGGCTCCTTTTGCAACCATTTTATTGGCCTAACATACTGACCTAACCCAATTAGTTCCAGTTAAAACAGACACATTCAGTTAATGGGAACTTGATTCAAGTTAGCATAAATTAAAATTTCTATAAATTCTGTTGATTCAATGGTTCTACTCTCAGAGGGGCTAGAAACTGGATTTAAGCCATTTGATTTATTTAATGCATTTCTCTCCTATCCTTCAGCTGAAAATGGCACTCAGAGTGGTTTACAATCATATAGTAGATGTGAAGAATTTTCAATCCTCAATCCTTTGCTGTCAAAAATCTACATACCAAGTGAACTCAGCTCTCTAGGTATGGAGCTAAATGGGTCAAAGGGCTTTGTCTATACCCATGATGAAGTTATCAATATTCATTTTATATATTTTGCTTAATTCCCTGAAAAGGGACTTTAAACAGTCAACATAGAAAAACAGCAATATTAAAAGCAATCTGAAAAACCCAAATGACTGAACAAGAACAACAGCAGTGTGTGTGTTTGTGTATCACAGCAGTTAATCATTAGGCTTAGGGAAAGCACAAGGTTGTACAAAAATACAAAAAGGAAAATAACAAACAAAGTTTAGGAAAATAAAATGCTAAATTGTAGAGGCAGGGATCCCAAAATCATTCAGTGGGATGGGATGTGCTGAATGGCATTGGTTGAAACAATGTAACATGGCTATCTCCTTGAAAATAGCCATCCTTGTTCACCATAGTAAAATTCTGCACCCCAAACATTTGATGAATTAGAAAGATATGCAACATCTAAGATTTATTTTGACTATAAATGTTTCATAACTGTTTTCTTCTACTATTAGCCTACAAATGAGTTACCTGAACACAATGGCATTTGGTGACTTCCATGTCAATTGGGCAGTGAATCCACTTTGAGTTTTAATCCATATATCAGCATAATTTGTGGTATATCACTAGGAAACCAGTTCTAACGATGTTGGTGGAAGTGTGGAATATTCCTTGAACAATATAGGAATGCCAACAAAAGTCACAATCACTAGTGGATGCTGGTAGTTCCAATGACATCACAGCATGAATCTGCTCTGGGTTTTAGTTTGCACTTTAAAGGACCTATCAAAGGTACTGAAGGTTATGATTTAATCCTTTACACTGGTCCTTTAAAATTCAGAATATAACACACAGTGGATTCAATGTCCCAATGCAAAGAAGGTTACCAGTTGTCTTTGCCTGAACATAGAATCATAGAGATGGAAGGGGCCCCCATAGGCCAACTGATCTAACTCTTCACTGTTGGAAAAATTATGTTTACATTCTCCTTTCCCTCATTATATAGATAGGGACTCCCTCCCTCTCTCTCATTCTAACTATCATGTGTCTGGTCACTCAATCTTGGATGCAGTTTAACAGCTCTCTCTGAAGATTCTAAATTGTTAGTAACTGCAGTCAGCAGCCAGTAAGTAGTATGTTGTTGTTTCTTCCTGCTATCTAAAGATGATGAGATTTAATTCTGTTTACCCAAACCATCTCCAGTTAGATTAGGTTTTAGTTGTTTTATGTAAATATTTATTAAAGCCATTATTGTTTGTTTTTTAAACTACAAACTGCATAAAATAATAGTCTGACCCACACATTTGTTGTTCTGCTAATGAAAGGTGGACTCTAACAAGTTCTTGCATATATTTTGTTTCCTTTAAAAAGGGTTAACACCCTGGGAAACCAAAATTGCACCTCACATTCATCAGGGCATGAACTCCAACTAGAACATCCCCAGCAGCCTCTTTTGAAAGAGGTCCAGAGAAACTCCACCACCTCTCTTGGCAATTGATTCCATTGCTGAATTGCCCTTATCATTGAGAAATTCCTTCTAATGCTCAATTGAAATCTACCTCCTGTAACTTCAAACCATTTGACCAGGTCCAACCCTCTGGGGCAGCAGAGAACAAATCTCTCTCCTCTCTGTGACAGCCCTTGCAATATTTAAAGAGAGCAATCAGGTCACCCCTCAGTCTTCTTTACACCAGGCTGAACATACACAATTTCTTCAACCTTTCCTCATATGTTTTGTTCTCCATACTACTTATCATCCTGGTTGCTCTTCTCTGAATCCACTACAACTTGTTTATATCCTTTTTTAAAATGAGGCACCCAGAACTGAACATAGTACTCTAGATGAGACCTGACCAGAGCAGAATATAGTGGAACTATTATTTCTTTTTGATTTGGAATTGATGGTTCTATTAATGCTGGCTAAAATATTATTTGCCTGCTGTACTGAAACATTGGGTCATGTTCAATTTGTGATCAAAAATAATCTTGGGATCCTTTTCACATGCACTGCTGCAAAGCAAAGTTTTTGCCATTCTATACCTGCCCATTTGGCCTTTGTGGCCTAAATGTAAATTTTTGTATTTGTCTTTGCTTCATTGCATTAGTTTCAGCCCAATTATCTCATTTATCAAGGCCCCTTTGAATTCTGTTCCTATTTTCCAATGTATTAACTATTTCTCCCAATTTTGTATGCCTTATTTTGATCTGAAGAATGTAACATTCCTCTTTGTTCAGAAGAATGTAATGCATTTCTTACTGGCTACAGGCAATACTAGTAAGTTGCAATCATAATTAAATGTTCAGGAACTGTTCAGAATAAATACACTTTGTTGGCTTTACATGAGGCTATTTTTCTTGTTATTTTTTGCAGTCCTCTTTTCTTTGCTACTTCCACTTTCTTTTTTTGCTGCATCATTCTGTGTGGTGTTGCTGCAATGTAGTTGACAATGACAGTTATTGTTAATGCTTGACAACCCAGGTCAGCTTGAGGTCTAAGCACAGTCCATTAAATCGAGCCATTGTATTGATGCAGCAGTCACAGTACCCCATTTGAAACAATAATTTGATGGTATAGTAGCCCATTGAATGGGGGAGCTTTCAATCACTCTTAGGAGAGCTGTTGAAAGTGTCAAGATTCTCAGGTTGCAAATATAAACATAATACGAATAGGGTTATATAGGCAACATTGATTTGTGAATATAGAGTGCCTTACTTGTTTTCTCATTATTCGCTACTATCAGCCTGCCCTTTATCTGTCTTGGCTGGATTATTTACATATTCTTCCTTCTCCCTTTTATACTCAGTATTCCCACAACTTATAAATCATTAGGATTTGTGGGTGCTGAACACTTCCAAAAATCAATCCATTAAGGTGCTACAATTCATTCCAGGGCAGATGTGCTGCAAATCAGAGAGACACAAAAGGGAATGTTGCAGTAAGATGAACAGAAGGAGTGCAATGACTTATTCAAGTACACTCATCTTTTGCAGGATTCTCAGGACTTACAAAACAGCCTGCAATTCAACTTCATTGTCTACCAGTATAACCACTGTCAGTGGCAGGAACTGACTTTGTAAGTAAACTTATGAAGGTAATTGCTGATTTTTCAAATACTGTACAATTTGGAGTGAAACCTCTATGATTCATATACACACACTGTAGCTTAGGTGCATGGCACCTGTTATGAGGAATTCTCAAAATTCTGCTGACTTAAGGCCAGAGCATACAATTCACCAGAAATTTGCAGGACAGCTTTGTCTGGATTGTAACATCTTGAGTGCAGTTAACAACAGCCATCTTAGTTAGGAAATGGGAGCATATCATGTTTAAATGCCCTTATATCTAATACATTTCTCAAAGTAAGGAACACATATCACATTGGCAAGTGTTCTCAACATGATCACCTATGTTATATATATAAATTTATTACGCTGTTCTGTAGGATGGCGCCATAGCAGTTAAAGTGATATCAAACAGCATCATATCTACAGTGTAGATGTACCCATAGGCAACAATAGCATTACCAGGCTACACACCTGTCTCTGTAGAGCAGTGGTTGTGAAAGTGAACCTGCAAAATGCATACATCACCACCATCACCCTAACTTTGAACCTGCAAGATGCACACACCACCACCACCACTGTAATTCCACCTTTTCAGCCCCATGTCTTCTCCAAAGACTTCTAAATCTCCCATTTCTTGGCACACTTTTTGTTTATTGTTGCTCCAAAATCACACCAACCCCAAGAGGCAATGAGAACCTCTGCTTTCAATATTAAACAGACTATAGTAAATATATCTGTCTTATCTACATAGATAATGCCTTATACTAAATGTAAAGCCACAATATATAAGATATGTACTAAGTAATGTTCCTCTCCAAGGAAAGTAGTGTGTATGTGTGTGTGTGTGTATTGTCCATTCCAATAAAATAGCCTAAAATTATTGAACTGCTTGTTCATTCTCTTATATTAAAAACATTCTGAAAGTCCAATACTTAACAGTCAAGTGTTGATGCTAAATCTGCCTGTTTAAACTACCAGTATTCCATTGATCATGAGTTGGGAGCCTAGCTAACCAGAAGGTGACAAGAAGGACCTCTAAACAGATATATAGTGAAGAGCTATCAGTTCCGCAGTCATAAGAAATAGGGATGGTGAAACTATGCCTGTTACATCTCCCAATACACCCACCCCACCCAGAATCTCACCCTTCAAATCTCTCTCTCTCTCTCTTTTCCAATCAGGGAAATCACTAAACAAAGTACGTCTGGCCTTTGTTGGACTGGGGGTACAATCTGTGAGGTTGAAGAAAAATTGAGGCTCCCCCCCCAATCCTGCATGGTTACTCATGGGAATGAAAACTTCCTCTAAGATAAATAATGCAACCTGATACCTGAAAACCTTTGATCCAAAGAAGCTCTGTCTTTCCAGGATTCAATCTCAGTTCATTAATCCTCATCAAGCCCAACACTGCCTCCAGGCATTAGTTATTGTCCACAGACTTGCCTGACTCAGATGACTCAAGTCCAGCCTCTCCAATGATTATCCTCAGAGGGTTTATACAGATATTGAAAAGCACTGGGAACTAGATTGTGTCCAACGGCACCCCACAGAACAAAATTGCCAAGGGGCTAGGACACAATCCTACAATGCCCTTTTCTGGAACTGGCCCTGCAGGTATGAATGGAATAAGAAGTGTAAGATTCAGGCACGTCCAGAAGGATATCATGGTAACCAGTATCAAAAGATACTGAAAAATCAAAGAACAACAATTGCTTCATACTCTCCTATCCCATATCCATCAGGTTGTTCAAGGCTGACTCTGTCCCAAAATCTCATGAATTTTTGTTCATTAGAACATAAGGACAGCCATTTTTTGTAGAGTAAACCAAAGGCTTATCAAGTCCAATGTTTTGTTCAGACAGTGGCCAAACAGATGCATCATGGGAAACTCTCAAGTAGCACATGAAATCAGATGCACCTTCCATCGCATATTTAACAGCATTAGTGATGTACTAGTTTCTATACTAGGGGTGATCCTAGAGGTGTTATGTTGCCATTTCATGGCCCTAACCTCTATGAATTTAATGAAGTCACCTTTGACATAACATATTACAGCCACATATTACAGCGTGTTATATGTTACAGCTAGTGTCCTCATTTTTGTAAATGTCGACATTCTCATGGGAATGTTGACAGCTGCAGACAAATATGGTATATTCCTCCAACTCAGAAGTATAACTGGTAAATGTTAGTCATTTAAACCCAATGTAATCAGTAAGCATTTACTGATGTATGCCAAAAATAAAACAAAAACACTGGGTATACATTAAATGTTCAGGCACTTACAAAATTAATCTGGAATTGTTTGGTGAATGTTAACATCCATCTGATTCGAGGCATTCATATATAAACCCAGATACCAAAAATAATTATTCAGCTCTCTTTTTGTGTGGTGGTTCTCCTGATCTCTGTGTAAACTCTTACTAACTCAGAACTAACCCTTACTAACAGCTAGTATTGACACTACATACTAGTACTAGTGCTACTGTCACTACTAACCCCTAATAAGTATTAAATGAATCCCTACCAATCCATGAAATACTACTAGAAGGTTTGCCAATGTAACCTTATCTGCCATCAGCTTTGTTAGCGCCTCTGCCTTCCTTGCTGATGAAACTGGGAAGTATTTAATAACAAGCTCACAGGAAATCACAATTTGTAGGTTTAATGACAGTGCTTAGCTATCCAGTCTGGAGTGTATTTTCTCCTTTAGCCACTTACTATATTTTCTCACATGATTGGAAATCAATGTGTGTACTAGAGCGGAGACAGTGCATGCTCCTCACTGTAATTTTCATTTCTGACTGTATCCTTCAGCCTAGGGAACTCACAGCAAAGACAATTTCTTTGAAAAAAGACCATGGTAAGCTTCTACTCTTGAACATTTGCTAGCAAAATAATGCTGATGGTAAGTAGACCACCTTTAGGCACAAATGATATCAATGCTTTATTGTGACTCCTTCAGGTAGCAGGACCTGGCCCTCCATTAGGCAGAATGAGGCAGTCACCTTTGTCAGCAGATGCTAGAAGGTAACAGCAAGATGTTGGAGGAGAGTGCTCTGTGCTGTGCAGCCTGCTCTTAATTTATAATACTAGCCTTCTGCAGTGGCATAGCATTTTGTCCCATCACAAGCAATGAAGGAAAGGTCACGTTCCAGTCCAGTTGGCTTTTGTTCACAGAATGGGAAGAGAAATCATCTTGTACACTTGTACCTCCATATTCACAGATTCTTTATCCATGGATTCAGCCATCCATGGTTTGAATATATATGGCTTTGTAGATGAAGGGAATGCTGTGGATATATCATATCTTGATTTCAGTAAGGCCTTTGACAAGGTTCCCCATGAAATTCTGGCAAACAAGCTAGCAAAATGTGGGCTAGACAAGGTAACTGTTACATGAATTTGTAATGGTTGACCAGATGAACCCAAATGGTGCTCAACAATGGCTCCTTTTCGTCTTGGAGAGAAGTGACCAGTGGGGTGCCACAGGGTCCTGTCCTGGGCGCAGTGTTATTCAACATCTTTATCAATGACTTGGATGAAAGAATAGGGAGCATACTTATCAAATTTGCAGATGACACCAAATTAGGAGGAAGAGCTAATACTCCAGAGGACAGGATGAAAATTCAAAATGACCTTAATAGATGAGAAAGCTGGGCCAAAGCTAACAAAATGAATTTCAACATGGAGAAATGTAAGGTGCTGCACTTCGGGCAGAAAAATGAAATGCATAGATATAAGATGGGGGACACCTGGCTGAATGAGACTAGTGTGAAAGGGATCTAGGAGTCCTAGTAGACCACAAGTTGAACATGAGTCAACAGTGTGATGCAGCAGCTAAAAAAGCCAATGCGATTTTAGGGTGCATCAATAGTAGTATAGTGTCTAGATCAAGGAAAGTAATAGTGCCACTGTATTCTGCTCTGGTCAGGCCCCACCTGGAATACTATGTCCAGTTCTGGGCACCACAATTCAATAATAATAATAATAATAATAATAATTATTAAAAAGGATGTTGAGAAAGTGGAGAGTGTCCAAAGGAGGGTGATTAAAATGGTGAAGGGTCTGGAAACCATGCCCTCTGAGGAATGACTTAGGGAACTAGATATGTTTAGCCTGGAGAAGAGAGGGTTAAGTGATAATATGATAGCCCTGTTTAAATATTTGAAGGGATGTCATATTGAGGAGGGAGCAAGCTTGTTTTCTGCTGCTGCAGAGAACAGGACCCAGAGAAATGGATGCAAGCTACAGGAAAAGAGATTCCACCTGAAGATTAGGAGGAACTTCCTGACAGTGAGAGCTGTTCAGCAGTGGAACACACTCCCTTTGCTTTCTTCCTTTGAGAACTTTAAACAGAGGCTGGATGGCCATCTGTCAGGGATTTTGATTTTACCATTTTATATAAGGGGCACCATTTTACTATGACATTGTATTTAATGGGACTTGAGCATCTATGGATTTTGTTATCCACTAAGGTTCTTGAAACCAAACCTGAGCAGAGGCCCACTATACTCTGCTTCAGACAACAAAATGTCATGGGACAGCCCTATTAGGTATGTTGATGAGAACACACAGTAAAACATTCTGACACTTTACATACAATGCATTCTGATGATGTTCTGAAGAATTTGATTAATCAGATGGTTTCCGGATGATCTCTGCCTTCAGTCAAGTCATATGTCCTTCTGGCAACCGAATGACTATGTCTAGGGAACAGCCTCTTGCTATCTGATTGAATAGCTTGTTGCCTGAGAAGGCTCAACCACAACAAACTTCTATAGTTGACAGGCACAACTAGGCACATAGTTGACAGTAGTCAACAGACATGGTAAACTTAACAGGTGGAATACACACACACACACACACAATGACAGGCAGAATAAACATTTTTTTTAAAAAAAATAAAAAGTACATTTTGAGATATCTGTGATCTTATCTCTGGACACTGCCTGCCCCCGTGATGTAATTGTAATTCAAAAGGATTAACTTTGCATTGATTGACCTCTGAGGTATATTTATTTATTTATTTATTTTTATTTAATTCATACCCTGCCTTTTTTGCAAATGGAAGTCAAAGTGGCTTACAATTTGTTCATGACTCCATGAGAATCTCAGTTCATTCCAAATTATAAAAATGCTGTACATCTACATGAATGTTTTTGGCTACAGAATAAAGGCTATTTCACTATACCCAAATGCCCAGACCTGGAAAATGCATGTTCAAATATGGTGTTTTGAATAGCTGTAAGCCTATTTGGTGTGAGGGGTGGGGGGAAGGTAGCCAAAACAATTTCTACCTATTAAAAATTGTACTACAGTTATTATTAGTTCAAAATTACAAAAACCTTCTTTTGAACTCACAAAATTAGGAGCATAAACACAAACCTTGAAGGTTTGCTGCTGCTATTTAAAAGCCCTAACATTTTATCCCAATAACAAAATCGGTCCTGCTGCAGGAAATGTCCCCCAGTGAGGAGTTATTCTTTGCAGTAGTTACCTTACTGACAACCGGAGCATGTCAGTTTGATAATGCAGTTGTCCATCAAGCAAATTCCCCACATACGGTGCACTGTCTTCTGGCTTTTCTATTTACTGCCTTCCTGAAGAAATAACAGTTGGAGATGGGGGTGTTTTGATTGCACTCACATTTCCCCCTATCTTGTACTGTGTTTATTTAAGTGTTTCTAATTTGTATTGATAGAGAGCCAACGTGGTGTAGTGGCTTGAGCCAGGGGCATCACTAGGGGTGTGCAGAAGTGTAGACCACACCAGGTGACACTCTAAAGGAGGCTAACACCACTGCTCCCGATAAACCTGTATTTTGGCAGAAACAGGCTGTGGCATTTGCCTGCATCCCTTTAAGATGCTGAAGAGATGGTGTCAGTGGGGCAAGGCTCAGTGGGAAGAAAAAGAAAAGGCCACATGTTTTTTAAAAAATTAAAATGTTCAAGTAGTAATTATTTTAAACTTTAAAAATGTTTTAAAATTTTCTTTTTTAAAAAATCACATCTCAGCAAATTCTTACTTTAACTACATGAAACTATGTACATGTAAATACATTTAGTCAGTGTGAATGATGTTGCAATTTAAAGGTATAATTTGAATTTTGTTAGTTGCTTATGTTACAGCTATTACCATTTCATTCAGTGATATACAGGAATTACAATTTATGAGTAACTTTAGTACAAAAAACATTATTAAGGATTCTGTATGGTATGGTATGAGAGGAGGTCAATGGGTAGGTGACACTATGAGTTTCTGCACCAGATGGCACCATCCCTAGGGACGCCACTGGGTTAAGCATTGGACTACAAATCTAAAGAGAAGGGTTTGAATACCTGATTGGCCATGGAAACCCACTGGGTGCCTCTGAGCAAATCACTCTCTCAGCCTCAGAGTAAGACAATGGCAAATCCCACTAATAATAAATAATCAGTCTTGCCAAGAAAACCGAGTGATATGATTGCCATAAATTGGAAAGAACGTGAAGGCAAACAAGAAGTGTGTCTTATATCAAGATATCACATAATAATAATAATAATAATAATAATAATAATAATAATAATAATGTTTTATTTATATTTACACAATAAAATGAATACAATGTACAAAATATAAACAATAAAACAAAATCAGAACAATAATAATAGATTAAGAGAATAGAATACAATATAATAAAATAAATGAAAATAAAATAAAATAGGATAAAATAAAATAAAATAGCCAATCATTGTCAGAGTGTAAAAATCTGGAAGATCAAGTAGATAGGCCCGCTGGAAGAGCTCCGTCTTAAGTGCCTTCTTGAAGGCTTCTAGAGTAGTAATAAGATGTATCTCCTCTGGCAGGCTATTCCACAACTTGGGAGCTGTGACCGTAAATGATTTTTGGGAAGTTGTGGTAAGTCTAGTTTTATGGTGTTCTAATAACTTCTTCCCAGATGTTCTGAGAGTGCGGGGCGGATTATATGGGAAGAGGCGTTCCTTCAAGTAATTTGGGCCCAAGCCATGTAGGCCTTTAAAGGTAATAACCAATGCTTTGTACTGTGCCTGGAAGCTAATTGGCAGCCAATGAAGTGATTTTAATATAGGTGTTATATGGTCTGATCTAGATGTTCCGGTGACCCATCTGGCTGCCACATTTTGAACCAATTGAAGCTTCCGAACTTGGTACAGAGGCAGTCCCATGTAGAGCGCATTACAGAAATCCAAATGAGAGATTACCAGGGCAAGTACTACAGTTTCAAGGTCCTTTCAGTCCAGGTAGGGATGCATATCGTATCAACTGAAGTTGTTACCAAGCACTCCTGGCCATCGCATCCACTTGAGATGACAACTGTAAAGATGAATCCAGGAGTGATTCATGATTACATACATCAACAAAATAATTTTAAAAGATTATTAAGCAGTTCAAAAACCTTCAAAGAATCAAACATTTTAAAGATATTTTGAAAAATCACTTAACAATTCCAACAAAATAACATCTGCACCCAGTAGTACCATGGAGGAGAGGTAATGAGAGTTTTAAGTCATTTGTTATTGCACTTCGTGTAATAGTGTGAAGGTGCTGCTCTGATGATCTATGCTCCCACACAGTCTTCCACGTGGCTTCTATAACTCTGCCTTCCTGCTCTAGCCATACCCAGCATGCATTTTGGTTGTTTATTTTTAGTACATTGATCAATTATGGTAATGTGATGTAATCATTTTTTTTAAAGAAATAGAAATTAAAAAAGAAAGGAAAACAGCTTGCTTGGGAATAGTGAGGGAGGGGGGTGAGAAGAAGAATCATGCCTACTCATGCCACATGACTGCAGGCATATTGGAACTGCAGTGGAAGGGACCACCTGAGGCCATAATGAGAAAGTAGCGATATTGGGAGCTATTGATGAGTTTTACCATTCAGTGAAAAGTTACACTTTAGCAATACTTGGAATGCAAAGTATCAATGAGAGAGACATGATGCCATGTGATAAGTATGGCCAAAGGTGCTATTATCCAGCTTTAATTATGATTTAAAAGCCTCATATGATAATCTCCAGTATGCCCTTGTTGGACAGAAGGAAGAGGTGAAAAGTAACTGAGCT
The DNA here is from genome assembly GCA_026167975.1 of Phrynosoma blainvillii. Taxonomy (NCBI): domain Eukaryota; kingdom Metazoa; phylum Chordata; class Lepidosauria; order Squamata; family Phrynosomatidae; genus Phrynosoma; species Phrynosoma blainvillii. Next base: position 295,775,480 of record JANUYF010000004.1, on the reverse strand, counting down.
GCATTGCAAACATTTGTCTCCATGAATTACTTCCTCCCCACTTTTCCTACTTCTGTTACTAGCCATTTCCTGGAGTTTGATCTCTTTTACCCAACAACATTCAGATTTGATGAACTCTTTCATTAAGGATTGTTCACTGACAAATACACTTCCAGCACATACAGTGCTGGCTCAGTTGCCACCTGAGCCCAGCAGGGAGGCTCAGCTTTCAACATCAAAGCAAAGCAAAACAGTGGCAAAGCTGTCCTTCAACACTGCTGGTGGCAAGCACTCCTCCTCACTTGGCAGAGGATACCCAGGATCCAAAGCATATGGATTTGAGTTCTGCTGGGCCTGCAAAAGAGCTGTGTGTGCAGCTGTGGGTTTTGATCACTTGATCCTTACTGATTCAGCTCACAAGAAGGCCCCAATGTATTTGAGACAGGGATGGGCAGATTTGTCAAAACCAGTGCTGCAGACTTCCTTCTTTTCCTACCTTGGTTTTAGCTCTAGTCAGGTTTTCTAAAACAGGAAGAAGAAAAATCTATATATAATTTTGTTTATGTCCTCCCCCCAATGGGTACACTAGTGGAATAATGTACTATGCCTCCATTGACTGAAGAGTGAGTATTTTGGAAAAGTATGAACATTTTTCGAAGGTGTACATGTGCTTCCTTTATGGGGTGCTTTGCAAGCTCAATAATACATGAACTGCTGAACTCAGGTTATGACTGGGCCTCTGTTCAATTTGGTATGTACAGAACTAATTAATACATCTAATTAAAAAGCACTCAGTGGAGCATATTCAATAACATACTCAATTGGAATAAATTTCTTACAAATTTCTAGTATGATAAACCTTGCCCAGGACTGCAGATTGACACAGGTTATTTCAACTCATTTAAAACACATGGCCATGGGCTGAAAGAACAATTTACACCTCACACTCTAATTATCTGTTCACTCTAATTATCAGAGGTTTTACAATATCTGTCCTATCTATGGTAAGCCAGATCCCCAAATTTGCTTTCTGGGAACACTTGGGGGATTATTTTATTTTTATGAAAAAAAGGTCAACATGGAAAGCACCAATTCTTTAAGAATTGTTGTTCTTAACTGCAGTCTAGGTGACTTTAACTTATGGTGATCCAATGAATGAGAGACCTCCAAATCACCCTATCATCATCAGCTCTGCTCAGGTCTTGCAGACTCAGGGTCATAGCTACTAATATTGTATTTTCTCACTCACCCAAGGCTAATCCTGCTTTATGCATGATATATTCAGTAAACAAGTTAAACAGATAGGGTGATAAAACATAGCTGCTGCAGGGCCCATGGCCCCCATGGTTTGGGGTGTGGTTTTCCTCCTGGCCTCCATGTGTCCAGTCAGAGAAACCACTGAGACACTGTTTGCTGCTTCAAATCAAACAATAACTTTATTAAACTCAAAAAGTGTCTTCCACCAATGCAAACGTCTTTCCTCTCATGGGAATTACAACTTCTCCCTCTTTCTTTGTCCTGGCATGATCCTCCGTAACTCAGTTCTGGGGTCTAAGGATGTTCCTAGAGATGCCAATGAGGTTTTTCCAGTCAGCTTTTCTCCCATGCTCCTAATTGTCTTCCTGGACCCTAGCAACGTCTCCGAGTGTCCCACCAGGCACACTCTGTTCCCCTCTCTCTCTGATCCCAAGGAGGAATTAACCCCTGCAAGGAGGCACTGGGTCCTCAAGGCATGGGTCTCTCCATTGTACTGGACCTAAACTTCGCCTTTGAGGTCTCCCAATTTCCTGCTGTAGAGATGCTGGCCAGCCTTCTCTCCTTCCTTCCCCTATCTGCGGCTTCTTCACCAGGCTCTCTACTTCCACTCCACCCTCCCCTGACTGCCTCATCCTCTCCCTTAAATTCTCCTCCTTCTGGCCCCACCTCCTGATGACAGGTTGCTCCTGGGTTCTCCTTTCCCTCCCACTGATATTTGTCTAGTTCTTCTTGAGTTCATATATTCTCTTCTCCCCTTTCTGCTTCCATCTTTTCGATTTCCATCTCTTGGGTTTCCCCTCCCCATTCAGATGTATTAACTGTGGAGAGAAAGCCTGAGTTTTCATTGGGTTATTAACAGTACCCTTGCTTGACCACCTTGCCAATTGGAAACCATTCTGTCTCCCCATATTCAGCTCTGATGGTAGCCTCTTGTCCTAAGTACAAGTTGCACATCATGACAACCAAATGTTATGGCATACCCATTCTTGATTTAAATTTCCCTTTGATTTCTCAGATCTTATGGAAGAAGTTTCTTGTTCTTCTTTTTTGTTCTCATTGTCTATTTCTCTGCATTAGGAGCTCTGGTGGCATAGTGGTTAAATGCCAGTACTGCAGCCATTCCCTCACAAATCACAAGGTTGTGAGTTCAATCCCACCCAGGGGCTCAGGATCAGCTCAGCCTGGCATCCTTCTGAGATCACTAAAATGAGCTTGATGGGGGCAATTAGCTTACAGTTGTAAACCACTTAGAGACTGCTTAGGCAGCATGAAGTGTATATAAATGAAGCTGCTTGCTGTTGCATTAATTATTATAGAAATTCTCATTGTCCCTGTGCACAAGTGGCTAAAAGTTGCATTCAGGATTCTGAACCTATTTTTGCCACATTTTACCTTTGCTTCTTGTCTGTCCTTAAATGCTAAATAAGTTTCATCTATCATCCATTGAGGCTTCTCTTTCTTTTTGGCTGAAGATAACATCTTTTTGCATTTCTCCCTGACAATACCCCTGGTTTCAGTCCTGAAATCTACTAGCTCCTAGTTAATTGAGCATAACAAATCTAGTTTCATATTATCTTTAAATTCCATGAGGATATTCTTCAGGTTGTATTTCGGCATGATGGTTGATTTAGTGTGCTTCTTTAGCTTTACTCTAGTTTTTGAGATAAGCAGTTCATGGTCTGTGCCACAATCTACTCCTGGTCTTGTTCTGGCATAAAGAATGGAGCTTTTCCATCTCCTGCTTCTGATCATGTAGTCTACGTGATTTCTTTATTGGCCATAAGGTGATATCCATGTAAATAGTCATTCCCAAACCAAGTCAGCACCCACCCCATATACAGTAACACAAGAACAGAGCACCAAAAATAATGCCAATACAACTCTAGTATATTGATTTAATGTCTTACAAACTCAAAATGTATATTACAACTGTGGAGAGAAGGTAGAGTTGGGCCAGCTAAGCAACAGCCAATCAGGAGTGGGCTGGCAAAAGCCAATAGAATTGTGGGCTGTAGATGATAAAGAATTCTGATGCTGACAGTTGGAGTCAGACCAGGTCTGGTAGTGTAATAGTCCAGAAGACAGGGACTGGGAAGGCTAAAGTTCAGAAAGGAGGGACCTAGCTCTAGTACAGAAGTCCAAGTGAGGGAGTTTCTGGGACATAGAGCCTTTGCAGACTGCCAGAAATAGTGCAAATTGAGTCCACTTTAACTATCCTGGCTCAGTGCTAGGGAATCATGGGAATTGTATTTTTTTCTGGGACATTGAGCCTTCTTGCCAGAGAGCTCTGGTGCCACAATAAACTACAGTTCCCATGATTCCTTAGCACTGAGCCAGTACAGTTAAAGTGCCCTCAATTTGCACTATTTCTGGCAGTCTGTAAAGGCCCAATAGTTAGCCTGAGGGCTAGTATAGAAATAAGGTTGGAGGGATAACAGTAAATAAAGATGGTGTGAGGATTCTGAATGAGAATAACTGGTGTTCTCTAGATAAAGAATTGTGTAACAAATTGTAACAAGAACAAATGAATACAACAGGGGTTGGCAAACGACGGCCTGGGGGCTGAACCCGGTCCCTTGAGGCCTTTCAACCAGCCTGTGGCCGGTCCTGCCATCAGCGCCACCGCCGCTATGTGTGCCACTGCCGGCACTGCGTGTGCACGACATGTGGCCCCATTTTGTGTTCCGAAATGGAGCCCGTGCTCACACACGCATGCGCACGACAGTGGGTGCCATTTTGGAACACAAAATGGTGCTGGAGTGGTGCACATGTGCTTGTGACACATGGTACTGTTTTGTGTTCCAAAATGGCACCTGGCATCATGCGCATGTGTGCGCGAGCGCAGGCACCATTTTACATCTCTGGCGCCATTTTTTTTCCCTTCAGCCCGCCGATGATCTGGGGGACAGCGGAACTGCCCCCCCAAAAAAAGGTATGCCAACCCCTGGAATACAACATTGTAACAAAAGAAACATTGCTAACCATCATTCAAATAAAGTTTTATTGTTATTTAATTGCAAGCTTGTCTGAACCTGGATTGAATTTCCATGCTACTAAGAGGTACATAAAATGAAACAGTTACATCCATAAGTTGGGTTTCACAAGGAAATGGCTTTAAAAAGAAACATAGTTTAAGAAACAACATAAGCACAATACTTGGTGTGGCATAGGACTGCTAGAATAAGAAAAAGTGAGACGTCCCCATCACAAAATTGTTGGCAGCGGTGGGATAGTAAAACCCATTATGCTGTCACTTAAAGAAAAGGGTTAGGTGAGCGGGACTCACCGTGACAACAACAAACCAAGGTGTGTGTTGTTTTTTTTTTGTAGTGTAGTGTTACACTCACTGTTGCAATTTCTTAACAGAGTCCTCAATGTATAAAGATTACCATGAAGGATAAGAAAGGATAGATAGATAGGCCAAACAGGAAAGGAAGAGGAATAGCATTATATGTCAGGGATGTTTACACCTGTGAAGAGATCCAGGATTTAAATCCTGGAAATCTGGTGGAAAGCATCTGGATCAAAATTAAAGGGGAAGGAAACAACAGGGATGTTATTGTGGGAGTCTACTACAGACCCCAAAGTCAGACTGAGGAATTGGTTGATGCCTTTCTAGAACAGATGACCACACACTCAGGAGAGTTTTAGTAGTGATGGGTGACTTCAACTATCCTGATATTTGCTGGATGTCACACTCAGCCAATACTTCAAGGTCTAGCAAATTCCTCACTTGCCTCAAAGACAATTTCATTGTCCAAAAAGTGGAAGAAGCAACAAGGGTATTAGCTATTTTAGATCTGATCCTAACCAGCAGGGATGACCTGGTAAATGGGGTGCAAGTGGTGGGGTCCTTAGGTGGGAGTGATCATGTTCTCCTGGAGTTTCTTATAGAGGGGAAAGGAGAAGCCAGGCATAGTCAGACACTCATTTTAGGAGAACTGATTTCAATAAACTTAGAGAAATACTGGGAGTGATTCTATGGTCAGGAATACTAAAGGAGAAGGGTGTTCAGGATGGATGGGAGTTTCTCAAAAGGGAGATGCTGAAGGCACAATCTCAAACTGTTCCAATGTGGAGGAAAAATGGGAGGTATCTCAAGATGGGTTGGATGACAAAAGAATGGAATACGTATAAGAAATGGAAAAAAGGGGAAATCACTAAAGAGGAATTCAAACAAATAGCAAGCACATGTAGGGGTAAAGTCAGAAAAGCAAATGTGCAGAATGAGCTCTCGCTTGCTAGGAAGGTTAAGAACAATAAAAAGGGCTTTTTTGGGTACGTCCATAGCAAAATGAAGAAGGAGGAAATGGTAGGGGCACTGTGCAGAGAAAATGGCAAAATGCTAACAGGGGACAGAGAAAAGGCAGAACTACTCAAAACATTCTTTGCCTCAGTCTTCATAGAAAAAGTAAAGGGTGCTCAACCTGAAAAAAATGGAGCAGAGGACACAATGGGGAAATGCAGCACAGAATGAGTAAAGAGGTAATACAGGAATACCTGGTTAATCTAAATGAATATAAGTCTCCAGGAACAGAAGAAATTAATCCAAGTGTATTAAAAGGTAATATGAGAGCCATTGGCAATAATCTTTGAGATCTCCTGGAGAACAGGAGAAGTCTCAGCAGACTGGAGGAGGGCAAATGTTGTCCCCATCTTCAAAAAGGGGAAAAAAGAGGATCCCAACAATTATCATCCAGTTAGTCTGTCATCAATACCAGGAAAGATTCTAGAACAGATCATTAAACAGAGAGTCTCTGAACATTTAGAAGGGAATGCCATAATCACAAAAAGTCAACATGGGTTTTAGAGAAACAAGTCTTGCTAGACAAATCTGATCTCTTTTTTTGTTAGAATTACCACCTTGGTAGATGAAGGGAATGTAGTGGATATAGCATATCTTAATTTCAGTAAGGCCTTTGACAAGGTCACCCATGACATTATGGCAAACAAGCTAGTAAAATGTGGGCTAGACAAGAAAACTGTTACATGGATTTGTAACTGGCTAACCTGCAGAACTAAAAGGGTGCTCAACAATGGCTCCTTTTCATCCTGGGGGGAAGTGGCCATTGGTGTGCCACAGGGTTCTGTCCTGGACCCAGTGCTATTCAACAGCTTTATCCATTACTTGAATGAAATAATAGGGGACATACTTATCAAATTTGCAGATGACACCAAATTAGGAGAATCAGCTAACACCCCAAGGACAGGATGAAAATTCAAAATGCCTTTATAGGTTAGAAAGTTGGGCCAAAGCTAACAAAATGAATTTCAATATGGAGCAATGTAAGGTACTGAACTTAGGGTGGAAAAATGAAATGCATAGATATAGGATGGAGAACACCTGGCTTAGCACAACTACGTGTGAAAGGGATCTAGGAGTCCTAGTAGACCACAAGTTGAACATTAGTCAACGGTGATGCGGCAGCTAAAAAGCCCAATGTGATTCTAGGCTGCATCAATGGAAGTATATTGTCTAGATCAAGGAAAGCAACAGTGTCACTCTATTCTGCTTTGTTCAGGCCTCACCTGGAATACTGTGTCCAGTTCTGGGCACCACAATTCAAAAAGGATGTTGAGAAACTGGAGAGTGTCCAAAGGAGGGTGACAAAAATGGTGAAGGGTCTGGAAACCATGCCCTATGAGGAGAGACTTAAGGAGCTGGTATGCTTAGCCTGGAGAAGAGATGGTTAAGAGGTGATGTGATAGCCTTGTTTAAATATTTGAAAGAGTATCATATTGAGGATGGAGCAAGGTTGTTTTCTGCTGCTTCAGAGAATAGGACCTGGAACAAGCTACAGGGAAAGCAAGCTACAGGGAAAGAAATTCCAGGTCAACATTTGGAGGCACTTCCTGACAGTGAGAGCTGTTTGACAGTGGAACACACTCCCTCGGAATGTGGTGGAGTCATCTTCTTTGGAGGTCTTTAAGCAGAGGTTGGATGGCCATCTGTCAGGGATGCTTTGATCTTGATTTCCTGCATGGCAGGGGGGTTGGACTGGATGGCCCTTGTGTTTTCTTCCAATATGAGTCTATGATTCTATGATTAAAGTGCCTATTTTCGTTAGATGTTCAGGATTTTACTTAGGAAAATAGGAATTGCTTTTTGATGATCTCTTTCTCAATATAAAACTAGTCTTTGCACTGAAATCAATCTAGAAATGCAAGGGGTTTCTTGGTGAGGTATTTTTCATGGTCTTTCTCTCTATTGAAGAAGAGGAAAATGCTGCTGCTTCTTGAATTAACATGCACAGAGTGTTACTAAAAAAAGACTGGCTGAGAAAATATATTTTTTATTGATGATTAAAATCAAGACAAACATTCCCTTTATCACTTTAGTTCCCCTAACATATTTATTTAAGTTAGTGAATAAATAGAGATTGATTCTGTCTGCTGGTTCCTTATCCCTGATTCTTTTTTTTTTTTTTGGGGGGGGGGGAATAAATGTGTATCAATTTATCATTCTGAAGTGTTATTTCCTTTGAAATTTTTCAGTGCCTTACTCATGCCTTATACAGTACCTTATATGTAACTGTTGCATAAGATCAACCTAATATCCTGGATAGAGCTTAGAAAATTAGGTTTTTGGACTATTTTTGTCAGAATCCCTCAGACAGGCTAGACTACCAGTTGGTAGCCATGTTGGCTGGGGCATTGTGGGAACTGTTATATTTAACTGTTATAAGTTATTTTTCAGATCCTAGTTCACAAAGAATTGGATGAATGTACTGCACGAGGCAAAGGCAGTTGCAAAGGGTGAACTGATTTTTCATATATCCTCTCTTCCTGCAATATTATGTAATAACAATCCGACTACTTAATGTTTCAATTCAGGCTAACACAATGTTGCTTATTTTGCAGATTAGGCAATGAACAGGGTGGGTGGGAGGAGTGGCCTGCATTCCTAGTCCCAATTTAAGAACACCCATTGAATCAAAAAGATTTGCATAATTTTGACATACCATTCAACAACTGAATCAATGGGCTAACTCTAATTGTGACTAGTGATTGTATTTAGGCTGAAGACTTGCCTGAGGCCAAAATGCAAGTTCATTGCTAAGATGAAATTTCAAAGGAATTCCCAACCTATTAGGGCATAAATAGCTGCCGATAGATCACATGTTGTCCCTGGACACATTCTTATGTCCTCACAGCTCTCCAAGCTGTCATTATCATCCAATCATGAAATTCACTTTATTTCTCTTCTACTTCCTGTTTCTCTCCATCGTATTCCCCATCACCATGTAGGGATGTGAGAACTGGACAGTGAAGAAAGTGGATAGGAAGAAAATCAATTCATTTGAGATGTAGTGCTGGAGAAGAGTGCTGAGGATCCCATGGACAGCTACAAAGACAAACAAATGGATCCTAGAACAAATCAAACCTGAACTCTCCCTGAATCCAAGTTGTCTACATTGAGACTGTCGTACTTTGGACACATTATGAGGAAAAATGAATCATTAGAAAAGACACTGATGCTAGAAAAGGTGGAAGGCAGCAGAAACAGAGGATAGACTCAATCAGGAAGGACATGAGCCTGAGCCTACAGGCTCTGAGCAGGACGACTGATGACAGGGTGACTTGGAGGTATCTCTTTAATGGGTTCACCATTAGTTGAAGTTGACTTGATGGGAATTAATAGCAACAAATAATTATGGCTAGGCCCCAGTCACTGGGAATTTAGGCCGAGTACAGGAGTCATAAAGATGTCTCATGCACAGGGTCACCATGGGAGGTCAATTCCAGCTAACAACACAACAGCAACTGGGAGTCAGTGTGGTGTGGTGATTTGGGTGTTAGACTAGGATCCTGGAGACCAGGTTTGAATCCTCACTCAGCCATGGAAACCCAGTAGGTGACCATGGACAAATCACACTCTCTCAGCCTCAGCAGAAGACAAACGATGCCAAGAAAACACCATGATAGATTCACCTTAGCATCATCATAAGTCAGAGATGACTTGATGATACACAAAAAAGCAAAAACAGACCACTTAGGCTGGCTGCATCCACACTGCAGAAATAATCCAGCTTGACACCACTTTCACTCCCATGGCTCAGTTCTATGGAATTCTGACAGAGAAGGCTAAAATGTCTTACTAAACTACAATTGTAGGTGTAGTGAGAAATGTAGTTTAGTGACTTCCAGCAGTGATGGCAGGGTGACAGGTCGCTTAAGATGAGGCTCGTCATAGCAATCATCAAGACAGACACATAGGGATTGATATCCCTATCCATCCATCCTTAGAGAAGAGTTTGGGGAGCGAGGCTCAAAGGAGGACCTTGATCTTTATGGGTAGGACCTCACAATTGTGATCTCCCAGCCTGAAGAGACAAGACGAAGAGCAGCTGGGTCTGTCTATGGCTGCCATTTTTGGCACTGAGCCCAGCCTGCTGCTAAAAATCTTTTACAATTAAATAATAGAAATAGAGATTAGAGTAAAAGCTTTGGCACACTGTCCTTACTGTTTAATTTCTTTAGATTAAATTTATCTGACCTAAGAGTGAAAGTAAGTGCTACACTGAACTTTAACTACTTCTGTGGCTTTTTTTCTCTGTTCGCTATTTCCTGTTGTTCTAATGTATGTTTTTAATTTGTATCTTATATTTGTAAGCCGCCTTGTTGCTCAGGCAAAAGGTGGGATATAAGAAATAAATTATTATTATATTATTATATTATTATATTATTATATTATATAGTTCTCTTCTCTGTGGCTAGTAGCCACTTTTATGTATATATTTTTTTGAAAATGTGTGGGCTTATACATATACACAGAAACATACATTTATATGCAGTTCCCCAGGAACAATAGACTGGCATCCTGTTAGTGGTATACACAGGCATAGGTCTCCCTTATGCCTCTGTATATTGGGGGGGGGGACTTGTTGCAGAGGATGTCTTTCTTTTGCAACTTCCGCAATGACCAGTGCCCCCCCCCCCCCCCCCCCGCTGACATACTGTTTAGCTGCTGAAGCCCCCATGAACATTTCATGCCTGATAGAGATTGGAGAGGTGGTCTGAGAAGCATTCTGTAACTTATATCGAGGCACAGAATGAATTCACCATCCACTAAAACCTCCAGAGGACCATGGTCGATTGCAGAGGACCATGGTCGATTGTAATCATTTTGTATCTGGCTGGGGCTGTATAGCCAGAGGTTTCTCTGATTTCACCTACTCTCCACCAGTCACAAAATGGCCAGGGGAGTGAAAGGTTGTGTAAAGGAGGTTGAATGGACAGAGTAATGGAGTTCCACACAGGGGTACCAGACTGAAAATAAGAGACAGTCCCATACCGTTAATTGCTGTGTAGAAAGAATCTCAGTGGGTATTCCAACAAGCTAACAAGCAATATCTGTTGAATTTTTCTCTTCTACATAACTACTAAAGATACAGGAACTGTCTCCAGTTTTTATTCTGGCATCCCTAGTTCCACATGTATAGAATCATAGAGTTGGAAGAGACCAGGGGAATCCAGCCCAGCCCCCTACCATGCAGGAATACACAATCAAAGCACTCCTGACAGATGGCCATCCAGCTGCTCTTTAAAAACCTCCACAATGAGACTCCACCATAATCCAAGGCAGCATATTCCACTGTTGAACAGCTATTACCACCAAAAAGTTTTTCCTAACATTTAGGTGGAATATCTTTTTCTGTAGGTTGAATCTAGGTGCTAGAATAGCAAAAAACTAGCTTGCTTCATCCTCAGTATGACATCACCAAATATTTAAACAGGACTATCATATAATTTCTTACTTTCGCTTCTCCAGGCTGAACAGGGCCGATGCAGGGCCGATGCAGGGCCGATGCAGATGGCCCAAAAGGGGCTGCACAGAGCCGCCCCTGGGAGCGGCAGATCAGGTCCACAGCAACCACATGCCGTGGCCCCGATCCTCCTTTTTGCCACCCCCAAAAGAGTGACAAAATGCTGCTCCTTTTGGGGGTGGCAAAAAGCCGCCCTTAGAGCTGCCCCCAAAAGAGGGTGCATGTTGTGCCAAGAGGGTATCCTGTTGCTGTGCACCATGTGGATGGGCACATAGCATCATAACAGCATTGGGGTGGAGTCAGGGTGGCCAATGTGCAGCAGCCCCATCCCAACTCCACCTCCAGGCCGGCCCTTTGTGCCGGTCTGCATCAGCCCTACGTTGCTCCTCATAGGGCATAGTTTCTAGACCTTTTACCATTTGAGTTGCTATCCTCTGGACCTGTTCCAGCTTGTCAGTATCCTTCTTGAATTGTAGTGCCCAGAACTGGACACAGTGTTCCAGTTGAGGTCTGATCAAAGCTGAACAGAATGGTGGTATTACTTCCCTTAATCTAGACACTATACTTCTATTGATGTGTCCTAGAATTGCATTGGCTTTTTAATGCTGCCTTTCTCATGTACTGTTATCAAGCCAAGTGTTACATATCCTATATTTGTGTATTTATTTATTTTTCTGTCTAAAATGTAATACCTTATTGTATTATAAATGTAATACTGCGCCCCAGAGTGCCTATTGTTTTAATCTTATGTTTTAATCTATATCTGTATTTAATATATTTTTAATGGGGGGGTTATTGTTATTTGTCAATATTGTTTTATTGTTTATTTTGGGGTAGTTTTATTTAATCTAATTTTAGATATAAGCTGCTTTGATTGCCATGGCAAAAAGGGGCAATCAAGGGGTATAAAAATAAAATTATATAATATATATTATATATATATATTATATTACTCCCTGTTGAAATTTAGAAATTTGTTAATTTTGGTCCAGTTCTCAGTTAAGGTCATTTTGAATTCTGATCCTGTCTTGTAGGGTATTCATTTTCCCTCCTAATTTGGTGTCATCTTCACATTTGATAAGCATGTCATCTATTCCATCATCCACATCATCTAAGAAGATCACCAACATCACCTCCATTTAATTCAATTCACTTTCATCTCACTCTACAAAAATGGGAGCATCCCTAAAGACCCACATTAACAGTACCTTTCCACGGTGGTAGGATTGCATGCTCCTGTGAGGCAAAAGGCTATGATGATGGTAGCAGTGCTTCTGGTAGAGTCTTCCATGTCAGACAGGATTTTGCTGAGGAGACAGACTAAATGTGCCAAACAGCTACTTGGTGGCAGCAGTCAGTAGTGGGGGCTAACACTGTTGGAGGACATCTCAGAGGCAATGGCAGTGATTGCATAGCTAACACTTGTCAGTACTGCACAAAAGAAGACACGGTAAAAACCTTTTGAATGTCTTTTACCATGAAAACCCTATGATGAAACAATCCAAAATGAAACAAGTGATCATGAGAAAAGATGAGACTCTCAGGCCTGGAGGCACTGAACAACTTACTGGGAAAAAGTAGAGGACAACTACAAGTACTGCTATGGGTAATAACAGAACTGAACTCAAGCCAAAAGAATGTTCAGCTATTGTCGTGTTCAGAGAAAAGTCTGAAGCTGCACAATAAATATTATATGAACATGGAATGTGAAAAACATGAATAAGAGGAAGCTAGACATAGTAAAACAGGAAATAAATCATAGAATCATAGAGTTAGAAGAGAAAACAAGGGCCATCCAGTCCAACCCCCTGCCATGCAGAAATTCAAAATCCAGTCTCTGTTTAAAGACTTCCAAAGATGGTCACTCCCTCCTAAGGATTCCACCACTTGCACCACATTTACCAGGTCATCCCTGTTGGTTAGGATCAGATCTAAAATAGCAATCTTCTTGTTGCCTCTTCCACCTTTTGGACAATGAAATTGTCTTTGAGACAAGTGAGGAATTTGTTAGACCTTGAAGTTTTGGCTAAGTTTGACTTCCAGCAAATATCAGGATAGTTGAAGTCACCCATCTCTACTACATCTCTCCTTTCTGAGTGTGTGGTCATCTGTTCTATAAAGGCATCATCCAGTTCCTCCATCTGACTTGGGGCTCTGTCATAGACTCCCACAATAACATCCCTATTGTTTCCCATCCTTTTAATTTTGAGCCAGATGCTCTCCACCTGGCTTCCAGGATTGAAGTTCTGGACTTATTCACTAGTGTAAATATCCCTGACATAAAATGCTATTCCTCCTTTTTTTCTGTTTGACCTATTTCTCTTAAAAAGGTGATACCCCTCTATTACTACATTCCAATGATGAGATTCATCTCACCAGGTTTTAGTGATGGCTATTATAACATATTTGCTTTGTTGTGCTAGGAGTTCATGTTCATCTTGCTTATTTCCCATGCTCTGGGCATTAGTGTAGAGACACCTAGGACCATGTATCCCTCCTACCTGCTGCCTGTGCAATTTTTTTGCCTCCGACTCTCCCACTCTTGGGAACTTGTACTTTTGTCTTCTTCCCTCTATGACAGTTAGTTATTTTCTCTAGCCCTTTTGCCTTCCAGAATACTGTCTCCCTCCCCCACATAACTCAGTTTAAAGCCCTCCGGATCAAATTTTTGAGACTATTGGCAAAAATGTTCTGCCAAGTGGTATGAGATGCAACTAATCTCTTGCCAGAAGTCCACTCTCATGGAACTGTAGCCCACAATCCAAGAATCCAAATCGTTCTTGGCGGCACCATTTGCAGAGCCAGTTATTCACATCTGCTATTTTCCTCTCCCTTCCTGGACCATGCCCTTCAACTGGGAGAAGAGATTGGATATTTTCCTATGCCTGTTACTTGGAAATATATTTGACAATTTTTGTTATGTGTGGAGAAAAAGCAACATAATCAATTAATAAAATAATTTAAAACCTACTTTTTAAAAAGAAAATTCCAGTTTCCAGTGTAGCTTACAATAAAGCAGAATCAGTATAAAACACATTAGTGTGCATCAATTTTAAACACCATGAAAAATTATGATAAAATAAAATAAAACTCAGATTATAGGCATAAACAATAATTAAATACTTAACCCTAAAACAAAAGATTTAGAAACTGAATAAAGTTGGCACCAGACAAATGTTTTGAGGGAGAAATTTCCAGAATAGTGGTACTAACACAGAAAGGCCAATATCCTTAATACTCACACCCCTTTCCATGGAAGATCTGGCGCACAGAGAACCCCTCAAACCAACACCCTGCAGGTTAAATGCAGAAGCATATTTACAAATGTCATGTATAGAGTGGCCTTGAGTCTCCAACCAGTTTTTAAAATATTTATTGATCTGATTCTAATGTTTTGAATCAAATTTAATGGTTTAATCCATTAGAACAGGAGTTGGCAAACTACAGCCTGTAGGCCGAACCCAGCCTGCTGAGGCCTTCCTACCGGCCCCTGGCTGGTCCTGCCACTGCTGCTGCTGCCACCTTTCTCGGGCACATGTGACTCCAGGGCACCATTTTGTGTTCCAAAATGGCGCCCAGGGTCTCACACGACCTTTTCCGTCCTGCCCCACGATGGGAAAGGTAGTGCGAGACTCCGGGCGCCATTTTGGAACACCAAATGGTGCCCCGGAGTCGCACGCGCTTGTGCACTGGGGCCCGGTGCAGTCACCGGAGCCCTCCTGGGGGACCCCCACGGCTGTGTCGGGCCTCTTCAAGACCCGGTGCGGTCGCCAGAGCCCTCCTGGAGGACCCCCGTGGCCACACCAGGCCTCCCTGGGGCCTGGTGCGTTTTTTTTTTTTTTAAATTCCGGCCCTCCAATGTTCCAAGGAACTCAGAACCGGCCCCTGGCTCAAAAAGTTTGCCAACCCCTGCATTAGAACATAGGAACCACATACTTTGAACAAGTTGTTTGAGCAAAGTTGTTCTAATGGGAGCAATATAAAGTCTGTTTTGTTTGTCTGTGTGCTACAAAACAGATGATGGTTCACTGAGTTAGACATTTCTTCAGAGCCACTTTAGGTACTGGTGAAGATAACCTTCACAGCTCCCTGAGCTATTTTAGAAAACCATTTTATACAGCAACATTGCCAAAGTATGTTCCAGAACTAACTTTATTTTAATTTATTTACCAATGCAAGCTGGGACTAGTGATGGGAGATGGGAACCTGGTTGATGCAATCAGGAGGGCAGTCAGCCAAAGACTCCAACTGTACCACAAGTGGGGTTGTGACAAGGATCTCTGTTTTGACTGGATATAAATGTAGGAACTGTCATTATCTTCATTTAAATTCCCTATAAAAAACAACTGGCTGGCCACTGTGGGAACAGAATTCTGGACTAGATTGATCTTTGGTCTATTACATTATAATTCTTCTTTTGACTTCAAGAGTGATTCCATGACAGTTTATAACAAAGAAACACAGAAACAATATCACATACACATATATATACACACAGCACACAATGGAAAAAGATGATCTTGAGATCCTTCCATAGCTTACTAATTTTTCCTCCACCAGGATTTGTGGGTGTGTGGCTTGGTTGATTTTTTAATAAATTTACACTTTCAGACAATTAGTCTCCACCATCTATGTAGTCCAGCAACAGATTCATCATGTAAATCTATTGACATCATGTTTTAATTCTAATCCATTTAGTCTCTCTCTGTTATCTTCCATCTCCATCTTTAGATGGAATATCTGAATCATTCTGGCTGCTATTCCTAAAATTAAACTGAAAACACCCATTATCATTGGATCAATTGCTGAGTCAGTTTTCTGCTTGTTGTTTAGCAAAATTGGTGTGATGCTTTTGACTCATCTTGAAATGTGAACTTGTAGTTTAATCTTATTTTATTTGCTTTGCCAAAAGGGAGGGTTTGAGAGATAAACTACACACCACATTAAAAGCAAGCTTGGGAAAATTATTTTTGGGGATAAAAGTAACCATAGCTTATAATGGTTGCAGGATTCAGGGAGTGGGAGTCCCCAAAAGTAATTTTTCCAAGATTTGATTTAATATGTAACATTTAGTTAATAATTACTTCCTTTTTTCACTCCCAAATTTAATTTATGGGGCAGAGATTAGCACCTGAATAGGGTGGGATGAGAGGCAGCAAATCTGAAGAACAGCCGGAAGAAAAGGTTTAAATCTCTAGCTTTATGTTATCGATCTGATCCAGATCAGGATCATGCACACTTACTTAAGAGTAAAAAGAAAATTCCCGTTGCAGGGCACACATCTGAACACAGTGGATAGTTTAAGTCTGAGGTTAGCTTTGATAAAAATAATAACCTGGGCTTTATTTCATGAGATTAAAAATATCAGTTTACATTTATCAACAACCTATTTTTCTCTCCTTCTGCCCTACACCCATCAAATCTTTCAAAACTCGTAGGGCATATTGCATTCAAGAAGCTTCATTTTGGAAGCTTTCTTTACTTCCTCACCTACTGTGATGGATGTTGTATGTATCTTAGACTTGCCACAGCTAGGATCTCTTTGCTACAGAAAAATTCTAGTTTATGGTATTTTTATCACAAAGCTGCCCTTTGCCATCTATCAAGCAACAACTGGGAAGCAATATAGGAAGAGTCCTACAGAGGCAGGGACACATCATTAGCTTACCACCCTACAAATACACACACACACACACAAAGGGAACTTTTGTGAGTCTGCCACATGATGATTGTTGGTCTTGGTCTGTGCTTTGGGATTTATGGGTTCCTTTCAGTTTTGACAATGGATTTGAGAGCTGAAAATATAAACAAGTGAAGGACGCCAGACCTGTTGTCAGATAATATCTGAGTTTGCTGGTGAAAGCATGTTTGATCCTGACCTTCATTGTCTTCTCAGCCTGGACCTTTGACTATCAGACTGCCTAGCCATCTTGACTCTCTGGAACCTCTTACCTTAGACTGCCTGATCATCTTGCCTTGTTGGAACCCTTGACCTTGGACTGTTCGACTACTCTATGGTTTGCACCTTGGACTTTTCTTTGTTATCTTCTTTGCTTTAAACTGCACAAAGTTCCATGAACAGTTTCCTTTGTATTTTGTTTGAACTTTGGCTATCAGCATTCTTGGCCGCTTTCCCAGACACCCTGTGATTCAGCAAGAACCAAATATTATGTTTAGAAGAGGGGACAGTAGAGTTTGCATGCAGGGAAGATCCTGTCTATCTTAGGAGGAGGAGGAGAGAGAATACAAAGATCTCCCAACAAAAATGCATGTCACAGCTCCTGGCTCCATTGCCTTTGGCACCAACATTTGGTAGCTCCATCCATGTTTGAAAACCACTGGAACAGATTGGTTCATATTCACCTTCATTTACACCTTTGTTCCAACAAAACCACAGAAAATACTGGGCCAGATACTGCAGAAAAATAAATTCTGAGGTCTGTGGGCCATTAAGTCTGTGAGCCCTATTGGCGCAGTGGATAAATGCCTGTACTGCAGCCACTCACTCACAAACCACAAGGTTACAAGCTCAATACCATCCAGGGCTCAGGCTTGACTCAGGCTTGCATCCTTACAAGGTCACTAAAATGAGTACCCAGCTTGATGGGGGCAATTAGCTTACAGTTGTAAACCACTAGAGACTGCATGGTGCAGTATGAAGCGGCATATAAATGAAGCTGCTATTGCTATTGCATGCAATCCAATGTAATGTGATAAAGGCAGACACCCAGAAATACAGCCCAGGGGACTGTATATGTTTGCCTATCTATGAATGCACATATTAAATAACCTAAACATATCAAAAAGCATGCTGAATTTCCATGGAAATATACAGAAATTACAATACGTAAGAATGTTCAAGCAGAGTGCTGATGTTAACTCTGCTTATCTGGCATAACCATAATCAGAAACTGGGTACCCAAGTGGCCAGAAGATGACATTAGAACCTCAGACAGAATCCAGATTATCTGACAAATGGCCAGGACCAAGTGTTTATAAATATTTTCTTTGTTTGTTGGACCACACATTTTTAATTTGAATGTCAAACTCTGAACTTCTGTGGTTGATGTATAACATCACAAGGAACTGGCCCTTGTAATAACATCCTTTCATATCACAAGGGGCTATTGTTAGGTTTCTAATTTTGGCTCTGAAATTTCAGGGCCTGAGATAGTCCTGACTTGGCAACTCTGCCAAGGAATAGGGCTTGGGAACTTCCTCATGCAAAGCATGTAATCTACCACTGAGCTGTGACCTATCCCAGGTCTGAATACAAACAATACCTATTTTACATACTTCATTTGAATAATAATTAATGATTATAAACCACTTATCTGGTGATAAGGAATGGAAAGCACCTAACTCCAAAGCAAACAGTTATACCTTCTGGTTAAATATTTACAATGATATTATTTAAAACTCACTTTATCAATACTGTATGCAATATTTGCATATCTAGAATAAAATCAAATAAATTGTCTTCACAGGAGACTTAGAAATATGTATTTTGGAGTACATTTTAGTACTGACATGGGGAATCTGTGGCCCTCCTGGTAGCATTAAACTATCACCCCTATCAGTCCCAGCCAGAATAGACAATGGTGAAAGATTATAGGAACTGCAGTCTAGCAGCATCTGGGTGTCTACACTGGATGTCTACACAGTGGGAAGCTATTGTCCCCATGGTTTCTTTGAAGAGCAATCCTATATAAGTGATTTATCTACCTACCTACCTACCTACCTATTTTTTATCCATCATCTCTCAAGCTGTCACACCCACCCCTCTCTGGGATTTCCAAGGCAATATACAACAGATAAAAACATTCAAAAACTTTGAATACACAGGTAAAGACATTTTTAAAAATCTGTGGCTGCTCATACAATGCAGAATTAATGGAGTTTGACACTGCTTTAATTGCAATGGCTCAGTGCTATGGAATTCTGGAATTTGTAGTTTTGTGAGATATTTAACTTTCTCTGTCAGACATCTTTGGTGCCACAATAAAATATAAATCCCAGGTTTCCATAGGATGGAGCCATGACAGTTAAAACCGTGTCAAACTGCGTTATTTCTGCAGTGAACAGCAGCCTAAGATAATTCCTTAAAAATAGTTTTTAAATCACAGATGGTTAAAAGAGCCAGAGGAGACACCCCTGGTTTTAAAGATCAAAGAGCATATGAAACAGAGTTTTGCGTTGCCCACTGGAAACCCAAAAAGGCTGAAGCCTACCTGACCACTTGGCATGGAGTTTTACAGTCAGTCTGCTGTTATAGCGAAAGTCCTGTCATGAGACCCACAGATTTAGCCTTGTGGAGTGATGGGACATGCTGAAGATCTCAAATTGAACACTTTGTTGGTCCAAATTAGCTCCTTGAATTTATTTCAGAAGCAAATTGGA
Source organism: Phrynosoma blainvillii (assembly GCA_026167975.1). Taxonomy (NCBI): domain Eukaryota; kingdom Metazoa; phylum Chordata; class Lepidosauria; order Squamata; family Phrynosomatidae; genus Phrynosoma; species Phrynosoma blainvillii. The sequence goes on along the minus strand of JANUYF010000004.1, from coordinate 295,756,077 downwards.
AACCTTTCAGTTCCTTCTTTCTTTGTAGTTGTACTAGGGATTGACTCTAATAATAATAATAATAATAATAATAATAATAATAATATTTATTTATTTATTTATATCCCGCCCCTCTGCAGAGCAATCGGGGCGGCTTACAACATTAAATTTACATAAAGACTCTAGACCTCACTACATGCAAAACATGTCCTTTTTGCACAGAAATGATTGATTTATCCTTCCTTCTGCTTCTCATTGTCTTCATTGGATACTCTTCTGGAGGACTCCTGACTTTTAGGAACATCTTTTTGAGAATATAAAGGGCTCTGGTAGACCCTGCTCTATCTAGATAGCCTGTATGTGCACCTGGAATGCTGCCCCACTCTTTTGGATTCAGTTTTGGTTAATGAGAAGCAGTGTGATGCACAGTCGAAATTGTGACATCATGTTGAAACATAGCCATGTAAAACTTCCATAGATACAATACATAAATTGGCTAAAAATAGTAGTGACATTATACTTACATAAGGAACAAACAGTTGGGATTCTTATAGATGTGAAGTTTTTCACAAAAATTACAGTTTTGTGTAATGATTCCCCCCCCCCTTTTTTTTTGCAAAGTGCCCATGGAAAGGGGTGGTTTAATGGAGAGAAATGATAGAAATGAAATGAGTATTTTCCCTTCTTTCTTTTTACTTGTATCCTTGTGTGGATTTCAGAACAATTTTTTAAGATTGCAGTGGAACGCTGGAAATCAGTGGAGAAGGTTGGAGAAATTGGCCTTGCTGGCTGGGGTATTCTGGGAGCTATAGTCCAAAAAGATAACTTTTCTATGCTCCAGAACTAGGCTGGCTTGGAAGATTTCAACACTCTCCCCTCCTCTGTTTCAAAGCTGCTCTCCTGGTGACACTTTATCACCATTATTATTTGCCAAAGATAAACTCATTTATAAGTCATGGCACACTTTGCCTAAACTACTAGGGACTTTGGCCCTTATTTCTACTCTCTGGTAGATATGGGGTGGGAAAAGAACTGGTTTCTTTAAATTTAAAAGAAAATTTAAAGTGTACAACATGTATTTAAAACACATATTTTCAGCAGTATGAAATGTGTCTGTTTCAGTGAATTGAAGGAATCAATTCTATCAATGCTAGCATGTATACTTAATTAGCAGTGCATGTCTCCATTTTCACCTTTTTGTCCTGTAGACACTTTGTGCAGCTGCCAGAATGGGAGCTAAACTTATGTTGCATTGACCAGTATCAGATGGAAAAGGCCACTTCTAAAGCAAAAACAATTAACCTATCAAGAGGAGATGACATTGTCAGCAAGGAGGATGGTTCTGATGCATTTTCACTTCAGACTAAGGAAGCAAAGTATTTGTAAGTGTTTCTAATATGGTAGACACTCTGACCTAAAAACCTTGGATGGTGGAAGTAAATAAAGTTTCAACACTGCTTCTGTAAGTGGTTAGATACCACCAGGAGGTCATACAAGTACAGTAAGTTTTGCTAAAGCACAATTTTGTTCTTTATAAACCCTGTTTTATAGAAAATTGCACCCTAAAAAATGACAAGCCTTATGGGAGAGTTGGGTGCATATCTCAAATAATATTGCTGGTTGCCAAGGTATTTATTTCATCTGCCACAAATTTTAATGAATAAATTTTAATTATAAGCATAAGCAGTGATTCTTATCATTGAAACACTGTAGGATATGTATTCATGATAGGGGTGGGCAAAGTATGCCTCCCTAAGCCTCTGGAATCCCTCCTGAAGAGTGGAGATCCCCCAATACTTTAAACAGCTAATAACACTTGCTGCTAGGGAAGTGACAAAAGCTCTTTACTGTTTATTAAACATATGGGTTGTTATTGTTGTTTTTTTGTTTCATTTTCTAGGTACTTGGCTGTAGTATTTGCAGATACTTCATTTGCAAAAGAAGCAACAGGGCGTGCACTTCAGTGGTAAATTTGATGTTCCACAAGCTTGGTCTACTTCCTCAGATACATGGAGTGAACTGATACCCAATGACCTATATAATCAGACTGTATGAATAGCCATGGAAATGCAAAACTTGTGGGTACAGTGACAAGGTGACAAGTTCAGTTTTAATTATGATCATTGAGGGATAAAGACGGGAGGAAGGATGTTGCCTAAGGCCAGAGTTGATGCATGAGGAGACAGGAGCAAGACCTTCCCACAAACCAGATGCCAACTCTGCCCACACATCTACTGGGGAAAAGTCATCACAAGATCTAATCTCATAACCAACAATATTAGAGGCACTTTTACTTGCTCATCCTCTAATATGATATGCGCCATCCTCTGTCAATCCTTCAGCATGCTCTTCACCACTCTATTTTGATTCAACAGATCAGTCACTACACCAGAAAATAAATTGATTGTAATCAGATATTAGACATGATGCCTCATTTTAATTTGTTTAATTTAGTTAATTTTATTCATTGAATTCATTTTATGATGTGGTGTTAGTTTTAATTGGAAGTAAGGGGATCATGCAATTTTATTATGTTCTTTTATAGTAGTATTGTTGCATTTTTATTATTATTACCCACCTCGATCCTTCGGGGAAAGGTAGGCTATAAAAAAAAAAAATATGATGATGATGATGATTAGGAATGGGATCATACAAAAACTGGTTGCACAATGCTTAGGTCTTTATGAGCATTCCATTTCTAATAATAATAATAATAATAATAATAATATCCCGCCCCTCTGCAGATGCAATCGGGGCTGCTTACAACAATAAAACAGCGTAAATATACAATCCCAAAACCCACCCACCCCTTAAAATAGTATTAAACAACATAAAGTTAAAACAACAACAAACAATAAAACAGTGAACAGATAAGATAATCACAATGGCAGAGCGGACAGCCAGCCACGAATGTGGCAAAGAGTAGGGAAAGGGATGGACAAGCTCTTAAGGCCGGGAGATCTAATCAGGAAAGGCCTGCCAGAAGAGATCCATCTTTACAGCTTTTTTAAAGCTATTTAAACTGGTAATATGACAGATGTTGTCCTGCAGGCCATTTCATAATCTGGGAGCGGTTGCTGAAAAGGCCCTCTGGGAGATTGCAGACAGCCTAGTTTTTATAGGCTAAAGCACATCCCTTCCAGAGGACCGGAGTGCACGGGGTGGATTATATGGAAGGAGGCGGTCCTGAAGATAGGTTTGACCCAAGCCATTAAGGGCTTTAAAGGTAAGAACAAACACCTTGTACTGAGCCCGGAAACTGATAGGCAGCCAGTGGAGTGATTTTAAGACAGGTGTTATATGGCCTCTCCTTGATGTACCTGAGACCAACTTGGCTGCCATGTTCTGTACTAGCTGAAGTTTCTGGACTAAGCACGAAGGTAGCCCCATGTAGAGCGCATTACAGAAATCAAGACAAGAGGTTACCAGTGCATGTACCACAGTTTCAAGGTCCCTTACTTCCAGGAAAGGGCACAGCTGGTGTATCAGCCGAAACTGATAACAGGCACTCCTGACCATTGCATTTACCTGATTAGTCATCTGGGGCGATGGATCCAGGAGCACCCCCAGACTGCGAAGCAGAGAGTGTGACACCGTCCAGGACTGGAGGTTGTATCCCAATACCTAGTTTCGGGGCTGCTACCGCAAGCACCTCTGTTTTATCTGGATTCAGTGTCACTCTGTTTTTCCTCATCCAGCCCATTACTGCCTTAAGACAGTCATTGACGGGAGAGATCTGAAGTCATAGCTGATGATCGAGATATGGAGAAAGCTCTTTCCTGATGGAGCAACTGTCCCCGAGCAACACGCTCTGGAATCTGCCTGAGAGGAAGGAACAGATTCCTAACCTTCTCAGGTGATCCAAGAGGATGTTGTGATCTATTGTGTCAAAAGCCACTGAGAGGTCTAAGAGCAGCAGCAGGGTCACACTACTTCTGTCGATGCTCAGACGGAGGTCATCAGCGAGGCAACCATGGCAGTCTCAACTCCAAATCCTGTCCTAAAGCCAGTTTGAAATGGGTCTAGATCAGGGGTCCCCACGCTTTTTGATCTGGGGGCCAATTCGCTGACCTCCAGATCTTCGGGGGGCTGGAGGTGCATGTGCATGCACGTGTGTGCATGCGCATGACTCAGGCACCATTTTGTCTTCCAAAATGGCACCTAGAATCGTGTGCCTGCACCCGGTGTCGTGCGTGCATGCACACGATGGCAGGCACCATTTTGGAAGACAAAATGGTGCCGGAGTAGTGCGCATGCCCACGTGACACCGGGCACCATTTTGTACATGGGCCGTAATTTGGGGACCTATGGTCTAGATAATCAGTTTCTTCCAAGATAGCTTGGAGTTGAAGAGCAACCACCCTCTTGATCACTTTGCTTAAAAAAGGTAGTAAGGAGACCGGCCTACAGCTGTTCATATCCAAGGGGTCAGGGAAGATTTTTTCAGAAGTGGCCTAACTGCCGCTTCCTTCAAACAAGATGGAACATGACCTTCCCTAAGGGATGCATTGACGATGTCCCTAAGGTGCATCCTCAAGGCATCCCCCCCTGGATGGCCAGACACGATGGGCAATGATCAAGAGGGCAGGTCGTCTTCCTCACTCTACCAAGGAGCTTCTCCACATCATCAGTACTCACAGATTGAAACTGATCCAGTATAATTTCATTACCAGAGTTGCTCGTCAAATGATTCTATTATAACACTGGCATCTAAGTCAGCTCTTATCTGAGAGATTTTATTTGCAAAAAAGTTGTTAAATGCATCACAACAGACTGTTGTCGGGTTAAGTAGTGGGTTCTGTACAGGTGGCCCCCGCCTCAGTTCCCCTACCACCCTAAACAGTTCTGCTGGATGGGACACTGCAGATGCAATATGTGCAGAGAAGAAAAATCTCTGCGCTGCACGTATTGCCTCTCGATAGGAACAAAGAAAGTTTCTATGATGAGTCTTGTCAGATGAGAGATGAGTTCTCCACCAGATGTGCTCAAGTTGTTGTCCAACCCGCTTCATCTTCCTAAGCTCTTCCGTATACCAAAGCTTCCAGTTTGAAGCGGGTTGGAAAGGACACTTGGGAGCGATTGTGTCAATAGCCTTGGCGAGATCAGTATTCCAAGTATTCACCAGGGCTTCGACAGAATCACGGGCATTATCAATCATTAAACCCTCCAAGGCTTTCTGGAATCCAATAGGTTCCATTAGCCTTCGAGAGCAGACCATTCTAATGGTCCATCACCTCCGGTGTGGTGGACAGTGATTCTTAGTTCAGCCTTGATCAGGAAATGATCCATCCAGAATCCCCAAACTATCTTTAGTCCTCAGGCTCAGGTACATACACTCGAAGTGGACTGTGTTCCAGACAGGTATCCTTGTCAAGGTTAGGTTGTTGTTAAGTTGTTCTCTGACCTCAGGACAGTGCTCCTTGAACAAAAAAACCACAGATGAAGATTAGAAAGCAAAAGAGCTGAATTGGAATGTATCCTCAAACTCCAACCCATCAAGAGTGGATTGAACAGATACAATGGCTTCTTGGCACACTTCATATACTATAAAACCAGTTAACATCCCAGACTCCTGAGAATGCTTTTGCATCTCCTTTCTGGGTCCTAGCCTAAACAGACCACATTCTAAAACTATATCCACCATTCATATGGTCATCCACCCACTCTGGAATTAGGTAACCCCTTTCCTCCTGGCTTTTCCTCTCAATGACCATAGTTAAAACTGAACTTATCACTGCATCACTATACCGACAAGTTTTGCATTTCCATGGCTTCTCATACAGTCTGATTATAAAGGTCCTTCCTGGGCACTAGTTCACTCCATGCATCTGAGGAAGTAGACCAAGTAGTAAATTTTGCAATTTGTATATGTGCTTTATTTCTAAAACAAGAGATTAGATGAGCTAAGAGTACATGTGCACTTGATTAACACATTCTGCCCTGGAACTAAGACCAGAAAGATTCTCTGTACGTGCTCAAAGACATGTTCTTAATACCAGACACATTTTAGGTCTGTTTTTTGGCATTAAACCTAGTTCCAATGGTTATCCTGATGGCAAAGCTTATGTTTCCTCACATTGCACAACAGTGAACTAATATGTTTTTAGTCACAGCTAACAAACACAATGTGTGTGTCGTTATTGGTTTTTGCTTAAAAGATTAATCATCTTTTGGTTTGAATCAAGAGGCTTGACGCTGAAGACAATGTGTAAGTATGTTGTCTTAAGCATGAAGAAATGGTTCTACTTATCTCAGAGGGCACAAATTTATGAGGAAATTGTTCAGTTTTCTTTGTGTGTATGTGTGTGAGTATCAGCATTCTGTCCTTAAAAGAACCAAAAAGTCCAAACAATTAACTCAGCTTGAAAAGGTCAGAGTCAGCAACACTGGCTTTTTTTTTTTTTTTTGGACAAGAAAAATTGTCCAAATCAGTTGGCCTAGAACAGACATTTTCTTGTTTGCATTTGATGTACACTGTTTTAAGTTCACACACACACACCCTTTTTGAATTGTAAATTCCGAATACCCTTCACTGTTTAGAACAAGAACCTAGAGGACGTTAGCAAGCTCTAAAATATGTGGATAACAGTCATAGACAGACATTGCTCAGTGTCAAAAGCAGGATCTGTGATTTGTACAATACCTCAGAACCTGTGTGCAAGAAAGTTAATGAATTAAATAAAAAGAAGATGGAAGAGCCTCTTTATTTCATCTGGGGTCCCCTAAAGCCCCACCAGCTGTGTCTTTGGCCCATGTTCTTCAGAAAAATTGCTATTCAGTTTCAATTTCACTTCCATGAAGTCTGCACCTTTGCTATCCAAGTGTCCAGCCTCCAATCTCAATCAGCCTTCAAAGTCAATAAGAACAAGCATTTTTCACTGGGTGTGTATCCACACTGCAGAAATATAGCAGTTGAATATTACTTTAACTAACTCTTTACTACAGAATTCAACAGAATACTACAGAATTTTGGGATTTGTAGTTTGGTGAGGCACCCAACACCTCTGACAGATCAGACCTCACCAAACTACAAATCACAGGATTCCACAGGATGGAGCCATGGCACTTAAAGCAGTGTCAAACTGCTTTATTTCTGCAGTGTAAAAGAGGTGTTCAGCATTATTCCTCAAGAAAAGGTCTGGAGGAATTTTCTTTATCCCATGGGTACCAAATATCTGTTATCACCACATTCTTTGTGAAGGGAAATAATGGGAGGCCTCTAGGCCAGTTTGTATTTACGATGGCATTGATGGCAGTGTGACAAGGCCTGAAATTCTGACTATGGCTACATCTACACTGCAGAAATAATCCAGTTGGACACCATTTAAACTGCCATGGCTCAATGTTATGAAATTCTGGGAATTGTAGTTTGTTGTGGCACCAGAGTGGCACTCTAAAAGAGAAGGCTAAACATCTCACAAAACTACAATTCCCAGAATTCCATAGCACTGAGCTATGACAGTGGATTATTTCTGCTGTGTGGATGGAGTGTATTTGAGCCTAAAATGGAGTGATCTATGCCTGATACAAATTAGCAAGGGTGGGAAACTGATTCTTCAGATATTTTGGACTCCAATTCCCACTACCTTTAACCAGCATGACCAGTGGAAGAGATTATGGAAGATGAAGTCACACGTACCTAGATGGCCAAATATTTCCCATCCCTTCCCTAGGCAATCTTCTTTAAAATCTCTAATTCCAAGGAAGCTCATTAATCCTAATTATAGTGATGTCAAGATTATTTCATGCACGTACCCTTTGCTTTTGTATTTTAGATACAGAAATCAATTTGGACACCAAGCTATCTGTGATGAGGAAAATAGATGTGGCTAGTCTCTATGGCCAGTTTAGTATTCAAGATGGTGGGATTTCCTGGCAATGAACCACCAGTGACACTACACAGTATACTGAACAAACAAACAAACAAACAAAAACCCTGCATATAATTTCAGCAGGTGCTGAAAATCAAAACTACATACTTGACTGGTAAATCTTAAGACTGCCCGCAACAGACTATCAGAAAATTTATTCCAACTACTTTTAGTCCAAGTGCCACTTTCATTGTACTTTTTTTATGACAAAGGAGATCGACACATTATGGGTGTATGAACTGAAATTAAATTTTATGATTTAAGCACTTCTGGCATATTCCATTCAGTTTCCTAAAAAGTGAAGAATTATCAGTAATGGTGAAAAATTGCCATGTCTTCTGACACTAGTGACATACTCTTAGCTGGATGCAAGTATGAATGATTATCCAGGTCAAATCACTACAAGGGTTGCATAATATAGCCCTAATTTGATACATTAGAATTAGATTTTATGAGTCTTCTATTTTGTTCGGTAATTGTGTTTTGTTCATATTTGCCTATCCCCACAGAGACTTTTTTCTAAATCCTATTGTTAGTCCTGACTAAAGAGGAACCATTACATCATTTGGGTTTACTTGTATGATGATTCACCATTCAAAATTGATTTGATGGCTCTGCTATTTAGGACCAACCAACAGAGTTCTAGCTTTTATTAGTACTGTTTGGAGTGTCTGTCCAGGGCTACTGCTTTGTAGGTTATGACTGGGATATGACACTATAATAGGGATGTAAACTCTCACTTGTCTTGTTCTTGCATAGTATTACTCTACCTACAAGATAGTGAGATAGTTCCTTCCTGCCAGAAGATTTCTTCAGTCTTCCAGAACAATTGTTGTGCAAAATTGTGCAAAACTACAATATTGGCAATAGTATATTCCACACCACTACATTTCTCCCCATTATTTCCCCCTTCAACAATTGGAATCTTCCTTGCTTGATGGAGGACATTATTTTGGGCAAAAATAGACATTGTTTTGGACATATATTATAGAAGTAAAAGGTAAAGGTATTTCCTATTGACAAGGTTGTCAAGTTGTGTCTGACCATAGGGGGTGGTGCTCATCTCTGGTACTAAGCTGAAGAGCCAGCGTTGTCCGAGGACTACTCTGTGATCATGTGGCCACCATGATTGCACAGAATGTTGTTTACCTTCCCACTGAAGTGGTACCTATTTATCTACTTGCATTTCCATGCTTTTGAACTGCTAGGTTGGCAGAAGTCAGGAGTCGTGGCAGGAGCTCACGCCATCATGTAACACCCTGTCCTTGAACTGCCAACCTGCCATTCTTGCAATCAACAGAGCCAGTGTCTTAACCACTTGAGCCACTCCATTCTAGAAACCTTGCTGAAAATCAAAGTAATCCTTGTCTCCTTCTTATGCTGGATGTTAAACCATTAGGCCTGGCCTAGATTAAGAAGGAGAGCCTTCCCGCCAGTCCATTTGCCATGGTTCAGGCTTCAGAGGGAGAAAAGAACTGCTGGACCTGATCCCCCTTCTCCACTGCCATTCCTTTTTCCTTTTGTGTCATGTCTTTTTAGATTGTAAGGCTGAGGGCAGGGAACCATCTAACCATTTGTAAGCTGCTCTGAGAGCCTCTCTGGCTGAAGAGCGGGGTATAAATACTGCAAATAAATAAATAAAGCTGGAGGTGAGAACTTTTGTGGAGGCTGGCAGTTTCTCAGCAGACTGTCTCAACCTGTCCAGATAGCTTCTATCATTGAGAATGAGAAATTATGTGAATATTCCTCCTGCCCCTGCACTAAAAACATGAACATACTGAATGATTGTACAAGTGAAAAATCTAGAATGTTATGTTCACATATGGAGGCAAGGAAAAAAAAGCCTTTAAAACTTAACGTCACCCATCTATAAGTATGGATATATTAGCAATTCTGAATCATGGTTGGAATATACAATAAGCTTCCAATCTTTTTTCCATTTAAAACCCTACAGAGACCAGCAGCAAACTTTTGCAGGTGCTAGATGCCGTGTTTGTATTTATGAACTTAATTGTTTTCTTGAATAGTTGATTATGAACTGAACCTAGTCAAGCCTTGACTATTGCTTTGCTCAGACAACTAAACCACAACCTGCAGTTACAATTAAGAACAGAATCCAACAGTTAATCATGATTTAGCCTCTGCAGGAGGAAGTTGAGAATTTTTCTCCAGTTGCTTTGAGATCATTATGAAATGATAGCACTTTAATTGTTTGAGAGAGTTTTCTTTAACAGGTCAAGATGACATTAAAAGGCACAGGTAGTGAGCAGCAGAGAAGCTTCTCTAAAATATATTGGACCATCATTACTGATCTTCTGCACAGTCCATCTACTGTGGAGGGTTGGCCCTTAAGGCAGGCCCCTGACCTAATGCTGTCTGGAAGATTGGAGACTACAAAAACCATCAGCTCAACCAGCATGGCCATTGACTATGCTGGCTAGGGGTTCTGGAAGTCATTGATTAACTATCTGGAGTAGAATTCAGAGACATGGCTGTGTGAGACTGGAATATCAGTATGCAAAGGGATTTTGTAGCACTTTTGAGATTAAATACATTCTGATTATAAAGGCCCATCCTGGGCATCAGTTCACTCTATGCATCTCCATGTATCTGAGGAAGTAGACCAGGGGGGGTTGCAGACTGCCAGAAATAGTGTGAATTCAGTCCACTTTTAGGGTTAGGGTTAGTGCTAGGGAATCATGGGAACTGTTATTTTTCTGAGACATTGAGCCTTCTCTGTCAGACAACTCTGATGCCACAATAAAATACAGTTCCCATGGTTCCCTAACTCTAACACTAACCCTAAAAGTGGACTGAATTCACACTATTTCTGGCAGTCTGCAACCCCCCCAAGTCTACATGAGCTTATGCCACAACTTCTTCTGGAGTTAGTTAAGTTGAAGAGCTGATGTGTGCTTTGAGTTTATGTAGAATGACATGAGACTCAGCATTGTGCACTTCCCAGAATCCCTTTCAAAACCCTGTACAGCAGTGAATGGTCTCCTTGGGGGCTAGAAACATGAAAAACCATTGCTATATACTTTATAGCAAGGGTGGGCAACCTATGGCCTGCGGACTGGGTGCGGCCCGTGGAGGCCTTGGGACCAGCCTGTGGCTGGTCCTGCTGCCGCTGCTGCCCCATGCGGGCACTGCCGCCCCACCACGGGCGCCATTTGGGCATCAAAAATAGCACCCACTGTTGCGCACACATGCACGCGAGCATGGGTGCCATTTTGGAAGGCCACAGTGCGTGTGCACTGGGCGAATTCGTCCGGAGCAGGCGCACTGGGGCCTTCCCTGGGCCCTGGCAAGGCCACAGCACATGTGCGTCTAGTGAATTTGCCAGGACCAGGCGCGCTGGGGCCTTCCCTGGGCCCTGGCAAGGCCGCAGCATGCTTGCGCCGGGCGAATTCGCCCAGAGCAGGTGTGCTACGGCCTTCCCTGGGCCCTGACAAGGCCGCAGTGTGTGTGCACTGGGCAAATTCATCCGGAGCAGGCATGCTGCGGGTTTCCCTGGGTCCTGGCAAGGCCCCAGCATGCCTGCTCTGGGCGAATTTGCCCAGCGCACACACGCTGCAGCCTTCCAAAATGGCACCCCCACGCGCACACACATGCGCACAATGGCAGGTGTCGTGCACATGCTCACGCAGGGGGAAGTGTGTGTGCATGTGTGCAAGCACGCATGCGCCCACCCAGCCCCCGTACCATTTCCCCCCGGCTCCCGACAACAAATGTTGCCGACCCCTGTGCGATTTCCCCCCCCCCCCCAGCCCCCCGGCAACAAATATTGCCGACCCCCTATGCTGTCAAGCTCCTGTGTATAACCTTACTTTTTGAAAAAAATATATGTAAAGGATTTGTAATAAGTACATCTAGGAAGATGTATACAAATATAGCTAAACAGAGGAATATTTTAGATAGGTTTCCACATATTAATTGAGACAGCTGAGTTGAGAGAAAAGAATAACTATTGAAATTACCACTTCCATTGACCGACAGTAAAAGCACTGGAGAGAATGTGCATGCGAAGAAATCATTGGTGAAGACAAAAAACATCCTTTTAACAGAACTTTTAAATCCTCTAATTCAGTTCTGCTTCTTCAAGGAAATCATTTCTTTCTGCTGAGCAAATTGAACAAGTTTCTGCTTTCAGTTATTTTTGTCTGTGGTCCCAGTGCTGGGAAACTGTTCTCCTTTCCTCAGTTTAAATTTTGCTGGGAATGATGCTGCTTTTACCCTCTGAAAAAAAATAAAATGGTCCTCTAAGGGGATCTTATGCCAGTGGTTTCCAAACTTTGGTCCTCCAGCTCTCAGATGTCCTGACTGTTGATCAAGTTAACTGGGGTTTCTAGCTGATGAAGTCAAAAGCACCCAGAGGATCAAAGCTCATGGGAACCACTGGTTGTGGCCTATGAAGAATGGTTTCCACCATACAACCTGGTCACAAGTCATGTCTGCTCTCATATTCTCAAAGTTCTCCAAATTTCTGCCATCTGTCCAGAGCCCCATTTGTCTAGCAGAGCAAGAAGGAAGGGCATGGAAAACTAGTGAGAGAAGCTGGGGCTACCTTGTCTCTTTGTTGTAAGAGAGCAAGTGTTCACCATTATCTGGAATGGGTCATGGGAACCTTACATTCCTATGCTGTCAAGCTATTCCTTTGAGGATCAATTAAACGTTGACTCAAAATATCCAGGTTGTGAAGGGGAAGACTGCTATGAGAGGGACAAATATTTCAGGTTGGTCATTTTGAAAAGTAAAATAGTGGATTCAGTGTAGCTCCATTTCAGATTCAGCTGGGAATGAGTAAGAATTTTCCTTGGTATGTGCTTTGATAAATTATTTTAATCAAAATTTACAGATTTCTTCATAGATTTGTTGGGAAAGATTTAAAATTTTAAAAATGCAAACATGAGGGAAAGATGTGTGTGTAAGTTTGAATCCTGAGCTCTTTAGTCTTTGACTTGAATTCTGTTGCTAGCCCTAGCAAGAGCAGGTTTACAGAACTGATGGGATTTGCAATACAGTTGACTCACCTGTCAATTATTGATTCAGTAGATACACCCCCCCCCCAACACGTCGGGAGGGGTTCTCTGTTGCGCCGGCCTCTCAAAGGGAAGCCGATGCCTAATTGGCTGGGTGGGCAGGAAGTCCCTGGGCTGCCCAGCCAATCGGGTTGGATCCCGTGGGATCCAAGGCACGCTGGGTAATCTCACGAGGCTTTAGGTCTTGTGAGATTACCCATGAGATTTGAGGGCTATTTAGCCCTTGGCCGCCATGTGGTCAGGCTGAAGAGGCCCTGAGGAGGGCAAGGGGATCTGAGGAATGGGCTTGGAGGGTGCGGGAAGGTGCGACTTCCATTTAATTGGTTTGGGACCTAGGCCTCAGCTTTGGGCTTGGACTGGCTTCTGGATAATTAACTGGTGGTGGGCCATGAGGGTGCATAAGGCCTTGCTATACCAATATCGCATCGCCAGTGGTTCTGGCCTGGGTTTTTGGTGTCTCTGCTTGGGACTGGGGGAGGCTTTGTAGCCTAGTGGTGCCACCTTGTGATACAGGTGGTATTTCTTTAAGGGACACATGCCATTGGTGCTGAATTTGCTCCTGTTGGGGCTTTATTTATACTCCCCCCCTTTTTTGTGTTGTGTGGGCTTTTAAAAGTTAAACTAAGCATTTAAGTGGTTGCTGCCTGAGGGGTTTATTTCCTTTCAGGAACACTACAACTTCGAGCCCTTAAAGGGCTACCATACTTATTAGGCCTGCTGCATTTAACACAAAGGTGCTCTATTACTGTAATTGGCCCATTTGGTTTTTTGATTCACGGATATAGCCTCTAAAGGAACACTATATCCCAAGTAAATTGGCTTGAATTGTCAACACTGCCCTATTGATAACCATGCCTCGCAGTAAGGCCCAGTCCAAATAGCGCACAGCTTCGGCTGGCCCTAGTTCAAGCCAGTCAGCACCCAAGCGGGCTTCCAATCCTCTGAGCAGGGATTATGAAATAGCAGCACACTTAGTGCAGCTGAGCCAGACCATGCAGGCCTGCGTAGCGGTCTGTGAGCAATTAGCTCAGAGGAGGACCCAGGGTGCCACCTCAGGACCCCAGGCTGGCACTTCTTTAATTGAGAATCAAAGTACAGGAGTGCAGCCTGCTCAGGCGCAATTGGCATCTGCACTTGACACACCTTTGGTTGACTCGGCACGTGGTCCCCTTACTACCTCAGCTATGGAGGTTGGGCATCCAACCGTAGCTGATTTAATGGAGCTTTGTAGGAAAGTTCCTGGAGTGGGACAGCAGGGTGCAGCTGCCCCTGTGTCAGAACAGCCCACTTTAGTGGATTTATATAACTTTGTGCAAAAGGTGGCTGTTTCAGGACAAGGCGGTGGGCTGACTACTGAAACGTCTGAGGCTTCCAGCAGAGATATGGCAAGTGATTCCACTTCACAACACGACACCCGAGCTGCTGCTGCATCACACTCGGTTGGAGCTCTGCAAGCATCTGGTGATGCTTCACACCAAGCATTGAGCTCAGGTTCGTCTCATACTTCTGGCTTGTTCGCTTCATGGCCCACCTCAGTATGGGCTCCAGGTGGCCAAATTGGTCAGAGCTCTGGTGCGGAACGCCCTACCTCTGCATTGGTGGGGGTATCCTCGACAAATCCTGGGCTTGCTCAGGTTTCTGACACGAGGGTGCTGGCTGAGCAGACTTCAGTTGCTATGGTAGGTGACTCAAGGGGAGTGGCGTCTGTGGGAGCTTTGGGTTTGGCTGGGGTGGACAAAGCAGTCGAGTGCAACCCTTATGCTGGGATGTCCACTCCTCTCGGTTCACACTTCCCCCTTATTACTAAGGAGAGAATATGGAAAGGGGAATACATCGATTTATTTTCCCTCACGTTTTGTGATCCTGAGCCAAGGATCATGGTAAAAGATGGGGTTGTGTTTAGTCTTCCGAAGGAATTCCAGGCTCACAAACGCCCTAAGCTCGAAAGAAATTTTGTGAACTGGATAATGGGATTTACTATATATAAGGGAGTTATTGAAGAGAGAGAGCCCTCTAGGTCTCCTGATTTCTCTAATGATCAAGGCATACACTAACTGCCACTTTAATTCAAGGGGGTCTGCTTGGCTCCAATATGATGAGCAGTTTAGAATGAGGGCTGCCTTAGACTGCTCTCTGTCTTGGCAGCATGTGCAGTCGGAGCTTTGGGTGGATGTTATGGTGGGGGCCTTCCTTTCAAGCCGGTGTGACAATGGGTATGTGCCCATGGTTACGCAGCTGAGAGGGCAGTATGCGAGGCCTGGCATGGGGGAGAGAAAACAAACTGGACTGTGCTGGGACTTCAATGCAGGTAAGTGCAGGAGGCAGCCCTGGAGGTTTGACCATAAATGTAACACCTGTGGTGGCAACCACCCTGGATCATCCTGTTTTAGAGGTAAGAAGTCCGGGGCTGGGAACCCCTCACAGCCATCTCCAACGGGAGGTAAAGGCACCAACACTAATTAAGTTGGAAGTGTTGGTTGTGGATTTACCCCAATCGGGACTCCACACAGTATTTGTTCAACGGTTTTTCACAAGGTTTTTGTATTCCTTATTCTGGTTCTAGGGTTCACCGCTACGCACCTAATGCACGTTCAGTGAGGGAATTGCCAAGGATCGTGAGGGATAAGTTGGCCAAAGAACTAGCAGCAGGAAGGATTTCAGGGCCCCATAAACATCTTCCAATGCCAACATTGCGGTTGTCACCTTTGGGTGTCGTGCCGAAGGAGGCACCGGGGGAGTATCGGTTAATCCACAACTTATCATACCCTAAAGGCAAATCTGTGACCGATGCTATTGACCCTCAATTAGCATTGGTGAAATATGCTTCATTTGATTCAGCGGTGCAAATGGTCAGGGCATTAGGTAAGGGAGCCTTATTGGTGAAATGTGATATAAAATCTGCTACTCCCAGATGATTTTGATCTCTTGGGTTTTCAGTTTGAAGAGATATATTATTTTGACAAAGCTATGCCAATGGGGTGTTCCATTTCCTGCTTGGCTTTTGAGGCATTCAGCAACTTTTTGCATTGGTGTGCCATCAAGAGGACAGGTAATCATGCAATTACCCATTATCTGGATGACTTCTTGTTTGCTGGGGCTGCTGGGACTACTAGGTGTGTGGACACACTGTTGGCATTTCAGGTTCTAATGATTGAAATGGGGGTTCCTTTGGCTGAGGAAAAGACGGAGGGCCCAGACACCCGTCTTAATTTCCTTGGAATTGAGTTGGATACTGTCGCTGGTTTATCTTGTCTCCCACCTGACAAGCTTGTGTCTATGAGGCTTCAGGTGAGGATGATGAGAGGTAAAACTAAGGCCACACTACACGATTTCCAATCCCTCACAGGTTTGCTAAATTTTGCTTGTAAGGTTATAGTGCCGGGACGGGCATTTTGTGCATGTTTATATAATGCCACAAGAGGGATGTCGGCCCTGCATCACCACATTAGAATCACTAGTGGGATACGAGAGGATTTGAAGATTTGGGAGTCATTTTTGGAACAATTAATGGTATTTCATTTTGGAGGTCTGAAATGCTGCAGAGGGCAGACTTTCAGGTACACTCCGACGCTTCTGGTGCCCATGGGTTTGGGGTGTATTGGAAAGGTCAGTGGGCAGCTGAGGGTTGACCTCAGTCTTGGGTTGACAACGGGTGGACCCATGACTTCACTTTTCTGGAACTCTTCCCCATTGTGGTAGCAGTTCATTTGTGGCTGGATCAATTTGCAAATAAAACGGTGTGGTTTTGGTGTGATAACCAAGCAGTTGTCCATGTGGTGAACTCCCAGACCTCCAAATCTGTTAGGGTGATGACACTGGTTAGGAATATGGTGGCACAATGTTTGAAGTTCAATGTTTTGTTCCAAGCTCGCCATGTCCCTGGTTTACTAAATCCTTTGGCGGATGCCCTCTCACGTTTTCAATTTTGCAGGTTTTGTCAATTGGCTCCCGAGACAGCAGCACAATCACTGGAGGTTTGGATCAGGGTGAAACATGGATCCTTGGTCACACCTCATCTTTTGGGCCGAGCATCACATCCTGGAATATCGTTGAGATTTGAATGTAGGACTGAAGGACGTCAGTACCTTGCATTGGTTTGGACATAGAGGCATGCTGTGGGGAGCCTTTATCCCATGAATTATTGAATTGTCAGCAGCTTCTCCACATCCCAGGATCCTTCTTGTCCACCTGGGAGAAAATGATTTAATAAAGCTTCTTTGTCTGCAGTTAGCTAAAAGAATTGTCAGAGATATGCAGGAAACTAGGTGAAGACTGCCAAATACCATTCTGATGTGGACTAAATTTTTGCCTCAACACAGTTGGTATGGTGCTCGGAAGGATGCGGCCATCAATGGAACTCGGCATTGGCTCAATAGAACAGTAGTCAAGAAGTTGGGGGGAATGGGAGTTTTCATTGTGGAACATGATGGGATTCAGGTCTCTGTGCCACATCTGTACAGGGGGCATGGTGTTCATCTCTCTCCGGAAGGATCTGACGTATACTTGGCTTCCATCACTTCCCACATTAAATGAGCGATTATGGGGGAGGAAGGGGATGCCAAGCTAGGCTGGCCCCCTCCTGTGGTGGGCAGGGACCCCCCGGAGGATAATTCAGTTAATTGAAAATTATAAATTGGTAAATTAAATTCTATGATGGGTATACGTCATTAGGTTAATTAAATTTCATATGACATCATCAAACAACTTGATGATGTCATGACTTATTTACATCTTGAGATCAATTATGACATCATTTCCAGTTGGGGGGAGAGATAATTGTTGATGTGCATTTGATTTAAGCAGATGTTCTTGACATGTGTTGTGATAGATGCAGTTTACTTTGATAACAGTTCAGTTATCTACACAGACACATGTGTCAAGAATAAATTCTGGTATTTTGTAACAATTGTTTATTAAAAACTGTTTGAGACCCTGTACAGAAATAAAGTTGTAGCCAGTTATTACACAAGAAAAAGGCGTGTGGAGTCCTTTGTGCCAGTGCAACTACTGTATTTAGGATTTTTTAAATTTATTTATTTATTAATATATATATATATATATATATATATATATAAAACATCACTTTTCATAGCGGAAAACACACAAATTATAAAACAATATAGCCATAATTAACTTTTCCATCTTCAATTTTGATTCTAACTCCTGGCTAATTTACAACTTGTTCTTGCATGTTTATCAGTGTCTACAAGTAAATAAGTTTAATTCTTGCTATTAACTAAAGAAGTGATATAAATCTTAAACATATTTCTGTTAACTCTATTCAGGTAATAAATTTACAAAATTTTCTAACTTCTTGTGGAGATTAATTGGTTGGGTTAATTCTTTTTAAGATTTCTTCTAGCTTTCCCCACTTTTTTTCATATTGTTGTATAGATTTCCCACTTGTATACATTGATAATTTATCCATAACAGCTAGTTCACTGAATTTATTATACCACTCAAGTATATGTGGTTGATTATTTGCTTTCCAATGTCGCACATACATAATTCTTGCTGCCGTTATGGATTTTCAACAGGATTCAAGCCTTGGTTTTAATCACTCCATTGCCATCCTTATTTATATTGAGTTAGGACTGACACCTCTTTTTTCTGACAGATGCCTCATCTTTAGCTATATGACAGCTACAATATGGTCCCCTTTATTCTGGAAATAGATAGTTATTATTATTTGCTCTGAGGTTGATTTTGATTTATGCTGATTTATGAGAAATCTCTGAGAGTGTTAGTGATCAACTGCCCTGCTGAGGTCTCCAAAACTCAAAGCTGCTGTGGCTCCTTGATTGAATCATTCCATTTGTAGTGCTAGCTTCCTCTTCTCCTTCTCCCTTGTACTTTATTCAGCATTAACATCTTCTCCAATGAGTCATGTTGTTTCAAGAGACATTTAAAGTATGACAGCCTCAGTTTATTCATCTTGGCTTCTATTGAGAGTTGAGCCCTGATTTGTTCTAGGATCCATTGATTTGTCTTTTCAGCAGCCCATGATATTTGCAGAACTCTCATTTAACACACATTGCAAATGAGTTGAACTGGAAATAGATGTACCTACTGAATCTGGTTGAAAATATTGCCTGGGTCATTTTTGATAAGCATTTTGCCAATTTTGGAAATTTCTACAAATTTCAAATGGAAGGAAAAGTGAAAATTATTGGTTCATTCATCCCTACATCAAGCAATGTTATTCTCATATTCTTAACTCAATTTTAGAGGTAAGCTTCAGAGTTCTGTCAGATGACAATGTCTTGATTATTCTTATGTCTGATGCATCAACTGCTATTCAATCAAATATATACATATGGATATACTGGCACTATTTGTAAGTAAGGATACAGGAAGAATGATTTCATTTTATCTTTTAGTGGGTACAATGCACAAGGTAATTCTGTGGTGGGAAGAAACTGTGCAATATACCAGTGTTCCTTCTTTCTTGCTTCCCTTGTGCATTTATCTACAAGTAATCAAAGAATCATTTCTCCCCAAGACATTTTTCTTAAAAGTTTCTGCATAAAGCCAAGCCAACTGAAAGAAGAATTATACATTATACATGAAGACAGTGGTGGACTTAACGATAAGCAGATTACAGCACTAAGAAGGTAACCTTTTGGATCCAATTCTTTATTTATGATAGATATTACTTTTGAAAGCAGTATCATTTTTTGGCAAA
This sequence comes from Phrynosoma blainvillii, assembly GCA_026167975.1. Taxonomy (NCBI): domain Eukaryota; kingdom Metazoa; phylum Chordata; class Lepidosauria; order Squamata; family Phrynosomatidae; genus Phrynosoma; species Phrynosoma blainvillii. The sequence goes on along the minus strand of JANUYF010000004.1, from coordinate 295,736,500 downwards.
TGAAAGGAAAAGCAAAAGGATGTGTTTACTGAAGCAGCTGATATACCTTGCTCATTGCATTGGAAATTAGGGATGTATCTAAAAAATAAATAAATTATTCTATATTACTTATTGTCTTCCAAAGAAATCGTAAACCACATTGCTGCTTCTAAGATTATGCTCTAAGCATGGTGTGACACAAAACAACACAATCCAGAGCTCAGTTGAATTAATCTCATTGAAGTAGAGGAGACTAAGGGCCACACTGCACGATCTATTCCTCATTCAGAAAAATAACTCCCTATAGTACCTTCCTGTGCCACAGGAAGTGGTGAGGTAATGTATAGCATGGATTTGTCCACCTGGACTTGAGAGCTTCTATCAGTTTCTAACTTGGACAAAGTTTGGGGAATTTTTTTTTGTTTGAAACAACAACACAAAAATTGTAGTTCTCAGGACCCTTGAGTCAGCAAACTACCCTCCATGCTGGCTGGGGATTTGGGGCACTTCAGTTCAAATTAACTTCCTCCAGCTCTGGTTCTGAAGAGTATCCACTGAAGGAGTTTAGCACATTGGATACAGGCTGCGTATGCTTTTGCAGGCACTCTCTGCATGTCAGAACATGCTTTGTTTTTCTTCTTAGTACAATCTGTTGGAATAAATGTGACAGCCTTATGTTCTAAAATCTGGTGGCATATCAATTCGAGATATATGACTGCATATTATTATTGATTATGCATTTTAAAATATATATCCTACTTGACTAAATGTTTTCCCCACCCAGGATAGATAAAACTACCCTTAAAACAATATTCAGTCCATAACCACACAGAAAAGGATCAAGAAAACACTTTCTAAAGCAGCAAGCTGTAAAAAGGCCCAGGAGCTAGCTTGGCACCAGAAGATAACAAAGTAGGCAGTAGATGAACATCATTGGGGAGAGCATTCCACAGCTGGAGGACATTACTGAGCAGGCCCTCTCTTCCATTACCATCTTCCTTAAGACATATGTGGGGATCAGACAGAGAAGAACCTCTAAAGGGAATATTGAATTAAGATAAATCTGAATCCAGGGGATGTTGACTGGGAATCAGTTGTGCAATTCAAGCGGTGGTGAGATAAAATCCTATCAGTTTTTTTATTTTTTTTTAAAAAATAAATTTATTTATTGATTAAAAGAACAAAAAACACACAAAAAATGACCACATAAAACATATCACAAAATTAGACACTAAAACAAATATACTAACAAACATTACACACTATACACCTGCTAAAACACAATACTTCCTAATCCATTTCACTGATTTTGTGTTTGTTTTAATATATAATATGCCTCCTGTTTATTATTTATGCTCCTTACCTTGTTGTAATAACAAGTCAGCAATAAAAGAAAGAAAGAGATTGAAAAAAGAAATAAAAAACATAAGTTTAAATACATTTATAAGACACTAATCTCATTATCATTCAGTACCTCATGGAGATATCTTAATCAAGCTAAGTACTTTATAAGTATACACTTTTCTATCAATAATCTTTTTCTCATTTAATTTTTCAAACTTAAACTCCATTGTTTTCCCCATTTCTGTTCTATGTAAACAATAAAGGGCTCTCAAACTCGCTCAAAGTCTTTGTATAGTTTTTTTCTGCAAGCACTGTGTTAATTTATCGCACTCCATTAAGTCATATATCTTCATGATCCATTCATTAATTTCAGGAATTGTTTTTTGTTTCCATTTTGCTGCAAATATTAATCTAGCTGTCGTTAAATGAAAGAATTTTTTCCTATTGTTTCCTCTTGGATCATACTTAATAAGTACATTACTGGATCTTTTTTAAATTTACATTTTAACATTATTTCAATCTCTTTGTGGATCTCCTCCCAATATACTTTTGACAAACTGCAACTCCACCACATATGATAACATGTGCCTATTTTTTTTCTGCATTTCCAACATTTAGAATTCTCCTTTTTGAAGATTTTAGCCAATTTAAACAGGGTAAGGTGCCAACTAAATTGCATTTTATAAAAATTCTCTTTTAAATTATAATTTAGTGTATATTTCAAACTTTTGTCCAGGTTTTTTCCCATTGTTCCCTATTTATTGGCGCTCCTATATTCTGGGCCCATTTCATCGTCTGTGGTTTAACCACTTCTTCCATATCAAATTTCAAAAGCAGTTTATAAAATTTCTTAATTCTATGTATCTCTTCTGATTTTATTATTTTTTTTTTCAAAATCTGGTTCTGGATCTATAATACTCTTTAATTTTTTGTCTAATTCAAATCTTTCTTTAATTTGGTAATAAGTAAACCAAGTACAATTCAGACCTTCTGACCTCATTTGATCCAATGTTTTCATTTCCATCTTGGTTTTTTTGCAGCAAATCTTCATAGGTTACCCATCTCTCATTATCTAGTTGAACTCTATTAAAAAAGGCTTCATTTATAAATGCCCATCTTGGAATGCCTTGACACAATCTAGGTTTTAGTTTTAGCCACATCTGTAGCAATTGTTTTCTAATATAATGGTCATAGAAGTCCCTATTGACTTCATCTTTCCCCCAAAAAGGTAGGCATGCCAACCAAATCTAATATCTGAGCCTTCTAATTGTAATAGTCTATGATATAATGATAATAATAATAATAATAATAATAATAATAATAATAATAATTTATTTATATCCCGCCCCTCTGCAGAGCAATCGGGGCAGCTTACAACATTAAAATTTCCATACAGATATATTAATACAATCTAAACTGAACATAAAAATCCCAAATCCCACCCGTCCTTTAAGAAGGGTTCTTCTTATTCCAGGCCTGATGGTGCTGGGCCTAGTGTCTCTCCCCCAGATGACATCGGATAGAATGGAGGGAGGGCTCCTCTTCTTATTCCAGGCCCAATGGTGCTGGGCCTAGTGTCTCTCCCCCAGATGACATCGGATAGAATGGAGGGAGGGCTCCTCTTCTTATTCCAGGCCCAATGGTGCTGGGCCTAGTGTCTCTCCCCCAGATGACATCAGATGGAATGGAGGGAGGGCTCCTCTTCTTATTCCAGGCCCAATGGTGCTGGGCCTAGTGTCTCTCCCCCAGATGACATCGGATGGAATGGAGGGAGGGCTTCTCTTCTTATTCCAGGCCCGATGGTGCTGGGCCTATTGTCTCTCCCCTAGATGACATTGGATGGAATGGAGGGAGGGCTCTTCTTCTTATTCCAGGCCCGATGGTGCTGGGCCTAGTGTCTCTCCCCCAGATGACATCGGATGGAATTTTCTAATTTTAACCAATCTACTATCCAATCCATGATACATGCATAATAATAAATTTGAAGATTAGGTAATGCCATGCCTCCTCTTGCTATTTCATCATACAATAGTTTAAATTTAACCCTTGGTTTTTTGCCTAACCACAAGAATTTCGAAATATCCTTTTGCCAATTCTTAAAAGGTTTATCATTCATAATAATTGGCAGATTTTGAAATAGGAATAACATTTTAGGGAGTACAGCCATTTTTATTGTTGAATTTTTCCCCATCCATGATAGCCCTATTCCCCCCCCCCCCCCATTTTTTGAAGTCTCTCTTAAATCTCTTTCCATTTGATTTCATAATTATTTTTGAAAAATTCCGAGTTTTTAATAGTGATATTTATTCCAAGATATTTTGTCTTTTTTACTATTTGAAAGCCAGAGATTTCTCTTAATATTTGTTTCTCTAGTCTTTTGTATTCAGATTCATAGGTAACATATTTGTTTTTTCCTTATTTATTACTAAACCTGACACCTTGCTATATTTCTCTATTGTTTCTATCAATTCTTGTATGTTTTCTAGGGGGTTCACTAGTGTTATTAACAGATCATCTGCAAAAGCACGAATTTTAAACTTTGATTTTTTAATCTTAACGCCTTTCACATTATTGTTTTCTCTTATAGCTTTGTTTAAGATCTCTAATGTGATTATAAAAAGCAAAGGTGATAAAGGGCAACCTTGTCTTACTCCTTTTTGTATCTTGTATTTCTTTGTGTTTTTTCCATTAATTATTAAAGCGGCTTCTTGATCTTTGTAACTATTTCAAATCCAACTCATAATATTTGATCCTAAATTCATTCTTTTCAGTATTTCGAACATAAAATTCCATTTTACTTTATTAAAGGCTTTCTCTGCATTAATAAATAGTAAGGCTAATTTTTTATCTATATTTTTTGAATAGTGTTCAATTACATTTAAGAATATTCTTATATTATCTTTAATATGTCTTTTTGGAAGGAATCCTACCAGGTCTTCATATATCCAATTAGTTAATATTTGTTTTAAATGGTCCGCTGATATATTTGCTAAAATTTTATAGTCATTATTTAATAAGGAGATAGGTCTATAGTTTTTTGGGTCTAATTCATTTTTATTTTCTTTAGGTATTAATATCACATTTGCCATATGCCATGATTCTGGGATATTCCCTTTTAAAATTTCATTGAATACTTTTTGTAAGTGGGGAGGTACTTGTTCTTTGAAGATCTTGTAAAATTCTGCATTTAATCCATCAGGTTCTGGGTTTTTCCCTGGTTTGCTTTTTTTATTGCTGTTTACAATTTCTTCAATCGTTATTTTTTTATTGAGAGCTTCTTTTTGTAGTTTTGTTATTTTTTCTATTATTTGATCATTTGGATATCTATTTTTTCTTCTTTGATCCCTTTCTCTTTTGAAAAATTTGAGAAATAATTAAAAATGTTTCTTTTATACTTTTTTTGGTCCATGATTATTTTATCATTTTGTCTTAGTTTACTAATAAATCTTTTTTCTTTTTCCTTTCTCAGCTTGTATGCTAGGAATTTCCCTGGTTTATTTGCTGATTCAAAAAAATCTTTGTTTCATGAATCTCATTTTCTTTTCCAATTCTTCAGTCATGATTATCGATATCTGTTTCTGTAGTCCTATTATCTCTTTTTTTTCTCTATCTTTTATGTTTATCTTTAAATATTCTTCTCTTTTCCACATTTCATTTTCTAGATTTTTGATTTTTTCTTGTGTTTTTCTTTTCATTTCAATGTTTTTTTTTTTTTGTATAAAGTAGCCTCTTATAAAAGCTTTTGCCGCATCCCAGACAATAGAGATATTTACCTCATTATCTAGGTTTTCTTCAAAAAAGAGTTGTTTTTTTTTTGCTTCTTCTACTAATTTTTCATCTCTTAGCAGATTTACATTTAGTTGCCATCTGGGTGTTTTTATAACATTCCAAATTACCATTGAAACTGGGTTATGGTCTGACCAAATTTTGGGATGTATTTTTATTTCATCCACTTTCTGCGTTAACTGTTATGAAACAAAAAACATATCCAATCTTGCCCAAGAGTTGTGTGGGTTTGAGAAAAAAGTATATTCTTTTGTTTCATTATATAAAGCTCTCCATATATCTTTTAATCTTAGTCTTTCTAACATTTCAAAGAAATTTTCTGGTAGTTTCCCTTGATCTGGCCCAGGGGTAGGCAACCTTTCCCCTTTAAGGGCCGAAGGACTTCAGCTCCCAGAATCCCAGGAGCTATTGGCCAAGATGGGACTATTGGCCAACATGGCTGAGGCTTCTGGGAGCTGAAGTCCCTCGGCCCTTAAAGGGGAAAGGTTGCCTACCCCTGATCTGGCCTTATGCTTTTTGTTGCATGTCTATCTAGTAGGGGATTGATGACACCGTCCAATCCCCCATGGCAATTATCAATTCATATTTCGAGTCTTCAGTTTGTTGTAATTTTTTTAAATAAAACTTATTTCTATTCATAGATGGGGCATAGACACCTATCAATAATATTTTACCTAGATTACATTTTAATTCTAATATTATATATCTACCATTTGGGTCGTTAAAAATTTCTTTTGCTTCCAGTCTATGATTTATATATATCACCACTCCTCTTTTTCTTTTGTCTTTTAACGCGGATATATATTCTTTGCCTAGTTTTAAGTTTTAAAAATATTTTTTATCTTTATCTTTATGTTTCTTGTATACATGAATTCCCCCCCCCCTCTTTTGTCATGAGTTTAACCCTTTAACATTCCATGTTAAGAATTTAGTATATTTGGACATTTTACATATTAATGTTAACTCTTTTCTCCATTTTTTCCACTTTTATCTTCTCTTTTTTCCTTGTCTTTTTATTTATTTTTTAATCTTGTATTGTTCTGGTTACCACTCCAATTCTGGTTCTTGTTCCTAACAATTTTATTCTGGCAGCTGTATTATGAACAAACTGGACTTTTTAGATTGTCTTCGGTGGCCAGAGTTTGGAAAAGTTCCTTTTTTGGATGATAAGAATCAAACAACGATGCTGGCTTGGGGTTTTGGCAGCTGCATTAGAAAAAAGAAACCTTTCCAAAGTTTTTTGTGGTTTTTTTTTTTGGGCTGTGTGGCCATGTTCTAGAAGAGTTTCTTTCTGACGTTTCACCAGCATTTGTGGCTGGCATCACCAGAGAATACTGGAATGGAAGAGAGTGGGTCTATATATACTGTGAGACCCTGGGTAGTCTGTAGAATCAGTATGTAGAGAGATCTTGTAGCACTCTTGTAGCACCAGCTGAAAACAGTTGGAGATGAATGTCTTTGGTATTCTGGAGCACTTTCTCAATTCATGCAGGACAGTGGCAAAGAAGCCAATGTTCTGTTTTGTCCATGTTCCCAGTAAACTATGCATATAACTTAGCACACAATCTCTGAGTTCTGGCGATCTATGTCAGATGTAGAATTGTAACCTTGGGATTATGTGTGTGTTTTTAAAAGACTTCTCTAGGGGCAGAAAGTCTGATAACTAGGATTGTACATAGGGATGGAAAGAACTCATATTTGAAAAATGTTTAAAAACCATTTTTATATCAAGAAATCCTGAAAGGAAGACTCCTGGACTGATGGTAATCATCGCAGGGACTGATTGTGCACAAAATTTTCATGCCTTTGTTTTGCACAGAAAACAGCATTTTCTACAGAAGAAACAACATATTCTGCTTAGAAAGAAATATTTCTATGTATAAATAATAATTTCTGCACAGAAAATTGTTTCCTTGCAGAAAATGCTGTTTTTCTGCAAATCAAACATGTTTGTATTTTGCAGACTAACTCCTGAATTGTGACTAGGTTTTGAAAATCACAAAGTTTTTGAAGACTTTCTCCAATGGGAAGAAAACGGCTAAAATTACTTGTTGCTTCCTTCAAGGACAACTAGGATGTCACAGCAAAGAAGCCCCTTCCCACTTCTTCTAACAGTATACTGCCCACACTGTTGAGACACAGAGGAAGATCACTCTAATAGACCTCAGGGTCTTTGCAGACTGCTAGAAATAGTGCAAATTGAGTCCACTTTAACTGCTCTGGCTCAGTGCTAGGAAATCATGGGAATTATATTTTTTTCTGAGACATTGAGCCTTCTCTGTCAGAGAGCTCTGGTGCCACAATAAACTACAGTTCCCATGATTCCCTAGCACTGAGTCAGGGCAGTTAAAGTGGACTCAATTTGCACTATTTCTTGCAGTCTGCAAAGGTCCTCAGTTGTCAGGCAGGGAGAGATACTTCTTCAAGAGAGATATAGGGAGTAATATTTCTTCAAGTATCATGTTTTCAAGTCATTTATTTGGATTGTAATATTCCGGGCTATATTCTACAGCAGGGGTAGGCAACCTTTCCCCTTTAAGGTCCGAGGGACTTCAGCTCCCAGAATCCCATGGCTGAGGCTTCTGGGAGCTGAAGTCCCTCAGCCCTTAAAGGGGAAAGGTTGCCTACCCCTGTTCTACAGCAACAGTAAGCAGCTGCTTGCATTGGATACATTTTGTGGCAGCACACCTATAGAATTCTTTGATAAAGGTTGAGTCTCCCTTATCCAGAATTTCAAATTCCAAAATATCTCAAAATCTAAAATTATCCACATGGGGGGCTGTGATAGTGACATCTTTGCTTTCTGATAGTTCAGTGCACACAAACTTTGTTTCATGCACAAAATGATTAAAAATATTGTGTAAAATTACCTTCAGGGTATGTGTATAAGGTGTATATGAAACATTAAGGAATTTAATGTTTTGACCTGGGTCCCACCTCCAAGATGTCTCATTATGTATATACAAATATACCAAAAACAACAACACAAAACTCTAAAATCCAAACCAGTTATGATCCACAAGCATTTCTGATAATGGAGACTCAACCTGTATTACACAATGGTCCTCCCCCTCCTATTTTTTGCATAGTCTGCCACTTAACAGTGGACATTAATGTCTTCATTGCTGATGACATGGCAACTACTTCAGGTCATCCTGGGATAGGGAATGAATTGTCATTGATATGCTGATGACAACTTAGTTTCTCTTTGTCATCTGAGTCAGGTGAGGCACTCTGAATGAATGCCAATAAACTGAAGGTCAGTTCTGAAAAAAAGGGAGTTCTTGTGGATCGATGGTTCCCTGGTCTAGAAAGATGGTATTAGCAGTTCTGCTGGAGATGCATTTGCCTAAAGGATCAAGTATACTTCTTGGGCATGCTTCTGGATCCAGCTTTATCTCTGGTGACCTCTGTGTCATGGAGCATTTCTCATCAGTTTTGGCTAGTGTGCTGACTGTATTATCACTTGTTTTGGATTTTGAAGTACTTTATTGTATTTTATGAATTGTGTCAATTGTTATTAATTATGACACATTGAATAAATCTAACCAATAATGAAAAAGATACAAGAACATTAAATTGTTTGTTCGTATTTACCCATGCTCTTGTAACTTTCCATTTGGAATAATGTAATGTATTAAATAAGGAGCTGAGACTGAAAACAACTTGGAATAATCTGTTGATGCCTAAATCCAACAGCATGCCAATGGATGTGATTCCTTGCCCCTCCTTGCTACAATCCTGCATACTCCCTAATAACTTCCTCCAGAGGTTTTACCAGCCCTCCAAAGTAGGATTTCAGTTTACATAGGAGGCTAAAAAGTGAAGGTGCGGTTTGCCTGTCCTCTTCCCAGGTCCCTGATGGAGGCAGTTCTGTCAGTGGAACAAGTCCATTGGATCCTACCCTTGACTGTTTCTGTTCATTCATATAACCCTTCACCAATTTTGAGAGAACATTCATGGCTGTTTACTTGGTTATATGTAGGTGTGCAAACCCCCCATTTATCCCACCACCTTGCCTTTTTGCATTCAGTTCATGAACGTCCAGCATCCATGGCAGATATGGACCCAGTAAGTGTCATAAGCTTTTTTGTGTGGGTAAAAGTATGTATGTTTATATGTCTGTGTGCATGGTGTCTTAAATTTACAACCTGAAGGCAAAGCTACAACTTTGTAAAAACAAAAACAAAACAAAACAACAACAACCCACCCACCCCCAACAACCTCAAGCATAGCCTCAATTCCTTTTGTACCCCAAAAAAACTGCACATGAGCCAATTAGGTCAAGGCTATCATGAATGGGTTGGGAAGTTTTAACCCTTTGCTAGCTACACAAAGTGGTCCTGATCCAGATCTGGCCTGCACACAGTTACTTTGGAATTAAAAAAAGAAAGAAAGGAAATTGAAGCTTGTTGGGCTACTGTACATTTATAGTAGCACACAGTTTAACCTTAACTGCTATGTACACTTACTTGGGAGTAAGTTCATACCTTCAACATTTCACAGATGAAAATTAGGATAAATGGGGAAAGTGGAAGAAGAGAGAAACAGAGAAATGTAAAAGCCACTGAAAAAGTGGGCTCACAGAAGATTAACTGGGACTGCTTCTTCCAAATCAGGATAGTTGCAGGGTATGTAAGTTACACTGAACACAGTGGATCAGTAAGTGCATTGAAATTCACTATAAAGTACCAGATGTCTTCGATATGGTTTTTAAATGTCTGTGTATGTGTGTGTATTAGAAAGGGAGTGATAGAGGTTTTCCTAGGAAAAAAAATCAACTCACTACTCATATTGTTGACATTTATATTGTGATAATCCAGGCAGCCTGATGTATAAATTGTCATTTAACTGCATTATTCAAAAGAAAAGTGAGGAAAGCTTTTGATGATCTATGTTACTCCTGAATTTTGTAGTCAAGAGAGTCATAACTAGCATGAAAGTAAATTTGAGATAGTCTAGATTAGAAATACAATATGCACTACCTGCTGGGGTGCCTAAAATAGCCTTGGGCAAGCCGAAACCTGAGACAGTTTATTAGCAGAAATAACACTTCCAGAAGGCAATAGCTCATGAATGATGACACAGTCTGTGCCCATCAACATAGCTGATACCTTGTGGACATTGTTTGAAATTTAACTTTTGAGATATTTGTCATACCAGTTTACTTATTGAAACATTGGCCAAGTAATGCCTCCAAACCCAACTATTCTCTTTCACATAATAATGGAAATATAGTTCCAGGCCTGAAGAGTTGAAGGTCTGAATTGGCACCAGATGATTGAGTCTGAAGGTGATTCAAGCAGGGCTTTGAACTGAAGCTGAACTAGAACTCAAAAAACAGTTTCAGAGAGCAACCTTCCTTCTTGCTGCTCAGTAAATGGAAAATAAATGTAATATAAACATGTCTCAGTAGTCATGAACCTGAACTTGAACTAATTCTAACAAGTGCACTCCCCCAGCTTTATGATGGGACTAGTTTTGCCCTCCACAAGCCATTGGCTAAAAATGTCATGCCAGAATGCACAGTGATGTTGTCGCTGGGCAGGACTGCATTAGGTTAGTTAAGATAGCAATGCTTCTGGCTCAAGCCTCTTCACAATTTCTGTTTCCCACCCACTTCTATGTTGCTCAGGAATTTCCAGTAGGACTTATTATTATTATTATTATGCCTTGTTGGGTGGTCAAAAAAACCTGGTGCCTACTCCAAATGTTGAATCTGTTGGCTGTTTGGCAAATTGGTTGAGTATTGCTTATTTGTCACAATTGGTAGGGTGTAGGCACTTAGTTCTTTCTAAAGGCTTTTGATGGCACTGTGAAGTAAAAGAATTCATTAATTACTGACTGACCTGAGGGGAGACGTGAAGTGGGTTCTTTTCTCAAGATGACTTCCTTGGGAAAGAGTGCTAACAACACAACCAGGGACCTCTGATTCCTTCATGGGAGCAGGCTAGGATGAACTGTGGAGTCTATGCCCTGGGTTTTAAAGTCAGAAAGTCTCTCCTTGGGAGATCTGGATTAACTGGGTTCCTACATACAAATTCATGCCTGCATATCTTGTTGGCAGCCATGCTGCAGATTCCTGGAATTAATAGTTGTGACCTTTTTTCACCAACTCTTGTGTTATTTCAATCATTGTCATTTGGTAGGAAGGCAAATAGAAACTAAATGAAACTAAACAACTGCTTTAACATCAGGACTCTAGATTTGGAGATCCCAATATAGAATCATAAAATTAGAGGCACAGTGGGATTTTTTTAAACAGTTGCCCAACATCAGAACAGAGGGCTCTGGATCTTTAATAATAATAATAATAATAATAATAATAATAATAATAATAATAATAATAATAAAATTTATTTATACCCTGTGGCTAACAAGTGTTAAAAATATAGAGTACATTCAATACCCTATACCCTCTCCCCCTTAAAAAAGTATTAAATCAACTAGGAATCAAAAGCATACAAATTAAAACAAACATTAAACAATCAACAAACAACATCAAATAACAGATAAGTTCTTAAAGGAGAGACGGTGGTTACATGTTGACGAGGAGGTAGGCTAAGAAGAAGGTTCCTGGAGGGCTCCCCTAAGAGGGGTTTCTGAGGCCGGGATATCTATCCTGGAAAGGCCTGCTGAAAGAGATCCGTCTTAACAGCCTTTTTAAAGCTGTTATAGATGTTAAATAACATTGGGTGAGCTCCCTTTTACTGAAGCAGCTGTCCCTGAGCAGCACCCTCTGGGATTTGCCCGAGAGGAAGGAATGGAACCACTGGAGCACAGTGCCTCCAATTCCCAGCCCTCTCAGGCAATCCAAGAGGATGCCATGATCTATCGTGTCAAAAGCCGCTGAGAGGTCTAAAAGCACCAATAGGGTCACACTACCCTTGTCGATGCTCAGACGCAGATCGTTGGTCAAGGCAACCATGGCAGTCTTGACCCCAAAGCCTGTCCTGAAGCCAGTTTGAAATGGGTCTAGATAATCGGTTTCATCCAAGACAGCTTGGAGTTGAAGAGCAACCGCCCTCTCGATTACTATGCTCAAGAATGGTAATAAAGAGACTGGCCTATAGTTGTTCATATCCAGGGGGTCCAGGGAAGGTTTTTTCAGAAACGGCCTGATGGCCATCTCCTTCAAACAGGATGGAATATAACCTTCCCTGAGGGATGAATTGATGATGTCCATAAGGAACATTCTCAAAGCATCCCCCCCTCCCCCGGACGGCCAGCCATGAAGGGCAAGGATCTAGAGGGCAAGTCGTTTTCCTCACTCTACCAAGTGAAAACCTGGAGCAAATGGGAATTTTAAAAAAATGTTTTAAGAGGTTCAGCACTGAATGGGCCAGAGGTCATCCAGACTGTTTGTCCAAAATTGAGGATTGGGCCCTGCATCATCCAGACTCCTCACCAAGAGGACAGGGGGAAACGACAGTTCATTTGATTTATATAGACAGGTCCAATGAAATCATATTTGGAGTTCAATGCACTTTACACACTCTTCTCTAGATGAAGTGGATGAGAATGGAGCAGTCTTAATTACTATAACATCTCTACTGAGACATACTGTATATACTCGTGTATAAGTCAAGAAATTTAGGTCAAAAATTGTCTCAAAAACCTGGGTCAACTAATACATGGGTCAATATGGTAATTGACCCGAGCCTCTCCTCAGACAGGCTGCCTCTGCAAGGGACAGCCCAGCTTGGGAGAGGCTAGGAAGGGCAGCCGATCACCCTGAAGCCTCTTCCCATCTAGGCCCCCTCCCTGAAAGGAGAGCCAGCTGGGAAGATGCTGAGGAGGCCAATCACTCGCCCTGAAGCCTCTTTTTAACTGGGCTCCCTCCCCGAGAGGAAAACCATCTGGGAAGACACTGGGGAGGGCGATCACTCACCTTGAAGCCTCTTCCCAGCCTGGCCCCTCCCCAGGAGAAAGGCCAGCTGCGGAGAGGCTGCCACTGGGTGGCAATCACCCTGCGGCAGCTGGGCTGCCTCCTGAAGTCTGACCCTCAACTTATCCATGAGTCATACCAAAATCCATACTTTTGGCCCCAAAAGTTGACCTCAACTTATACATGAGGTAGATTTATAGTCGAGTATATACAGTACCTTACGGCTTCTAGATTCAATCTTGACAGACAAAACAAAACAAAATGGAGAGCCCAATTTAGGCACTCTTGACAATTTAATTCAACAAAACAATTTTGTCTTCCAGCTCATAAACCAGAAGATCTGGGCATGCAAATACTTGCAGGAAAGCCCAAGATTTGTTACTGTGCTGGGGTATATTTTAGTTATTGGGAATTACTTAAACGAAAAGGCTGGGAGAGAAAAAGCCAAAGGGTTTCAACTCTCTTCTCTGGCTAAAGAATGTGGTTTTGTGGTGGAAAAGCTTAGTTTTAAAGTGTGTTTAAGTCTGTTTTCCCCAACTGTGGATAAATATCACTATATGTAGTTTTATAATTCCCTTGAGACAAATTTGTCCAAGCTTTCAGAAAAGAAACCTTATATTAATGAATCCCAATGCAAACTTCACTGCTAAATTTTAGATCAGTTGGGGTATGTGTATCTTTTCCCTTCAGATGATTTGAACCACAACTCTCACAATGCATTGCCATTAGCAATGGCAAGTGGCTGATGGGAATTGTAAGCCAAAACATCTAGAGACCCAAATATTTGCCTCCCTTATTTTAAATCTTGACATCCGTTAGACAAGAGATGTTCATGTTGCTATGCTTTTCTGTATTTAAAAATCCTGGCAAATCCACTCAGCATTTTTCTACAGAATAATTTGAAAAAGAATCCAAGGACAAGACCTATCTGCAATAATAGCATCACACTTTAGTTTGGGAAAAAATATTCCCCACTCCACAAGTCAGAAATATTACATGAGATTTGGGGCCATGTTTACCAGCATGCACTGATATTTACCCCAGTGACCTGCATATGCCTCTGCTTGTGAAGCAAATATACTTTTCAGTAATTGGGATGGTCATGGTGAGCTGCATATGGTGTTATTGACAAGATCAAACTTAAACCATGTTTCCTTGATCTGCTGCAAAAAGAATTAATTTGACTGCTAAGTGAGGCATATGGTATGATCTTAAAAGGTATATACCCACACACCGAAACTGCAAAACAAGGAGGATTCAGGGTTGGTGTTTCATCATGAACCACAAAAAAGCACCTATAATTTGAATGTATACATGCATATGGCCATCAGAAAAGTAAACCCAATTAAGCTCAGCAGGATACATAGTTTAGTATGTTTGTACAGGATTATAGCATTTTTACTATGGAAATCTTACATAATGAATAATTTTCTTTGAATTTGTGTAAGTCATCAGGGCTGAATATTATATTTGGAGCTGATTCTGATATTATGAAGAGAATATTTGTACTGATGAGAATCTGGAAACCTTTTTTTTTTATAGTTATAGTCCAGAAAAGTAACTTTCCCAAGTTTTACTTTTTCTTAAGGCATGAGAGACCATTTCTGTGAATGTGTGCCTTCCCATTTCAAAATCCTCTTATACCAGAGATTCAACTGGGTTGACTATAATTCAAAGTATTCAATGACATACATGGATGCCCAGCTCCCTTTATCCTCACAACAAGCAAAGCAAAGCAAAGCAGCTTCATTTATATACCGCTTCATTTATATACCGCTATGGGGTGTCTAAGCGGTTTACAACTATAATAATAATAATAATAATAATAATAATAATAATAATAATAATAATAATAATTTTTATTTATATACCTCCCTATAGCTCATTGCCCCCCAACAGTTGGGTACTCATTTTAGCGACCTCGGAAGGAGGCAGGCCTGAGTCTAGCCTGACCCCTGGCTAGTATTGAACTCGCAACCTTGTGGTCTATGGGTGAGTGGCTGCAGTACAGGCATTTAACCACTGTGCAACCCTATAAGGTAGGCAAAACTGAAAACACAAAGGGTGCAGCTACACTGACAAGAAAATCCAGTTTACCATTGGGTTGCCCCAATCTGCAAAGACCACAGACTTGTCTGCACACAGAGAGATAAGTTCAGGAGAATGTTTTGAACTCACTCCATGCTGATAAATTGCAGTATGTGTGGCCACATGACCATGGCTGCTTTGAGTTCCCTCCATGCATTCAAATGTATGTATTTCTGAACTCCCCCCAGCCTCACATCAACATTGCTATGGAGCACAATCCACATGCACACATGAATATCCAGATTTTCTGCTCAAAACTGAGGTAAATCCTAATTTTTTTCTCTCTGAACTAAAGCCCTGAGGCGATGAAAAAGCCTAGATTTGGCCCAGTCTTCCTGTACATCATTTGGACAGCTTGCTGTGAAAACTAACTACTGTTTTATTTGGCCTATGTAGATGCACCCAAAGCCACCCAAGGAATATCATGGTTTGGAGAGATATGAACCTGGGTCTGAGTCCATGAGTTCATCCTTGTCACCATGTTTCATTTACCCCCTCCCCTAATATTGTCAGATTTCAAAACAGCAAAAAGGGACAACCAAAATTCATGACAAGCATGGTTGACAATCAGGAAGTAGAGATTAACAAATTGGTATTCTATGTAAATAATCAATAATCAATTTCAGCTAACCTGGCTATATATTTCTTTGCAAAATTAACATATTGGGGATAAATTACATGAATTTCTATCTTTATAAAGAGCCAAACCCCAAAATATAAAATTTTATGGCAGGGGTAGGCAACCTTTCCCCTTTAAGGGCCGAGGGACTTCAGCTCCCAGAAGCCTCAGCCATGTTGGCCAATAGTCCCATGTTGGCCAATAGCTCCTGGGATTCTAGGAGCTGAAGTCCCTCAGCCCTTAAAGGGGAAAGGTTGCCTACCCCTGTTTTATGGTATCTCATTTAATTTATATAAAAGGAAAGTCTTTCCAATCTCAAAATAGGGGTCATCCATTTTAATAAGGGGCATCTGCCAGCCTTTTAGGGTACAAGCTTTCTGACCCTCAAATAAGGGACATCCTTCATAATAGGGGACACTTGACAACTCTACCCCCACTTAAATATCATGTATGTAGAGCAGTAGCAAACTGAGAAGGGAGGCTTGTTTTAGCTGGGAAGTTTTGGATATGGTGCACTCCTAGGAGGGCCAAAACTATAAAAAGTCCTGTGGCACCTTTAACACAAATAGATTTTTTATTATGAGTTTTTGTGGACAACATCCACTTCTCCAGTCCTACAATGACTGTATCAAATACGAGTTCTCAATGGTCTCTTAAGTGACTTTTTGATTTCATTTTCTGTGGCCCATGTAGCACTTTCAGTTTTCCTGTGGAAAATGTTGGCAAGAAGAATAGCTTCCTCTGCCTTAAACTCGGTCATCTGGCTGTTCCTATTACTGAGTACATATTCTCTAGGCAGCCTTGAACCTTTAAGAATATTTTCAAATTCTGCCACAACTCTAAATGGAAGAGGAAGTTACCGGTATCTTTTGCTTCCTTTCCCAGGGATTACAGAACAGGGAGTGAATGATTTATGATGCAAACAACAATTCTGGGGCCCAATTTGGATGTTTTCCTCTTTTTCTAACTGCCAAAATACCACATCAATCATTATGAAAAATGCCGACAAAACCTTTCTGTGCCAGACAACATCTTTCTTGATTCCACTAAGGCAATTTAAAGGATTATTTTACATGAACTGTCCTTACTGTTTTACATGAAAGTGGGAAACCTTAGTCGTTGTCCAGAAAATCATATTTTCAATGTTAAATTGGCAAATGGGTTGCTCTCAAGGGCATATATACAATTTCTCTATTTTTATGTACATACTTGCATGACTATTTTCAGTCTCTCTAGCTCTAATCAGAAGTTATTCCAGCACACATTCAAAGAAAGAGTTGTGCGGAAGAGGAAGGCCACATTCATGAAGCCTTTTCAAATATCTCCACTAATATGGACCCCAGCTCACATCTTTTTGTGCTGCGTGGAAGGCTTGAAAGGAAATCTGCTTGCTGAGCAAACTGCTGTGGTGTTTTCATCCCACATTCTTTAGTTAGACTTTAAATTTGGATTCCTGTCACCCACCTTACCTGTTCTTAGGACGTTATCACACGGGGAGTCACGGGGAGAAAGTGGAAATAAACCGGATGAGCGGAAGAATTTAATTTATGGGATTTGTCCTGTTCCACCTTGTCTGATAACTAAATTCGAATTTGAAAGGGGGTTAATTCGAACAAAAACCTGATCTTTTCATTTCCTCAAAAATCCCGAAAATGAAAAGATCAGGTTTTTGTTTGAATTAACCCCCTTTTAAATTCGAATTTAGTTATCAGACGAGGCGGAACGGGACAAATCCCGTAAATTAAAGTTTTCCGCTCGTCCAGTTTATTTCCACTTTCTCCCCACGACTCCCCGTGTGATAACGTCCTTAGAGAAGAGTAAATATCACACAAAACTAATCCCAGGATTCCATAGCATTGAGCTGTGGCAGTTAGAATAGTGTTAAACTGCATTAATTCTGCAGTGCAGATGCACCCTGATTTTAAATACCCACACTACTTTCCAAGGCAGTTTCTGTTCCACTGTCAAATCACGCTTGATGTTCTCTGAATGTTTGGTCAGTCTTGGAACGAGATTGTAATGTTCAGGTGGAATCAGAAATTGGAATTGGACTATAATTGTCCCCAGAGTCTGCTATCTAGCATAGCCACTGACCATGCTGGCTGTAGGATTATAGGCACTGTAGTCCAAACAACTATTCAAGGCTTTTGTCTGGGGAGAGGCAGAGTCATATTATTCAATATTGCAAGGCATTGTAATATTATTCATTTCATTTCAGAAGTAAGTCCCACTGAGATCTACAGGTAAGTATATACAGTTTTGCAGCCTTCATTTCCAACTTGTAAGGAAAGATTAGAGCCTGTGTGGTGTAGCTGTTTGAGTGGTGGACTATGAATCTGGGAGACCATAGTTCAAATCCCTGCTCAAGCATGGAAACCTACTGGGTGACTTTGGGCAAGTCACACACTCTCAGCATCTGAGAAAGACAATGGCAAACCCCCTCTGAAGAAACCTTGCTAAGAAAACTCTGTTAGGTTCACTTTAGGGTCTCCATGCATCAGAAGGCACACAACGACAGGAAGGAAAGATCAATGATGTCCTCCTTTACCAAGACAATGTGTGAAAACTATTGTAAGGTACTTTGCCCAAAGACCTCACTGAATACTGTTAAATACAGCAGAAGGGTAGAGTGAAATTTCCACTCATATGAAATTTATCTTACAGTTGTTACATAGCCACTTATTTGTCTAAACATAAGGAGATCTAGTCATATCAAGCAATTACATAGTTGTATTGTGTTTTCAGTTGTTGTCACAGCTGCGAGATAAGGAGAGGAACTTCACCTTGCTACATGCCCTTGCTGAACAGATCTTCTTACATGAACCTGATTTGGCTACGTTTCCCAGGAGTTGACAGAATTTAAAGCTGTTCCTGGTGGTAAGAGGAGCGTCCCTTTTTTCCCTTAAAAACAAAACAAAACAAACAAACAACACCCCCCCACACACTTTTCTGAAAGCAATTACTCATTTCACTATTATGCTTGCACCTCTTATCTACCTTTATAATCTGGGTTTTTGTTTTTTACTTTGTGCTACCTTTTCTAAGATGTTGGAGGAGCTTCCATCAAAGGTCTTGGTGTTGAAGTTGAAGGTATGTAAATACATGTGTAAGAGACTGCAAAAGAAGTTTCACACATTGTAGGAAGCCACCTGGAACCAGGTTTCATCACGCTGAGTTTATAGCATTCAAAGAGAAGTTTAAAAAGTAAGGTTCAAACTACTGAGACAAGTGGTTGCCATGGCAATATTCTTAACCTGTCCTCCTGTCACTGCAAGGGAATTTGAGAAGAAATATTTAAGTAATGCCCATGAGGCTTCCAAAACCATATATATATATATATATATATATCAGATAAATAGTTAATTCAGTTTCATTTGCCTTAAACCAGTTGCTCTACTGACCTCAGAAGAGGAGGTGTGAAATGCTCAGAAATGCTCTGTGTTGTTGTGAAAAAAAAGAAAAAAAAGAAAGAAAATTTCAAGCATAAATTCGAATGAAAACTTTGATTCAGGAACTAATGGAAATCTGGTGCTCATCAGCCTAGGGGGTCTCTGTGGACTGGGCTGATAGCTCATATGGACATGTCCTGGACCTAAAGTAAGCCAGCATCATCCAGGGAGTACTTCTGGAGGAAGTGCCCCACTGATGGTTTTCACTGAGACTTTTATCAGTTACTTTCAGATTAAGGATGTATTTGTGCTACACAGTTATAGCAGTTTGATGTTTGATTTCTGAGGGATGTAGAATTCTTTGCTAGACAACTCCAGCACTGTAATTCAAACTGCAAATCTTGGGATTTTGTAGGATGAAACCATGCTGTATGAGGTGGAATGGGATGAAGAAGAAGAAGAAGAAGAAGAAGAAGAAGAAGAAGAAGAAGAAGAAGAATAGTCTCTTTGTGATATACAATTTCATACTGCAATAAGGAAGCCTTTTTTCTTATATGGTCTGTGTCTTGACTATTTTGTGCACTGTGAGAACAAAGCCATGTTCAAAGCTATATATAACCAGTTGTCATTTGAAATGTTAACTTGCACATTTGGTTGTGTGATTTACCCTTGTGACATACTTGGATCAAATTTCATAGGATGTATGGCTAGTGTGTATATAAGAGTGTTTGAGATCAACAGAATGAATAAAATTAGAGCCATAGTATGCTTCATTTTCTTCCATTCCATTTTTATGATTAGTTTTAGGGAAAGGATTAGAAAGCATTGCCAAGTGCAGAAAGGTAATAAAACCCAAGGTTATTAAGGGAGGAATTCTGGAGTCACAGTTCTTTGAGAGTCAAAGATCATGTTGACTAGGAACTCATTGGAATTGACAAGTTTCATGAGCAATTTCAGAGGTTGAATGAGGATAGATATTTTGGAAAGATTTACTAGAAAGTATCTGTGAGAGTTTGATTCAAAGTGGCCCATTCCTGTTCATTTTAACTCACTCACCCCCAGTACTGCTATGTTCATGTGTTCCATTTCCATTTTTACTATGTCCAGCTTCACTTGTCTCATGTTCCTCACATTCCACATCCCTAGTTTATGTGTAATGGTGCTTTGGATGCAATTTGCCTTCCTAAGGGTGTCTGCTATTTGTCTTGGCATCTTTCTTGTGCCCTTGACTAATATTGAAAATGTGATATCCCTTTATCTCTCCCTCCTTCCCTTTCTGTTAATGCTCTGATCCTGCCTGTGTCCCACTTGGGGTGTTTCATCATAGGGTTTGCTAGGTGTTGAGGTTACACAAGGAGGGCCACCTACACCTCTTTGTGCACAATGTTAGCTATGGCGTCACTACAATTCACTCCTGTCAGTGACACCCACCACTACTGCTGCTGCCCAGTATCTGTTTGTCTTCCTATATTATTCCTCCCATTGTTTGTTTACTTTCCAATCCATCCCCTTATGTTTGTTTACTTTCCTACTCATCCCCTGGGTTTCCCTCTTTCCCCTCCCTTGTGTCCTCCCCTCTTTAGTCCATCCCCATCCCCACCCCCTCCCTCCTTTAATTTCTTTACTTCTTTCTCTGTGGTTGGGGGAGGGCAGAGATGGCTGGTCACCTTCTTTCTTCCACTTGCCTGCCTGGTCCTCCAGTGGCAGTCTGGCTCACCTGGGGGCAGAGAATGGACTGAGTTGGTGCTTTTCCCCTCTCTCCCTCACCTCTCCGATGGTTCTCTTTGTCCTCCTGCTCAGCTGGGGCGCTATGCTGGATTCAAGCCTTCTTCCCACATGTCTGTTGTTTTCTGATGTTCCTTTAGCAGTGTGTGTGTGTGTGGGGGGGGGGGCTGGGACAATCCAAGCCTTCTTCTTACCCACCTCTTTGCTGTTTCTCAGTGCTCCTTCAGGAATGGGGAAGGGCTAGGATAATCCAAACTTTCTTCTTCCCCACCTCTTTATTGTTGTCCAGTGTTCCTTCAGGAATGGGCAGGGGGGGGGGTCTGAGATAATTCAAGCTTTCTTCTTCCCCACCTTTTTGTTGTTTCCCAGTGCTCCTTCAGGAATGGGGGGCTGGGATAATCCAAGGCTTCGTCTTCCCCACAACTTTGTTCCCAGTGCTCCTTCAGGTAATATGATACCTATTTTAAATATCTGAACCAGTCCATAGAGCCACTATTGGAAGTGAACGACAACAGTCTGCCCCCCTCCCCCTGGCTCTTCCATCCTCAGGAACATACTTAAGAAAAGATGTGGCAAAACTAATCCACAGATGCAATCCAAAATCAGACTGAATCATTTCAGTAAGGCTCCATGGTAAACCTATGAATATCACCATAATCCAAGTATATGCACCAACCACAGAGGCAGAAAGGAAGAAATTGATAGATTCTATGAAGGAGTACAGAAAGAAATTGACAGCACACCAACAAAGGATGTCAAGCTGATCATTGGAGATTGGAACAAAAAAATTGGAAGCAAAGAAGAATCAAAAACAGTAGGCAGATTTGGATTAGACAAAAGAAATGAAGCAGGTGAGTGTCTGATAGATTTTTGTGAAGCCAATAACCTATTCATTGCAAACACATTTTTCATACAACCAGAAAGAAGGCTACACACATGGACATCACCAGATGGTCAACCCAAAAATCAAATATACTATATAATTGGAAGTAAAAGATGGCGGAACTCTATACTGGTGGTCAAGACTAGACTAGGTGCTGACTGTGGCACAGATCACAAACTATTCATAACAAAAATAATAGTAAGATTCAAGAAGAAAACAAAACTAGTGATTTACCAAAATATGATCTAAATAATATCTGAACAGAATTTACTGTTAACATAAGAAACAGGTTCTCATTACTAAGCATAATAGACAGAGAATCAGAGGAACTATGGATTGAAGCCAGGGACATAATCAAAGAAGAATGCAGACAGATACCGTACTTCCAATGAATAAAAAGAAAGAGAAAAAAACCATAGATGACAGAAAAAATACTACAAGCAATAAAGAAAAGAAGAGAAGAAAAACAAAAGGGAGATAGGCACAAACTAAGACTTATGAATGCAACAGTACAATGGCTTGTGTGGAAAGATAAAGAAAATTACTACAATGACCAATGCAGAGAAATAGAAGACAACAACAAAAAGGGAAGAACAAGAGATCTATTTCAGAAGATCTGGGAAATCAAAGGAAAATTCAAACCAAGGACTAGGATGATCTATGACAATAAAAATATCATAATTCAAGATCAGGAAGGAATAAGAAGATGTTGGATGCAATACACAGAATAATTATATAGAAGAGATGAAAAAATGAAGGACACTTGGAATGAAGAGCCATATGAAGATAAACCCAAAATCTTAAAAAGTGAGGTGGAAACTTCAATAAGAGAAATAGTGAAAAACAAATCACCAGGAACAGATGGTATTCCAGTTAAACTGCTGCAATCCACATTGACAGAGTCAACACTAGTGCTAACCAACATATATCAACAGATATGAAAAACAAAACGATAGCCAACAGATTGGAAACGATCACTATACATCCATATCCACAAAAAGGGAGACACAAGAGACTGCAGGAACTATAGGACCATAGCACTGATCTCCCATGTAAGCAAAATCCTGCTCAATATTCTGTGACATAGACTCCAACCATACATGGAAAGAGAGTTCCCAGATGTCCAGGCAGGGTTCAGGAAAGGAAGAGGCACGAGGGATCACACTGCAAACATACAATGGCTAATGGATTGCACCAGGGAATTCCAAAAGAAAATCAGCATGTGCTTTCTAGACTATAGCAAAGCCTTTGACTGCATAGACCATGAAAGGCTATGGAATGCCCTTAAAGACATGGGAATACCAGCACATCTGATAATCCTGATGAGGAATCTGTACTCAGGATAAGAGGCCAGTGTCAGAAAAGAACACAGAGAAACAGAATGGTTCCCAATTGGCAACAGCGTCAGACAAGGCTGCATCCTTTTACACTATCTGTTCAACTTATATGCAGAACATATTATAAGAAAAACAGGCTTGGACACAGAAAAAGGAGGAGTGAAAATAGGAGGAAGGAATATCAACAATCTAAGATATGCAGATGACACCATAAAACTAGCAGAAAACCTCACAGACCTGGAACACCTTTTAAGGAAGATCAAAGAAGAAAGTGCAAAGGCAGGCTTAATGTTGAACATAAAGAAAACAAAAATAATGACCACCAAGGATCTTCACAAGTTCAACCTACACAATGAAGAAATAGAAATAGTAAAAGAATTCCATACCTGGGATCAAACATTGATAGAAATGGGGACTGCAGTCAGGAAATCAGAAGACTAAGAATGGGGAGGGTGGTTATGAAAGGACTAGGAAAGATTCTAAAATGCAAAGATATACAACTCAGCACAAAATATATGGATGTGAGAGCTGGACAGTTAAGAAAGAAAATATGAAGAAAATCAAAACAATTGAGATGTGGTGCTGGAGAAGAGTGCTGAGGATCCCATGGACAGCCAAAAGGCCAAACAAATGGGTCCTAGGGCAGATTAAGCCAGAAACCTCCCTGGAAGCCAAGATGACCAAACTAAGGGCCTAAGCAGACTGCCAGAAATAGTGCACATTAAATTGAGGCACTGCCCTGGCTCAGTGCTAGGGAATCATGGGAACTGTAATTTATTGTGGCACCAGAGCTCTCTGACAGAGAAGGCTCAATGTCCCAGAAAAAAAATACAATTCCCATGACTCCGTAGCACTGAGCCAGGGCAGTGCCTCAATTTAATGTGCACTATTTCTGGCAGCCTGCTTAGGCCTTAAGACTGTTATACTTCAGACATAGCATGAGAAGAGGGGACTCTTTGGAAAAAACAATAATGCTGGGAAAGGTGGAGGGAATTAGAAAGAGAGGAAGGCCACATGCTAGACGGATGGACTCTATTAAGGAGGTCATGGGTATTAAGTGGTTACAGGAATTAAGCAGGCAGTGGAGGACAGAGGGTCTTGGATATGTCTCATCCATAGGATTGCCATGAGTTGAGATCGACTCAAGGGTAGTTAACAACAAATCTGTGAGAATCCATCTGCACTGTAGAAATAATGAAGCTTGACATCACTTTAACTGCCATGGCTCCTTGCTACAGAAGCCCGGGATTTGTAATTTTGTGAGGCACCAGCACTCTTTGGCAGATAAAGTGGTAAATCTTGCAAAACTACAAATTCCAAGATTCCATAGGATGGAACTGCAGCACCTAAAGTTGTGTCAAACTGTATTATTTCTACAATGTAGATGCACCTGAGAGTCACAGAAACAGAAATAGGTTTTAGACTACAATCTATTAGATACACTCAGCTCATGTAGGGAAAACCTATATTCGGTATACCACCTGGATTTGCTGCTTGCCTGGCAATGATAGTCAAGTAACTGAAAGGTCATCATAATATCTCACTGATACCTTCCAGTTTGTCAAATTAATATTTTCAAAGGTTTGTTCTAGATGGTAGTCATGCCATTTGCTGAGGACAAAAGAAACAAGAAGAGAAATATTTGTAATGGTTAAACCCATTTATACTCATAGCATGGAAGGCAACATTCATGAAATGGGAATTTCTCTCTCCTCCCTTTTTTAATACTCAAATATGTGCCCCTTAAAATCTGCTCTGGATGCTCCCCAGCTGTTAAAAGCACATCAGCATCTGGATTCCATTAGCTCCATCAACAGATCAACATCCTTGCCTTTTCCTCATAGCTATAATGGTTGTGTAAGGCAGCAATATAAAAATGTATGCAGAAAACAGAGAAGATGCTGGTGTTTCACAGTCTCATGTACTATTGACTACATGGCATTGTAGTCTCTTTCTGTATGACAGCAGGAATAGAAAATAAGTATCTGGATGGCATGTGTGAACCTGCTGGAAGAAATTACTTTCATTCTAAAAAGATGGATTATAAAATTAATATGAAATGGAGCTAAAGCACATGGCTTAACAAAGAATTAAAATGATAAAATCCTACTCACTTATACCAAAATCCCAGATAAAAGCTATTCTCATAGCACTGGAACAAAAGAAGCGTCTTATAGCAAATCTGACTGTTCATTCATCTAGCACAGTGTTGTCAAGGCAGATGGGGAGCAGATCTGGTGTTTTGCTAGATTTCCTGTGGATGTCAGGGATTGAAACCAGGATTTAGTGAGTTATATTCACAAAGGGCAAATCCAGATTGATTGAAAAGTCCCTGATTTTGTTCCTGTTGAAATAACCTGAGGAACTGGTATAAAAAGTCTCTGATCGTACTGGAAGCTGATAGAAAATGCTCTGGAATAAACAAAACATGTACAGAGCTCCAAAATGAAACTGGAAAGAATAATTAGTTTGGATACACCCTCAGATAGTTGTTTAAGGCACAACAATGCTGTTAAAATAAATAAGTAAGGGCAATCTTATTTGAAGGCAGGGAAAGTAATTTTTTTTGTCAAATCATAACTACCATCAAGCCAGGTACCACGACCATAGTCAGGGATGAAGGGAGGACTACAATTTCTTGCCTATATTTAAGGTTTCATGGGGTGGGGGAGGACCAGAAGGCATAGTGGTTTGAGCATTGGACTATGACCCTGGAGACCAGACTTCAAATCCCTACTCAGATAAGGAAACCTATTGAGTGATCTTAGGCTAGGCACTCTCTCTCAATCTCAGAGGAGGGGAAAGTCAAACCACCTCTGGAAAATCTTGCCAAGAAAACCAAATTGTAGGTTCATTTTAGGGCCTCCATAAGTCAGAAATGACTTCAAGGTGTGCAACAACAATGAGATGAGGAGAGACATTTCTTTTGCAAATAAACTGCTACTTTGGAGAGTAGAGTCCTGTGCTGGTAAGAGAAAGAAATTCAACTCATGTGGCTTTTTGTGAAATGGAGATATTTTAAAAGGGAAATTTCACATTTTGAATTTTTGTTTTCAGATACAAAACTGTCAAGCCTATTATCACCTAGTAGTCCTTTAGTGCCCTTTCACTAATTCCAGATTTCATTTAAAAAAAACAAACAAAAAAACAACTAGCTGTGTTAACTTGTTTCAGACTCTGTTACGATATATACCACCTAAGGCTAACACAGCATGCTTCTGTTCAAATGGATTCTTCTATTCTGTGAGAGTTCATGCCAGAATAAATCTGTTAGACTTTAAGAGGACACAAAACTGTCTATGGTATATAATTCCAGGCAGTGCTTTTTCCATATAATGTGATTCAGACTTATGAAAGAGACCTTTCTTGACTTTCTAGAAGCTGTGAAGAAATGAAAAGGCCTATCATGTCATACTGGTACATTTTACTTTTAAAAGGAGTTTATTTCTTTGAAGTATCTACCCCATACAGAACTCTGGAAACACAGGGAAATAGAGAAGAGAGAGGGAGAGATGATTATTTTATTTCAAATTTTAGTACAGCTTTTGGGTTGGAATCTTTAAACATGTACATTAGGAAATAGCAGCCACTGAACATATACCCCAAAGTAAATTAGCACATATTTATCATATATTATGCTAGTGCCTTCCGAAGTGTTGGGCTATAATTCCCATAATCCTGACCAATAGCCATGTTGCTTGGACCCCAAATACCTACAAGGCACCAGATGACTCTTCCCTGTATATATACTTTAAATCCTTTTTTAAGACGACGGGATTTGCTTCTCAGTTCACATACTTTGAATTGCACTACAGCTATTTAAAAATCACGTTTGTACCTTGCTATTAACCAATTTCATTCAGTTAGTATTAAGTATCTCAATATTTTGTGAAGATGATGAATTAAAGTAGCAGGTTTTTTTTTTAAAGCCCTAAGTAATGCAGACAAATCTTGATTGCGTTGAAATTCTTAATGCATCAACTGAACCAAGTGACTCTGTGCATCAATACCATTATCTTTACATTTTCTTTCACAGGGGAATGGCTCCAATTAAAAATGTGACGAACGCACAGCAAAGGCAAAGCAGTGTGGAAGAAGAAGAAGTGATGCAGTTTTGCATAATTTCCTGACTGCTCTAAATTTCAGTGCACTGTACTCGCTGTACACTTCAGCCCAAAATTCTCTGTCTAGTTTTCTTGAAGGGCTCATGTTCAGACTATTGGTGGGATTGGTGTGTATTAGTTTCACAATACACTAGTATTATATTTTATTGTACTGTAATTTGTGGGTTTGATGTGTATTAGTTTCACTGTGTGGACAACTACACAGTACTCGACTCAGGGAATGAAAAGACAAGAGAAAGTGGGTTGCATACTAAGAAAAGATGTGGCAAAAGCAGTCAGTATATACAATGCAAAATCAGACTGAATCATTTCAGTAAGGCTCCATGGTAAACCTATGAATATCACCATAATCCAAGTATATGCACCAACCACAGAGGCAGAACAGGAAGAAATTGATAAATTCTAAAAAGGAGTATAGGAAGAAATTGGCAGCACACTAACAAAGGATGTCAAGCTGATTATTGGAGATTGGAGTGCAAATGTTGGAAGCAAAGAAGAATTAAAAACAGTAGGCAGATTTAGATTAGGCAAAAGAAGTGAAGCAGGTGAGCATCTGATAGATTTTTGTGAAGCCAATAACCCATTCATTGCAAACACATTCTTCATACAACCAGAAAGAAGGCTACACACATGGACATCACCAGATGGTCAACAGAAAAATTAAATAAACTATATAATTGGAAGTAAAAGATGGCAAAATGCTATACTTGTGGCTAAGACTAGACCAGGCACTGAATGTGGCACAGATCATGAACTATTCATATAAAAAATAAGAGTAAGACTTCAGAAGAAAACAAAACCAGCGATTATACCAAAATATGATCTAAATAATATCTCAACAAAATTTACTGACTACATAAGAAACAGATTTGTATTACTAAGCATAATAGACTGGGAACCAGAGGAACTACGGACTGAAGCCAGGGACATAATAAAAGAAGGATGCAGACAGACACTTTCAATGAATAAAAATAAAGAGAAAGAACCATGGATGACAGGAAAAATACTATAAGCAATAAAGAAAAGAAGAGAAGAAAAACAAAAGGGAGATAGGAACAAACTAAGAGTTATGAATGCAACAGTACAATGGCTTGTGTGGAAAGATAAAGAAAATCACTACAATGACCAATGCAGAGAAATAGAAGACAACAACAAAAAGGGAAAAACAAGAGCTCTATTTCACAAGATCTGGGAAATCAAAGGAAAATTCAAACCAAGGACTAGGACCAATCTATGACAATAAAAATAACATAATTCAAGACCAGGAAGGAATAAAAAGACACTGGATGCAATACACAGAAGAATTATACACAAGAGATGACAAAATGAAGGAGACATTGAGTGAAGAGCCATAAGAAGATGAATGCCAAATTCTAAAAAGTGAGGTGGAAACTGCAATAAGAGAAATAGTGAAAAACAAATCACCAGGAACAGATGATATTCCAGTTAAACTGCTGCTATCCACATTGACAGAGTCAACACTAGTGCTAACCAACATATATCAACAGATATGAAAATCAAATGATGGCCAACAGATTGGAAGCAATCAATATACATCCATATCCACAAAAAGGGAGATACAAGAGACTGCAGCAAGGGCATAGGACCATAGCACTGATCTCCCATGCAAGCTAAATCATGCTCAAAATTCTGTGACATAGACTCCAACCATACATGGAAAGACAGTTCCCAGAAGTCCAGGCAGGGTTCAGGAAAGGAAGAGGCATGAGGGATCACACTGCAAACATACAATGGCTAATGGAGCACACCAGAGAATTCAAAAAGAAAATCAGCATGTGCTTTCTAGACTATAGCAAAGCCTTTACCTGCATAGATCATGAAAGGCTATGGAATGTCCTTAAAGACATGGGGATTCCAACATATCTGATAGTCCTGATGAGGAATCTGTACTTGGGACAAGAGGCTACTCTCCAAACAGAACATGGAGAAACAGAATGGTTCCCAATTGGCAGCCAAAAGGACAAACAAGCCCTAACCCTAGAGCAGATGAAATTGGAAACCTCCCTGGAAGCCAAGATGACCAAACTGAGGCTGTTGTACTTTGGGCACATCAGAGAAGTGAGGACTCTTTAGAAAAAAACAATAATGCTGGAAAAGGTGAAGGGAATTAGGAAGAGAGGAAGGCCACATGCAAGATGGATGGACTCTATTAAGGAAGTCACAGGTATGGGGTTGCAGGATTTAAGCAAAGTAGTGGAGGACAGAAGGACTTGGAAATGTCTCATCCATAGGGTTGCCATGAGTCGAGATAGACTTGAGGGCAGTTAACAACAATAACAGCAAAGTCTTACATGAGCTCTTACAAGTCTGTCCCCTTCTGTTTCTGCATTACTCTTCTTTTATGAGGTGTGGGGGAGGGAAAGGTGCAATCGAGCACAAACATTCAAATGTAGTTTATATGCATATTAGTGTAAAATAGGAGATTTTATATGCACTTTAGCATCAAATAGACATTTCATGCACATTTAGCATAGAATGCACATTTTATATGCATTTTAGCATGAAATAAACATTTTTATAAGGATATGAAATACTTTAAAACAAAAACCTGTACTGCAAAATTTGGACCAATGTAGTATTGGAAAATATCAATATGTTTTGAGCATTCTGTTTATTTGCAAGATATGAATCACTTTAATTCACATCAAAATGTACACCGAACAAAATTCCCAAGCACCCCAATGGGACATCCACTTTTAACATTATTAGTCTGAGAAATGTTAGAGGTTATAGTGCTTCTCTTATTTGCTGGCTAACCTGGAAAGTGTGAATGTCAAGTGAACAGATAATCATTATCCAGTAAAGAAAATGTGCTCTGAACATGTTTAGGGGACTGCTCTTCTTTATTTATGCTTAAGATCATTTTGTATTCCCTAGATTATTGTGATCCCAGACAGATTAAACACTGCCATGGATCTTTGTGGCTATCATATTCTGCAACAGAACTACCAGTTGGTACACTTCAATGAGTTAATGTTATCATAGTAGTAAACCATTCAACCTATGGGTTGAGTTGACATTTCTAGGTTCAATTCATGGGGTTGGTTGTTGATTATAAAACCCTAAGGGCTTGGGACTAGTTAATGTTCAAGTCATTTTTTATTTTTTATTTTTTGTAAAATGGCCTGTCTTTGCTCTAATATAGTAGCAAAATTGCCTCCCTACTCCTAGGGTGCATTTGAGGACAAATTAATTTTAGAGGAGTTATGGACATCTAAAGGAGGTAATAAAGTCCTCAAACTCCCATCAGTTGCCCACCCTGGATTAGGCCATTGGAAGACCCTTCTTCATATAAACATTTCTGCCCAAAATTTTCAACTTCAGAATATTTGCTCCATGTTTTCTAAAGCTGGACAATATTGGGGATCAATTCAAAAAATAATAGAAGGAATACTACAAGTTAAAATTCAGAAAGCTCCCAAAGCCTTTTTGTTAGAAATAATTGATCAGGAAGTAGAAAGAGGGTATGGAAGAATTCTATTCTATATGCTAAGTGGGTGAGGATAGTATATGCAAAAAGGTGGAGGGAAAAAGAAATACTCACTGTATTGGATTGGATCTGGAAATTATATGACTTAATGGAAAATGACAAAGTAACATATTTGATGAAATTTGATTCATTAGGTAAATATAATGAGGAATGGCCTCCAGTAATGGAATACTTGAAGAAGTTCTGAATTCAGAGATCATTTCAAACAAAATAATAAGTAGAATGTGAAAATAACAGGATGTCAAGAAAACAGTATAATCAGATAAGTAAATGAGTTTTGCCGAACAAGATTGAAATGGCAAATCGAAGACTAAGATGTTTATGGTAAATAACGGTTAAATATTTATGTATAAAGATTTCAGAAACAAAGGAAGAA
The DNA here is from genome assembly GCA_026167975.1 of Phrynosoma blainvillii. Taxonomy (NCBI): domain Eukaryota; kingdom Metazoa; phylum Chordata; class Lepidosauria; order Squamata; family Phrynosomatidae; genus Phrynosoma; species Phrynosoma blainvillii. The sequence continues at coordinate 295,705,451 of JANUYF010000004.1, read as the reverse complement.
AGATTAATTTCTAATTAAAAAGAATGTTTTATGTTGTATACTAAGACAAAAGTAGAACTATGTTAAAATAAGAATTTAAAAAGTTGCTGTGATATAAGGAATAGTGGAAAGAAAGGACATAGCCGCTGTTCTAGATTTGGAAGTCTGGCTTTTAATTGTATTGTTTGTTTAATTTTATGTTATGTAATGTGTGCTGTTGTTGTTGTGTAATGTACGTTATATATTTTTATATATTAAACAATCAAGTTTATTTTAAAAAAGGTGGGATGTTTGGGGCACAAATTAGATTTGTCACTGACTTGTCTGAGAGCGAACCTCTGTTTTGGAATCCAAATAAACCATCACTCATTCTGTTTGTAATTTTTTTTGGTTTGGTTTGTCATGGTCCCTTGGTCATGACAAGGGTTTGCCATTGCCAAGCTCTGAGGATGAGAGAGTGTGACTTATGCAAGGTCACCCAGTATTTACATGGCTGAAATGGGATTCGGACCTTGGTCTCCAGAGCCCTAGTGCAATGCTCAAACCATCACATCACACTGGCTTTCTATTATTCTCTTGTTATAGTGGCTTCTATTTTATTGCTGTGTATCTCAAATCAGTTACACTATTAACTGTAATTTAATTAATTGATTTTGTGGGAATTGTCATTTTAAACCTTTGTAAGACACCTTGGGAGGTTGTTATTGATTGTTGGAGTAAATTTTTTAAAAATAAATCTAATATCATTTTTAAATATTTCAGATACATGTATATACATTGGCTAGGCAATAACCAATATTTTCTATAGATATGTATATGTTTTGCACAGAATGAACATAGGTACTCTCCTCCTATTAAAGATCTTCTGGTGCAGTTCTCCAAAATGGTTTGTATCTTCAGTTTCCACTTATGTCAAATGGGATAGCTAACAGCTTGGCTTTTTCTTTTATCCAATGTTCAGACTCATGCTGAATACTAAAACGTATAGAAGATACACAGAACCAAAGGAAATAAACAAGCTATTAGGCACTTTGTCATTCTTTCTTACAAATATTAATGAACAATTCTAATGCTTAAGTGAAGCAAATCCGATTACAGTCCCAGAAATTTAAACAGACACTTTTAGCAATTGCTTTATGCTACAAAACATGGATGCTTTGACACAATTACCTTCTTACCACCGGCTTCAGCAGCAAGACTAATACTGCTAATAACACTAATCATTACCAACACTGTTCAATTCATAATAAGGCAGTTGTTCACTAATATCTATGCATGAAAAGAGGTTTCTTTACAAATTGCCTGGGATCTGAAGAACTGTGCATGGTGCTTGCATATACAGCAAAAAAAATTTTCTGGTCAGTTTTTGACATGGGATGAGATACTCAGTCTGGGATGGAATGCAATATAGGATTCATCCCTGTTTTTCAATCAGGAATATTTGCATGGACATGTGAATTTGTTTGAACCCGATGATGATGATGATGATGATGATGATGATGACGATGACAACGACAACAACAACAGAATAATAGATTTGGAAGAGACCAAAGGGCCATCCAGGCCAACTCCCTGCCATAAGCGATGATATAATCAAAACGCCCCCTATAGATGGTCATCCAGCCTTTGTTTAAAAACCTCTAAAGAAGGAGACTCTACCCCACTCCAAGCAGTGTATTCCACTGTCAAACAGTGGGATTCCACCAAGAAGTACTTCCTAAGGTTTAAGTGGAATCTCTTTTCCTGTATCTTGAATAGATTGATCCATATCTCCATGGAGCAGCAGAAAGCAAGCTTGCTCCATCCTCAATATGCATGCTTCAAGTATTTAAACATGGCTATAATATCACCTCTTAATCTTATCTTCTCCAGTCTAAACATACCCAGCTCCCTAAGCCACAACTAAGGGGGGTTGCAGACTATCAAAAATAGTGTGAATTCAGTCCACTTTTAGGGTTAGGGTTAAGGTTAGGGAATCATGGGAACTGAATTTTATTGTGGCACTAGAGTTCTCTGACAAAGAAGGTTCAATGTCTCAGAAAAATAACAATTCCCATGATTCCCTAGCACTAACCCTAACCCTAAAAGTGAACTGAATTCACACTATTTTTGACAGTCTGCAACCCCCTTTTGTTTCCAGACCTTTTATCATTTTGGTAAAATGATGATGATGTAAGCTGCAGCCCATGAAAGCTTCATAGGCTGGCATTCTGCCTAGGACTAATATCTTCATAAATGGCCTTATGTGTGAACAAAATTGAATTGAATAGTTTCAGAACATGCATATTTATCAAAGGGATACCATGATATTACAATGCATGGGCATCCATTGCATAGTGGAGTGACTGATGCATCATGGCTCAATGTACAACGGACACTGATAAGCATGGGGGTACTCCCTAACATGCATCTGGATGCACCTCAGTGAACATCTGAACATTGGCCAGGACATTCTGGAGCACAACTGGAGTGCCCAATGCACATCAGACATTCCTGATGCACATTGAAGCACTCCTGCCTGTCTGTGAATGCATATCTTAGCAATTCACTCACAGGGCTTCTGGCCTGTTTTGGTGACAGCGCAAGTCCTGGTCCCCAAGAGAGAGTACAGCAGGCAACTGAACATAGGAGAATCCTCAAAGGCATGTGTAGCTCATCATCAAGGATGATATAGCAGCATAGTCAGGCCAGTCCATATCAAAAGTAATAGGGCCACTCTATTCTGCTTTGGTCAGGCCTCACCTGGAATAATCCTGGGTCCAGTTCTGGGCACCACAATTCAAAAAGGATGTGGAGAAACTGGAGCGTGTCCAAAGGAGGGCAACTAAAATGGTGAAGGGTCTGGAAACCAAGCCCTATGAGGAACGACTTAGGGAGCTGGGAATGTTTAGCCTGGAGAAGAGAAGGTTAAGAGGTGATATGATAGCCTTGTTTAAATATTTGAAGGGATGTCATATTGAGGAGGGAACAAGCTTGTTTTCTGCCGCCCCAGAAACTAGGACCCGAAACAATGGGTGCAAGCTCCAGGAAAAGAGATTCCACCTCAACATTAGGAGGAACTTCCTGACAGTAAGGGCTGTTCGACAGTGGAACACACTCCCTCAGAGTGTGGTGAAGTCTCCTTCCTTGGAGGTTTTTAAGCAGAGGCTGGATGGCCATCTGTCGGGGATGCTTTGATTGGGAGCTCCTGCACGGCAGGGGGTTGGACTGGATGACCCTTGTGGTCTCTTCCAACTCTATGATTCTATGATTCTATGAAACACAGTCAAGCAATAAATCCAAACGACAGTCCAAAAGGAAGATCCATAAGCATAGTTTTTTAATGGAGCAAGGTCTGAGGTATCAGGCAACACCAAACAAACAAACAAACAAAAAACAAACAAAACAAAACAAAACACTTCAATTCAGGAATGTTGCGTCCAACAGATAGATTGGTTGTGAGCAACATGTACCCCTGAGGGAGATGTTGGAATTTATGGTCTGTTGTCAGCATGCAGCTGTTCCCTAATTAACCACCATAGCTCCTCTTTTTTTCTCCATCATTCTGCTATGGCATGGTAGCCAGCATGATATCGTGGTTTGAGTGTTGGATGATGACTCTGGGGATCAGGGTTTGATTCTGTACTTGAGCATAAAAACCCACTGGGTGACTTTGGGCAAGCCACACTCTCTCAGTCTCAGAGGATGGCAATGGCAACCCACCTTAGAAGAAACTTGCAAAAAACAACATCATCATGATAGAGTCGCCTTAGGGTTGCCATAAGTAAAAAATGACTGGGAGGCACGACAACAACAAAAGTGCTGTTAGCTCTGTGTCTTGCTGCTCAGAAACTGCCATGCCTTCTTGGCCCTCACTAGCATGGCATTCTGTTTCCTCTTGGCCCACTGCCTCAGTATCCGAGTCTGAGCCTTCGGGGTATGGCATAACAGTTTCATTGTGTTTCTGCAATGTAGCTATGGATTTATAAAGTTACAAAATATAGAGAGTGATGTAGAATCTCATTCATAGTCTTTATATTGCTACAGGAGCTTTCACGATGATGACCCTAATCATCATCATTGCGCTAGCAATTTATGAAGTGTTTATTATTGTTCTTAGATAACTAACAATATTGTTGTTATTAGCCTCTTTCTAGACAAAGCCTTTCTAGACAGAGAACTTAATCTATAGAGTAAGAATCCTGCCCATTCTGCTCATCCCTGATTTGGCTGTAGCTATTGTTATTTGTTCCTTTGTTTTTTGTGTTATTAATTTAAATGTGTTTTAAATTGTCATTATTTAATTGTATTTTGAGGGGGTGGGTGGGTTTGTGGGATATGAATGCATATTTTAAAGTTGTAAGCCACCCCAGTTGCGTTACACAGAGGGACAGGATAATAATAATAATAATAATAATAATAATAATATAATTCTATATCTTAACTTTTGAATAGTTTCTTCAAATTTCATCCACTTGCCAGATACAGCAATTAAAAAAAAAATTAAACAAGCAACAAGTTTCTGGTGATCTATCTACTTACCTATCTACCTACCTACCTACCTTCATTCCGATAGAATTATTGCTTTTTACCATTAGGGTACTTTTTTTGTCTGCCACAGGCACCAGATCCTGTCTGTTCTTGGAAGCTAAGCAAGGTCAAGCCTGATTAGTACTTGGGTGGGACACTGCTAATGAATACCATGTACTATGAGCTATATTTCAGTGGAGGTAACTGGCATAACCACCTCTGAGTTTTCCTTGCCTAAGAAAACTCTATGAAATTCATAAGGTTGCCATAAATTGACAGGTGACTTTAACATACTGAAATAGAAAAAACAAAAAAAGACCCATGTTGTCTGTCAGAGAACCACAAGGCAGCAAAAGTAGAAGTGATATGCTTTGAATATTAGTAGCTTAGCCCCATATGAGGTGAAATTAACATTTTATCCATGGGTTTGGTTGTGAAGGTAAGAGATATTGAAATTATCATTGGGGACAGAATATACAAGAAATATACATGATACCCTAACTCTGACCTTCATGATCAATAGCACTGGAACTCTCAGGGGGTGAGAAAACAACCCACAATTGACCCACATTTTTTAAAAAATCTTAGTAACTACAGTTTAAAGAATCAGAACAATAAAACACAACAATAGAACAAAAAAAAGTGACAGTAAGCTTCTTGACATACTGCATAAGCCCCATGGGAACTGCTGTCCCCATAGTTCCTCTTATATTACCTTTGCTATGTGTGAAAGTTTTCACCCATATAGATATTTGTGATGTATTACATAACATGTAAGCTCCAGGCCTTCCAAGAGGGTATTTTGTAAGGTAAATAAACCAGGCATCAGGACAAATCATATGATAGAATCATTTATGTTAGCAGTAGACACACTTGGGCCTTTATGTTTACAAATCCTACAAACCATTAGCCACGCTGGATAGGGTGGATGGAAATTGTATGTCAAAACATTAGGAGGGCTGAAGCTTTCTCACTTCTTCTTCGTTGTTGTTATTGTTGTTAACTGCCTTCATGTCAATCTCGACTCATGGCGACCCTATGGTGAGACATCTCTAGGCCCCCCATCCTCTACTGCTCTGCCCAGCTCCTGCAAACTCACATTTGTGGTCTCTTTAATAAAGTCCATCCATCTAGCGTGTGGCCTTCCCCTCTTTCTACTTCTCTCCACCTTTCCTAACATTAATGTCTTTCCCAACTATTCATGCCTTTTCATGATGTGTCCAAAGTATGACAGCCTAAGTCTTGCCATCTTGGCTCCTAGGGATATTTCTGGCTTGATCTGCTCTAGGACCCATTTGTTTGTTCTTTTGGCTACCCCATGTGATATTGTACCAGGAAAGATCCAATTATGGAGGCAATCGGATTCAAATGGGTGAAGAAATGATAAAAGAAATAAAGCTAAGGTGGCTGTTATTCTTACAGTAATTGAATGGTTGTCTGGTTCAAAAGAAAAAAGAAAGAGGACCTGGAGAGCAAGTGTAGTGCAGTGATTTAAGTGTTGGACTATGACTCTGGAGACAAGGGTTCAAATCCTACTCAGCCATGAAAACTGACTGGGTGACCTTGGGCAAGTCATACTCTCTCAGCCTCCAAGCAAGACAACAGCAACCAGCCTCCTGAACAAATCCTGCCAAGAAAACCGTGTGATAAGACCGAAGTTGGAAGTTACTCAAAGGCACACAATAACAACAAAGGAGACTTGAAATCTATAATCTGTCTATGGATAGTGGACCAAGCCTACACACTGCCTAGTCCTTCCCACCATGGAAAGATGACAGTAGTCATTTCCAAAATTGCATCCACACATATGAAACAGAAACAGAAGAGTCACATGTTATGTCAATCTATGCAATCTTTTGTCCTCTTTCTCAGTAATGCACAATTTGCTGTCCTGGACAGGGATCTAGGAATATAGCTAAAACCCATCTAGTGTGTTTATAGCAGGTGAATGATGGGATTCACTGGGAACAGTATAGATCAAATCTGATGCTCAGAGGAGGGAATTACAAGTAGTTTAAGCTATACCTGTTACGAGCAGCTCACAATCTTTTTGGCTTGGAGAGTTGACTGATGCAGGAAGCACAAAGGGGCATTATTGTCTGATTTCACTCTGGGCAATTTGTTGTCAAGGAAAGTCACCAGATAATCCCACTGTGCCACCACACTCCTGCCATAATGCCTGAGAGTTATAGTGTCACAGTGCTTCAGTGAAATGACACTGTTGCACTTTAACATGATAACTAAGAAATTTGTAAAGAAAAAAGATGCTTTTCAAACCATGGGATCATTTCAGCAGACCATGCTTCAATTCCAAAAAATCTTTGGAAGCTTCCTAGTACAGATCTACAAAAATACTACAAAAAATACTACAAAAAATACTACAAAAATACCACAGACAGAATGGAACAAATGGACATAGAAAAGACAACAGCCAGCAAATCCTAGCAAAACATAAGGTACTATATCATGCTTCTTTAGACTAGATATTAGATTGCTCTGGTAGAGCCCTATGATGCAGCATGCCTTTGAACAACGTCAAGTATTCATGTACTCACTGTATCAGTAAATTCTTACCTGATTACCTTTGGTACATGACACTGTTTGTGGCAGGCAGACTGTAGAAAAATTATATTTTGGATTACAACTCCCAGAATCTCCCAGAGAGCATGGCCACCTGTGCTAGGAAATTTGGGGAGCTATATTCAAAAAAAGTAACTTTTACTGGCTCTGATGCTAGGTAGCTTGCTAGGCTGCTACCCGGATCAAGTAACTGAGCAACTTGATCACAACCTAAAATAGGCTTTTGTCTGGATGCAAACTTGCTTCACAGATAATAACTCTCAGACCTAATTTGCTTTGCTGCAGTGTGGCTATATTGTTCTTAAAACCTCTAAGAGACTTTGGGAGAGACCTTGGTACATTATTATGAAAAGGTTATTTTTCAGTAAAACCTCACTAATTACATTTTCCTGGCCCAATTTTGCTTTAATCTTTTGTTTCTCTTCAGCTAGTGCTCACGAGGTTGTAGGGTCCTGAACATGTCTTTGAATTATGTTTTCTGGAACACAAAGTAAAAATTGAGAAGGCAATGATTTTTAGGTTTGTTGCTGGCCTAACTTTGGAGCTCATGCATAAACTCATTTTATCCATTAAAGGTAGTCCAAGTACTCTGTTCTGTTCACATTGTGGTCAACAGGTTGTCCATGGGAAGCTCATAATGAAGATACAGATTTTTCTTTTTTATAACTTTAAATTTATTCATATTCAAAAAGGATCTCAGTTACATACTATAATGTTCCAGTATAACAAAAGCAGAAAAAAACCGACAAAAGAAGGAAAAATAATCACACCAGTAGTTGTCCTCTGCCCTTGAGTTAGCGCCAACTCATGGTGATCCTGTGGATGCGACACCTCCTAGAATCCCTATATTCCACTGCTCTGCTCAGTCCCTGCAAACCCATGACTGTGATTCCCCTTATTTGGTCCATCCATCTTGATTGAGGTCTTCCCCTCCTCCTTCTCCCCTCTACTTTCCTAGCGTTATTGTTTTTTCTAGTGATCCATGTCTTCTCATTCTGTGGCAAAAGTATGACAGCCTCAATTTGATCATTTTGGCTTCCAAGGAGAGTTTGGACTTGATCTATTCAAGAACTTTGTTTGACTTTTTGGCTGTCCACAGTATCCTAAGCACTCTTCTCCAGCAAAAATGTGTTGATTTTCTTTCTGTTGCTTCCTTCACTGTCCAGCTCTCATATCCATACATGACGATGGGGAATACTATTGCCCGGACGATTCTGATCTTAGTGGTCTGTTCTATATCTCTGCTCTTCAGGATCATAGAATCATAGAGTTGGAAGAGACCACAAGAGCCATCCAGTCCAACCCCCTGCCATGCAGGAACTGAAAATCAAAGCATCCCCAACAGATTGCCATCCAGCCTCTGTTTTAAGACCTCAAAAGAAGGAGACTCCACCACACTCCGAGGGAGTGTGTTCCACTGTCAAACAGCTCTCACTGTCAGGAAGTTCCTCCTAATCTTCAGGTGGAATCTCTTTTCCTGTAGCTTGCATCCGTTGTTCTGGGTCCTGTTCTCTGGAGCAGCAGGAAAGTTAGCTCCCTCCTCAATATGACATCCCTTCAAATATTTAAACAGGGCTATTATATCACCTCTTAACCGCTCTTCTCCAGGCTAAACATACCCAGTTCCCCAAGTCGTTTCTCATAAGTCATGGTTTCCAGGTTCTTCACCATTTTAGTTGCCTTCCTCTGGACACGCTCTAGTTTTTCAACATCCTTTTTGAATTGTGGTGCCCAGAAATGGACACAGTATTCCAGGTGGGGCCTGACCAAAGCAGAATACAGTGGCACTATTGCTTCCCTTAATCTAGATACTATACTTCTATTAATGCAGCCTAAAATTGCATTGGCCTTTTTAGCTACAGCCTCACACTGTTGATTCATGTTCAACTTGTGGTCTACTAGGACTCCTAGATCCCTTTCACACATAGTCTCATTAAGCCAGGTGTCCCCCATCTTATATCTATGCATTTCATTTCCCCCCCCTAAGTGCAGTACCTTATATTTCTCCATTTTGAAATTTGTTAGCTTTGGCCCAGCTTTCTAATCTATTAAGATAATTTTGAATTTTCATCCTGTCTTCTTGGTTATTAGCTATTCCTCCTAATTTGGTGTCATATGCAAATCTGAGAAGCATGCCCCCTATTCTTTCATTCAAGTCATTAATAAAGATGTTGAATAGCACTGGGCCCAGGACAGAACCCTGTGGCATTCCACTGGTCACTTCTCTCCAGGATGAAGAGGAGCCATTGCTGAGCATTCTTTGGGTTCGGTCAGTCAACCAATTACTAATCCACCTAACAGTTGTATTGTCTACCCCACATTTTATTATCTTGGTTGCCAGAATATCATGGGGGACCTTGTCAAAAGCCTTACTGAAATCAAGATATGCTATTTCCCCCGCATTCCCTTCATCTACTAAGCTGGTAATTTTATCAAAGAGAGAGAGAGAGAGAGAGAGAGAGAGAGAGAGAGAGATCAGATCAGTATGGCATGACTTGTTTTTGAAAAACCCATGTTGACTTTTAGTGATTATGGTATTCCCTTCTAAATGTTCACAGACTCTCTGTTTAATGATCTGCTCTAGAATCTTTCTTGGTATTGATGTCAGACTAACTGGACAATAGTTGTTGGGATCCTCTTTTCCCCCCTTTTCTAGTTCACCACTGGGGACAACAAAACTTGAGCATCCACAGATTTTGGGTGGTGGTAGGGTCTGGAACAGCTCCCCCATGGATACCAAGGGCCAACTGTACATTTTTCTTTCAAATGTTTCAAGTCTTGTTAGATCTTCTATTAGATCATGGGTGGAGAAAACTTATCTTTCCAATAATGAAGTATTAACCTTTTAGCAGTCAAAAGGGTGTGAAAAATCCACTTCTGTCATCCATTTGTTAATTACCATTTGTTAATTTCACTATAAGTCAACATGGGTTCCTCAGAAACAAGTCATGCCAGCCTAATCTGATGTTTTTTTAAAAATAAAATTAACAGCTTGGTAGATGAAGGGAATGCTGTGGATATAGCATATAGTAATTTCAATAAGGCATTCAACAAGGTCCCCCATGATATTTTTGCAAATAAACTAGTAAAAGATGGGATAGACAATGCTACTTGTAGCTAGATTTGTAATTGGTTGACCAACTGAACTAAAGGGTGTTCACCAATGGCTCTTCTTCATTCTGGAGAGAAGTGACCAGTGGGGTGCCATAGGTTCTCTCCTGGGCCCAGTGCTATTCAGCATCTTTATCAATTACTTGGATGCATGCATAAAGGGTATGCCTATCAAATCTGCAGATGACACCAAATTAGGAGGGGTACCTAATATCCAGGACAGGATCAAAATTCAAAATGATTGTATTAGATTAAAAAGTTGGCCCAAAACTAACAAAATGAATTTCAACAGGGAGAAATACAAGACACTATATCTAGGCTTAAAAAACTGAAATACCCAGATGGGAGGACTCATGTATGGACAACAATACATGTGAAAAGGATCTAGGAGTGCTAGTAGGCTGCAAGTTAAACATGAGTCAAGACTATGAAGCAGCAGCTAAAAGGGCCAATGCAATTCTCGACTGCATCAATAGAAGTATAGTGCCTAGATCGAGGAAAATAATAATACCACTCTATCCTGCTTTTGTCAGACACCAATGGGAATACTGTGTCCAGTCCTGGGCACCACAATTCAAAAATCATGTTGAGAAGCTGGAACATATCCAGAAGAGGGTAACCAAAATGGTGAAAGGTCTGGAAAGCATATGCTATGAAGAGAGGCTTAGGGAACAGAGTATGTTTAGCCTGGAGGAGAGAAGGTTAAGAGGTGATATAATAGCCCTGTTTAAATATTTGAAATGATGTCATACTGAAGATGAAATAAGTTTTTTTTTCTGCAGTTCCAGAAAATAGGACCCCAAGGAATGGATTCAGGTTACAACAAAAGAGATTCCACCTCTACATTAGATAAAACTTCCTGACAGTAAGACTTATTCAACAGTAAAATATGCTGCCTCAGAATGTGGTGGAGTCTCCTTCCTTGGAGATTTTTTAAATATAGGCAGGAGTGCTTTTATTGTGTGTTCCTTCATGGCTGGGGTTGGACATGATGGCCCTTGAGGTCTCTTCCAACTCTATATGACTCTATGAAACAGGCAAATTGTTCAAAAGAACATGCACATCCCTGAATATCAAGGAACTTTCCAAAACTAAATTTACTCATGTGATCACTTAATGTAGCCACTATGAAATAACACCCAAACATATGTGCTAAGGAAGCATTAGTAGCATTACATCTCCAACAATTTGCTGATTTAGAATGCCCTTTCTTAAATATACATTGTGGTGACTAATATATCCAAAAGAGCAGTTTCTGCTATATAAGACATAGTTGGAGATCTATAGTCAAAGTAATCCTAGATATTAAAACTTTGGCCATTGATTAGTCAGAACTGGATATTCCAGTTCTCTCTTCCTTTCTTGCATGTCATATTTATTTAAAGATAACAGAAATTTATATATATATATAAATTGTTGGTTTGCATACTTGGTTGGCCTCAATTGACGTATCTAATATTAAAGGAACCTTGGATGCACCTAAAGCTGCAGGGCCAAATCTTGATTTTGACAAATGGCTCTGTTGTAAATATTGTCATTTAGTGTTGATAGAGTTAGTTTAAACTGCTCCTGAAAAATTTATAAAAAGGGAAAAACTCATCATTAATCACAAGTATCTGATTTAAGTTAACAATCCCATTATTGGCCTACATCTTTCATAAAAATGGTTCCTTACCAATTCTGAATATAGATTCCCCCATAAAGTCAATTTGGCATATGTATACGGGTCAAACTGAAGTTGATGAGACATTATTTGCCACACAGTTCTAACTGCTCAAATGGTTGGCAAAACCTGACCTTTTAAATGACATGAGAACCAAGTACAATCCAAGTACTGTGCCAGAAATGAAGACTCCAAGGCATCTAAGAAGATCTGGAAGGATGAATCCCCACTTGATTGAAATTTGTATCCTTTTCCTTGAAATTCTAGGAGAAGATGAGCCCCTAAAAATCTCCTGAATAATGCATTTACGGTAGTTTTTGAAAATACTTGCAAAGTATAAGTAGATTTCCATGAGTAACACAAGCAATTCTAGGTACAGTTGTCCTTCGCTGTTCGTAGACAAGTCCATGGTCTTGCTCTTTTTGGGGAGGGACAAGTGGCTATATGTAAAATGGCTGCATGCACCATTAGCTTCAATGGGGCTTGAATATTAGCGAGCTGCCATTTTCATGGGGCTGGGCGGGGTAGAATGGGTCCCCCACGAATTGGGAGGGGAACTGTGTAACATTCATTCTAATTATGTTTATCTTATACCACAGATTCATATTTATACCCACCAATCTCTGGTTAAATGCCTGTATTGGAGCCACTCACTCATAAACCACAAGGCTGCGAGTTCAATACTAGCCAGGGCTCAGGCTAGACTCAGGCCTGCATCGTTCCGAGGTCACTAAAATGAGTACCCAACTGTTGGGGGGCAATGAGCGTACAGTTGTAAACTGCTTAGACACCCCATAGCACGTTATGAAGCGGTATATAAATGAAACTGCTTTGCTTTGCTAAATGTTATACAATATCTTTTATCAGCTAAATCATATTAGTTATGTGAGATAAATCCCTATCTGAATAAATAATAGAATTTGAGCAATATTGAAATTGCCACAGTTGAAATATACTAGCAATAGCAATAGTATTTACATTTCTATATTGCTTATCATTGAATTCAGCACTGTCTAAGTGGTTTACAATCTGTAAACTAATTGCCCCTAACAAGCTGGGTACTCATTTTATGACCTACAAAAGGACAGAAGGCTGAACCAACCTTGGAACATCTGGGATTGAACTCACAACCTTATGGCTGCAGTACTGACATTTAACCACTGTGCCACCAGAGTTTGTCTCCCACTGGCAGTGTTTTTGACTTGGACCAGTAAATTGAATACCCAAGATTATTAATCAACTGTATAAAAAAACTGTATAGAGATTGAGTGCTGGGTTTTTGAAATGAACACCAAAAGATCATATGCAAAAAGAATGTTATTAGAGGTTTTTAAACAGAAGCTGAATGGCCGTCTTTTGGCAGTGCTTTGATTATGCATTCCTGCATGTCAGGAATGTTGGACTGGTTGGCTCTTGGAGTCCCCTCCAATTTCATGATTCTTTGACATGCACAAATTAGTTGATCTTAGAATTGTGTCTAACAATAATCTGTGCTCTTGGAGATATGTGTATGTATATGCGTGTGTGTATATCTCTCTCTATATATATCAATTCATGTTTTAAATTATTTTAATTGGTTTTATCTGTTTTTAACTTGTTCAATTGTTTAATACCTTTTAGTATTTACACAGTTTCAAATTAGTTATTGATTGGTTTTACAAGTTTTGCAAAATGAGTCTCCCTTATCCAGAATTCCAAAATGCAGAATAATCTCAAAACCAAACCTATTTTGTTGGGGGGGGGGGGGGAAGGGGGCTGAGTCAGTGATGGTTCAGTGTACACAAATTTTGTTTCATGCACTAAATTATGAAAAAATATTGCATATTGCTAAAGAAAGCACAATATACAAACAAACAAACAAACAAACAAACATATAAATAAATAAATAAATACAGTTGATGGATTCTGCATCCACAGATTCAACTATCAATAGCTTAAGAATTAAAAAAAAATATCCAAAAAGCAAACCTTGATTTTGCCATTTTATATAAGGGAAATTATTTTACTATGCCATTGTATACATGGGACTTGAGCATACATGGATTTTGGTATCCATGGAGGGTCTGTAACCAATCCCCTGGGGATACAAAAGGCTCACTATATGCCACTATTAAAACCATGTTCTACCAACTGCAACAACAACAGATATAATTATAGGACAATCTTTCATAAAGTAAATAGGAACTTTATTTATAACATGTTATCAGAAAAAAGGGAACACATTGCATCTTTTGTTTTTATTGGCTTCTGCCCATTGTGTATAATGAATTTTAATCTGTGGTAAGAATCGGCTACAGAATATTCACAGAGCAGCTGTTCAGAGACAATTAAATTTAAAGCCATGTGTTTACTACAGTATGTGAATTCACACTGAAGAAGGGGTGGGGGAGGTAATTTAGGGATAGGGTGTTCATAAAGAACAGTACAAGAAGTCAAGGGAACCCATGCTTTAGCCTGTGTTATTCCACAACATGTATAAATTGCAATCCTGTACAGCTCAATATTGCACAATAGTTCCACATGCAGACCTATAAGACACCCTGGTGGTACAGTGGTTAAAATGCTAGTACTGGAGCCACAACATTTGCACTATTTCTAGCAGTCTGCAAAGGCCCATTGTGAGTTTGAACCTGGGGATCCAAGGGACTCAGCCTTCCATCCTTTCATAGGTTGGTAAAATGAGTACCCAGCTTGTTGACGGAATTGGCTTACAGATTGTAAACCGCTTAGAGAGTGCTGAGTACACTATTAAGCAGTATAGAAATGTAAATGCTATTGCTAAATGCTATATATAGGGCCATATATATAGCCCTCTAGATGTATCATCTAACCTGTGAGGCCTCCACACATGCCATTCCATGCCTTGTGTGAAGTTGACAGAGAACCATCTGGATATGCCTGTGTTGCCAGATGCAAAATGATTAGATTGTCACTGAGATCTGCTGGGGTCCCCTGGATATCTTAATGGTTTGGTAATAATTTTGTTTGTGGCTAGAGGACATAGCCAGACATTTCTATGATCCTGCCCACTCTGTACAAGGCACAAAATGGCCATATGATAGTGCTGGACTTCAGAGGCTGTATGGCAAGTGCAGAGGGGGGCTTTGGGTGGTGTGGAAGGAGAAAAGAAATAAAAACCTCTACAGTGCCCCCAAAAGGACATACACAGGCACAAGGGAAAGGTACATATGCCAGTAATGTGTTGCCAGCTTTAGAAAGCAATAGACTTTACAAGCACATCAGTACTTAAAAGGTATCCTGTAGCTAATGGAAGAAAGTACTTACTCAATAATGCAAACATCCTTAGGTCTCTGCACTTGTTATTCTGAATTTCTCTATACCTCATCACAAGGAAATATGTTGGGATTAACAACAGATTTATTTAAGGAGGGCTGCCCAGAATATACCCTGTTAGAATTCATTTGCTACCATATGTTGGTCATTAGAAATCACCTCCCCATTACCCTCTGCAAACATGCTGTTGCCCCAACTGTAAGCAGATCTTTTGTGGGTTAGAGGCTATGTTAAAATCTACAAGCTTCCATCACCCTAGAGGTATAATTAAGATTGCAGCAAGAGAACTATTGATTGGCTACCAATTGATGAAGTTAAGTTGATTGGTAAGTGAATTAGATTTGGAATGATTTGTGGCTCTTTGCCTAGGGACCCCTTAAAGATTTTGTGTTCAGATTATGCATTTATTGATATAGTGAAATAAAGAGAAACAGAGCAAATGAATAATCAATGATTGCTAGAAGATGTAAAATGGCTATTCAAACCATTCTTCAGTATAAATGGGGAAAGTGTGGTTCTTCAGATGTTGTTGGACTACATTTGGCATCTCTCACTATTGGTTGTTCTGATTATAGCTGACAGGAGATACAGTTCACTAATATCTAGAGGTCATTACAATTGAATATATTTATTTATACTAAGCATGGGATCTTTTAAGAAATCTCTACCATTGTATAAAGTAAACATAAGTAAGCTTGAAGATGCATATATAATTCAATTTTTCTTAAACATGGTATCACTTTTATAGTTCAGTCAGGATTGGGATCCCTTCTTCTACCTGTACCATCACCATTTTCTCAAGCTTCTTTTTCATTGATGTAATACAGTTGAGTAACTTTATTCCTTATCTGATATATATATCAGGTCCTTCTTGAATTAGTACCTTAAATTTAGTTGGTTCATATCTTCTCTCAGCTGTTCTCTCATCTGTGTTATTTCTTCCAGAATCAACTGATTTAAGTCTATCTTAATTGGATAATCCACTGGGCCCCTTCTTATCCCTTTATTATGCAATCAAAACACAGCATATATTGTGCTATATTACAAAGCAGGATAGTCCTCAGGTACAGACCTTCTGTTTCTTAAGAAGAATTTATTATAATCATTGTGATCCTTTTCTCAGGATCTTTCCATGTAAATTGCAAAAAACAGTTTTGTCAACCTGTAACAATACCATAACAGTTGCATTGAGGAGATGCCCTAGAAGATGGTGACATGTCTCCTTAATTAAGCCCCTGGGAAGTGATTTAAAAACAAGGGCTTGTTTATGCAATATACCTATAAATACAATCATCCCTCTGGATTTGTTGACTTCCCATTCACATTTTTGAATTTCCATGGACAGGAAGCCAGTTTTCCATTTCTGCGGGAGGGTCCCAGAATGAATTGGGAGGGGTGACTGTATTTGCATTAAGGAAGTTTGGACAAATATTTATATACCTGATTAAAGGTGTATCTTGAAGTGAATGATGCTTGATTCTAAGAAGGTAGTTGTGACATGGATCCTGGGTTTTATTCCAGTGAATGCTGAAAAGTGTTGCAAAGTGTGTAGGAAGAAATGTTTATCTTTATAAACAGAGATATGCAGAAGAGATTTTCCAGATAGGATAATAGGCCATTGTTTGCCACTTCATGTCTGCCATGTACCTACAGAATCGACTTTCTTCTTACACTACTTGTCACACAACATATTTAGTATATTGGCCTTATAATGGAAAGATCACATTTTAATTTTTAATTAAATATTCAGGTCATATAAAAAGACAATAAAGAAGTTAAACAAAAAGAAATAAAAATAGAAAAAAGGAAACCACATGTATATCCTTTTATAAATATACAAAGTCACTGGTAATACCATATACACAGGGTTTTTTTTTTTTTTTTAAATCTCTAGGTAGGACCTCTTCTTTAACTTTTATCTTCTTGATTATTTCTTTGTTTCCTGCTTATGTTTACCTACCCGTTCTTTCATATCTATCTTTTCCTTTACAGCCTTCATGATATTCTTTAGTCAACTTGCTCATTTTCTCTAACCTTCTCATTGACATATTTCATCTGTTGTTACTTTTTCCTACTTGTTCCTTCATATCTCATAGAATCATGGAATCATAGAGTTGGAAGAGACCACAAGGACCATCCAGTCCCAACCCCCTGCCATGCAGGAACTCAAAATCAAACCATCCCCAACAGATGGCCATCCAGCCTCTGTTTAAAGACCTCCAAAGAAGGAGACTCCACCACTCTCCAAGGCAATGTGTTCCACTGTTGAACAGCAATCACTGTCAGGACGTTCCTCCTAATGTTGAGGTGGAATCTCTTTTCCTGGTGCTTGCATCCGTTGTTCCGGGTCCTATTTTTGGAGCAGCAGAAAACAAGCTAGCACCTTCCTCAATATGACATCCCTTCAAATATTTAAAGAGGGATATCATATCCCCTCTTAACCATGTCTTCTCCAGGCTAAACATACCCAGTTCCCTAAGTTGTTCATTGCATTGGTCTTTTTAGTTGCGGCATCACACTGTTGACTCATGTTCAACTTGTGGTCTACCAGGATTCCTATATCCTTTTCACATGCAGTCTCATTAAGCCAGGTGTCCCCCAGATTAGTCTAACTTGACTTGTTTTTGAGAAACCCATGTTGACTTTTTGTGATTATGGCATTCCTTTCTAAATATTCATAAACTCTCTGTTTAATGATCTGCTCTGGAATCTTTCTCGGTATTGATGTCAGACTAACTGGACAATAGTTGTTGGGATCCTCTTTTTTCTCCTTTTTGGAGATGGGGACAATGTTTGCCCTCCTTCAGTCTTCTAGGACTTCTCTTGGTCTCCAGGAGTTCTCAAAGATTATTGCCAGTGGCTCTAAGATTATATTTGCCAGTTCTTTTAATATTTTTTGGATATAGTTCATCTGGTGCTGGAGACTTAAATTCATTTAGGTTAACCAGGTATTCCTGTACTACCTCTTTACTTATTTTGTGCTGCATTTCCCCTATTGTGTCCTCTGCTCCATTTTCCTCAGGTTGAGCATCCTTTTCCTTTTGTGAGAAAACTGAGACAAAGAAGGTGTTGAGTAGCTCTGCCTTTTCTCTGTCCCCTGTTAGAATTTCTCCATCTTCTCTGCACAGTGGTACTACCATTTCCTTCTTCTTTCTTTTGCTACAGACATACCCAAAAAGCCCTTTTTATTTTCTTAACCCTTCTAGCAAGCCTGAGCTCATTCTGTGCTTGGGCTTTCATGACTTTACCCCGACATGTGCTGGCTATGTGTTTGAATTCCTCTTTAGTGATTTTGCCCCCTTTCCATTTCTTATACATCTCCCATTTAAAACCTAGTTCAGTTGAAAGTTCTTTTGTCATCCAACCCAGTTTCTTGAGACATCTCCCATTTTCCCTGCTCGTTGGAACAGTTTGAGATTGTGCCTTCAGTATCTCCCTTTTGAGAAACTCCCATCCATCCTGAACTCCCTTCTCCTTTAGTATTCCTGACCATGGGATCACTCCCAATGTTTCCCTAAGTTTATTGAAATCAGCTCTCCTAAAGTCTAGAATGAGTGTCTGACTATGCCTAGCTTCTCCTTTCCACTTCATACGAAACTCCAGGAGAACATGATCACTCCCACCTAAGGATCCCACCACTTGCACTCCATTTACCAGGTCATTACTGTTGGTTAGGATCAGATCTAAAATAGCTGATCCCCTTGTTGCTTCTTCCACCTTTTGGACAATGAAATTGTCTTTGAGGCAAGTGAGAAATTTGCTAGACCTTGAAGTATTGGCTGAGTTTGACTTTCAGCAAACATCAGGATAGTTGAAGTTACCCATCGCTACTACATCTCTCCTTTCTGGGTGTGTGGTCATCTGCTCTAGAAAGGCATCATCTAATTCCTCAGTCTGACTTGGGTGTGTGTAGTAGACTCCCACAATAACATCCCTGTTGCTTCTTTCCCCTTTAATTTTGATCCAGATGCTCTCCACCTGATTTCCTGGATTTAAGTCCTGGATCTCTTCACAGGTGTAAACATTCTTGACATATAATGCTATTTCTCCTCCTTTCCTGTTTGGCCTATCTATCTATCTATCTATCCTTTCTTATCCTTTATGGTAATCTTCTATCTACTTGCTCATCGTCTTCCTTCTCACTTTCTTGTATCTTCTCATCAATGTACTTTGACCTTCATTACTTTTACTGATCATTCCTTCATATCGGTCTTTCCCTTTTTATCCTTCATGGTAATTTTTGATATACTTATTCATCACCTTCCTTATCACTTCGTATATGAAAGATCATATTTTTGAGCCTTTAACAGTATGGTCCTATTCATTTTGCTTGGTGTCACTGTGTTCAATGGATCTTATTCCCAAATAAGTGTGCATTGGATTACAGCCTAGGATTTTTTTTTTTTTTGTGGATTCCCCAAAGTTTGGGGTGGGGATGGGTGAAGTGTGCCTCCATAAGCTTTTTTTTTGTGGATTGCTAATCCTTCCCCAACTTCTGCACACTAAGTATTTTCTGGAAAAAGTAAAATGCAGTTCAGGCAAGTGGGCTAGATACTTCTATGTTGTCTTCCAAACCACAAATCTCAGGATTCCATTGGACTGAACATTGGCAGTTAAAGGAATATCAATCTGTTATATTCTTGAAGTTTGTATACACCATTCATCCTCCATACTTGAAGATGTATATGGGTAGATGGAGAAAAGAGAATAGACTTTTTATGTGGTCTGCTAATACCTTACATCTGTGCCACCACCTGCTAATGTTATACCATTTGTATTTATGACCTTTCCAACAGTAAACTAGAGGATGCCATTCTGCTTCTGGATTTTGCCAGATAACCTTCCAAAAGAGTTTAATATCTGAACACTTGCAGTTTGCTTCTTGACCCTTAATTCTGATTGGGAGATGTCAGTCCCCTAGTATAAAATTCTACACTCACATGTAGGGAACACCCTTGGTTTCTGCCTGTTTGTTACACACTTTCCATTCCAGAAGATCTGTGTTTTTATTCTTCCCCCCAAATGAAATTTGGGGAAGCAGCTGATCGAGACTCAGATAAAGTTTTTGGTTGGATTTCGACATTTATCAATGATTTTGGGAGTGCCTTGGCTGAGATTATATCATGAGTGCAGCAATCAAATCTGAAAGAAATTGAACATTGTTACTCTGAGAGTGTGACAATTAAATGAACTGTGGGGCATTGTGTTAGTCTTCTCCACATGAATGAATTTCTGTTTGAATGTAATTTTAAATAACCTTGCAGACCCTGTGCATCAGCTGGAAAACCACTACTGCCAGGCAGGCTCAGATTGGCCAAAGGCCCCATTGTTTTTATAGTCTGCTTTCCAATGACTATTCAGAGTCTTTTCAAGACTAAAAGAGGTTTTAAAAGCTGTTGAAAGGAGATACAAAAGAAGGGAAACATAGGACAGCTATGTATATTTGCAGGGAATCTGGACTTGAACCAGGAGCCTCAGTTGACCAGTTGTAGTTGGTGATGTCCATGTCAGTGGGGCAGTGAATCATTAAGGGAGCTGTCCAAAATGCTGAAACCTGTATCCTGAAATAGGGCCTAAGCAGACTGCCAGAAATAGTGCACATTAAATTGAGGCACTGCCCTGGCTCAGTGCTAGGGAATCATGGGAACTGTAATTTATTGTGGCATCAGAGCTCTCTGACAGAGAAGGCTCAATGTCTCAGAAAAAAATACAATTCCCATGACTCCCTAGCACTGAGCCAGGGCAGTGCCTCAATTTAATATACACTATTTCTGGCAGTCTGTTTAGGCCTATAGTTTCAACACCTTGGATAGCAGTTTCAAAGTTATAAAACCCAGAGATGATTCATTGCACCACTGTCATGGAAGGCATCAGTTGCTACTGAATATATTTATGTGGGGATCCGTTTACTCTCATGAGGGTTAAAGCAGGATGGCCCCATGGATATGTATGCAAGTCTCTGGCACCTTCAGCTTTTCAGTGTTGCACTGGAATAGATGCAGAGGGCTTATACTCAACGGAGTCAACTGAATATGAGCAGTAGGCTGATTCATAGCAGTGGAGACTGGCGGCTCCAGTAGCAGAAAGAAAGTGATCTACTATAGATTTTAGCCTGAATTTCAAAGGAGAAGCAGAACCTTATATCCTAAACAGGTTCAGCACTTTGGATATTTCCTTCAAAGGGCAGATAAAAATCTGGGTGTGATTCATTGCCCCACTGATATCAGAACAAATGGAACAGTCTGTGTGTTCTTTCAGGTATAGAAGGAATAGCAAGCAATATTTAATGTGAGTCAGTCTGATTGGTAGGCAGATTAAAGCTACTTAATTATTACATCTTTCTAAGAACTTGTTGTTTCCCTTCCTGATTGCTATGCAGAGGGGCGGGGTATAAATAAATAAATAAATAAATAAATAAATTGTTCTTTTTATTCTCTGGTCAATAGAACAGTTCTTTCTTGCACCACAGAATCCATCTCAAGCAACTGACCACAGGGACTCTGAATAAGAGAACACACCTTCCAGTTGCAAATTTCAAAATTGTTGTTGGTGATACCCAGGCTGTGAAACTCTCTATGAAGTAAGGCTCACTTGGCCCTTTCGGTTTTGTTCATATCTCAATAGGTAAAGTCCTGTTTATTTAGGTGGATGTTTGGCAACTCACTTGCTACTGAGAAAGGGGCTTTTAATGGGTGGGTAATTTTTTAAAATGATGCATTATTAAATAGTTATTTTTATTCAGCTGTACTTTAATATTTGTTTAATTGTGTTTAATTATTTTTACTCTGTGTCTTTACATTTTCCCCCAAAAACATCTTATTGTGAACCATTGCATTCCAATGTTTAGAGAAAATCAGGATATAAGCCAAATAATCAATAAACCAACAGGCACCATCTGATTTGAAAAGTATCTTTTGTGGCTATTTGCTCAACTGTTGAAAACTCAAGGTTTTTCCAAAACATCATTTGTAGACAATTTCATTCTTTGATATAGAATTTGCAGAGAAGATTTATCCCTCTTATATAACAATATCATTTCATATACACTCAGTCATCTTGTTTGTACTGGGAGCAGAAGGAAATTGCTTGGAGAAAGGTATGTTATTGTAAGAAGGAGAGAGAGTACTGATTTACTATTGGCATGGTGGTTAGAATTTGATTTGTTTTCCAGTGGAAAGTGGGTGGAGAGTAAAGGGGATTAACTGTGTATGAGGGTGTTTAGGAGATTACCAATTTTAATCATATTCATCCTGAACTCAGATATATTGTGAATTTCATTTCACTAGTGCTCAAATACAAACACTCTTTATACTTAACTCTGGATAACTCTAAGCAAACTTAAAGGATTTAAGGACCTATCTCCATCTTTGTATTGCTTTTAGAAGAGTTAGTCTATGAAACATCTGTTCTTGGATCTGATCACAACAATTACTCACATGCACACCCTTAAGTAAAAGGATGTACATTTTCATTGGTATCACAGCAGCTAACAAAGGTGAACAATAATACAGTTCTGAACATGGGAGTCAGTACTGCCTTCTTGATAAGTAAATATACACTGTTTATATTATTGTTGCTTCACCTATTGAGAGGATATGGCTGGTGCTTCATTTAGGCTCATCACTCTAAATTTGGTGCCATGTGCTAAATCTAGTGTTAATATCCAGCTATTCAGTTCAGCAAGTTACTTTTCATCCAAATAATCTTTTCTGGGCTTGTGTATGTATGTGAAAACAAAGAAGAAGAAATGGCATGAGAAGAAGATGGCATGAGAAGAATGGCACCTTGAAGAAGATAAAAAATGGTCCATGGTCTGAAGTGTGTCATCATTATGCAAGATGTTAAGGCATTGGGTGAATTAAAACACAAAGAAAGTAACTAATGGAAAGTAACTAATGGAAACTCAAAGGCTTCTGCATAATGAATCTGGATGAAATCCTTACCTTTTCATGCATGCTTCCTTTATGCAATGACTACCTATGTAATTATCATTGTGTGAGGACAAATTGGAAAATAGTTCTCAGGAGGGGAGTCTGCTTTACAGATGTGGGCCCCTACATGTTCCTTAAAACAGATCCCCCCATTCCACCACCTGTGAAAGATGGAGGTGTCAGGAAAGCAGAATGTGGCAGAAAGCTCAGGTTCAGCAGTTACAATTCCAGTTACCATTGACCAAAAAGTAATTCTGGGAGGGGAGTGCTACATTATTTGTTACTTTATTATACAGTCACCCCTCCATTCTTGTGGGGAATCCGTTCCTGACCACCCACCTCCACAAAAATGGAAAATCTTGGATATTCAAGCCCCATTGGCTTGAATGGAAGTGTATGCCTGTGGAGGGGGGGGGGTCACAGTCATGTGGCCCATTTTATCCCCCTCCGTTCACTGCCCACAAATGGGTGAGGGACGTGGTCTTGAAGTCCGCAAAAATGGAAGGGCAACTGTATTTATTATATTTTAGATGACATTTCCACTGAGTGAGAGCTAAAGGTGGCATAGAAGTAAAATGAACCAAATGCTAAGCTGCAAAAAGCTAAATGAGGCAGTCTAGAAAAACAAAGAGTGGTGAATATAGAGGGCAGCAGTAACTATTAAAAACTCAACAGAGCAGTATTGTCTAAAGGATAATGGAAAGGAGGCTACGTAACTTTTCTGGGAATATAGTTCCACACCTGCTGCAGCCAATATATATATAATTAGAGTTTACTAGCATAGTAACCCAATAATTATCTGGCATGTGCTTTGGTGAACAGCATAATATATATTTACTCACCAGCCTCAACTTTGTAGGTGGTAGGATCAGAGCTTGGACATTTACATTTAAGAAGGAATATGGTGATGTGCTGCAGCTACCTATGACAGTCAACAGGGACTCACATCTCCCTATCCAGATCCTGGTATGTATCATTTGTTGATCAAAGCTGTTTCCATTCCCAAACTAGGCCTGAATCCAGATGAAAAAAAGATCCACACAATAATTTCCATTGATGAAAACTTAGAGTGATAAAGCCATCATTATCTGCAGAAACTGGAGTGATGAGTCACAAAGGATAGGTTGCAAAGGGTAATAAGTCCCCCTCACCCAAATCCTCAAAAGCTGGAACACAATGCTCTTTCATCAAGGAGACATTAATACTCTTCATCATTCAATAACCCAGCTGCTTCTCTGGCAGCTTTTATATGCCAGCATGGATATGGATTCAAAGTAGGGGTGGGAATTCTTTGGCCCTCTATTGATGAGTTGGGCTGCATCTTTAGTGATAATAGACAATGTTGAGAGTTGCAGTGCAACAATATCTGTACGGAAGCACAATTCCCATCTCTAGTCTAAAGAATATGCAGATAGTTTTAGCCCTTCAAGTAACTAGTCCACCTCCATAGGCTGATCAAATTGTAACTCATCCATCAAAACTGGACAAGTTGCTGCCTCAACCAGACCTTATCAGAGCTTTTGTTCAGTAAGAAGTCCAAATCAGAAAGATGTGGGCAATTTTATTAGCACAGCAGGCCCTTGGTATCCACTGTCGTTTTGTTCCAGGATCCCTCATGGACACCAAAATCCATGAATGCTCAAGTCCCATTATATACATACAATGGTGTAGTAAAATGGTGTCCCTAATATAAAATGACAAATTAAGGTTTGCTTTTTGTATTTTTTTTTTATTTTTTCAAGCCATGGATGGTTGAATCTGTGGATATGGAGAGCCGACTGTATAATGTTTTGAACACTTGCCACAACAGCTTCAGTTTGTTCCTCTACACTACCCTGGGTGATGCCATTATATCTAAGGGATGGTTCATTCAACATGTCTTCTCCTGGAGACAAGCAATCTGGGCCATCCCTTGGTATTTATTTTTACAGAAAGCACAATATGTGAAGCCAGTGGTCATAAATGCGTCTTGGAAGCCATTATGGCAGCTGGAACAAGTGTCATAGCAATCATGGAGATATTGTTGGAAGATATAGATCTAAAATGTTACAATTGTACAGTTAAAAGGAAGTACAGCCTCTATTCAATAATATCTGAGAGATAACAAGCCAAGACCAAGATACTATTTGGCTGAGTGTAGTATAAAATGTTCTACATATGGAAGTCCACTGTGTCTTCCTGTTACCCCCATCTCCCAGAACACAATTTTGTAATGTGACAGTTCCCCCCACCACCACCCATTCCATTACTGATGGAGAGTAGAGGAGAGAAATATTTGGCTATATTCTCATAGCTAGATGAGTACATCTTCCACTGACATACGTAGGAGTCCGCAGTCTGCATCTTGCTATGTGAACACAGCCAGGTGCTTCTCTGATTCCTGTGTTCTTCACCAGTAATGGAATAGTTTTGGGGAGTACCTATCACAGTGCAACAGTGAGTCCTGGGGGCAGCTTTGGATCTTGCAAAAGGAGGATGATAGTACCAACCTCTGGAATTAACCCCCTAATTACATATATGTAGGTGGACATACACTTGCATACATCATTAACAGAAGGATAACAATTGTAATCTGGTAAATAATATTGCTTTCCACATTGAAATCCAAATGTCATCTCTAATGTAAACCCTACATTGTTCACCTCTACAATAGGTACTTTGTAGGGTACATTGATTGTCATTTAGAAGCCCCTCAAAAATAAGCTTTATGTGTCACATAAAGAAGGTCCTAGCTTCAAGGCTTGGCCTCTCCAGCTAGGAGGATTAGGTAGAAGGTGATGTGGAAGATCTCTGCTTGAGGTTTAGAAGAGCCATCATAGTTAAATAGCCATCACAAATACTACCCTGGATTACATAAATTAAATAGGTAAAATGAATAGACAACTCATACAATTTTGGATAAGAAGAAGCTGTATGCCCAAAGCTTTTGAAGCAGCAAGGGAAGAACGATAGGAAAGAGGCGGAACACATTCTGCATACACAGAAGGTCTTAGACTCAATCTTTAGTATCTCCTGTTAATAAAATGTGTGGAAAATGGCATAGGGCTATGCCTGAGATCTTAGAGAGTTGTCATTAGTCAAAGTATACATAGTAGAGTTTGGAAAAGTTATTTGTGTGGAATACAGCACCAAGCATCCTACAACCAGCACAGCCAATTTCTGGATGTTAGCGTTGAAGGAAGAACCTGACCAGGTATAAAGCAGTTTTCTGTGACTGAAATAAGTTTTTTTTTAATTGCCAATTTATTGAGTCACAAATGTATTTCTTTTTTCAAGTCCTTTGATTAATTGAAGAATGGTCAACTGGGGGAAGAATTCTGTTTACATTTAAAATGTTGATATAGATTTTAGTTGCTGTAGGCAATGGAATTTGAAGATATCTTCAGGATAAATGAATTAGCATGCAGTGTTTTCTGAGACAGTGTTTCCCAGTGGATGATTGTAACAGTTTGAAACCACTTTAACTGCCATGAGTCCATTCTATGGAAACCTGGGATCTTTAATTTGGTAAAGAACTTAGACGTCTGTAGTTAAATCCCTGAACTACATCAGTAGAGATTTTTGACATGGACTTCCAAGTTCTTCACTGAACTACAAATCACAGTACAGAGTATTTGGGTAAAACTAAACAGAGAAATAAATAAATGCAACATTGTGGTGGGAGTTTGAATGGAAGAGGTGGTGGATGATGCTTTTCAGAAACAAATCTCAGAAATCTCAAGGAATTAATAGTTATTGGGGGCTTCAATTAGCCTGATATATGATGGGAGGCTAACTCTGCTAAACATATGCTCTCCAATAAATTTCTGATGTTGCTAGAGATATTTAAAAGGTGTTTGGTTTTTTTGCTATATCCATAGCAAAAGGAAGAACAGGAAAATGCATGGAGAAGATGGCAAAATACTAGTAAGGGACAGAGAAAAGGCAGAACTGCACAACACTTTCTTTGCTTCGGTCTTTTTTCCAAATGAAGCAACGCTCAATCTGGGAGGAATGGAGCAGATGATGCAGTGGGAGAAATACAGCATGTAATAGGTAAAAAGGTAGTATGGCAATACCTGGCTATTCCATATGAATTCAAGCTTCAAGGATCAAATGAACTACATCTAAGAATATTGAAAGAACTGGCAGAGATAATCTCAAAAACAGTGGCAATAATCTTTGAGAACTCCTGGAGAACAGGAAAAGTCCAAGCATACTGGGGGAAGGCAAAGGTTCCTATCTTTTAAAAAAGGGGAAAAATAGGACCCAATCAGCCTGGCATCAATTCCAAGAAAATTGTAGGGCAGATCATTAAACACACAGTCTGGAAGCACTTAAAAGGGGATAATGTGATCTCCAAAAGTCAACATGATGTTCTCAAAAACAAGTCATGCTTCTTAGCAGATCACACGAATCAACAGTGTGATGCAGCAGCTAAAAAAGCCAAAGTGACTCTAGGTTTCATCAATAGGAGTACAGTTGCCTCTCCCAATTCATGGGGGATCTGTTCCAGAGCCCCCCCCAAAATGATGGCTCACTAATATTCGAGCCCCATTGAAACTAATGGCACATATGCCCATGGCGTGTGCGCAGGGACACGCATGGCTGTGCACAGCCATTTAACATACAGGCACTTGTCCCTCCCTGTGAAGAGTGAGACTGTGGACTCAAAGTCTGTGAATGGGGAGGGACAACTGTATAGTGTCTAGACTGAGAGAAGTAATAGTGCCACTGCTTTGGGTGAACCTCACCTGGAATACTGTGTCCAGTTGTGGGCACCACTATTGACAATCTGGAACTTGCCTAGAGGAGGGTGACCAAAATTATAAAAGGTCTGGAAACCATACCCTATGAGGGGCATCTTAGGGAGCTGGAGAAGATGACATGGATAGCCATATTTAAATATTTGAAAGGGTTCCATATTGAAGATGGAACAAGCTTGTTTTTTGTGCTACAGATACTAGAATGTGGAGCAATGGATTCAAACTACAGGAAAAAGAGATTCCATTCAAACATTAGGAAAAATCTGCTGCCCAAAGAGTCAAATATGCTGCCTTGGAGTGTTGTGAATTTTCTTCTTTGGGGTTTTTAAAACAGGATGGATGGCCATCTGTCAGGAGTGCTTTGCATATTCCTGCTCAGTAGGGGGTTGGATAAGATGGCCTTTGTGGGCTCTTCCAAGTCTGTGATTTTATGTTACTATGATTTTGTGATTCTAGGATCAGAGTCACTGTAAAATAGGTAGCCCTGAAGAATACCATGGTCAATGTTATCAAAGGTCCAGCAAAACCAACAGGGATACTCTTCTCCTATCTAGTGCCCAGCATAGATCATCCAGCAGGGTGACCAAAGCAGTCTCTATCCCATAGCCAAGCCAGAGACTAGACTGAAATATATCTAGATAATCTGTTTCATCTAGATAATCTGTTAAATGTGCCACAATAATTAAAAACTCTAATTAAACAATCCACTAACAATTGAAACTAATCTAGATCAACAAAATTAAGTGACTGTTCATTTCTGAATTACATGACAACAACTGAATATATATTTTTTACCATGTAGCTATCACATATATTTGATAGGGCTATATGGCACATTTGAAATTCACTTTGGTGGAGGGGAGAAAGACAACTCAATATTTTTTTCCCATTTGTATAGAGTAGTGAATTTTGCAGCTGATCAGAAGAGACATGATATTTCAAGGACAACTGAGACTAATGTATAACACAGGGAATGTTTAAACACCCAGAGCAATAGGCTCTTATCATCCAGAGCAGCTGAAATTGGACAACCATTAACACTGGGCAAGGAATTTATTGTGCAGTACTGGGTTGTATATTCAATAAAAAAGGAAACACAGAAAAGAAAACCATATAATAACAAAAATATATTTCTTCTCAAACTAAATGTCTCCTCAGCCAAAACCTCCTAAATAAGACACCAACTGCATGACAATGGCACTTTCTGGAGCAGCAGTTGCTACAGCAGCAGTAGTTGTTATAACTGGAATTGAACCAGTCAGAAGATCAAGGTCTAAGTTTTAAAGAAGTCATAGCTGGATGTGCTGTGACACCTTCTCAGACACCTTCTGGAGCAGCCATCAACTTTAGTTTTTGTTATTATGTGCTTTTGAGTTGATTCTGACTAATCATTGAGTTGTAGAGACTGCAAGAGCCATCCAGTCCAATCTCCTCTATGCAGTAATACAAAATCAAAGCACTCTGGACAGGGAATATGTTAATTGGTCAAACAGCTCTTACCATCAGGAAGTCCTCTCTAATGTTTAGGTGGTATCATTTTTCCTGTAGCTTGAATCCCTTGCTTCTGGAGCAGCAGAAAACAAGCTTGCTCCATCTTCAATATGACATCCCTTCAAATATTTAAATATGGCTATGATGTCACCCCTTAACCTTTTCTTCTCCAGACTAAACATATGCAGCTCCCTAAGTCACTCCTCATAGGGAATGGTTTCCAGACCTTTCACCATTTTGGTCACCCGCCTCTGGACATGATCTAGCTTTCAACATCCTTCTTGAATTGTGGTGACCAGAACTGGACAAAATATTCCAGATGAGGTTGAATAGCATTGGGCCCAGGACAGATACCTGTGGCACCCCGCTAGTCACTTCTCTCCAGGAAGAAGAGGAGCTATTGTTGAATCCCCTTTGGGTTTGGTTTGTCAGCCAATTACAAATCCACCTAACAGTTGCATTGTCTCACCCATATTATACTAGCTTTTTTGTAAGGATATCATGGGGGACCTTGTCAAAGGCCTTATTGAAATCAAGATATGCTACATCCACAGCATTCCCTTCATCTACCAAGCTTATCACTCTAAAACAGAGAAAATATTAGTCTGGCCTGATTTCTTTTTGAGAAACCCATGCTTACTTTTAGTAATCATGGTATTCCTTTCTAAGTGCTTACAGACTTCCTGGTTAATCATCTGCTCTAGAATCTAGAATGTTGACTCTATCCCTGTGTTGGCGAACCTATGGCACATGTGCCATCTGTGGCACGTGAAGCCATTTTTGAGGGCACGCAGAGAGACAGGAAGACAGGGAAAGAGGAGGAACAGGCACGTGCCTGCTCCTCCTCTTTCCCTGCCCTCCCGTTGCTTCAACTATCTTTCCAGAGACAGTTAAAGGCAAGGGAGGATAGGGAAGAGGAGGAACAGGTGCGTGCCTGTTACTTCACTTCCCCCCTCCCTCCTGTGCCTTCAACTGCCTCCCCAGAGACAGCTGAAGGCCCAGAAGGGCATAGGGAAGTGGAGGAACAGGCGCACACCCGTACCTCCTCTTCCTCCTGCCCTCCTAGGCCTTCAGCTGCCTCTCTGGAAACAGAAGAGACAGTCTCTCTGGAGACTTCAAAGCATGTGCCTGTTTCTCCTCTTCCCCACCATCCTGGGCCTTCAACTGCCTCCGGAGAGCTAGCTGAAAGCCTGGGAGGATGCGGGGGATGAGGAAGATCAGGCACATGCCTGTTCCTCCTCCTTCCCGGGCCTTCAGCTGCCTCTGAAGAGGTAGTTGAAGGCCTGGGAGTGGGGGGGGGGGGGGGAGAAGTTCCCTGGCAGTCTCACCCCTGGAGGGCAAAAATCCTGCCCAAAGAGGGCAGAAGTCCTGTCTCCAGCACTAGGTAACACCCGGTGCCAGAAGGACTTTTAGTTTGGGCACTTGGTCCCTAAAAGGTTCAGCATCAATGCTCTATCCTATGCGTTTGGGGGGGCAAGATTTATTCATTGAAGACTTGACCTTGCGTTCTTCTTAGGCTGAAAAGACGTGACTTTCCTAGAGCACCCAGTAGGTTTCCAGAGTGCTACTCCAACACATAATCCACTACTCCACTGATAGTCAGAGTCATATCCAATTTACAAAATGGCAACAGTCAGACTAACCTAACTATTGAGCTCAATAGGGATTATTCCTGGGTAAGTGAATCTGCATTGCAGCCTGAAAGACAAAGTAACTCTGGAAGGAGACATTTACTTTCAACCCATTCCATTTCCAAATCTCACGCCCTCATCCCACACATCTCTGCTTGTCTCTCTCTCTCATATATATACAGAGACACATATTAACCTCCCCTTCTCATTAAGACTAACAAATTTACAAAGTGTGTGTCTCTCTGTGTGTATCCCCCCCCCCAAAAAAAAATACTGCTATCCAGCCAAGGAAAGAAGACAGGAGCCCAAAGCACACAACATGAATACTTACTCTCCTTTTTATATATTCACAGTAATTTATGCATAGATCTTTGTAGATGCATACATGTATGTGCACACAACAGAATGACCTTTGTCATTTTAACAGTGGAAAGAGCAGAAATGAAGGATTTTATAACTTGGTCTTCCATAGACCCACTTCAAAGCATTGTAAATGTGTGGACCAAAACCCAAGGCATCTTCCCTTTAGTTTAGAGTAGATCTCTTATTTTCAAGGAGCTTATTTTTTCTTGAGGACTCAAGTGTTTGCCATTGAGTAACTCCATGACCTGGTGGCATTTAATGAATCACTGTGATACAATAGGCTACAAGGGACATTTTAATTGATTAAAATTCATAATTTTTTTAAAAAAGAAAACAAGCCTGAGATTACACATCCCTGGTGGCTCCTTGCATATGTACACCAAGTTTCAGAAGCCTAGTTTTCATAATTTTGGAGCTATAGTATAGACACCGAGTGCCAAATCTAAATGGCCTTCTGGCCCCAGGTGTTACCCTGTGCCAGAGGCAGGACTTCCAGGGGGAATGGAACTTCGGCTCTATGGGGGCAGGACTTCCAGGGCAGGCTTTCTTTCTCCCCACACCTTCCTGGGCTTTCACCTGCCTTTCCAGATCTGGGGTGGCTGGGAGGAGGAGGAACAGGTGCATGCCTTTTCCTCCTCTTCCCTGCTCTGCATACCAGGGGAAATGGTTTTGTGTGCCATCTCTGGCACACGTGCCATAGGTTCGCCAACATGGGTATAGACACACATCCTGTTTCTTTTCCTGCTGTCTTTTCTTCTAATAGATAATCTGTGATGTTTCTTTTGTGATTGATGACTGTTTTAGAGTGACACACTATTGGAATAACCTGTTTCAACAGTTGTGTTGATGGGGAGGTTGAACTATCAGGAACAGAAGCAAAAAGGAGGGAAGAGCAATTAGGTGCACAGCATCTTAATAATACCTCTCACATCCAACTAGTTCAGTCTGTCTAAAGCAATTGTACCATTTGCTGGTTTAGGTGTTCGTTTTAATAATGATATAATTAATGGAAGGACACCGGATTGCCTGTGAGACTTGAAAAGGAAAATAGAAGTTATTTTGCATTGAATGACCTTGAAAGTGGAAAGTGGTGTTACTCATTATTAACTAAAAAAACAAAAACAGAAACAAAAAAACAAAAAAATCAGATAAATGCTTATTGCTGTCTTCTTTCCTCACCTTTTCATCAGATGGGAAGATCACCAATTCAACAGCAGAAAGCTGCTAGCACATGTATGCTGGCAGAAAATAGCACTTAGTAGATTCAATAATTTGGTGGCTTCAGGGATGTTTTGTCAAGGGGAAGGAATCTTCAGATAGACAAGCAGGAAGGATAGCCTGCTGGATTAGACCACTTGAATCCATTCAGTCCAGTATCCTGTACTGTGACCAACTGGAGGCATCTAGAAAATTGAAAAGGGGGTTTGCAGACCGCCAGAAATAGTGCAAATTGAGTCCACTTTAGGGTTAGGGTTAGTGCTAGGGAATCATGGGAATTGTTTTTTGTTTTTTTCTGAGACATTGAGCCTTCTCTGTCAGAGAGCTCTGGTGCCACAATAAAATACAGTTCCCATGATTCCCTAACCCTAACCCTAAAAGTGGACTCAATTTGCCCTATTTCCTGCAGTCTGCAACCCCCCCAAGGTGAGCATGAAAGCAAGAGGTCTCTCTTGTTGTTGACACCAGGAACTGATATTCAGTGACTGCTGCTAAACATTACAGCTTCATGTAGCTTTTACATGACTTAATGGCTAGCTGTTAGACTATACTTCATTACTTTAACAAATTTTGTTTTAAAAATATCTGTTGTAGCTTATGTTCAGTATTGGGCATGCAAAGGTTGAAGGAGCAAAACTGCCAGGTGGGGCTTGGGACAGGAAGGAATTGCCTTCACAGCTAATATAATTCTAATTCAGAAGCTTGTTCTACTGAGGTCAAAATATATGCATCATTTGTTAATATTTAAAATATAATGTTCAATTACCTTATCTCCAAAGAGATAGGGGTGTAGTACATATTCACACTTACTCTGAAGGAAGAGGAAGGCATATAAAATGGGTTAACTATGCCTATACTTTGGCTGCTGCCACACTGCAGAAATAAAATGGTTCGACACTACTTAAACTACCATGACTCAGTGGTATGGAATTCTGGGATTTGTAGTTTGTTGTAGCACCAGAGTTCTCTGACAGGGAAGGTTAACTATCACACAATAATATACACCCTGGAATTTGATGGCATTGAGTCATGGTAGTTAAAGTGCTGTTAAACTGATTTATTTATGCAGTGTGACAGCAGCCATTGTTAATTATTTACACTGATATGCACATGGGACTACCAATAGTATGGAGTAAGATGAAGCTTGGGCCTTCTGTAGGACCAACCCCTCAACCTGTTATGCAGAAGCAATCCTTGGTCCCAGAGCTGAACTCTTGATCCTAATTTACATCTAACTAGCTTCATAGAAAAGCCATCTATAGGTTACTCACCTTCCCAAAATACCATGGTTTGAGGCCCTCTAGGCACAGTTAAACCCCAAAGACCCTGGACTGTCTGCCTTAAGTGGCAGGCCAAAGAATGCCCTTTACCCAAGAAGTGCCTTTTGTGTATTGTGCTATTTGCCTTCAAGTCAATTCCAACTTATGGCGAACCTATCACAGGTTTTTTTTTTTTTTGGCAAGTTTCTTCAGAGGGAGTTTGCCATTGCCATCTTCTGAGGCTGAGAGAATGTGACTTGCCCAAGGTTGAGTCCCTGTCATTCTTTCTGCGACATAACCATTCCTGCACTAACCTTCCAATGGGATGATTATTAACTGGCAATATCCTTGCCAATTAGTGCGACACATGTCTGTCAAGATGCAATGCAAGGTATGCAAAAGCACTCGTCACTTGATGTGGTTGAAATGGGAGGCCAAAGTTCCCATCTGGCCCCAAGGTAACCAGCTGAAACATCAACTGCATATTAGGGAGGCCAGATGTATGCAACCAAATTCTCAAAGTCCATGGTTGTGAGTGGAGACAGTTTAAATGCTGAGCTTCTAACCCCCATGTCCAATATAATTAATTATGCACAAATCAAGCATAATCTGCACTATGCATGTTTCATGAGCTCAAGTGCTCTTGTCTTGCTTCATTCTCCATGGAACACTCTTTCTGTATTTTTTTTCATGCTTGTGGATTTTGGATGGAAAATAATATGTGTTTTTTCTTCCCTATTTGCACCATCATCAGTTTAACACAATATTTTCTACAGGCACATATGTAAATCTATCCCTGAATTTTGAGGACAGTGGATCTTTCTCATCTGGCCACAGTTCCTGCTGAGACATGGCAGTATGAAATTGCAAAGATGCTGCTCCTTTGGAACAAAGAAAATTTGGTACCTGCAGACTCCATGATGGGTTTTGCTAGCATCCATAGTCATGACACTTGCATCCCAACATGGCTGGCTTTTATGCCCCTATTCTGTGGGGAGTGAATCGCACTATCTCAAAGCAGCCTCCTGAAAGCCTCTGCTTTCATGGGTCTTGCATAATTGCATTAAGGATGCAAAGCAAAGGTTGCAGCATTTGAAAATGTGCTTATCCTCAATGAAAACTGAGACAGCCCCATAGACAAAAACTAGTGATGTCTCAGACTGTAAGATTTTTCACTTCTGCATGAAAGCAAAAAGACCAGGACTTACCTTCACCTATCCTCATCAGCAACAGCAAAACAAAACATGCAAACAAAACATTGTATGCAAAAATATTTTTGGGGACCCTCCCCTTTGCGTATTTTTGGGAAAGTGTCTCAAAATCAGGAAAATCATCACCCCCATCACCAAACTCTCATAATCTGATCCAGCAGACACAAATGTTTGGAAAGCTTCTATTCTTGCTCACAAGAATGGAATGTGAAGATTTATTTATATCTCTACCATAAAGAGTAATAGAAATACAGAATACAATAAAAGAATTAAACTACAGTTGTATGCCCCCTGGTAAACCATGTCCAAGGCCATAGGGAAGACTGGATTTTCACCTTGAAAGTCAGACCTGAGGGGTGAGTATAATCCAATCCTGGATTTTCGTCTCCTTCCCTCATGAATTTTTCTGTAGTTATTTTCCCTCCGATAGTCAAGGTCCTACATCAAGGGAGAGGAAAAAGGAGTAAATTGAGGGTATGTTATGTTATAGTATGGATGGAGTAGGCAAAACTCTGGACACATGTTACCCCAAGAACTGGTGATCATATCTCTGTATCACTGCTCACGAGGGGGAGAAAATTAGTTTTGTGGAGCTAAACATGAGGGAAAGGAGCAGCTCCTATATTCTAGAAACAAGAATTTTTTTACAGAAAATTACATATATTTTACATATATTACAGAAACAAGAAACAAGTCTCAAAAACAAGTCAAGCCAGACTAATCTGATCTCTTTTTTTGATAAAATTACCATCATGCTAGATGAAGGGAATGCAGTAGACACAGCATATCTTGATTTCAGTGAGTCTTTTGACAAGGCCCCCACAATATTCTTGCAAACAAGATATTAAAATGTGGGCTAGACAATACAACTGTTAGGTGGATTAGTAACTAGTTGACTGACCGAACCCAAAGGGTGCTTAGCAATGGCTCCTCTTCTTCGTCCTGGAGAGAAGTGACCAGTGGAATGCCACAGGGTTCTGTCCTGGCCCAGTGCTATTCAACATCTTTATCAATGACTTGGATGAAGGAATAGGGGACATACTTCTCAAATTTGCAGATGACACCAAATTAGGAGGAACAGCTAATACCCCAGAGGACAGGATGAAAATTCAAAATGACCTTAATAGATTAGACAGCTGGGCCAAAGCTAATTACATGAATTTCAATACAGAGAAATGTAAGGCACTGCACTTAGGGCAATAAATAAATAAAATGAAATACATAGATATAAGATGGGGGACACCTGGCTTAATGAGACTACGTGTGAAAGGGATCTAGGAGTCCTAGTTGACCACAAGTTAAACATGAGTCAACAGTGTGAGGCTGCAGCTAAAAAGGCTAATGCAATTTTAGGCTGCATTAATAGAACTATAGTATCTAGAACAAGGGAAATAATAGTGCCATTGTATTCTGCTTTGGTCAGGCCCCACCTGGAATACTGTGTCCAGTTCTGGGCACCACAATTCAAAAAGGATGTTGAAAAACTGGAGCGTGTCCAGGGGAGGGTGACTAAAATGGTGAAGAGTCTGGAAACCATGCCCTATGAGGAACGACTTGGGGAACTGGGTATGTTTAGCCTGGAGAAGAGAAGGCTAAGAGGTGATATGATAGCCCTGTTTAAATATTTGAAGGGATGTCATATTGAGGAGGGAGTTTTCTGCTGCTCCAGAGAATAGGATTCAGGACAAGAGATGCAAGCTACAGGAAAAGAGATTCCACCTCAACATTAGGAGGAACCTCCTGATAGTGAGAGCTGTTCAACAGTGGAACACACTCCCTCAGAGTGTGGTGGAGTGTTCTTCTTTGGAGGTCTTTAAACAGAGGTTGGATGGCCATCTGTCAGGATGCTTTGATTTTCAGTTCCTGCATGGCAGGGGGTTGGACTGGATGGCCCTTGTGGCCCAACTTTATGATTCTATGAAACAACAGAACCATTTTTACATTCTTTTTTTTTAATTTTTTTAAAAAATGAATTATTATATTTGAGTACTGCAGCTTACATCTATTTTGTAGAGAGATAGATGTTAATAATATCTCTTCTGCTATGTTGCAAAATAAATATGTGAAAACCTTGGATTTCAGTAGCTTAGGAGATGTCAAAATCCTCCAACCCTGAAGGTCTCTGACTTTACAAAAGGATTGCCCTATTAAAAATAATATTAATGTAGGCTCTCCACATTTTGACTGGAAGCTGAAAGAAGCTTTGGTTAGTAATAGAGATAGGTCATCTGTCTATCTGTATGCTTCTCTATCTCTCTCTTTGTCTCCGTTGAGAGGGGCTCAAATCTCTTTGAAGTGTAGTCTTATGGTTCTTGGATGAAATGTTCCAGAGTGTATCCAGACTGGAGAAATAAAGCAGCTTCACATGACTTTAACTGATGATTCTACACAACAGAATCCTGAGGTTTGTTATTCAGTGAAGCACTCAGACTCTCTGACAGAATACACTGACTATCTCACAAAACTAGAAATCCCAGGATTCCACGAGTTGGAGCTATGACAGTTTAAGTGGTGTCATATTGCTTTACTTCTGCAGTGTTAAAAAAACTACCAGATGGTACAGGGTAACATTGATCTTGCTTTCTGTCAGTACTGATGATGTTATATGGATAGAAGGAGGTCTATCTTTGAAAGCCAGCTTGCATAGATCATGGAGAGCTTCATCATCATTGCTCTTCCACTGTTAGTGCACCATTGCTGTTAGGAAACGAGGTGGAGAGAGTTTTTTTTGGGGGGGGGGGCAGATTGGAGAGGTCTTGGATCTACTGGATCCAAAGCACCCGTACTTATCCAACATGTCTCAATGAGTGAGAAAAAAGCATATTAGTTGGCTTAATGATATTTCACTTCTGCTGAAAGAAGTAGGAAGCAAAATAAAAAAGACTGAGGTTAAGAAAAAAAGTAAAAGGGGGAAAGATCTCCCTCATATATATTCATACATTCTGCCCTGGCCCAGCACAATCGCAACAGTTGAGAGGAAACATAGGTACATCCTCCTGCAGTACAAAAGGAGGATACAGAGGTGTGTCACACTGTAGGGAGCCATCAGATTACAATGCTAAACAGCTTTAAAAAGGCTGTGAAGACGGATCTCTTCTGGCAGGCCTTTCCTGATTAGATTCCCGGCCTCAGGAGTTGCGCCTCCCTATTGCTTTTAGTTTCTGGCTTGCCCATGGCTTTGTTTGTTTGAAATTATTTTAATTATCTGAATTCTTCTTGAGATTTATGTCAATTTTTAAGATATGCAGTTTAATATTTTTTAAAGCGGCAGGGTGGGGTTTTGGAGCTTTTAGTCTCTAATTTTGATGTAATTTTTAACTGTGGTAAGCCGCCCAGAGGGGCAGGGTATAAATAATAATAATAATAATAATAATAATAATAATAATAATAATAATAATAATATAAATGAAAATGTTAATGGCAAGGGGTCAGGAAATGCCCTGCTCCTTTTTAAAAGGAAGACGCTGAGCTAATGCAACCATAAGTTAGCTCAACTCAGGCCATTCTGTTGCTGCAGACATAACTCTATCACTTTCTAGCAACACTGTCTGATACTTCTGCCTTTGTAGCTCTCTGACCTTCACCATGTACTTCAGACTAATCTATCTGGCAATTTTCTTATTTTCTTTTGATACTACTTGGGACTGTTTCCCCCATTTGAACCTCACACTGGATCATGTTGCAGCTTCCAACTTAAATTCTGTACAATCCCTGGGTCTTGCCTGGCTTCCCCAGTAATTTCTTATAGACTGTAGGTATACTTAGCTGGGCACTTGCCATACTTAAACCAGACAGCTTGCCTCCTTCTCTTTCTCCACATATGTCCTGAGTAGATTTTTGTAAGTGGATAGATTTTGTAAAACAGTGTAACGGTGAAATTCTATAGGGATTACTTCTGTGTAGAATGAATAATTTTCATATGAGAGGAGGTTAATTTTTGCTGCTGCTATTGATAAACAATATTATAAACCCTTGGCAACCTATTGGAAGCCATCCAGAGATCTGCCACTAGATCCAAATTTATCTTCTGCCCATATCTCTGATATGTCTTTGGTTCACCTCTACCATCTCACATAGATAAATGTGCTTAAATGTAATAAGCAAGAGGAAAAAGAAAATGACCATGAGATATCATTTCTTGTGGCAACTGTGTACCAAAAAGAGTAATGGGTAGTTCTATCCATATATTCTCTACTGATCAAAGAAGCTGAAGCAACATTTGAATTTTGGAGGGCACTGGAGAAAATAGAAAATAAGCATATATTTAAATGTTTGCTTTGCATCAGGTCACAGTAGTTACCAGTATATCTCAAGCCAGGGCTATGCCTTTTAACTTTCCAGTGTCCTCTTCCACATTCTTTGCTACCACTGAGGGCTAGATATAATTCTTAATCAAATTTAAACTGATTTCTATATGCCCATAATTTTCTGTGGCTTTTAAAGTCCCACACATGCGAATGCTCTTCATTTATATGTGAATCAGGTAAAACTACAGTGAACACAATTGCTATTTCCATGGTATCCAGATCCCCATGTCCCCAAACAGCACAAGTTATGGTCATGATAATTTCCTTTCTTCCCACCCACTTCCCCTTCTTCCTCTGGGTTAGATCAAGATGGCCAGAAGGTCTCTCTTAACACAATAGCTTTTTCCCCCCTGTTTTTTATAATAGTATTTCCTTAGTGCACAGGCAGTTGATATGTTGTTATATATCTGCTGCATTATAGCAATAAGAACCTGTGAAAAGGCAAAAAGGAAACAGAGACCATGGAGGCTATAGAATTTCCTTTATGTCACATACCAATGAATTCACATCAGCCTCTTCATATATTCAAAGCAATGCAGCTCACGCAGATTCAGGTCACTGAGTTGACTCAAAGTCCCTGGGAAAGCCACATGTTGTGAACATCAACGCCTTGTGTAAGTTTTCCTACAATTTAAGGTGTGTCACTGAAGAGATGACATACAACTATTCCTTCCCCTGAAGAGGCAGACAAGGGTCAACAGAAGCTTCCTGGTGGTGCTTGCAAATTAAAAATCAATACCAGTGGCAGCTTTGTGCAGCACTGAGAGGGTATGGGGGTGGGAGTGGGAGGAATGCAACATTATGTTGAGTGGATAGACTCACTGTGATAAATGCAAAAGGAATGGCTTTATTGTTCATTGTTAGGCTCACATTCTTCTGGCATTGAGGCCAGGCAATAGAGATGCCCTTTATCTTAAAGCTCAAAGTGCTTCCTTGCTATATAGTCAAGGCTGCACATTACAAAACTCAGAGACTGCAAAAAAGAAGAAAGCAGTCATTTTTTAAAATGCAGTTTGAATGCAAACATCATGCTCCCCTCCTGCTTTTCTTGAGTTTATGAAAGGGAAGCAGCACTGAAACCAATGCGAGTACCTTCTGTATAGTGTTGCCAGGAGCATCCCATGCCCTCAGCCAAAACCTGAGACAATGATAATCTGTTGTGATGTTGCAGGGGGTAGGCCATGGTGATTCCATTAAGCACACCCATCAAGCATCAAATAGAGTTATTGAGAGCATGTCATTCCAATACAACCCCCCCCCCAACCAAAATCAAATGAACCACAAAGTCTAACAAATGAAACAAATGAGGGAGGGAGGAGATTTTTGGAGAGTCTATAGTAGTTTCTCCAAATCAGACTGAAGCAGTGGGATCCAACAACATAGAGATCTTTTTCTTTTCATTTCAGGGCATTGCTTTTGTCCTGAGATTCTTACCCTTATCCTTTGGCCTGGATATGGACTCAAAAAGTGGAGGTCTGAGATCTAGGAACCCTATTACAGTATTTTGTCTTTATCAACTAGAAGAAGAACACAGCCTTGCTAATCTCTTTCAGCTTCTTGTGTCTAAAACGGTGTCTGTATGTTGTTACAGAGCGTGTGGGGATATATCTCTGAGAATCTGGCAGCAGCTTAAGTCTGGAAAAACACTTACTAGAATGGAAGTAAGAGGTGAGAATGCTGGTGCATCCAACAACACTTTGAGATGTGAGCAGATGTGATCTATAATTCCCTCCTAGGAGTTTATCACATGGGGACCATATGTACCTCCACCCCGATAATGATTAAAGCGGTCACAACCCACAAAAGCATGCAATGCACAAATGATTTTCACACACAGAACACAACATGTTAGAAGCTCATTACTAAAGCGAGAAAGGGTGTAGAAAGCACATTTGGTTTTCACACAGATATGTGTAAATCCCAATAATGGTTTGGGAATCACTTTTTTTGCTCATGCACACAGAAGTAGTTGCATCACCAGAAATCACCCAGAGAAATAAACAATTTTATTTACACAATTTTCTTTATAAAAATATACTGTACTGTCCCTTACTTTCCAAGAAATGGTACCTAAGTAAACCTAAGTAAAAAGAACAAAACATTACCCAAAGAAGTAGGAAAGGTAGAAAAACAGAATGATAGGTTGCGTCCCTCTGAACAACTGGTGTCTCTGCCTTCCCTGAGTGGCTGTTCCTTTATGAGCCCTGGCTAACAGGGAAGGGCGAGGGAAAAGAGACATTCACACAGCTTTTTCTCTGTGTCCCTGCCTGTACCTCAGCAACGGTTCCTTTAAGAGCCCTGGCTACCTGTCCCAAAGAACCATGGGAAATCTGGCAACAAATACAGAAATGGGGAGAATCGTGCAAATGGCTTTCACATTACAGCAATTGTGCAAAAAAAGCAAATTTGTGAATAAAACAGAAATGAATTTATGGTATTTTCCCGAAAATGCCTATTTGTTGGTTCATGTTACTTTCCTGTCAGATTCCATGTAGTCTGTGTGCAACATCATGTGAAAACCATTTCTGCAATTGAGCCTAATATGCTGGATAACCGTGGGTTCTTACCCATTTAAACTTCCAATTTTCCCCATGTGATAAACTCCCTAGTGGTGTACTGATTAGGATGGAGGATGGCAGGCAGCCAAAGCCTTGAGTGCTTCAGTTAGTTTTGACTGGATATCTTAGGGCTGATGCAGACAGCCTGTTTGGGGTGGCACAGAGCCGCCCCAGGGAGCGACGGATCGGGGTTAGGGTTAGGGGGTAGGGGTTAGGGTTAGGGTTAGGGCAAGACAAATGCCTCTGGAGAGCATACTGTGGTGTTTCTTTTTCAGAGCATCTCACAACATGTCCAGAAGATTTCTGTAGTATGTGCCAGTGATGGTTTTCAATGTGGTCCTCCAAAACCTGTCAGTTGCCCAGCCCTGGTTTAATGTCATGGGCATGTCATGATGGGAATGCTAACTGTGGAATTATGGAAGTTATAGTCCAAAAAAGTAGTTTTTTTCCAAATGTTAAAAAAATCTGTCATGTTTTTCTATGTCCTCTCATAGCAGACTATCATTTAGAACCACTTCCCAGTTCTGCTACCTGGATCTTTTTTTTTTTTTTTTTTAAAGTTGAGTTTCCAGAGACTGAACTTAGGAAGTCCTGAATGCAGAGCACATGCTTTGCTCATGGGGTTTGGCATTCTCCCCATCTTCCTACCCTATAAACATTTCCATCACCATAGTTTTTTGTGGGTTTTTCGGGCTGTGTGGCCATGTTCTAGAAGAGTTTCTTTCTGATGTTTTGCCAGCATCTGTGGCTGGCATCTTCATCCCCTTGAATCCTTCATTCCTTTGTCTATATTAGAGATAGATGACAGTTTTGCTCACTTGGTTAGTTTAAATAAGCATTTACTGAAATTCACATTTTTTTTTCATATTAGGAAGAACTTGAGATTCAAACAGTTCCAATTTGAGGGGGGAAAAAATCAAAACTGCCCTATTTATCCATCTTGGTTTACAATTTAGGAAACTGAACTAGGAAGGCTCTTAAAGATCTCTTTAAATCACAATTTGTTTAACTATGTTAGTGCTGTATTGATGTTGCCACTTCTCTCCCCCCCCTTCCCGCAACCTATTCTTACCTATAACTCCTAGGGAAAATTGACACAAGGACTGTGTCCTAGCTCCTCTGTGGAGTATCCTTGCTCTGCTTTGACTCTTTTACTGCTATACATGGAGAGTTTAATCCAGATTAAACTTCTAAATTAAATTGGGAGGGAAATACACACGAGACCCCCATCAGGTGTCCATACTGCTGCATGTATCTACTGTGTCAATGTGTTGACTGTATCAAATTATGTCACTACACATGACTGTGGTTGCTGCTCCTTTGAGGGTGGGGGGTGAGATTTCCCACCACACATGCAGATATTTGCCTTTGTTTTGTTTTCCTGCCATGCATGTCAACAGTTTCAGCAGCCTCCCTGCTGCCCATCTATCAGAACTACACAGTTCCAGATGTCTACCAACTGCTCACCCATCAGAACTGGATTGGTTAAGTTCATAGATAGCAGATAAGTACAACATGATGATTCCCAGGCTGTCAATCCCTGTACCTACAGAATTGGGTCAGTTTAAGTGGGCAAGACTTTTGTTTCCATTTGTTTCTGAGGAATTTACCAAATTCTGCACATTTCTTCATATCTGAAAAAGAAAGAATTTGAGCTTTGTTAAAAAAAATTAAGTGCAACTGAAATAAAAACAAAAATTTCCCTATGTCTTGTGTAAACACTCCTACATTGCTGGAAAATCACATCTCTCTGTTTTCCTTTCTTCTCTATTCTACTTCTCTATCCAACCCAAGTTAAGCATGGTTGTGCCCTATTGATTTAAGCAGGTACTCAAATCTCTCTCGCTGAAATCAATGGAACTTAAAATTGCTTTAGCTCTATCTAAATCATGCCTATAAAATATAATGCAGACCTGGGGGTGGTGTAACTTTTATTCATCCATGACCACATCATATACATTAGTCAAGACAGCTTGAACAACATTCTTGGCATTTGTTTCATACAAATGTGTTACAAACAGAAAGAGATACATGAAAATGAAGGGATGAAATAATACTCTTGCCTATTTTTACAGCCCAAACCAGTTTGCCTATTACTGGAAAAAGTTCTGTAAGTCTATGCATATGGATGCCTATTATTTGTTTTGACACTAAATGCTTCAGTTACAGAAAGTTCTGCCAATTTATTAGTGCTCAGCAACAGAGATATGCAGCCTTGCCTATCTTTAAGGGTTGCCAAGGGCTTGTAAATGTTGGAAAGTCTTGCATAGCTTTGCTTTAAAAATATCATCCGTTTTTCATAAGATGAATCATTTTATTTTTGCTATAAGGTATCAGCTATTCTTTCCACATAAATAATAGTATTAATAATAAAGATGTTAACATTAGCTGCAAATGATCACTGCAATGAGAAGCAAGGAGAGATGTGACAGTGGTGAATATCAGAAGCTTGTTTCTGAGCCAACATGATAGCTGCTAGACAAAATTTATACACATCTGGAAAAGATGGCTAGCATGCATATATGCTGTTAATGGTGACACAAGAGTATGAGCTGTCATGCTATTGCTCCTTTAGGTC
This sequence comes from Phrynosoma blainvillii, assembly GCA_026167975.1. Lineage (NCBI taxonomy): Eukaryota > Metazoa > Chordata > Lepidosauria > Squamata > Phrynosomatidae > Phrynosoma > Phrynosoma blainvillii. The sequence goes on along the minus strand of JANUYF010000004.1, from coordinate 295,661,023 downwards.
AAACACATGGGTCCTGGTCCATCTCCAGTTGCACATACCCCAACTGGTGGCCCAAGATGTGCACAGGGATTCCTGTCTGTACCAAAATCCCCATTAAACTGGTTCAGTAAAGACCTGGTGAACACTGATGCACACCACAAAATATCCAGCTATGACTGTAATAGGAGGATACATGGAAACATTTTGTGCATGTGGATCTGGTGGTGGAATGTTCTCATGGCAAACTTGAATCTGAAAACTGCATTTCTCAGAAAATTTCCCATGACAAATTGGTAATATCTAAATATAGTTAGAGGAATCACATGTGATTTGTAAATAACTAACAGAGTTACATCTTAATGCTGCTATCTGGAAAATCATCAGAAAGAGAAAAGGAAGGTAAGAAAGGGAGAAATCACAGAACTAATAGTGACATTATTGGACTAGGCAGTGGTGGCTGGTGGTTTCCATGTCAGTTGGACTGAGACTCTGATTTGAATTTAGACCAAAGTTTTAAGGAGCTAACCAAGGCATTGAACCGAATCTGACAACTAGATCAAGTACTTTAAACAAATTGTTTAAAATGTAGAGATTTACTGCTCCGCTAACATCATCCATCATTGGCTTTAGGTTTAAAAGGTACTGCTAGTTATAGAAATAGGTTTTAAAAATATCTGGAGGATTCTGGGAGATGGAGTCTATAGCCAAAAATGTCTCAAGCCCTTGTTACTAATGATGTTACTCCTTAATTCCTCCTCCTCACAATAGGGATAGACAACTTACATTAAGACTGTAACTGAGTCCACACTGTAGAAATAATACACTTTGGCACCAATTAACTGCCATGCCACCATCCTACAGAATCTTGAGATTTGTAGTTTGTGGGGCACCAGCACTCTTTGGCATAGAAGGCTGAAGGCCTTGTAAAACTACAAATCCCAGTGTTCCATAGGATGATGTCACAGCACTTAAAGTGGTGTCAATTTGCATTATTTGTACAATGTAATGCACCATAAGATAACCACTCCTTTTGCAGTGTAATTACAACTTTAAAGTTATTTTTGCAGTTTTGGAGAGGTGCCCTTACTAGATGGTGGAGAAGGGTTAGTGTTGCCACTCACCCCCCAGTGATCCTTCTTACTTGTAACTCCTAGGGAAAATCTATACAAGGACTGTATCCTAGCTCAACTGTGGAGTATCCTTACACTGTTTTGACTCCTTGACTGCTATTCACAGAATTTAATCCAGATTAAAGTCCTAAATTAAATTGGGAGGGAAATGCACACAAGACATCATGCACTGTTTGGGATGTTGAAATGATGGCAGGGTTGGTGGGTCATAAAAGGAAAATGTATCCTGTAGTTTCTATTGAGAAATGGGAAAGCACAGAATTACTTTTCAACAGTTATAATGGTAACTAACTACAGCGGGGGAGCCTTGGTACTATACTGCAATTAACTACCTAAGATGTGGGTGTGATGCCTGAAACAGCAAACAGAAAGGAAATTCTGCAAAGGTGATGTTGAGCTGGCCAGAAGGGTGTGAAATGTGGCTTCAGTTTGTCTTTGCTGGACTGACGTTTATGCAACATCTCCTTTCAGAAAGCCAAATGAGGTCCTGTCCTCAGGAAGGAGAGATGTCTGCAGCAGGAAAGAAGTGACAAGGAAACCTGAGAGTTTTAAATAAAAGCAATCCAGCTAGTTTCAATTATGTGTGAGTTGATCCATTGACATAACTCACTGTGGGTCATTTGGGTACCTGAGGCAAATTAAATTTCTGCCCCTACTTCCCATGTGCTCTTTTTTAAAAATATCAGGTCTGCCATTTAGATTCTACCCCCAGAAAAAAAGATCTTCAGCTGCTACATCAGAATAACTTGAAATGTGTGAATACAGATTTAGACACATGGGCATCTTTTATTTGTACTTTTACTTATATTGTGTCCGACCTTTCTTCCAGTGAGATAGGGTAGTCTGAAAGAATCACCCAGTGAATTTCTTGGCTGAGTGGGACTTGAAGCCAACTCTCTCAAATCCCAATCCTGTAATCACAACATGACATTTGAACTTTATTTATTTATTGAAAACAAGCCCACCCATATCATGAGATCTCAGTGTCGAGTATCAGTAAAAACAATTTAGGCAGTTTGAAGCAATTTAAAATGTGAAACAATAAAAATAATTGAAACAAGCTCAGTCTTATCTGCACTGGGAAAATAGTGCAGTTAGATACTGCTTTAACCTCTATGGCTCAATGCTATGGAATCTTGGGATTTATTTATTGTTTGTTATGACCCCAGAGCTCTCTGACAGAGAAGGCTAAATAGCTCACAAAATTAGAATTCCCCAGCACTGCCAAGTTAAAATTGTCCCGGAAGATATGAAAAACTGACTTCCCAAAGCGTTGTTGTTGTTGTGCGCCTTCAAGTTGTTTCCAACTTATGGCAACCCTAAGGAAAACCTATCACTAAGTTTTCTGAGGCTGAGTGTGTGTGGCTCACATAAGGTTACCCAGTGGCTTTCCATGGCTGAACAGAGAATTGAAGCTGGTCTCCACTATGCTCAAACCACTACTCATATTACTCATTCTTCTTAAGGTGGCATATATGCAAGAATCTCTCCATGCAATGTGTCCAAAGTGGAAGATCTCTGCCATTCTGAATTACATTCAGATCTCCCAGTTGAGGCCCTGGTGACATTTTGCCTCATGTGAAAGTCCAGGGCCACATGTAAGGAATGGGCCTCTTTTGTAGGACGCAATACTCTGACAGTGATCTCCACCAAACCAAACAGCTCTTTTGGCATGAATAATATCCATGAAGCATTTTCTGCCTTAGTAAAACATGGTTCAACTTTCAGTGACTTCTTGGTTTAGCACAATTTGATTCAAGTAAGTCTGGATCCAGATGCCATATAAATATAAATTTGCTATATTTCTCATTTTGCTTGTTACATATTGTTATGGGCAAATGCAGATGATTGGATTTTGGATTTTAAAAGAGTTGAAGAAGATTGGGTTGCATTATAGTCAGAAAAAGTGAAAACCAATATCTCTATAAATAGATTTCTATAATTTGCAAGTAGCTTTTCACACAAAAAAGTGCAAATTTTACTTGGTGACTCATTTGCAAACACCTATAGATGTAGGACAAATTAGAAAAATTAAAAGCATGACGCCCAAAGCAATCTTGTTTTCCTTTAAAAAATATTAATCCAGCAATTTGATCTCTATGTTTTTAAAGAAGTAATAGTAATTCAAATGAAGCATATTTACATTAGTTGGCTACCAGTGAGTCTAACTCACATAAACTCAAAGAATCTTGCAGTCCTTGGGTAACTATGGGCCTTTGCAGATTGCTAGAAATAGTGCAAATTGAGTCCATTTTAAGGTTTAGGGTTAGGGAATCATGGGAACTGTATTTTATAGTGGCACCAGAGCTCTCTGACAGAGAAGGCTCAGTGTCTCAGAAAAAAAAGCAGTTCCCATGATTCCCTAGCACTAACCCTAACCCTTAAAGTGGACTCAATTTGCACTATTTCTGGCAGTCTGCAAAGGCCCCATGTTTAGATCATGTAACTTGCCAAGCCACTTCACCAGTCTTTCTTGGTAACCTGCCAAGCCACTTCACCAGCCTTGATCTCCTGTCTTTCTTCCATGACGGAATTCATGGTGGTGTGTTCCATCTGCACACTTATGAGCTGCTCCTTCATACCAGTCCCCCACCCCCACCCCAAATTGTATGTCTTCCAAGCTCAGTTTCAACCCATGTCTATTTGGCCTCCTTCTTGGGAAATGTAAAGCATGCAACACCTGGCAGCCAGGACACCCTCTCCCCTATATGGGTCTCAGGCTGTTGAACATCATGTCTCTTTCAGATGAGTCTGTGCCTGTCAGTTTTTATACAGGCTGGGTCTCCTTCATTTCGAATGCTTGAGACCAGAACTGTTTTCGATTTTGGATTTTTTAAGAGTCTGGAACACCTGTATCTGCATATACATACATAATAGACCCAAGTCTCAACACAAAATTCATTTATATTTCAAATACACACACACACACACACACACACAGAAAGAGAGAGAGAGAGACAGCCTGAAGATAATTTTATACAACATTTTAAACAATGTTGTGCATGAAACAAAGTTTAGTGACACAGCAAAGGTCTCACTATCACTATCTCAGCCACCTATGAAACATTTTGGTATTTGGAGCATTCTGGATTTCAGAATTCCAGATAAGGGAGACTCAACATGTACAATAAAAAAAATTCAAGGTCTTTTTCAAAAACTTTAGTTTGAATTTGATATGAAATTTCTAAAAAAAAAAATCATGTTCAGGATGGAGAAAATCATAGAATCATAGAGTTGGAAGAGAACACAAGGGCCATCCAGTCCAACCCCTTGCCATACAGGAACTCCCAATCAAAGCATCCCCGACAGATGGCCATCCAACCTCTGTTTAAAAACCTCCAAAGAAGGAGACTCCACCACACTCCATTGAGGGAGTGTGTTCCACTGTCAAACAGCCCTTACTGTCAGGAAGTTCCTCCTAATGCTGAGGTGAAATCTCTTTTCCTGTAGCTTGCATCCATTGTTCCGGGTCCTGTTCTCTGGAGCATCAGAAAACAAGCTAGCATCCTCGTCAATATGACAACCTTTCAAATATTTAATGAGGGATATCATATTCCCTCATAACTGTCTCTTGTCCAGGCTAAACATACACAGTTCCCTAAGTCATTCCTCATAGGGCATGGTTTCCAGACACTTGACCACTTTAGTCACCCTCCTCTGGACAGGCTCCAGTTTTTCAACATCCTTTTTGAACTGAGGTGCCCAGAACTGGATACAGTATTCCAGGTGGGGCCTAACCAAAGCAGAACACAGTAGCACTATTACTTCCCTTGTTCTCTAGATACTATACTTCTATTAATGCAGCCTAAAATTGCATTAGCCTTTTTAGGTGCGGCATCACACTGTTGACTCATGTTCAACTTGTGGTCTACTAGGACTCCTAGATCCCTTTTACACATAATCTCATTAAGCCAGGTGTCCCCCATCTTCTATCTGTGCATTTCATTTTTTTTGCCCTAAGTGGAGTACCTTACATTTCTCTGTGTTGAAATTCATTTTGTTAGCTTTGGCCCAGCTTTCTAATCTATTAAGGTCATTTTCATCCTGTCCTCTGGAGTATTAGCTCTTCCTCCTAATTTGGTGTCATCTGTAAATTTGAGAAGCATGCCCCCTATTCCTTCATCCAAATTGTTGATAAAGATGTTGAATAGCACTGGGCCCAGGACAGAACCCTGTGGCACCCCACTGGTCACTTCTCTCCAGGATGAAGAGGAGCCATTGCTGAGCACCCTTTGGGTTCGGTCAGTCAACCAGTTACTAATCCACCTAACAGTTGTATTTTCTAGCTCACATTTTACTATCTTGTTTGCAAAATATCGTGGGGGACCTTGTCAAAAGTCTTACTGAAATCAAGATCTGCTATGTCTACCACATTCCCTTCATCTAGCAAGCTGGTAATTTTATCAAAAAAGAAAAAAGAGATCAGATTAGATATTAGGGAAAAAGGAATCTTTAAAAATAAATTGAACATTGGGAAACAAGAACTGACACATTGATCCATCCAAGTCAATGGCATTGAATACCTGACTCCTAAAAAGCCTATCTTTACATAATCTACCATGCTAGTTCTGAATTAGGATTGCTAAAATATCACCTATGAATTATTTGTTGGTTTTGTCTAGAGGGTAGGGAAACACGAAAAGAAGGACTGCACTTACTAGCTCATTTCAGAAAGGATGGTAGAGCTAGAAAAGAAAGAAACTGAAGTTGCTGCAGATAGGGATTAGGCCTTTTTCACTTTTAATAAGGCAGTAGGATGTTTAATTATGTATTTAGATAGGGACAAAGGGTAAATTCCTTATACTGGAATTCTATTATGCATCTGCATCTATTTTGTATCTTTTATTTATGGTTTCTGTTTTGTATCCAAGGTGGCAAGATTACTGAGCATAATTGGCAGAAGCCTCCAAAATCAAAACCTGTGCGAGCATCTCATTGGATTCATGGAACCTTTGAACAATTGATATGTGATTAATAATAATAATTAAAAGTTAGTATATAATTTGTTGTATACTTTTGAAAATGAACTGAAAGGGAGAATGTGTTTGAAATATTCATTTGCAATTAGCCCCCCACACACTGCCACCTTTGTATCTTTTACACCTATATATAGCAGGCATATGGCTCTGTGAACAGCTCCATCATTTGGATCTAGCCAGTATAAATAGGGGACATCACTTTAACTGCCATGGTTCCATCTTATGGAATCCTGGGATTTGTAGTGTGTTGTGGCACCAGAACCCTCTGACAGAGAAGGCAAAACAGCTCACAGAACTACAAATCCCAGAAGTCTATAGCTTTGAGGCATGGCAGTTAAAGCAGCGTCAAATTATAATAATTCTGCAATGCACATGCAGCTGAAATATCCCAGATATGAACCAATTTGATTTCTTCTTATCTGGGATTGAAATGACTTGAGATGATGATGATGATGATGATGATTAAAATCAGGCTCAGGAGAAACTGAAGCTGGTAGCTTTCCCCACCTTTGCCAATGTGATTTGCTGGGTATAGTATAGAACTTGGCAAAGGTTGAGTTTTTCTTTTGGAGGGGGCAATTATGGGTCTCAGAACATGGCTGGACTGGCTGTTGGTTTGTGGGATCTGTATTCCAAAACAATAATTTATCCTACCTGTCATGAAAAATTCTACTTCTCTTGGGTTAAAATCTCTGAGTTAAAATCTTTGATACAAATCTTAGACACGAATACTTTCTGAGTTAACTCAGGCCAGTTACCATCTTTCCAGCTGACCTGCATCACAGATTTATTGTGGGTGTAAAAGAAATGAAGAGAATCCATGATCAGTCAGTGCACAGAATGCCCTTGAATTCAGGGAAAAACGAAAATAAACATGACCCTTATGTTAAGTGGGTTCATGATTATTTCCTAAGGGCACCTTCATACTGCAGGTTAAAAGGAATATCCAGATAATCTCATCTTCCCTGAAGGAGTTTCTTCCAATCTCTCATTCTTCTAGCACTCAAAACCTAGGAATTATTATTATTGTTATTATTATTATTACTGAATTTATTTATATCCCAATTCCTCCTCTCACCAATAAAATTGGGATTCAAAGTGGCTCACAATTTGAAAGAACAATATAATTAAAAGCATATAAAAAGTTAACATTAAAATTCAGAATGGGGAAATGTTAACCAAAAGTAGAAAACTCACAAGACTGAAAAGACTGTTACTGCAAGACCTAGGGCAGGATTCAGATTTGCTATGTAAAATTGCTAGGGGGAGGTGCAGTAAACAGAGAGAGAGAGAGGTTCAAAAGTGGAGGAGGGGAATATTGGTAAGCTAGTTTCCTTAGCTAACACAAAAACAAAGAACATATGGGAATTGGAAGCTGAAAAGGTACTCCCTAAAAACAATAGATTCAGAGAGTTACAGAGACTACTTTCCTGAAGAAGGTCTGGGGAGCAATAACATTTTTTGCTGAAGCAGTGTGAAGAAAGCAAGATGTTTGCAGAAATCTCTGAGAAGGACAACCTAACCAAAGTCCTCTGGGCCAGAACCAAGAGTTTAAGAGGAAAATGATAAGGCATTGAAATTCCTCTTGGATTCTGGATGATCAGAATGAGACTGACATTGGCAATGATTTTAGTAGTTTCAGTTTAAAATTAGCTAGGCAAACATTAGACAGATATTTCAGCATTATTTTATCACCTGACCTCTAAGACTAGAAGACAGGAAGCTTCTTTTCAGAAGTTAGGGCTCATTTGCTAAAGACATAAGCATCAAGCAGGTCCCCTACTGCAGAATGAAGTTAGCTTTGTTTCTATGATCTTTTATGTGGCTTGTGGGCTAGAAAACCCTCCAATGTTGCTTCTTTTAAATATTAAGCTGATCACTCAGCCCCCAAAATGACCTTCCCTATCAGTTTGACTTTCTTGTCCTTAAGGTATTGTTTACCAGCTGTAGGGTGTCAGACTGGAACAGGTTTGCTAGAGAGTATTAATGCTCAGTGTCTGATTGCTTGATCCCTACATTATTATTTGGTAGTTGGATTTCTATAATTTGACTTGAGGATTGAATAGAAATTTCCTTTTAGACAATGATCTAATCTTTCTCTTTATTGGGACAGATAAGATTCCAGTTTAAGCAGTAATTCCATGTAGGACATACATACCCAAATTTTAGCAGGGACGATCTACAACTACAGGCTACTTGGCAACACAATCTGCTGGAAGGCCATGCCAAGATTTCTTGTTAGGGATCCATTCCAGTTCAGTCAATTTATCCCTGTTTTACAAACATTCTGTTGATATTGCCCATTATTGGCTCATATTTACAAAGTAAAGTACATATATAAAAACATTTAGAAATGAAATCTAATGAACATTTTTTGCTTTGAGAATACAACCATCTGTCCAGTGATATTAGCCACTAATCACTTTGGCTTGGAGAAATGAAATTCTCCTTGAAGTTCAAGCTAAAGTGGAAAAAGTGCTGAATTTCAGCTCTGACAGATATATACTTGGTTGAAGTCAACTGTCTGCCAAAACCTCACCTGGTACACATGACACATAAAACTGCCACAATTTTGTGCTTCTACCTCTCTTCTTTGTGATAATATATGGTGTAACACAACACATGGCATGGCATCATGACACTGTATAACAAGTAATTGCCTGTGATTGGAGTAGGGGGATACATTGAATAATGATATCCCATCATTCAAGAGGTTATATCAGGAATGGGCAAAGTGAGCCCCTGGGGCAATATGCAGCCTCCTTTTGCCTAGCTAAGAAAAGGTTGAATTATAGCTCCTAGAAAATTAGTTCACCTTTTAAATACAGTGGATCCTTGGTATTCACTGTGATTTGGTTCCAGGACTCCCCACCCCCCACCCCCCGGATACCAAAATCCATGGATGCTGAAGCCTCATTACATACAGTGGCATATAAAATGTTTCCTTTATATAAAATGGCTAAATCAAGATTTGCTTGTTGGATTTTATACTTTCTTTGAATATTTTCAAGCTGTGGTTGCTTGAATCTGTGGATAAAGAATCAGAGGATACAGAGGGCCAAATGTGGGTTGTAGCTCTTTTTCCCTACACTGTTTACCTGTGTTTCAAAGCTGGAACTGGACTTTCAAGTACTTCCACTTTTGTTGATTGCATGTTTGTTTCATTTTGGGGGGCACTTTGCCAATCCTCAAGGCAAAAACCTGGCTTACATACCATCTCTTGGTTATATTATGTTTTATCATTGAGTTGATGATAAAGATGCTTCTTCATTTGAGGTGCTGAACTTCAGTTTGGAAAGGGTCTTGAGCAGTACATTCCAGCACTGAGGAGGCCTAAAGACATTACATATGTCCAAAACAAAAAGGAATAGGGACAGATATAATTCTTCAGTTTGAATATTTCCCCACCAAGCCAGAAAAACACAATTCAGTTCTATTTACAGTCTGTTCTCCATATCCAGGGATTCTGCAGCCATGGATTCAACCATCTATGGAACAAAAATATTGGGATGGGGGAATTACAAAAATTAAAGCTTGTGGTTCATCATTTTATATGAGGGATGACATTTTACTGAACATCCCTGGATTTTGGTATCCATGATGAGTTCTGGAACTAAACCCCAGCAGATACTGAGGTCCCACTGTATCTCTATTGATGTGTTCCAGTGTAATAACTATCAGGGATGCAAAGTGCAACTTAATTCTGGCCTTGTCTGCATGAGCAAGGATATTCTGGGGGTAACCCAGAGTAATCCTGGTCTCCCCTCATTTGTTAATACACCCCTGAATTTGTTGTTATGTGCTTTCAAGTTGTTTCTGATTTATGGTGACCCTAAGACAAACCTATCATGGGGTTGGCAAGATTAGTTCAGAGGAGGTTTTCCATTGTCTTCCCTTGAGGCTGATAGCATATGACTTGCCCAAGGTCACCCAGTGGGTTTTTTGGCCAAGCAGGGAATTGTTATATCTGGCCTCTCCATATTTTTATATTCTCATATCTGGAGCCAAGCATGATAAGTCACAATGACCTTTGGAGATAGGAAGACTTCCCATGAGAAAAGATGGCAGACCTGAGGACATGTGTAAGAGCCAGGTAATATCAAAACTTTTAAATGGGTATGCTGAGCACTCCTTTCTCCCCCAGGCCCTTTGCTTATCCTCTTGCACCAAGAGACAAAGGATGTCTCATTGCACTGAAGACACTTAGCCAGTGCTTCCTACCTATCCCCTGCCATGTTCTCAGCTAACTTCTCTATCCTACCACCCTGGGGTTGTCCTAATTCAATCACTGTTTCTGTTATGCTGAAATTAAAGCCTTCAGCCAGTCCACAGTTGGCCCCCAGTCTGTGTTCCACATCTACATGGGGCCACCCTCATGCTTGGTCTGGAAACTTCAACTATTACAGAATAGGGCAGCCAGATTGGTTTCGGGAACATCAAGGAGAGACCACATAACACCGGTATTAAAGTCTCTCCACTAGCTGCCTATTAGTTCTGGGCCCAGTATAAGGTGTTGGTTATTACCTTTAAAGCCCTAAATGGCTTGGGTCCATCCTATCTTCGGGACTGCCTCCTCCCATGGGTAGGTTTTGGGATTTTTTGGTGTATATCTTAATGTATTGTAAGGAATTTTAACTCCTGTAAGCCACCCCGATTGCTTGACAGAGGGGCGGGATACAAATAATTTATTGTTGTTGTTGTTGTTTTTAATTGTGTCACACTCAGACCCCAGTCTGAGCCACATCCCACTTTCCATCGCCACTTTTCCAGAACAGGAAATTATCACCCCTCTGCACTGCTAAAACTCTGCTATCCAATTTCCTTACTTCTATTTCAGTTGGCTCTGAAAGCAGTGTCTGTCTGAATTACTATCATATGTTTGAGTGCACTCATGCATATTTCTGAATAAAAACTTTTTTAATTCACCCAAACTCAGGGCCTTTGCAGACTGCTAGAAATAGTGCAAATTGAGTCCACTTTAAGGGTTAGGGTTAGGGAATCATGGGAACTGTATTTTATTGTGGCACCAGAGCTCTCTGACAGAGAAGGCTCAATGTCTCAGAAAAACAACAACCAAAAAACGAAAAACAATTCCCATGATTTCCTAGCACTAACCCTAACCCTTAAAGTGGACTCAATTTGCACTATTTCTGGCAGTCTGCAAAGGCCCTCAGAGTCCTTCTCCACTAATACCTGTATACCACAGGTGGAAACAATCCCCAAGTTACCCACTCTCATAAGCTTCCTTCAGCTAAACAAAATTCCCCAACCTTTTAAGAGAAGGTGATAGTTGGTGGGGACTCCCTCAGTTGCCCCCTGCCATCTTTCTTTGGATAAGACATTGCCTGGCTCTCCAATTTGATTACATAGCTAGGCACCTCATTCTAAGCTCAGAGTGAGCAACTGGCAGCAGTGGTGAATGCTCTAGGTCAGGGGTAGGCAACCTTTCCCCTTTAAGGGCTGAGGGACTTCAGCTCCCAGAATCCCAGGAGCTATTGGCCAACATGGGACTATTGGCCAACATGGCTGAGGCTTCTGGGAGCTGAAGTCCCTCAGCCCTTAAGGGGAAAGGTTGCCTACCCCTGCTCTAGGTGGCTAAGTGGGATGTATTTCAAACAGCCACCAAGCCTCACAATGAAGGACTCCAGATCTTCCTGAAAGAGCAGAAGCAAAAGGTAACTTTTTATAATGCATTTTAAACGGAGTATTGTCTGGTTCTGGTGCTGAATGTGGCAATTATTTGATATTTTTACACCAGAACCGGGATTTGGGCCATGTGTTATCCAGAGTCACCACAGAGAGGACATAGGGAGACCAGTTTATTTGGCCCATTTAGACAAGGTGTACCTTATTATCTTTAGGTTCCTAATGGTTATAGAAGGGATCAGGCAGTATTAGAACCAACTAATTCCATACCTTAATAGGTTTTTAACTATAGTAAAATGAAGCTTGGACTCAAAGCTCACATTATAAAATTGTGCTCAGTGCCTATTTATGGGGGGGGAGTCCCCTGGGGTCCACTAGAGTTTACTCTGAAGTAATTATACTCACAGGTGGTGCATTACATGAGAGTTGTTCTTGATGTTGTATATCCCTATGGTCTAAATCTTTCCACATGCATTGCGAAAATGAAGACAACTCTTTAAAAAGCCCAGTCATTTACCTCTTAGATGCAATGAGCAGACATGTAGCTGCCTACTAAAAAAGTTTTTAAAAATCAGCAGGTCCAGAAACTTTCAGCTTGAGAGGAGAGAAAGTGGTTGCTTGGGAAAGAACTATAACTAAGGTTTGTGTTACCCCCTTAAATAAGCAGAATTGTTAAAGCCTCCAAGGAACAAATTAGGAGGGCAAGTTTGGAAAAGTTTACTTTAATGGAAGACACAGGTTGCGAGGTGAGCTTTAAACCTCTTTCTCCAGAATCATCCATAGAAGCCAATAGATTTGTTCCAAAGGAAGGGAGTTTGAGAATTCCAATCTTTGTGATTATTTTTTTAAATTCATTCAAATAAAATAAAATATCCTGTATACTATTGACATGAAGCATTATTTTATTGTGAAGTCATACAAGAAAAGAGGACAATTTATAGGAAAGAATTTAAAGTGAAAGGCGCCATTCTGTTCTTTGATTGCTGCATAGTAAAAGCACTGACATTCCTGGTATGTAATGTAGACAAATAATTGATTCTGTGTCTCATTTCCTGATCAAGGCTGAACTAAGAACCACTGTCTGCTCCACCGGGGGTGGTGGACCCATTAGAATGGTCCGCCCTCGAAGCCTAATGGAACCAATTGGATTCCAGAAAACCTTAGAGGGTTTAATGGTTGGTAATGCCGGTGATTCTGTCAAAGCTTTGGTTAATACCTGGAACACTGATCTCGCAAGGTTATTGACACAATCACTCTGAAGTGTCCTTTCCAACTCACTTCCAATCATAAACCATGGTATACTGAAGAGCTTAGGAAGATGAAGAGGGTTGGACAACAACTAGAGCGCATCTGGTGAAAAACTCAACTCTTATCAGACAAGGAAACTTCTTTGTTCCTATAGAGAGGCAATACATGCTGTTAGGAGGGAGTCCCAGGTAAAATGTACAATGTGGAGAATAGCAGCAACCATGATGACACAGCATTTGATTGCAGCTGAGTCATGCTGACTCATGCTGTGTCATAGGAAGTGACATCATGGGGATGGTCACCTGGTGCTGGAAAGCACAGAGAACTGTCACAAAACTGCAGATACCTGGAACACTCATGATAGAGTCACAATGGATGGTTGTCGTTATCGCTGTAAATGGCCTTGTACATAGAGGAACTAAGATTAAAGCCTCATATGAGAGACGTCTGTCTGTGGAGTCTCTTTATTCTGTCTGGAAGGGGAGAGGTGCTTCTCCAGCTGACATGCTGCTGCCTGCATCTGAGAAGGTCATGTTCCTGGTACTGCATGCTTACGTGGATCTTCACATGCTGCGTAACCACGCTAACACGTGCAGTGCAGAAATCCTTCTCCTCTGCACATATTGCATCTGCAGAGTCCCGTCCAGCAGAGCTGTTTGGAGTGGTAAGGGAACTGACACAGGTTCCACCTGTGCAGAACCCATTACTTAAACCTACAACAACCTTTTTTGAGCAAAGTGATCGAGAGAGCGGTTGCTCTTCAACTCCAAGCTGTCTATTATCTAGATTCCTTTCAAACTGGCTTTAGGACAGGATATGGAGTTGAGACTGCCACAGTCGCCTTAGCTGATGACCTTCATCTGGGCATTGATGGGGTAGTGTGACCCTGTTGCTTCTATTGGACCTCTCAGCGGCTTTTGATACAATAGATCATGACATCCTCTTGGATCACATGAGAGGGTTAGGAATTGGAGGCACTGCTTTGCAGTGCTTCCATTCCTTCCTCTCAGGCACATTCCAGAGGGTGTTTCTTGGGGACAGTAGCTCCGCCAGGAAGAAGCTTAATTGTGGTGTCCCACAAGGCACCATCCTGTCCCTGATGTTATTTAATATCTATATGAAGCTGCTGGGAGAGATCATTCGGAGACATGGGGCATGGTGTTATCAGTAAGCTGATGACACCCAGATATATTTCTTCATGTCTCGGTCTTCAGCTCTCCTTTCAATGATTGTCTTAAAGCAGTAATGGACTGGATGAGGAAAAACAGATTGAGACTGAATCCAGATTAAATGGAGGTACTTACAGTAGTGGCCCTAAAACCAGGTATTGGGATGCAACCTCCAGTCCTGGATGGGGTCACACGCTCCTCTAAGGACTGTGTCTGCAGTCTGGGAGTGCTCTTGGATCCGTCACTCCAGATGATAAATCAAGTCAGGGGTCAGGAGTGCCTGTTATCAGCTTTGGCTGATACGCCAGCTGCACCCTTTCCTGGAAATTAGGGACCTTGAAACTGTGGTGCATGCACTGGTAACCTCTCATCTTGATTTCTGTAATGTGCTCTACATGGGGCTACCCTTGTACTTGGTCCAGAAACTTCAACTAGTACAGAATATGGCAGCCAGGCAGGTCTCAGGAACATCGAGAAACGACCATATAACACCGATCTTCAGATCACTTCACTGGCTGCCCATTAGTTTCCGGGCCCAGTACAATGTGTTGGTTATCACCTTTAAAACCCTAAATGGTTTTTAATTTGTAAGTCATATTATACAATGAAGTAAGAATATATAGACAGAATAGATTAAAGAAGTAAAATATGACACAGAAAGAGAATTATACATTTAGAATTATAATATATTAAGGCAAGCTTGTTGAAATATGCCGGGAAGACAGATGTGTGTGTGTGTGTGTGTGTGTGTGTGTGTGTGTGTGTGTTTGATATCAGATAAACAATGAGTAAAGGAAAAAAATTGAAGGAATTGGTGAACGAATGGTAAATCGGAAGTTTTTTTTAATATAAATGTATGTTTGTTGTGATATATGTAAGTAGTTGTATGTTTTTGTCTTTTTTTCTTTGTTTTGTCTTTCTTTCTTTGTGTGAAATGTTTTATTAGTGATGTAATGTTTGTAAATGTTTTTATGTTTATATGTATATATGAAATGTAATTAATTTTTTTTAAAAAAATCCTTCTTTCCTCAGAGACCATGAAAAGAAGACACAACACTGAGACTTCAGGTCAAACTTTTGGATACGGTAACCGTAGCCAGGAGCCACATGAAGAATATCACTAGCTAGTATGGAAATGTTCATACACTTTATATATACCTTATAATGTAGGAGACTGCAATGTTGTTTATCTGCATTGGGATGGGCAAAGTGTGGGTATGGGCCACAAGCAGTTTTTAGATCTACTTTTATGGCCCCTGATGCCCCCACCAGTCTGACAAATGCCTGGCAACTCCCCTCAGTTTTTACAAAAACACACATTATTGGTGCAATGGTTAGATAACCTCCCAAACACATAACATGCAAAAATGCTCCCCAGAACCCTATACTGCCCTCAAATATTGTTTTCCACTGCAGTGTCTCTGAAAATGATAACAGGAAGTAACATGGTGGGAAGTAGGTTGGCTGTGTGGAATTCCAGCCCACAAGGAGAAAGGGAGGGAGGTGAACTGGCCTTGGCCTGCATGCAGTTGGCCATCCCAACTGCAATGTACAAAGTAAGCATGTTATGGGAAGGTTTTAGACTAACCTTTTTCTTGACATGTGCCACCCATTCTCTGTTTGCCTGCATATAATCCTTTAATCTTTCATCACTTCATTACTAATATATCAGCTTTTTTCAGATGTTTTTCTGTTTAAGTGAATGTGGAATTATTGCAGGAATAGTGGGCTACATTCTCAACCTGTGCATACTGGCTGCAACATCTGAATTGATCACTGGGTATGTGATCATATACTGACATAGGATTATCTGTCATGAGTTGTTGGATCTGTAGGCATGTTCCTGAAACTGGTGAATCAACTAAATTTAATACTTTCAGCCCTTGAACTAAATTTAACTAAATGTAAGATGGTCATTGGACCCTGTTGGATAGGAAGGGGGGTCTAAGAGGGTTTCCTGCTACAGTTGGACAAGAAGGTCCTCCTGGGTTGTGGTGTCATCATATAATTTTGTTTATTCTTTGGCCATGCCTCATTATGTTTGACTACAATGTGTCTCTGTTCCATCTTACTTTTTGATAAGGTTGCCCCTGGCTGCAAACCAGGGGACAGCTGTATAAAAAGTTGGGGACAGATGGCTTTCTCACACAACATTACTCCCCTGGCTATGTCTGTAGATTCCTTTTTATGCATATCATATTAAAAGGGCTTTGAGGACTCATAACTGAATGTTGGGTTTGACTACTATATTGTAGCTGAGGTTAATGGCAGTGCAAGTATTCCCTGTGGTTTCATCTGTGATGGAGTATTTGTGCATGCAGGGGCTGCTGCTTGGTATTGGACCAGTTCTGTATTATGAAATGTCCCACCCTTTATTGCAACTTGTTTTGTTCATCTGAATAAATGATTCCTAAAGTTCTTACAGTAGCCTTCCTTTACTGGATGCCCTCCAGATGTGATTATCATGTTAGGATTATGATTTACGAAGCTGGCTGGGTTTGGTGGGAGTTGAAATCAAAAACACCTAGAGAAACAGCTCAAGGGAAAGTGCACTAGAGCACTTGCGAGTGACTTCAAATTAACTCATTTACCAGAAATAATTGAACAGTTACCTCAAAAGTACATATTTAGATGATTTGCTATTGAAGTGTTACTGCAGTAAAAGTAATTTATTAGAAATTTCAGCCACATTATTCCTACATCCTCAACCCACTGCCTTACTCCTGTCAATTTTTCTTTTTCAAATTAGTCTTTTTCTTGTAAACAGCCTTTATTTTTAGTCATATATAATCTATATATCTATACATAGAGACACACATTATATATTGTCCTCAGTAACCTCTGTAGCAGTGAAATATAATTAAGAAGATATTAAACTATGTTATTCAGTCTTGGTTTTGCACAACATGCAAAACATGCACAACTTGAGCATCAGTTTTACAGGTAGGCTTTCCCTTTCCACATACATTGAAAACTTCAAGCAGAACAGATTTGGTTCTGAAAACCTATTAAGTTCTTCTCTTGTCAGGGATCTCAACCTCTGGTTGTGAATTCATTAGATTTCTACAAGCCACTTATTAGGACAGGTAATTTCACAGTTACTTGTCTTGATAAGTAGGCTGAGCTTTTGCTGCCCTTCTAGAATAGGAGACCCCAAGGAAAACAAATGTCTGGTGGTTGTTAACAGCAAGGGCTTACCCAAGCCAGGAAATCACAAAGTATGGAAATGGGGCAAGAATCTATCCAGTTCTCCAGTATGGTGCTATAACATATTGATCAGTGTATACCAGCCTCTGAAACTCTAATATTCCTGCAGATTCTTTCCTTCTTATGTCAGGAACTCGTTTCTTTAATTTATATCTCTTTCTTTTGTTTCAGCACCCTACTCAAACTCTGCTTACTTTCATCCCTTTCTTGTGAATCCCTTGCCATCTTCACTTAGAACACCTCAAGGTTAAGTCCATGTTGTCATAACTGCTTCAATTCCTCTCTTGCAATCCTTTTCCTACCTTCCATCCATGCTTCCCCCACTGTTAAACTGTAAGTGCTTTGGGTCATTGGCCTCCCTTCTCCCTCTCTATCTGCATACTTGTAAAGTACTATGCATAATGATGGTGTATGGATTATACTAATGCTGAAGTCGAAGGCTTTCATGGCCGGCATCCATAATTTTTTGTGGGTTTTTTGGGCTGTGTGGCTATGTTCTAGAAGAATTTCCTTCTGACGTTTCACCACAGATGCTGGCGAAATGTCAGAAGGAAACTAGGACCTACAGTTCCCAAAAGGTAAATTTTCCAAAGTTTGCATTTCAGTCTGCATTTACAAAATCTGCAATGCATCAATAAGAATCTTTTAGAATTTGAAGCCATTCTTTTTTTCTCTCCAGATGTTTGTTTGCTATTTTATCAGTTATGTTGTCAACTGGAGATATTTTTTAATCTTTTTTTAAATTATTGATGCATTGCAAGACATCTGGAACTTTTCAGATTTAAATGTAAATGTTTTAAATAAGGCATGATTTTATTAAACTAATCATATAGATATCATAGGGGCTATGCAGATGTGCAAAAAGGAGTGCTTTGAGAGTCACTTGTAGGCATGGCCTTTAGTAGTGGCCCCGAAACCTAGAATTGGGTTGCAACCTCCAGTCCTGGATGGGGTCACACTCTCCTCCAGTGACTGTGTTCGCAGTCTGGGGGTGCTCCTTGACTCGTCGCTCCTGATGACAAATCAGGTAAATGCAACAGTCAGGAGCGCTTGTTATCAGCTTCGGCTGATACGCCAGCTGTGCCCTTTTTTGGAAGTAAGGGATCTCGAGACTGTTGTGCACGCACTGGTAACTTCACGCCTTGACTTCTGTAATGCGCTCTATATGGGGCTACCCTTGTGCTTGGTTCAGAAATTACAGCTGGTACAAAACATGGCAGCCAGGCTTGTCTCTGGAACATCTAGGAGGGACCACATTACTCCGGTTTTGAGGTCCCTCCACTGGCTGCCTATCAGCTTCCGGGCCCAGTACAAGGTGTTGGTTATCACCTTTAAAGTCCTAAATGGCTTGGGTCCAAGCTATCTCAGGGACCACCTTCTCCCTTATAATCCTCCCCGCGCTCTCCGGTCCTCTGGGAGGAATTTGTTGCAGCCACAAAGATCTAGACTTGTGACCACCTCCCAGAGGGCTTTTTCGGCTGTCGCCACCAAACTATGGAATGGCCTGCCGGATGAGATCCGTCTATTGACATTAAAAAGGCTGTCAAGACGGATCTCTTCAGGCAGGCTTTTCCGGAATAGTTAATCCCGGCCTCAGGAACCCCCCTCTGGAGGTTGATTCTGGAGCTCCTAACTGATGCTGCTCACTAGGAAGGGTTTTTAATATCAATTGTATTATATGTTGATTTTAATTTGTATTGATTTAATAATGTTTTAAGGGGGGGGAAGGGATTTTGAGTTGTTTTATACTATGTACTATTTTACTGTTGTAAGCCGCCCCGATTGCTCGCAAAGGGGTGGGATATAAATAAATTTTATTATTATTATTATTATTATTATTATTAGATGATGCACGTCTAAAAGTCTCCAGGAAAGCGCCCTCTAGCCCTCGTATGCTGAGAAAAACTGCTCCTTCGGTGAAGATGCGCATCTTCGCATGCATGTATGTATGCAGCAACACTGATGCACCAGAAAATGGCCTTATAAATGAACTGTCACATGTGCGGTGGAAATTGAGTCAGCAATCCAGAGCATGTGCCCTATGATTCAAGCTTTAATTTAAAGCACCCTATGCTTCAGGTGTGAATGCAGTGGGGCAGGTGCGCTTGAATATTAGAACCCTAACCCTAACCCTAATTGTAACCCTAACCCTAACCCCAATTGTAACCCTAACCCTAACCCTATGCATGCACCCTAGTAACTGTCCTGTGTTATGACAATAAATGCATTCTATGGCATGTACGCTTGCTGTCAGCATGCACAGCAGTTTGCATGAAAGAGGCTATTGTGACCTCTTCTGTGCAGGTGTGCATAAGACCTGCATACCACTTCCTGGCATGATGGGGGGGGAGCTCCTAGAGTAACATTTGTCCATGTGTCCTGTTGACCATGTCCCTTGCATGACCACCAGCTGCATGTATCAAGTCTGTCCACACAAACTTCCCTTGAATGTACCTCTCCCCTCCCCCCGATCCGTGTGGAATATGTTTTGTGGAGGATGATAGAGTGTCTTTTCAGTTGGCAAACCTGTTCTTTCACCCCAGGGTGGCACAATCAGATGGTGGCACCTGTCTACTGCACCCACTCCTTGGGGGGAAGCGGAGGTCAGAGAATCCTTGCATAATATGTGAGTGTATGACATATCCTGTGCAGGTGCACACCAATGCTGAACTTCAGTCACTTTTGTACACAGAGTGACAGACTGTATACCACCTTATAACAGGTCCTGTGCAGGTGCACAGGGATGTTTTCCTCCACAAATGCGCAGGTGTAGAGAGATGTTCCTGTGCACATATGCATGCATTTGAGAGAGAACGAAAAAAAAAATTAAAGCAAACACTGCCGGCCCCTACAGTTGCTCTGTCTCTTTGTGGCATCCTTGGGGCTGGCAGTGCAGTTGCTGGGGCTTCAATGCAGCCTTGGAAAAGCTGCATTGACTCCTCCCAGTGTGGTTGCTCCATCCACATTTAGGGCACCTCGGGGCAGGCAGTGCAATTTCTGTAGCTTAGGGAAAAGGCAACTTCACGTCACCTTTTCCTGCCCGTCTGCATAGCCCCATAGTGATTTTTTGGAGGGGGCAGGAGGGACAGGTTTGACACATTTCTTGTTGTTTCATGCTGTCAAGCTGACTCTGATGTGGTGACTTTATCACAGGGTTTCTAGGCAAGAATTATTCAGAGGAAATTTATCATCATTGTTCTGTCAGCTGTCCAAGCTCATCCAATGGGTTTTCATGGCTGAATGGGTATTTGAACCCTGGTCTCTCACAGGCCTAGTCTAACATATAATCCACTACACCACACTGGCTTGAATAGATGGATGGATGGATAAATAGGCATCATTAGAGGGGCTTGACAGCTTATGGGGTGTGTGTGTCCGGGAAAGCTGCCAACAGCGTGGCTGATAAGAACATTGTCCATCTCAAGCACACAAACACAGATGCAAGTACAATCCAAAGCAGTCCAGAGTCAAGCCGCGAGTCAAGAGTCAAAAGCTTTCGCTGAGAATCCCAAGATAAGCTGTGACGAGGCACTTGGCTTTCCTCAGCTGCTTATATAGCCCCCAGCTCCTCCCTCACAGCTGTTTGGACTTAGCTGCGTGTTTCTCTGCTAACCTTCAAGAACACCGCAGCCCCTCTCTATCTGTCCTCTTCTAAGCAAAGGTTGGTACTACAGTCTCTTGCTCCTCTGCCTCTTCCAGGCCTGAAACCTCTGCTAGGGGGAGGCTAGGCTGCTGAGGCAGGGGCTGTGCCTCAGTGGGTCCCACAGAGCTATGTCCAGGTTCAGCTATGTCCATGGGAGCTGGTAACACCAAGCTAGGACCTGGCTCCGCATCCTCCTCCTCAGAGTCCTCCATGTTTTCAACCTGGCTGTCCCTGACAGGGTGTCCATCTCAATGACCCTGTTGCCCCGCTGCCACTAGTCACAGCATCTCTGCAAAACCCATTGCAGAGGGTTGCCCCACCTTCCTGTCCCTCTAGCTACCTCACCTTTTCTGGTCTGATTGGGCCAGGTGGGTGAAGGAAGGGAGAGTGGGACAGTCTTCTGCCTTGCCAGCCCACCCAGATGCCCAGGTCTTTTCAGGTCTGGCCAGGTGGGTGAGCAAGGGAGTGGGAGGGAAGAGAGGGCAGAGCAAGTTGCTGTCTCCCCCAGCCAGCCAGCTGCCTGGGCCTTTCTTGGTCTGGTAGGGCAGGTGGGTGAAGCAACAGGAGGGAAGGCAGGGTGGGACAGTCCACTATCTCCCCATCTAGCTGCCCAGGTCTTTAAGAGTTTGACCTGGTGGGGCAGACTACTGCTGCCACTGCCAGCCCACACTGGGTGACACCAAGCCTAGTGACACCACTGGATAGGTAGAGATATGATAAAAGTTAGTATGCATTCAACTATCAGAGGGTGTAGCTCAAAACAAGGTGACCTAGCATAGCAGTACCCAAAGCATTTGATTTCACATTCAGAACATGCTTCACACATTCTGATGTAAAAGTAAATGTTTCTATACCACACTATCATTTGCTGAATTGTTTTTCTAGGCTCTGCTAGCCATGGTAAGCAGACATAATTCACTGACTGCACTATCATTACATAAGTTAGGAAGCAAGAGAGTATATTGCATTGCAAGATTTGTACATTTGAATCACACTTCTGATTAATTAGTGCTTTGAACAAGCATTTAAAACAATGCTGTGAAAAACAATGTGTGTTTTTTAAAAAGAATTTAAATTGCTGCCTCTTGACTCTGTTTATTTTATTTATTTATTTTGCATCAGTATGCATATTTCTCTGATTTGGAACAATACTTTATGTACATAAGCATTGGATGGAAGAAATGGGCTGGAAAAGAATAAGTGGAAAGTTTAGCCTCCTAATTTGTTTGAAAGTTGCCGACAGAAGAGGAAAAATATCCATGATCT
Source organism: Phrynosoma blainvillii (assembly GCA_026167975.1). NCBI lineage: Eukaryota > Metazoa > Chordata > Lepidosauria > Squamata > Phrynosomatidae > Phrynosoma > Phrynosoma blainvillii. The sequence goes on along the minus strand of JANUYF010000004.1, from coordinate 295,638,756 downwards.
GATGGCTCAGTGCATTATACGTCATGATTTTAATGTTCTCACATTTTTTAAGCATGCATAGAAGGTGAGAAGTAAATTGATTAGAATACCTCTCTATCTATGTTCCTTTCCCCATATCTCCATCAGTGCTGCTGCTGAGTTTATCGGTGCAAGTGGTGGAAAACTAAACTATTTATTTATTTATTTATTTATTTATGCATGCTTTGAAACAAGATTCTTCTAAAGATCCCTCCTGGAAGCATAATTCTACAATGCATGTTGAGAATGCAACCCTTGATCAAAGTAAGAGTAGTGCTTTTTTATTACTTTGAGTAGTGTTCTGGGTATATGCCAGATGCGGGGAAACTCTTCCACATCACACCTAGCAGAAAGCCTCCTCTTTGAATCCCACCATTGTGCAAATTACACTGATGCCACAGGGGAAAAATATAACCATCGGGATCTGATGAGGTTGCGATAAAACCACTTCTATTGATAGAATTTGGAAGGAGGGTGGTCCAAAACCACATGTGACCTTAAAAACTACTCTGAAGAGCTGTGAAATCTTCCAAATCACATTTTGGGCTAGGGGAATAGCTGCAAGGGGAGGGGAATGAACGTTCTGTTGCGGTTGTACCAAAGGATGTATTTATTTATTGGATTTATATCCCACTTGTGTCCCAAAATGGGATTTACTACTGGGCCACTATTTTGGATGCTTCACAAACTTGATAAATTTGGGAAGATAGCTACTACAAGCTACTTGTAGTAATGCATATTATTATTATTATTATTATTATTATTATTGCATATAGAGAGGTGGTAAGAAGAAATAACAACAATTTCTACCTGCCTCTCCTTATGGATCAAGATGGGGAATAGCAACAGATTAACAACATCAGTTAAACACGCCCACTAATTTAAAATAAATAAGATACATATTAAAACAATCCACATTTTTTAAAAAATCATTATTTAAAATTAACAATTTAAAAGTCATCTGGATAGGCCTGCCAGAAGAGACTGGTCTTTAATGCTTTTTAAAATTCAGACAGTAATTGCTGTAATCCTACTATTGATGGCCTTTTTTGAAGTTAGCAATGTAAATCTTTACTAATACATTTTTGTCATAGGAGGTAACATGACTGACAGAAAATCTGTGAAATCTGTGCAATTTTTAAAATACTATTTGTGGCTTAGGTTTTATTCTCTTTAAAATTCACGTATATTTTCCTTACCCTTTCTTCTTTTTCTTTCTTTTTTTCTTTTTGGCATAGAAAGCAGCATTTTCTATGCAGGAAACAGAATTTTCTGTGTTAAACATAGTAGTTCTGCATAAAAATAGGGGCAGGAAAATGCTGTTTTCATTCAGAAAATGTCATTTTTTGTGCAAAAGAACCATGCATAAATATAACAGATCCTGAACCTGAACTTTTTTTCAGTCCAGGATTCTCTTCATCAGTGTTTCCTAGCACTTGAGAAACATGTTTTTCAACCATTTTACATTCCTTCAAATATTTCCATCCCTCTTTGGAATAAAAGACAGTAAAGTTTTCATATGAATCTTTTCTACAATCATGTCTAAACCCCCATGTTTCTTTTCTTCTCATTGTTTACCTAAGAACATTTTCTCTTTGGATTTACACCAGTTTCCTATACTCAGCACTGTCCAGGTCTGTACCTAATTCCTGTTGGAAGATTCTTGCATTCTCTTTCCCCCTCCTTAGATAGATAGGGATTTCCTGCATGCAAAACTCTCTCTCTCTCTCTCATACACACACACACACTCAAACTAACCATGTGATTTAGGTCACTCTCCCTTTGGGTCTAACAGACATTCTTTCTCCAAGATTTTCGACTGAACTGTTGGTCCTCCATCTTCTTCCTCTTTCAACTTTCTTTGGAAAGATGGTGAGATGATTTCCTTTTACCTGAACAATTCACTAGCTAGATTAGAGTAGCATAGTTAGACAATGGCACTTTTCTGCTACTCTGCTAATTTTAAAGTTAGACCCTAACAAGCTTGGCTTTGATGTTTTTGATATTTAAATATTTTTGTTTCCTTACCAAAGGCTGAAGCCTTAGGAAACTTAAATTACCCTACAATTCCCCCCAAGGTGTCCTGTTTTCCCACTTCCCCCTCCTCTTAAATTCTGAAATCTTATCAGAAATACTTCAGAGCATCCTCTCTCACTTTCAACCTCAAGACACTTAGCAGCAATTCACCAAAGAACCCTCTACTCTTTTTAAAAATTTTAAAACATAATTTCTGGTCCCTTTAAAGAGGATGCTAGTTTGAAACATGCCATTGCAACCTGAACAACCCAGAACTTTCTGTCAAATCTGGAATGATGTTCCAATGAGTCTACAAAAGCTCATGCTGCCAACTTCCTTCTTTCAGTTAGTCTCAAAGGTGTTACAAGATCTCTTTATATACTGATTCCACAGACTAGCACAGCTATATCTTTGAATATTTGTTTTTGTACAGCCTGATCTTATCACTATATACTTAGAAATAATTTCCACTGAACCAATGGGAGCATGCTTCCATTCCATGTATGTGTGCACAGGCTTGCAGCTTGAAATTCATATTTCAAAGGCTATTTATGACTAGAGCAAAGTTGCTTTGACTGTGGAGTCCACAGACAGGAGATAACAATGGCGATTCTTCTCCTTCTTATTAATAGTAAGGAAGAAATAGAGACTGAGGCAGAAGGCCTCTGGTTGGTTGGATTCTTACCCTTGGTGAGGGCTTTTCTGCAAGTCTACAGAAAATGAACTAACCAGAAAACTGGGAAAAGTCTGCGACAGAAACAATAGCAGGCAAGGTCTTGGCTGTTGCTACTAGTAAACTAGAAGCCACTGTCAGGAGGTTGGGCAAAAAAGTATTTCCTGTGCTGTGGATTGGCTAAGGAATTTGGTATATAGATTACAAGTTGACCAAGAGGGGTAACTACATTAAAAAGAGTTTGAGGAAGATGGAGAGGGAGAAGGGAGCCCAGGTCAGGAGGAGGATGAAGAGGATGGGCCACTTGCCCTTCTAAACTGCTCCTTTTCTGGGCTTGGCTCCCCTCCCTTCTTCCTGAAAGGAGAAAAAGTCCAGGAGAGGAGGAAGATAGGGAGGATGAGGATGAAGAGGAGTAGAATGGTGCACTTGCACTTCCAAACTGCTTAGTTCTTGGGCTTGGCTTCTCCCTCTCCTGCCAGGAAGGAGAAAAAGCCCAGGACAGGATGAGGATGAGGATGAGGATGCATTCACCCTTCCAAACTACTCCGTTTCTAGCCTTGGCTTCTTCCCCCTCCTGTGGGGAGGGAGGAAAGCTCAGGTCAGGAGGAGAGCATGCACCTTTCCAAACTGCTCCATTCCTGGGCTTGGCTTGTTCTCCCTCCTGCTAGGAAGAAGAAAAAGGAGGAGGAGGAGGAAGAAGAGGAGGATGGCACAGACCCTTCCAAACTCCTCCATTCCTGGGTTTGGCTTTTCCTGTTGGGAGAAAAAGCCTAGGACAGGAGGAAGGGGAGGAGGATGGTCTGTGAACCTTTTCAAACAGCTCTGTTCCTGGGCTTGGCTTATTCCCCCTCCTGCAGGGAGGGAGAAAAAGCTCAGGACAGGAGGAGAAGGAAGATTCATGCACCTTTCCAAACTGCTCTGTTCCTGGCCTTGCCCCCCCCCCCACCAGAAGAAAAAGCCCAGGGCAGGAGGAGGAAGAGGAGGAGGAGGAGGGCACACACCCTTCCAAACTGCTCAGTTCCCGAGCTTGGCTCCTCCCCCCCCTTTCCTGGGGGAGGGAGAAAAAGCTCAGGAGAAGAGCTTTCTCTTGCTTTCCTCTTACACGGTGTGCATTAAGGAAATGAACGGGTGCATCTTTCGGTCACATTTCCAAAGGGAACCACTAGACAGTACAATAGAGAGCATGGCCAAGCCCATGACAAAAGTGGGAAGAAACTGGGGAGCTCCATCCCTGTTACTTTTATTTGACTCTGAAGAGCTCTGTGCTGTGGTTCCATCAGGAGAGAGGGAGCACCTCAAGGCAGTCTCCCTTCTCCTTGCAAATAGGCAGGGCTGGAGGGTCGTATTTTTGCCTTTGCGAGCCCTTCTGCTTTTTGCAAGCCTGCCCCAAGCGCTCCTTATTCCCCCAGCCCGAAAGGCTTAATCAGGCTGGCTGTTGTGTGTTTCCCAAATGATCTCATGGACCTATTGGGTTGAGATGTAGAACCAAAGCCCCCTGAGATACATAGACATGTAGGCAGCAAAAACAGACCGAGCCCACCAAGTCCGAGAAGGGCTTTCCTTGAAGCAAAACCTTCCTAGTTCCTGACCTTTCAGATCTTCATTTGAGAAAAGTTCTACTTCGGGAGGCTTGCGCAGGAGTTTCTCATACCTAGGCAGACTTCTTCCGGCGGCAGAGAGAGGCTCTTGTGCAAAGCAGGGAGGGCACACACACACACACACACACATGTGTGTATATATATATATATATATATTATACACACACACACATACATACACACAGGGGCTGGGCGGGCTTCTGTGATATATATATATATATATATATATATAGGGGCTGGGCGGGCTTCTGTGTGCCATGACGCTGGGGGATGGCTTGTGGTAAAGAGCCAAGGCACTCCTCGTCTGCCCAGCATCCTGGCCAAGGGAGCAGAGCCGGCTGCCCACTCCGGTGCCAACCTGGAGGGCGCTCTCCTGCTGCCAACGCCAGGCGCAGTCTGTGCAGCACCAGAAAGGCCAGCCAGGATGGAGCGACTCTCCTCCGCCGCCTCCTCCAAGACCCTCCTTGCTTCCTGATCCTCCTCTTCCTTCTTCCAGTCTCTCAATTCCTGTCAGCCATCAATAATTCACTTTAGGGCATCCCTACCCCCCTTCCCCCCCCCCCAACACACAAATCGCTTGGGTCTTCTTGGATGTGGAGGGGGTGGTGGAGAAGGAGGAGAAGAAGAAGAAGAAGAGGGCACTGGGAAGCCCTGCCTTGGGCCAGGAGGGTTCCGAGAGGATCTTTTTTTCTTGGGGAGGGGGAAAAAGGAGACACAGCCGGGGGCGCACCAACCAAAGCCAGGACTTTCTTTTCCCTCCTCTCTCTCTCTGCTGGTCTGGTCTCTGGGAATGCTGGAAAGGCGCAGGAGAAGAGCGGCTCTGGCAGCCAGAGGTGTGTTTGTGTGTCGGTGTGCCAGAGAGTGAGTTTCGTTTCCCTTGCTGCTGCTGGTGTGTGTGTGTGTGTGTGTTTGTGTGTGTGTCTTTGGCTGCCTCTGGGAAGGCATCGTCTGGTCCACGCCGCCCGGTCGCTGTCCGCCTCTCTTGGTGCTGAACCATGGGCTTTCCCTCCACCGGGGCGCTGTCCATGGTCCCGACCGTCCTCCTGGCTTTGACGCTGCCCACCTTCCCCGTCTGGGCCCAAAACGACACGGAACCCATCGTCCTGGAAGGGAAATGCTTGGTGGTTTGCGATTCCAACCCCACCACCGACGCCAAAGGCTCCTCTTCCTCTCCTCTGGGGATCTCCGTACGAGCTGCTAACTCCAAGGTTGCTTTCTCGGCGGTCAGGAGTACCAACCACGAACCTTCCGAGATGAGCAACAAAACCAGGATCATCTACTTCGACCAGGTAAAGGAAAGAAGAGTATCTTCCCTGTGGGTGGGATGTGGGTGGGTGTGTTTGTGTGGGTGTGCTGAGAAGGAAGGGTGGTTTGATCAGTGTCTGATAGAAAAGGAACTTCTGTTATTTCTTTTCATTAAGGAACGGTGGTGGTGGTGGTGGTAGTGGTGATAACGACGATGACTATGACTATTATGACTATTATTTTTTGTCATTCTGACTTGCCTGCAAGATTTGAAGTGACAGGTGGGGAGGAAGCTGGGGAGACCAGTTGAGGGGAGCAAGGGATGGATCAACAAGTGGGAAGCTGATCTGTGAACTCTTTCCTGCTGCTTTGAAGGCAAACTAACAAAACAGTGGTGTTGGTCGATGTGCTCTTTAAAAAATGCAACAACCCAGCACTCTCTTGCCTTTTTGGTGGAGCCTTACCTCGCTTTACTGCATTTGCATAGGAGAAGTCTTGGGGCTGAATTAATCATAAACCTGTAAACAGAAGTGGGTAGAGGGCTTTGCTTTGAGACCCCAACTACTTGTTTTATTACTTATTTTGATTTCTGCTATTCCATTCTATACTAGAGGCTCACAGCAGGTTATCTAAATTTCAACCATTCAACATGTACAAATGACATGTACCTACCCCCCTACATTCCAATTAGTCCACTTTCTAATGATTTTAAACCAAGTTCTCAGTATTTGGGGTTAAAGAAGGATGATCAGCTCATTTAGGTGACTGGACATTACTGGAATCTGTGGCAGTGGAAGAATATAGAAGTTACATTTTTTTCTTTACCCTTTCAGCCTACTCTTGAGAATATTTACCCAGACGTAGGTCCCTTGAGTTCAAGTGGGTGTTACTTACAAAATGACTATGCAAAGGATTGCAGTCTTTTAGAGATGATTCACATCTCTGTAGGGAAATAGTTTAACATTCTGAACTGTGTTCAGGATGAGAACACATTGTGCAATGATAACTTCTAACTCCCTGGAAGATTTCTATTTGGTTTCCACTCATCTTTTCCCAGCACTTCAAACATTTTATCACTTTATAAGGTGTCCACTTTCCTAAGTGGAATAGAAATGCATCTCACAGCTCACCATCTACTTATTGTGGAGCAATCACGATGGCAACAATAAGGTGTGAATATAGCATGAGTTTAGTTGGCAAACAAAGACATGTTAACACTAGGTGAGGGGTAAGATAATTTTTTTTGTGAAAAACACATCACACCTTCATTGGGCCACTGCAGAATTTTTGAATATAAGAGACACTTCCCTCATCTCTGTCCACAGGGACAGACATCAAAAATTATTTTATCTAAACACATAATATATCTATGAACAAAAAAAAAGATGATTCATTTTCTCAGCAAACCAAGGCTATTCACAATCATTTTAAATAAGTCTTTTGTAAATATGAGTGATCTCTTTTCCTGCAGAGAAAATAAGTGATAAGTGGGGTGTACAAGCCTGTCACTTCTTTTTTTAGTCAATTTACTTTAATGGGAATTTTAAGAATGTGTGTCAGTCTTAGCCACTGAAATATAGGAAATTTCTAGACATACAGTTTTGGCTGAATTAGACCCATATGTTGCAGAGTGGGGTGAGTTGAGAGAATGGTGCTGCAATTATGTTGTGTCAGCTCCAATTTGAAATGGATGTGTCCTCTTGGGAACTGTGTATAACTCTACCATCAGTTATTTTCTCTTATCACCCCTCCTTCTCATAACACATGAGAGCAGTTAGAGGAGCCTGCCTTTGCAAATATTAGCCAGATGGTTTAATTAAGCCCCATAAGTTACTCTTTAGTCTTTCAAAGTATATTCGCAGAGAGACTGATGGATCTTTAACCTCCCTTGTGATTATGAAGAGTTCTGGGAATCTTGTCGCTCACTCAGTCACACTACTATTAACCTTTCAAGAGGTCAGGAGACAGGTGGATGTGTAAGAGACTTGGAAATGGTTGAAGCATCAGACAGTTGTCTGTATCTATGGGAAAAGAGTGAAAGACATAATACAAGCCTTCCCCTTCAGGCACATATTACAAGTCCTGAGTTTTTTTAAAACTGTGTGCTTCCCCCACCAGCTGTGTCTCAGAAAAAATGAAACATAACTAATTGCTTCTCTTTCTACTATTTCCATAATGTTCCTTGCTCCTGTGAGAAACAACCCACTTATCTGCATTCATATTTCTTGTCTTCACAAGAAATTCCACTCTGAACAATAGAACTCCATGCCACTTTGAACAAGAGAAGTCAACATACATTGATTCTTGCAGGTAAAAGATACTGCTTTCTCCCACTGACAGCAGTCAATTCCCACATGAACAGATCTGAAAACACATGTCTTTGGACAGAAGTCCTATCCATTTCCTTTGTTAGCTTCTAGTGGTATCTGTGCCTTACAGTGCAACTCTATGGATGCCACTTAGAAATAAGATCCACTTAGTAGTAAGATCCACTGATCAGGGGACTGTATGTAATATTGCTGTCTAAAGTAACTTTCCAATGAAAAATGCAAATGAGATTAAGACTGAAGTGCAATGAAGGATAGATGAATTTTCACCTGTATTGGGTGGCCTGACAGCAAATTTGTGTGTCTAAAATGGAGCTGTCTCCCAAGAATGATCAAAGTAGAATACCTGTAAGTATTTCCTTTAGACATCTGCAGATTACAAAATGTGATGAAGCTATTTTGTACTGTATCACATCAGTGGACCTTCTAGCGTAGCATGTTCTCTGGAGAATGTAAGCAGCTTTCAGTGCACAACACATTTTCAGTCTTCCATGTAAGATTCTGTACATACTGGGCCTCAGACCCAAGAACAAATGATGTACCCTATTAATAATAATAATAATAATAATAATAATAATAATAATTTTTATTTCTATACCACCCTATGGCGAACCAATCTAGGCGGTTTACAACAGTTAAAAGAACAACAAAGATAAAACAGTATATTCCCTCCCCCCTTAAAACATTATTAAATCAGATATCAATTAAAACAATAACAGATTCATTAAATATAAAATTTAAATACAAGCCGATAAAAACAAAACAGACAAAAAAAAAACCAAAACCCAAAACACCCCCACCACTTCCATTTCTTGGGGCTATAGAGGCACTGTAGAGGGGGAGAGGAGGAGAGATCCTGAGGCCGGGATATTTAGTCCTAGGAGTCTTCTCCTCAGCCCTACAGCTGGTGTTGCTGCTGTGCTGCGGAGGGTTGCCTTTTTTAAAGGCACCAGGAGATGGAGGGCGGTCCCAAGGGTCCCTGGAGTCTTTTCCTCAGCCCTACAGCTGGTGTTGCTGCTGTGCTGCTGAGGGTTGCCTTTTTTAAAGGCACCAGGAGATGGAGGGCAGTCCCAAGGCTCCCTGGAGTCTTCTCCTCAGCCCTACAGCTGGTGTTATTATTATTATATGAATATATACTGAACAAGCAAGCAACCAGCACTGTCATGTAGAAGAATTATAGTATTGTAGATTAAACATTACTTTTAATTAACTAATTACTTAAAGATTTTTGCATTTACTAGTAGATTTTTTTCAAAATACAAGAGGGCAGTACACAGCAGGAGACTCTAGAAATGATCATATATTCATAAGATGTGATAAAAACAAAATCAAATCAATTATAAATCCATGCAAAAAAGCAATAAGATAGAAAAGAATAGGCTAAGCTTTAGGAGGCTGAAACCACTTTGCAGATATTACCCTGACAATGTCTCTGCAGGGCAGGTTAGTATTATCACTCTCACACTGCAGATGGGAAGCAGTAGTTTGCCTGGGCTTAATACCTGATGAGTTTGTAGCAGAGGTGAGCTCAGAACCAAGCACTTGCTGATCCATAGCTTAGTTCTTTAGCAATTATATATTGTTGTTCTGGAATATTATACTGATATGGCACATTGACAACACAATTCTATATATGTCTATTTCGAAGTAAATCCCACGGAATTAGTAATAGCAAGTACATTTCTATGCCACTTATCAGTGCACTTAAGCACTCTCTAAGCAGTTTACAATGTGTAAGCCAATTGCCCCCAACAAACTGGATACTAATTTTAGCAACCTCAGAAGGATGCAAGCCTGAGTCAAGCCTGAGCTCCTGGGTGGTACTGAACTCACAACCTTGTGGTTTGTGAATGAATGGCTGCAGTACAGGCATTTAACCACTGTGCCACCAGGACTCTTCATGGGATTGACTTCTAAGTAAATGGGAATAGGATTGAAGTTTTGACCAAGGGAGACAACCGAAGGAGGACACAGTAGTGGAAGAGAGTGAACAAGTTAGGAAAAGATGTGAATAAATTCATGTACAGTGCAGTGGTATCACTAGCATTGATGTCACCTCATGTGGTAACTTGTGGTGCCACTCCCCCCATTGACCCCTCCCTTCCCACAGCATACAGAATCTTTATCAATGGTTTTTATACTATTGTTCCTCATTAATCATAATTCCTGCATATCATTGAATGCCATGGTAATAGCTGTGACATAAAACAACTAGTAAAATTAAAATTATACCTTTAAATTACAATATCATACACACAACTTCAATGTATTTATATGTACACAGTTTCATGTAACTTAAGTCGAAATTTGGTAAAAGGTGATGTTTTAAAGTGAGGGGGTAAGTGGTTAATAATAATAATAAAGTTTATTTTTATCCCGCCCCTCTGTAACACAATTGGGGCAGCTTACAATAAAACATCAATACAATAAAACCATCAACCCCCTTACCCACCCACCCTGTAAAAAAGTATTAAACTAAGAAGATTTAAATCATAATACAATCAATAAAACAAACAACTAAAAACAAAACATCCAATGCAATAATATACAGCAGCTAGAGTACTCAGTGGCAGCATAGAGGTAAACATAGACCGGGAAGATCATTCCAGAAAGGCCTGCTTGAAGACATCCATCTTGACAGCCTTTTTAAAGCTATCTAGAGTGGTGATAAGACGGATCTCGTCCAGCAGGCCGTTCCATAATCTGGGAGCAGTAGCAGAGAAGGCCCTCTGGGAGGTCACTGACAGCCTAGTTTTTATAGGCTGTAACAGATTTCTCCCAGAGGACCTAAGTGCGCGGGGGGGAATCATACGGAAGGAGGTGGTCCTGGAGATAAGTTGGGCCCAAGCCATGTAGGACTTTAAAGGTCAAAACCAACACCTTGTACTGTGCCTGGAAACTAATGGGCAGCCAGTGGAGGGTTTTTAACACAGGTGTTATGTGTTCCCTTCTGGAAATACCAGAAACCAACCTGGCTGCCATATTTTGAACTAATTGCAGTTTCCGAGTTAAGCACAAGGGTAGCCCCATGTAGAGTGTGTTACAGAAGTCCAAGTGAGAGGTTACCAGAGCATGTACCACAGTTTCGAGATCCCTACTTTCCAGGAAAGGGTGCAGTTGGCGTATCAGCCGAAGCTGATAGCAGGCACTCCTGACCGCTGCATTCACCTGATTAGTCATGTGAAGCGACGAATCTAGGAGTACCCCCAAACTTTAAGCCACAAAGAGTCATAGGAAATATTTAAAACAAAACAAAACCAAATGAAAAAAAACAAACAGTGTTTGAAGGAATATGGAGCCGTATTATTACCTAGGAATTCAAGGGGAGAATTTGAAACATTATGATAATTCTATCTGGTCCTTTTTGGAAGAACTTACCAAAATTATTATTATTATTATTATTATTATTATTAACATTTATTTATAGAGTGCTGTAAAATTTACACAGCACTTCACATAGTAGGAATCAGATAAAATAAGAAAAAGGATAAAAATATGCCAAGTGGCAGACAATCTAAAACAACAACATTACATGATTGAAACATCTCTAAATTAATACTAACTAGTATACAATGAAGACAAAGTAAGCAACAGATTTACAAAATTCACAATCCACTCACCCACCCATGTGTAGTATGGGTGGTAGAAACCCTATATGTATATAGAGATTGCCAGAACAAACAGACTAAAGAATAAACAGATCAAAGTCTGCAAGTTGATAAGTGGCATCTTAGTGTCATAGGGACTATGGTTTTTGTTTGATTACTGTGGAAAACAAAAGCTGGGTCTTGGATCCAACTGAGAACAGGTGAGAATTTTCTTTAGTCAATTTTCCAAAACTTTCCACCTTCCTCATAAATTCACTGTAAAGAACTTGAGAATGTTTAAAGTCTAATGTAGAAAAAAAGCCAACACTGGAAGGTGTGTTAGATGAGGCAGCAAAAGTCCTTGATGGCTTACCTCTTACAAGTCTTTTTTCTGACAGTCTCTTCTTCTGGAGCATCCACATGACAGGCAGCTACAACATAGTTCTTTTCATGATGGAAGAAAAAAAATCTTATTGAGTTTGTTAAGTGTAGATTGCTGATAATTTTGTTCTGCCCATTTTTTCATAGTTCACATATCTCTTCATAACAGGGATGAAATAAAACTGAAATAAAGAAAACTGTTCAGAGAGAGCAAAACTGGCATTCCTCTCTCATTTGTACTCTATATAAAGAATTTAGCAGCTACTGTCCTAGAATATTGGTGGTAATGGATTCATTGGGGATAATTTTCACTGCTTCTTTTGTTTGGAGTTAAGATAAATCATCAGCAAAATGTAAAAGAGACTTCTGTTCAAAAAAGAAGATGAGTATGTGAGGAGACAAACATGTAATTAATGTCTTAATTTTACTTGTATGGCTATTTTTTTCCTTTAAGAAACTCCAGGGCTGTTGATGGCACTGAGATTTTAAACAAAAACTTGGTTATCAGAAATTTTAAAAAAGAGAGAAGTAAATACATCCTAAGATCCTGAAGTAGGTGCTGAAAAGTGGGCATGACAGGGCATTGGTCATACTGGCTGGGAGATTTTGCAAGTTTTAGGCCAAAAATCTCTGGCACTGTGGCAGTGTGACCTCAGTAGGATATGAATTTACATTGGGACTCAAGTGCATCTTCATTAGGAGCTAACATTTCAGACTATGCAGTTTAAAATAATCCAATTTGATCTGAATAGCCTAAATTCTATGATTTACACATAGGCACTCTCACCAAAAGACACAACACAATGGCTTTTGGCCTGAAATCACTTCAATGTGAATTATCCCTTTTTAAAAGTAAGGCAATATAAGATGCCATATTCCAGATCCTAATAGCGTAAACTGAAGCATTTGGAGGAAATCTCTGAAAATGGGGCCTTATTTAGGAATAATTTTGTTCCAGCCAAAAAAGACGGGCAAGTAGACACTATGCAGTACTAAAATTACAAGGGGCAGAGCAGAGCGGAGCCTTTTGTGTTTGTCCCTGTAAAGCCCCTACTTTTCATTAAAGGCCTAGTAAGGGTCCCTACCTTTCATTGAGGGCCCCTCTGTTTTTCTTCCTAGGTTGAATCCCAAATCCTCTTATTGAAACCACATTAAAGATCCCAAAGCTAATCAGGTATTAATGCATTTTAATTCTTCCACCCTAAATATTCATAAAATCATAGAATCATAGAGTTGGAAGAGACCACAAGGGCCATCCAGTCCAACCCCCTGCCATGCAGGAACTCAAAATCAAAGCATTCCCGACAGATGGCCATCCAGCCTCTGTTTAAAGACCTCCAAAGAAGGAATATTGATGATATTTAGCCATGATCCAGTAAAGTAGCTTGACTAAGAAGAATGCATCGATCATGGGGTATAGAAAACCTAGTCAGAAAAGGCTATAGTTATCTGTGGGAGTCATCTGTGTGTGTGCTGTGTGTGCTAAAGAGATACTGTGACTGACACCCTGGGTGCAGTTAAAGTCTTCCCTTTCTCCCTGCTTTCCTATCCTAATTGCCAATCAACAGGCACTTGAAACAACAGTATACATTACACAATGATGATGATGATGATGATGATAATAATAATAATAATAATAATAATAATACTTGGCCAAATCCACAATAAAAATGAAACACTCCAAAGCAGCTCTTCAGGAGAACATCAGTCACAATATCTACCAGATCCAGAATCTGCTGAAGGAAAGAAAACATCATTAGCTGCTGGAGAGTGAGAAAAGAGGCTATTATATCCATCTGTAGAAGCACACTCTTCTAAGAGTGAGTCTAAAACCTCAAAGGGCCCTGCTGTGTGCCTTATGAGAATTTGGGCATGTTCACAACATATAGTTATAGCACTCTGGTACCATTTTATTGACTAGGTCCCATTCTGTGAAATCTTGGGATTTGTAGTGCTCAGAGAAATCTAAAGCTGTTATCTCAAGGGACCACACTAGAGAATTAAAAGTGCTCCACAAAACTGCAGATCTCTGGATTACATAAGCTATTAAAGTTGCATCATACTGCTAGAATTCTGCAGTGTGGATACATTCCACATCTAAATAAAAAGCAAAATTTCATGTATGGCTATAAGGGCATGGAGAGGCACTGAAGGAAGAAAATGTTCCCTGTGTTAAGCAGGACCCACGGAATTAAGGGGTTTAAAGATCAAAAGCAATTCCTTGATTAGGGTAAGGTGTGCTTGAGACACATAGAAATCAATAGACTTGATTGTTTAGTTAAAGAATGCAACTGCAAGGCATTTATTGGGAAGTATACTTCCTCTTGAAATCAATGAGGCTAATTTTTAAGGGCTGTGTTTAGAACCGAGGAATAAATTCTATTAAAATCAATAGTGCTTAAACAAGCCTGACCTTCTGTGGATTGTACCTATTTGTTCTAACAAACTAGCCTAGTCTATGGGATTCCCACAGTCAGCTATAGAATACAGCCAGGATACACATCTGAAAGAAATACCAAAGGACTATGCCTCTTTCTTTTTGAATATACCCACACACCCCTACATAATAATTATTCACTTTGATTCATAAGATCCCTTAGCTTGGTCTTTTGGAGATGTCACACTGTGGTACAAATAGGCTTTCCCATCCACTTTAATAGAAAGGACAGCTAAATACAGAGCCACTCTCTTCATGACAGAAAATGGAGAAACCATGCTTAACTGGAGGTTTTGAATAAATACTGTATCTTCATTCCTAATCTCACAGGAAACCACTTCATCAGAGCAGTGTTAGAAAAATAAATACTCAGATGGCTCACATGTAGTAATACCATACACAGAATGGGAAATGATCACATAACCAGTGTGTAATGATGGTTAGAATGCTGGACTAGGACTTGGGAGATCAAGGTTCAAACTGTCAGTTTATGACAAAGCTCTCTCGATGACTTTGTACCAGTCACTAACTCTCAGCCTGACCTACTTCACAGCATTGTTGTGAGGAAGAGAAAAAACATATAAATTGCTTTGAGCTTCTTGGAAGGTGTAAATATAACAAATCACAATAACACAATATATGCACACCTGGAATCATGTCTCTGAGACTGCAGTTCTATGTCCTTACAGATGAATAAGTGCAAAGAAACTAAAATATGTAAAAATAGGTAAAATATGGATCAAGGCTCCTTTAATGATTGTATAAAAGCAGGAACTTCAGCAGGTATTCCTTGTCATGCAAGCCACACCTACTAAAATTCCCTTTTCTTGTTATGTGCCTTCAATTCAGATTCTAGCTTATGTCTTATGCCTAATGTTTTTTGGGTTTGTTTGTTTGTTTGTTTTTTGGCAGGATTTATTCAGATAAGGTTTGCCATTGTGATTCTCTAAGGCTACACAAGGGCCCTGTTCCTTATTTCACATGGCAAGCCTAGAAGAAATGCACAGCATTTGAAAAAGGTGTGGAAGGGTTGAGGGACAGATACACTTGCATTGGTCAGATATACATGTGACAATACCATATGCATATGTTTAGTGGTGGGTGTGCAGGCGGGATAATGCTTTCTTTCACTTTGGGATCCATCTGATTTAGATCTATGTTCCGTGGACAACAATGCATGTTCCTGTCTAGGAAATGTGCCTAGTTTGTAATACTTCAGTTGTGTGCCTTAACCCAGCCTGCATATTTGCAAAGGATCTGACATTTGATCCTACATTACCAGAGGCCTTGCATTGCATCACTGCAGTGCTGGTATAACATCATACCTTTGTGCTGCTGTCATTTTGCTGATGCAATGCTTGGTGTTCCACATGCTCTCTTTGTGTCTGCTTGGTTACTTTGGTGAAGCTTGTGTCACCAGAGTGCTTTGTGAATTGTGTGACAAAGGGATTTTGAAATACACACATCACCCCACTGTGAGAAGGTGATGTGCTTCAAACTCAGCAAGAGCTTTGAGGAAAAGTAAGGAACATAGAATACAAAATCCTTGCAGTGTGCTTATATTCAGACATATTCAGAGGGAAGCCCTAGCAATTCCAAAGAGGCTTCCTCTGAATTAAGAATGCATACAGCCTCAACTTTAGAAAGACATTTCAAGGCCAGTTTAATCTTGCTAAAAATAAATATTTTCTGCATCAGCAAATAATCATTTTATGTTCCATATATTAGTACCAACATTTTGGGAGGGAGGGGGTTATCTTTTTAAAGCCTGCTTCAGCTTTAGATGTGAATAAACCCTGGTGATATATCTTGTGTTTATTGAAAGTTAATACTATTATTTTCCAGAATACTAAATGACTGCTCTAACTCATATTTTCCCTTTTTATTTTCTAGATCCTAGTAAATGTGGGAAATTTCTTTACATTGGAGTCTGTCTTTGTAGCACCAAGAAAAGGAATTTACAGTTTTAATTTTCATGTAATCAAAGTCTATCAGAGCCAAACAATCCAGGTATGTTGATTCAAAACATTTGAAAACATTTTTTCAAATATTTCCTTCCTTCCTGCTTTGGATAGTTGGCTAGTGGCTGAAAAATAAGTATGCTAAACAGAATGGAACAATTCAGGGGTAATGTGTTGGCCATTTAGCAAATT
The DNA here is from genome assembly GCA_026167975.1 of Phrynosoma blainvillii. NCBI lineage: Eukaryota > Metazoa > Chordata > Lepidosauria > Squamata > Phrynosomatidae > Phrynosoma > Phrynosoma blainvillii. Next base: position 295,622,321 of record JANUYF010000004.1, on the reverse strand, counting down.
CAATCAAAAATCCATCAGTGATACCTTTATTGGCCAATCAAAATGCACAATATATTTGTTACCAACTTTCAAAGTTCCATGGGCTTTTTCATCAGGCAAGATGTTACAAACCAAACAGGAGAAAAACAATTGGAGATGTTGGTCAGATGCCTACATGTTGTTTCAGTCTTTAGTTAAGATGGTATATGGTGGGGAGGATATCTTTTGCAGGCAGGCTCCTCCTCCTTCTGGCCATGTAGCTATAGGAAGATTTGCAAACTCCAGGAAATTTAAAATCCATTTGCATCTCAAAAAGGACCTCTCTGTTGCAACCCAATATTTCTCCATTTCAGTGAGGCCACAGGCCTTTTTGTGTCAGAGAACAATGGATTCCTCAAGAAGTCTCCAAGTGTTTGCATCAGGAATATTTGGTGGATGTAGAAGTAAAACATGTGAATTCAGTCCAAATGTAAGAAGAAAAAATTGTTCTACCTTGGTTGAAGTTCCCAGTCCACAGGATATTCTTCTTGGTTCCCCTGTTGCAGCTACAATGTGGTATCTCACAATACAGAGAACATTCAGGGATAGCTGTGTTGGGCATTTAGCAAATTCAAACAATGTTGATGAGCTGGAAGCGTATTTTGTAAAAGCACAGTATTAAAATACAACAGTAAAAAGCTCATTGTAATACATTCAGATGGATTTCAGGGAGGTTCCTATATCCAGTTTTCATACTTCAATATGGCCTAGAATGTTCATAATAAACAATTCTTACCTTCTAATTACATGATACAACTTTTTTTTGTAACTATGACACTATGTCTGAGCACAATCCACCAGAAATCAGTGAGGTAGAATGATAGAATCAGAATCCTAGAGTTGGAAAGAACTGCAAGGGCCATCCAGTTCACCCCTCTGCTATGCAGGAATGCAAAACGAAAACACTCCTGAAAGATACCAATTCAACCTCTGTTTAGGTAACTTCAAAGAAGGAAAGTCTACCACTACTTTCTGAGGTAGTCAGTTCTACTGTAGAAGAGCTCTTAGAGGTTTGTTTGTTTTTTTGGAATTTGACTCCACTAGTTAGTCTCTGGAACAGCAGAAAACAGTTTGCTCCAATTTCTACATGACATTCCTTTACCTATTAATAAATGGCTATCATGCAACCTCTCAAGTCTAATCTGCACTGCAGAAATAAAGCACTTTGACACAGCTTTAACTGCAGGTCTCAAAGCTATGCAATTCTGGGATGAGTAGTTGTGAAATATTTAGCCTCTTCTTTCAGTGAGCTCTGGTGCCACAACAAACTAAAAATCCCAGGATTTCATAGAGTGGATCCATGGCAATTAAAGTAGAGTCAAACTGCATTATTTCTGCAGTGCAGATTAGACCTTAGTTTTCTTTTCTCCAAGTTATGTATACCCTGAGTGGTAGAATTCAGAGACATAGCTATGTTAGTCTGGAATATCAGTATGTGAAGGGATCTTATAACACCTTTGAGGCTAACTGAGTGAAAAAACATTATAACATAAACTTTCATAGACCTTTCACACAAGAGATTATCCCACCACTCAAATAACCCGGTTTACCTCTTCCAAATTGAAGTCTAATTCAGGAGGCAGCTGAGGATTTTGCTTCCAAAGCCACAGGGTGAGTCCAACCCGGCGGCAGCCTGGGTCCCCAACACGCTTCGGCAGCCTTATTTCGAAACTGGGAGCTTTCCGACTTGAAAAAATGGCCACCGAAGCATGCTGAGGACCCGGGTTGCAGTCGTGCTGGACTTGCCCAGTGGCTTTGGCAGCAAAATCCTTGTAATAGGACCTGGCTGCCTCTCAAATCAGAATTCAGTTCAGAAGAGGTAAACCGGGTTATTTGAGTGGTGGGATAATCTCCTCAGTTAGGTCCAAAACACTCTGCAGAAATCATCCAGTTTGAGACCACTTAAACTGCCCTGGCTCAATGCTAGGGAATTCTGGGAACTGATGCTTTGTGAGACATCTAGCCTTCTCTGTCAAAGAGCTCTGGTGCCACAATAAACTACAATTCCTGGGATTCTCTAGCACTGAACCAGGGCAGTTAAAGTGGTCTCAAACTGGATGATTTCTGCAGTGTGTTGTGGACCTTTGTCTCAAAGATGCTACAAGATCCCTTTGCATACGTTACATGTAAGACTTGTTTTCTAGACCTTTGATCATCTTGGCCAACCTCTCTCTGGATATTTATCAGCTTGTCAATATCATTTCTAATAACTTTCACTCCACATGTTCATGATACATAATGAAAATAAAGAAAAGTCTTATTCTGCATATAAATTAAAAATGGTAGATTCATACATGCTGAAAAACATAAGGAGGAGTGTGATACTGTTGGCTTTCCACAGGCAAGAGGCTGGTCACTGTGGGCACAGAATGCTGGACTAGTCTAGGTGTTAGAGCTTTGGTCTGATCCAACAGGGCCCTTAAACACAATGACCTTTCCCAAGACTATGTTGGTATGAAAACTTCAAATCAAATGCTATTGGGGATTGATGTTGACTTACATCTAAACTGAAGTGGACAAGGTGTGGCCTTGAGGCCCAATGAGGCCCTAATAGGGTTGTTTTGGTACCCTTCCACCCACTCCAGATTCCTTGGACCACCCTTTTCCTAGCAAAATTTAAAGAGTGAATTGCTTCTTCTGGATTTCTGTGCTATTTAACATAAGAAAATAACAGTCTTTGAAAGCCAGGAGGGCACATCTGATTTTCTTGGTGTGTGTGGGTGGGAAGGGTTTGTGGGAGTCCATTGGGCTCCAGAGGATCTCAGATAGAAAATTGGCCCATTGCACTCATTGCACTTGCCTGCTGTTGTAAACAAAAATATTTTGGATTAGGAATAGAAAGAATATTTGTTAGTATTCATTCCCATGTCAAAAAGAAAAGAAAAGAAAAGAAAAAGAAAAAGAAAAAGAGAGTTTCTGACAGTGAAGGATCTCCATCACCAAGAATAATGGACCAGCACAATTTTCTTCCTGTATTTTAAAAATCCCAAAGTGTTGTGGAGAAATTATTATGTGTAGAAAACACTTTTTGGGGGTGAAAAATCTGTTCCCTGCATAGGAAACTTGTTTTCTGAGCAGAAAACATCCCCCACCCCCTGTAAACAGGTTTTGTTTGAGCAAAACCCAGTGTTTTCCTATGCGGAATAATTCCTTTTGAACGACTTTGGGATATTCAACTGCAGGAAGAATACTGTGGAGGAATGTTCTTTTTCTCCCCAAGTAAGGAGAAAACTACTGTGATTATTCATCTCCTTATGCAAAGGTGGAATTGTAGAGGATTTATAACCCTATTTTGGATTGACTCATAATCATGCAGTGGAGATAAGAGTGAAATTTGTCATAGTCAGAAAAGTTGGGGTCACCCACAAAAAGGAACTGGCAAGAAACTCAGAAGTGATATAAGGACATGGTTTTATGCAGAACACAGAATTAACTCACAAAATTATCTTCCATGACATGCAATGATGGCTGAAGGCCTGGATAACAGACAAATAAATTTGACAAAATCATAGTGGATGAGTCATGACAGATAAATGGAAACTTCATGCTCAGAATCAGTATACACATGAGTACTAGGCACCTGGAATAAATATACAGAGGTTAAAAGCAATGCATCAAAAGTAGCAATGCTACTTGAAACACATTACCCTGGGCGAAGTAACAAGGGCTTGACAAATTTCCTTTGCAAATAACGTAATGTTCGATAAAATTATTAGATTCTTGTATAAGAAGTAGTATTTTCTTCTTATCTTTGAGGGTCTAAAATGATGCCCTGGGGCATTTAGTGGGGATTTCCTCCTAACTCCATGCCATTTTCTTACTTTTTAAGATGGATCTTCTTATCTTTGAGGGTCTAAAATGATGCCCTGGGGCATTTAGTGGGGATTTCCTCCTAACTCCATACCATTTTCTTACTTTTTAAGCTGGATTTAAAAAGCATAAAAAAGGAACAAGTAACAAGAAGTGAATGATTTTTGTAATATTAATATTATCAAGATTTTTGTGCTTTCCAGTGAGGTACATAATGCATCACTTTTTTAAAAAAAATAACTTTCTCCACTTTTTAAATAAAACAGGCAGAACATGGCACCCTCTTGCCCTCTATAATTTTTTTGTTTTGTTTTATAAGGTGTTTTTCAAAATACAACCATTTAACCAAAATGGGAAGGATACAGAAATAAAGTATGTCTGGTCACAATGGTTCATGCCTTAGTTACCTCCCAAATAGACTACTGCAATGCATTGTTCATGGAGCTGCTTTCAAAAAGTGTTCAGAAACTTCAGGTAGTGCAAAATGCAGCAGACTCTCACAAGATTAGTGTCATCTTGTAGCACCTTTGAGATTAACTGAAAGAAATTGGCAGAAATCTCATGATGCAGTCTATGAAATCTCATGCTGCCAATTTCTTTCTTTTAGTTAGTCTCAAAGATTTCTCTATGTACTGATTCTACAAACTAACATGGCTATATCTTTGAAGAGTAGTGTCAAGTATACATATCAGGGAGCATATAATACTGATCTTGCAAGAACTATACTGGCTTCCAATTTGCTTCTAAGTTCAAACCTGTTTTTGACCTGTAGAAATCCTTACCCAAGGAACCCCCTTTGAAGACGGCACTTTGCGCTGTCTTGGAGGCAAGGAAGGGGAGGGACAGTCTCACTCTGGGCACCCCAACCCCTTCCTGAGGACGTCATCGGCGCGCCTGTTGTTGCACACGATGGGTAGTCCGATGATGTCCTTCCGGCTCAGCATACAGACACGCTGAGCTGGAAGAGATGCCAAAGAGGCGCACGCCGCCTCTTGCAGCACCCTTTCCGTGCCTTGCAGAAGGAGCACTATTTTAGCACTCCTTCCAGGGCCAGAAAAAGAGTGGATCGGGGCCAAGGAGTGTGGCAGCCTTGGCCCCAATCTGCGGCTTCTCGGGGGGTGGCCCGCTGCCCATCTGCAGAGGCCCAAAGCCATTTTGCATGACATTTAATGTTTGAAAATGCTGTGTTTATTGTTTTGAAACTGGATTTTAGGATTATTTTTATGAGTTTTTCAAATATCATTTTAAAAATGATGTGTTTTTTATTTCTTTTATAAAAAAAATATATCTCTGTATTGTTTTCTATAACACCAATATTTGGTTTTCCAGTCTCCGTATTCTTTTTCCATTCTAAAAGAATGAACTGCCTCTTCCAAGACTTCGTTTCTGGCAGTAAGAGCTTTAAGCTAAAATATGTCCCCATTTTGATGCCACACAGACTGGAATGCATCCATTGAGAACTGATTTCAAATTGAATTTGGCCCCCATACTAAATAAAACTTGTAATCATTGCTATAGATGGACATTTGCCTGACCCAGCAGAAATTCACTTATGTTCTAAAAATGCAGTGCAGCTTTCAAATCACTTTTGATTTAAATGATATTTGTGGTGATTGGCATCTAACTGTACTGACTTCTAAAATGCAGAGGGTATCATGTAGTTTTCAATATCCAAATACCACAAAATAGCAGCAATTACCTTAGTTTATTTTGTCCCATGACAGTGAACAATAACCTCTCAGCTTTGCTGGTATTGCAAGAGATGCTAAGCTGAGAAGCTTTCTGGGCTGCTAAAATGTCATTGCATTCTATGGTTCAAGATGAAAAATACCCTTTTGCTTCTACTTCAGTGTCATTACAGTAATAAATATACTGACAACATGGTCAAAAGCATAATAAATGCTGGTTACGGGATGCCCACACCACACTCATACAATTGCTTCATTTGGAGAAAATAGCAAGATTAATTTAGATAAGGACCTAGGAATGTCTGGAGAAATAAATGGCTATAAACAGCATATATTTTCTCACTCTCTTACTGACAGTTTTTGTTGAATGAACATATTTACAAAGTAGGGTGAAAGCTACTTCTCTATGATAAGGTTCTTAGCTGGTCCTATAATTCCTGTTTCAAACTTTGCAGTCCCCAAATTTTGAACTGCACTATAACTCTTACTATTGGCTGGAAATTCAAGGATTTGGAGCCCAAAACAGATGGAGAACTAAAGGTTCTCCACCCATGGTTTCAATGTTTGCATCAATTATTGGCATGACATAGGACTGAATCACAGCATTGTGGGCCAAAAGCACTTTCTAAATACAGCTTGAAGATAATTGATGTTAGTGTCAAGCTAGAGGTCAGACAAAAGTCTGACTCCTGTTGAGTGTTTTTCAGTTTTTGCAAAGACTGCAGGCTGTGAAAAACAGCAAAATAATCCGTGTAGTTAGGTGAAAGTTAGAGAAGGGGTTGAGAAATCCTTTGAAGACCTAGTGTTTGTTTTTCTGAGAACTTCATGGCTAACTACATTTTCCCACTCATGTTGTGGTGTTGGTGGTGTTCGTGGTGTGCCTTCAAGTAGTTTCTGACTTATGGTGACCCTAAGGTATAGAATCATAGAGTTGAGAGAGACTACAAGAGCCATCCAGCCCAACCCCCTGCCATGCAGGAACTCCCAATCAAAGCATACCTGACAGATGGCCATCCAGCCTCTGTTTAAAGACCTCCAAAGAAGGAGACTCTGCCACTCTCCAAGGGAGTGTGTTCCACGGTTGAACAACCTTTACTGTCAGGAAGTTCCTCCTAATGTTGACATAGAATCTCTTTTCTTGTAGCTTACATCCATTTTTTCAGGTCCTGTTCTCTGGAGCAGCAGAAAACAAGCTTGCTCCCTCCTCAATATGACATCCCTTCAAATACTTAAACAGGGCTATCATATCACCTCTTAACTGTCTCATCTCCAGGCTAGACATACCCAGTTCCCTAAGTCATTCTTCATAGGGCATGGTTTTCAGACCCTTCACCATTTTAGTCACTCTCCTTTGGACACACTCCAGTTTTTTAACATCCTTTTTGAATTGTGGTGCCCAGAACTGGACACGGTATTCCAGGTGGGGTCTGACCAAAGCAGAATACATTGACATTATTACTTCCCTTGATCTAGACACTATACTTCTGTTGATGCAGCCTAAAATTGCATTGGCCTTTTTAGCTACTGCATCACACTGGTAAACCTATCATGGAGTTTTCCTGGCAAGATTTGTGTAGAGGAGGTTTGCCATTGCCTTCCCCCTAAGATGAGCAAAGAGCAAGGATAGGGAAGGAAATGAATTTAAATTGGGTGTTTTGAACTGGAAATGACAAGAGGTGAAATATGAAGTCGTAGGCTTTCATGGCCGGCATCCATAGTTTTTTTGTGGGTTTTTTTCGGGCTGTGTGGCCATGTTCTGAAAGAGTTTCTTTCAGAAAGAAACGCTTTCAGAACATGGCTACACAGCCCGAAAAAACCCACAAAAAAAACTAAGAGGTGAAATAGTTCAGCAACCTCTTCCACTCACTATTTTCCTGGCCTTGGCTTAAAAACAAGGGTGACTGTCCAGTCATTAAGTGACTACTCATTTGGGAGAAGATGGTGGCTTCTATGACAGTGGAGAAATTAATTCACTCCAGGTTTTAGTCTAAATTTCAAAGGCGTTAACTGAAGTACCGAACATGGTGTCAATGAGATCCCCCACCCTGATGAATGGCTTTGTTGAGGGAGCATGATTTTGGTCAAAATTACGGGGGGGGGGGGGGGGGGAGAAAAGTTTAAACCTCCTCTTCCTTCACACAGTGCATTGAATACATTGTACTGTATTCTGGTGAAAATCCCTCCACCTGCTGTTAATTTGTTTTAAAAGAAAGTAATTACATACATGGCAGCCAGCATGATGTAATGGTCTTCATGTTGGCCTGGGATTCTGAGAGTCCAGGCTTCAAATTTTTGCTTGGCCAGTGAAACCTACTGGCTGATCTTGAACAAGTCACACACCCTCAGCCTGTGCCAAGAAAATCCTGTGATAGCTTTACCTTAGGATCACCATAAATCAGAAATGACTTGAAGGCAGACAACTGCAACATCAGTTACATACATATGAGGGGGTATTGTAAATCACCTTTAAAAAATTTGACAGAAGGTCTGCTTTGATTTGTAGTTGTTAATGTTTCTTTATGTAGTCACCATGCAGATTTACACATTTCCCCCAGCATTTCTTGACCCTCCGAAGACCATTATTGTAGAAGTCTGCAGATTGCACCTTAAACCACTCTTCCACTTCATGAATGATGTCATCTGTGTAGTCAAATTGGTGACCCTGCAATGGATTTTTAATTTTTGGGAAGAGAAAAAGTCACTTGGTGATGATGACACTGACAAAATTTCATCAATATACCATAATAACTTCTGGGTGATAATTATTACTTTACAATACCCCCTCATACTTTTCCATCTTACACTTTAGTCATTTCTAGCACAACCTGTAACAAAAATTAAGGACACAATGAGCTGATTTTCTCAACATCATGCAATTAGAGACCAATTATGACACTGACAAAATTTCATCAATATCCCATAATAACTTACAGGTGATAGTTATTACTTTACGATACCCCCTCTTACTTGCTAATAATAGAGTTAACATCATGTGTAATCTGTACTTTGAGACAATAAGATTCATGTCTAGGTTACTAACATAAGTTTTCCATGATAGCATTCCACTACACTCAGTGGAGACACTTATGCCATTGGGGTGTGACTATTCTGGGTTTAATCTAAATTTGGGCTATCCAAGTTGCTGAACCTATTTTGGGCACAGAGGTTGGGCCATTTAGGTAGTTCTTTTCAAATTTAGCCTAAACCCCATAGTGGATTCACTACTCCATTGATATGGAAACCACTGGCTGCCACTGTCTTTCAGAAAAATACATTGCAAATAGAAACAGGAGTGAAATTCATTTCCTTCTCTGGACCTTATCACACGAGGCCCAAAGCAGTCAGAACCCAAACGAAATCCTGACCTGATACGTATTATTTTTCCGTGTGTCCACACAACGTTGCTCAGAACCCCGACAGAACCCAACAGAATGCTGCAAGAACCGAGATCTTTTGAATTTCGGTTTCTTTAGCAAGTACAAGTGCGCGACGGGAATCATTTTGCTTTTATCGTAAGGACCTTATCAGTTTGAAAAGACAATACGTATTGGGGAGCATTTCCCCAATACGCATTGTGGAGCTTTTCCCCGCCCCTGCCTGCGCTCCGCGGCTGTCAAACACACCCCTTCCCAAGCCAGCTGTCCCCCAAACCCCTTCCCAAGCCGGCACAGGGTCCGCGCTCCGAGCAGAACGTCCTCAGAGAGGTGCCTCTCTGAGCACGTCCTCCTTGGAGCTCGGACCCTGAGCGGGGCCTGAGCTCCGAGCAGAACGTTCTCGGAGAGGCACCTCTCTGAGGACGTCCTCCTTGGAGCTCGGACCCTGCGCGGGGCCTGAGCTCCGAGCAGAACGTCCTCGGAGAGGCGCCTCTCTGAGGACGTCCTCCTTGGAGCTCAGACCCTGCGCGGGGCCTGAGCTCCGAGCAGAACGTCCTCGGAGAGGCGCCTCTCTGAGCACGTCCTCCTTGGAGCTCGGACCCTGCGCGGGGCCTGAGCTCCGAGCAGAACGTCCTCGGAGAGGCAACTCTCTGAGCACGTCCTCCTTGGAGCTTGGACCCTGCGCGGGGCCTGAGCTCCAAGCAGAACGTCCTCTGAGAGGCGCCTCTCCGAGGACGTTCTGCTCGGAGCTCAGGCCCCGCACAGGGTCCGAGCTCCAAGGAGGACGTGCTCAGAGAGGCGCCTCTCCGAGGACATTCTGCTCGGAGTGCGGACCCTGTGCCGGCTTGGGAAGGGGTTTGGGGGACAGCCAGCTTGGGAAGGGGTGTGTTTGACAGCCGCGGCAAGTGACAGCCACGGCTGTACTGAGCATGTGCAGGGCATCATTGCTTGGTTATGTCCGGGATTTTCTCAATTGTGTGCAAACAGCAAATATGGTTCCCGGGAGCGCTTCATCGCGCTTTCCTTAATTTCGCTATGATGCTAGTTGAGTCTGATAGCCATTTACGTATTGTGGGGTTTCTTTCGGTTTATTCCTGGATTTATTCTTATTTTGCTTTTTTATCGCTTTGTGGACCGCGTGTGATAAGGTCCTCTGTTGGCTATAGAGATCTCTTTCTTTTTCAACTCCAGAAGCAGCAGTAGCTAAAACAAACAAATAAACAAAACAAACTGATAACACAGAGAACTGAATGCAGTAGGGGTTGGCAAGTTGTAATGGAAACAGGACTCACCAGTCCTTTAAGAAATAACCTGATGATCTACCATCCCTGAATAGTGATAATGAAGCTGTTGTTAGCCTTGTGGGGTCTTATTAGTATGCACCAACTTCTTTTCACCTCTTACACTTCAGGACAGGCAGTGAGTGTATGAGATGACGCGTTCACACATTCAGAGGAATTATAGCATTTCTTCATGAGGAAGTGGACCTCTCTGAATGAGAAGGAGGGTCCAAGCCCAGATGGAAAAGCACTAAGTACAGATGGCAGATCCTTGCTGTTTGATATGCCTTTGTTGTGACAGTGTTTCTTATCCTTTAGTCCTCCAGATCTCTCAGCCTTAAATTCCCAGAATATTTGAGCATTGACATGATAGCTGGACATTCTGGGAGCTGAAAATCAAAACATCTGGAGTACAAAAGTTTGAGAACCAAACTCCCATCACAGGGGTGTGAGAACTTAATGGTCTCAATGAAGGTAATTATCCCTTCACAGCTAGTTCAGGTGAGGTTATGTGTCCTATCATCTTCTGCAGTCAAGAGGGATGCAAAGAATTCATCAAATTATAGAGTTGGAAGGGACCTAGAGGGTCTTCTGATACAACCTCCTGCCAGGCTCTGCGGTGCATGAAGCAACAACAGCATCTGTGCTAAAAGGCAGACCATTTGTCCCATTTATTGTCATCTTTGCCTTCCAACAGACCTATAATTTATCTCCCTGGTTTTCTACTTCTGATGCATTTAGATTCTATTTTGAAAATAGCTGATATACCTTAGGTATTTGTTCCTCAGACTTTTTACATTTGGCTTCCTAAGTTTGTGCTTTCATTATTTTCTTCATCAGATGAGACTTACACTCTTGCCTTTTAGAGCTGAGTTCTGTATACAACTACATCAACATCTTTTGGGCTTTTTGTGTGCCTTTTCTAATCAGTGGTGTACAATTTATATTAACATCTGTTATATTGCTGCTTTTTTTTTTTAAAGTCATGCTCCCTAAAGGAATATTATCCTTTTGGCTATACATTTTATTTTCCTTCTTGTTAAATTTCTCATCTTAAAAAAATGGAAATAAATGCCATTTTGAAATTAAATATGACTCTGTTAGACCTTCTTGGCAATTTTCCAGTCCCATAATATGTTGATGTTAGTGTTGTTTTATCACTGTTTCCAGGAAGTTCAACAGTATTTGCACCTTGTATGAGATCTGGAAATAATTCAATTGAATCATGAGCCAATTCCTTGCTACTGGCTTCCCAATTATTAGTATAATCATAGGGCCTTTGCAGACTGCTAGAAATAGTGCAAATTGAGTCCACTTTAAGGGTTAGTGTTAAGGTTAGGGAATCATGGGAGCTGTATTTTATTGTGGCACCAGAGCTCTCTGACAGAGAAGGCTCAATGTTTCAGAAAAAAAAATGCAATTCCCATGATTCCCTAGCACTAACCCTAACCCTTAAAGTGGGCTCAATTTGCACTATTTCTGGCAGTCTGCAAAGGCCCATAGATATGTCTAATCAGATATAAATTTCATTGAGTTAAATGGGGCTTGCTCCCTAGGAAATGAGGATAGAATGTAGCCTAAGTAGGCCATCCTGTGGTTCCAGGGAGTCATTCTCAAGGCCCTAGGATTAAATGAAAATATCCTCTAACTAAACTCCAGCCTCAGAGAGGAAGATCCAATCTAAGATTTCCCCAGCGGCTCCCTCCCAGCCATTGCAGATGTTTCTGAAATCATGGGTGGGGTGGGTAAGAGAGCTTTGGGTGAAGACAGTGAGGACATTGGGTTCCCTGAATCTATATGAACTGGCTGAATCTATTACCCTTCCACCCATGCCTTCAATAGGGCAAAACATTTAGCAAAGGGATGGGGAAAGAACATGGGTTATATGTGGCCTCTGAAACCCACTTATGTGGCCCTCAAAGCTCCCTGGTGTTTCTCCAATCCCCAAGAACTTACTTTTTTTGTAAACAGACTTTTGGGGTGATTTTATTTTTTACCTGAAAGTGGCCCCAAACTTAAGAAAAACACCAACTAAGCAGTTTCACTCCAAGGATCCTCAACCCTTCCCCAGACTAAAATGGTGAACCGAAATTATGTGCTGTCACTTCCACTGCACCAGAAATTGCCAGCATGACCCATTGTAATCTGTGTGGGCATAAATTGCTTCTTGCATAGTTGCCACCCATGATTTAGATCAATGCTAGTCTAAATGAATTCTCTCCCATTTTGTTTCCATTTTTAAAAGGAAATCCCTCTTTAAAGTTAGGGGAAAACACACACAAGAAGGATAAAAAAAATTACTTGACTATATTTCCATCATCTGGCAAGATCTCTGAAGGTTTTGATTAGATAAGATGTTTTGATACTGGGATCCTCTGTCAGATTCTGTACCCACAGCACTGCTGTACCATTGGCAAGACACAATGATTCCACTGCAGCTCAAAGAAGGTTGTATTGCTTTTGATTTGCCAAATGTATTGGACTTCGGCTTTCAGAAGCTCCACCAAAATTATCAATGGTAAGGGATCATGAGACTTCAAGTCCAAAATATCTGCAAGGCCAAGATTCTCCTCCTTGGATCTCAAACAGTGATATATAAACCACCTGAGAGTGGGCTATCTGCCAGTATGTCATGATCTAAATTTTCATTCAGTGACTCATTCTAAGAGTAACTGAAACCATCATTTATTAGTACTCATTCTATTTTTCCTTCTTTCCTGATTTAAAACACAGGAAGCTGCTTTATGGGTCATCTGCCACAATAATATCAAATGGGGGTAGCTTTCTAGGGTCACAAGCCAGGGTCTTTCCATTATCTGATCCTTTCAGGTGGAGATATGAGAGATAAAACTTAAGCCTTTCTTTGGGGTTGAGGATTTTAAAGAGAAGTTGAATGTCCATTGACCAGGATGTTCCAGTGCAGTGATTCCCAAACTCTGGCCTTTCAGGTGTTTTGGATTTCAGCTCCCATAATCCCAGACTATTGGCCAAGATGGCTGAGGTTTCTGAGAGCTGAAGTCCAAAATGCCTGTACTGCAGCCACTCACTCATAAACCACAAGGTTGCGAGTTCAATACCAGCCAGGGATGAGGCTTGACTCAGGCCTGCATCTTTCCAAGGTCGCTAAAATGAGTACCCAGCTTGTTGGGGGGCAATCAGCTCACAGTTGTAAACCGCTTAGACATCCCATAGTGTGATATGAAGCGGTATATAAATGAAGCTGCTTTAGGTTTCCTGTATTGGCAGCCTGGTCTAAATAACTCTTGGGATCCCTTCCAACTCTATAGCTCTTTGCAGGCAATTCTGTACTCTGCCACTGAATTGTGGTAGTCCTGATCCTCTGTGTCATATTTTATTTTGTCTTTATCAGCATTTTGATGAAGAGTGATGATGTGTACCTAGCACTGTTTTGCACTGGGCCCAGAAGTCCAGTTGGTTCCTTTGAACATTTCTAAAGTTTTGGATTCTAGGCCTTCATACTTCTAGAACAGGGTTCAGGAATATGTGGCCTTCCAAATGTTGTCAGAGCACAGCTTCCATCACCCATGGACAGTATAACCAGTGGTAAGAGGTGATGGGAGTTGCAGGTCAATAATATTTGAAGCTCCACACTTTCCCCACCATTGGGGAATGCTGAAGAATGCTCTAGTCTTGCCTTGCTGTTACTTGTATCCCATTGTTTTTTGTTGACATAACAGCCTTCTGTTAATATCTATGTTAGCCAGAATCCTGGTGGTGACTTATGATAACAGATTTTCTGAAAGTGTAAGTACCTTTGGAGGCAACTCTCCTAATACATGACTTTTGTTGAAAGTAAGGGCTGATTCATGCATACATACATGCAAGAGATTGGGAAAATTACTTATTTGGACTAGGACTTCCCAGATCCCTCAGAGATGTAGAGAGTTGTAATCCAAACAAGTAACTTTCCAAATTTCTGATACATGCTTACAGTTACAAGCCTCTTTGGGGTTATTTGTTATATCTGAATATTGAAAATCAAGCCTGAACTCTTACTAGAAGCAAAGATTCTATAGATCCCAGGATGCCATAGGAGGAAGCCAAGCTTGTTAAACTGGTATAATACTGCTATAACTGTTCTGTGTGGATACACTCCATGACTGTACAGTGTCAAGAAACTAATAAGGAATATCTGAGTGAACTGGGTGTCTTTAGCATGGGAAAAGGAAGAGAGAGAGAGAAACTCTCCCACAAGCATTTGATAGCTATCTTCAAATATTGTAAGATCAGTCCTGTGGGAGAGAAAGGAAGCTTGTTTTCTACTGGTATAGAAGGCAGGCTTCAAACCAATGGATTCAATCTACTAGAAAGGAATTTCAACTAAGAATTAGGAAGAACTTTCTGATGATAAGAGCCATTTGACCATGTAAGGATCATGTAAACCTTCATCCCAGAAGGTGGTAGTTGGGGTATGTGTGTGTGTGTCCTTCCTGGGAAGTTTTCAAACAGAGTTTAGATGGCCATTTATCAGTGATGCTTTAGATGTGGATATTGGAAGAAAGTTGAACTACATGACACCAGGATGTTTCTTTCAATGCTACATCTGCCAAGATTCAGACATAAAAGTATTGAAGAATGGTTAAATGAGGCCTGCAGTTGTGACTAAATTATATCATATGAAATACATGAGGCAAAGCATGGCACATCAGAATATTTTATTCATACATAAAAGTATGCTCTGGCATTTTATTACACTTGTAAAATGTAACATAGTTCATATAAATTAAAATCACAATATAAAAATAGAACAACAATCTTAGCCATATACCACTCACAAAAATCAAAGTGCTAACATCAAAATCTGCAAACTAGATAAGGACAGGTTGTGCTGATAAAAAACAAACAACTCAGTCTGACAAACTGAAAGTCAACCAGGAAAAACAAAAGTCTTTGTAAATGAGTAAAAGACAATTTAAAATGATGTGTTATAATGATGTCAGCTCACCCAGTCATCTGTGAGTCATCACATTATGCTTTCATCCATACTCAAATGATAAGAAGCAACATGATATATGTGCACCTTAGACTTAAAGTGTACACACACTCTCTTGTGATATTGCCCATACTCACTAGTTCACCAATGCAGTTAACTGAAAGTGCATATGGTCAGAAACACCAAGCACAATGGGATCTTGGCACTCAAATGTATCAGCATGCATTTTTATTCTGTGCTGTTGGACAAGTAGATCTGTAGGAGGCTTCTACTTGTGTTTTCTTGAACAGAGTGGAACCATTGATGAGCTTATGAACCTTAATAAAACAGAACTTCCAGTTGTTTACTAGCTGAGTACAACTGAATACAATGTGAAACACATAGCCTGCTTCCCTTCTTAACACTGGAAAGTTGGTAGTATGGGATGAAGAAATCTGAAAGTATAACCCCATCCCTTTGAAATATGTCCTTCTATCTTATTCTGACCTAACAAATGAATAGGGCTTTAAACATTACACATAAATACTGCATCAGTAACTTGTAAAGTGTGTGTTTGTGTGTGGAGGAATGATAGATAACCTGGAAAACTATGGAAGAGTTGTTTCTCCAATAAACTTTAGAAATTCTTTAAATTAAACTAGAATAATCTGGTGCAGAACAACCCATGCATGATACCAAAAAGTGAGAGATAACCCTTTCATTCATAGTGGAAGCCTGTTGTTGATGCATAGCTTGGAAAATTTCCTTTCTTAGACTAGAATTCCAAGAATCTCCCAGTCAATATGGCTACTGGCCATGCCATTGGGAGGATTCTAGGAGCTGTCAACAGGTCCAGTCAATTTTCTAAGTTGTGGGTAGACTTGTACACTAATACATTTTTGTGCTATCTCTCCTTATCTCCAACAGAAGGCACATTTTTTTATTACTACTGTTTTAAAAACAGTTGTTGAAAGAGTGGTAAACTGTCTGTAGTCACCAAGCACCACATGACTTCTAATGGACCTAAATTCATTCATGTCATATGGTTCTTTGTTAACTTGAGTTTTTTCAGTGCTTTTCTTTTTGTAGGTTAACCTGATGCTAAATGGAAAGCCAGTCATTTCTGCTTTCGCTGGGGACAAAGATGTCACTCGTGAGGCAGCCACAAATGGAGTCCTACTTTATCTAGACAAGGAAGATAAGGTTTACCTGAAACTGGAGAAAGGTAATCTGGTTGGTGGATGGCAGTACTCTACATTTTCTGGCTTCCTGGTCTTCCCCCTGTAAGGTCAGTTACCCTGTGACATTCACCCAGGTGTGGACCAGTCATTGCTTCTGTTCTTTGAAGATCATCTTCTCATCCTCTGGACTGATGTTTTCTTTCTTGGTTTCTCATGGGTGAATATGGATTCTATTGTCCAACATTTGACCCTATGCGAACTCCTCTAGGATTTCACTGAATTTTGTGTGTTTAAATACAGTACATTTGGATTAAGACTCAAAGCAGACAATAAATAGCTATGCTTGATGTTACAGAATAAAGCTGCCTGCAAGATTTATTCTGAGTTCCTTTACAGGACTTGGATTTTTGGGAGATGTGGATAATTATTATCTCCCCCTACCCTGATTATATTTTTTAAAAGACTGGCAACCAGGTCTATAATTTAAGAATCTTTAAGTTCTGTCTTCAATCAAGATTAATACATAGCTGCCAAAGAACTGTTCATTGATCTATTAGTTATATGATGTCTTTGTTTCCTTCACTCTAAAAATTAACATAAATTCATTCTGTTCAGTTGGGAAGGAATAGATAATGGTTATTGATAAAGGATTGAGTTCATTACTCCTTTTTGTACAATGTACTGGGTGAATCACTTAGAAGTTTTCCTTCAACTAGTTAATCACAAAAGAGGACCACCCTGCTGAAAGCCTGTGAGCCGTGGCTGGATGTTATTTGCACACTGAACAAATTTATATTCTACAGAAAGTATTTTCTAGTAACAAGAAGAAATTATCATGGTAGGAAATAATGCTTACCAAGGTTAAATGGGATAGTTTTGGCAAACCTCAGTAGAATGGCCTTGTTCCATAGGAAAATTACACTTGTTCTTCACCTTTAATTAACGTGACTGATAATAACCACTTTGTTAAAAAACCTGAAGGGATTCATTCCTTAGACACAGGTAAATTCATTAGTCAGAGATGGAAATTCTGCCCTCTTGTTTTTAATTATGTTGGTTTTTCAAGCCTTCTGTTGTGTGTGAGGTGTCATCTGGTTTTGCCTTAACTCCACAAATGTATATAACGAAGGTAGATATTGTGGGCTTTGTCCAGAACAAGTTAAGCACTATACAGTGCAATCCTATGCATGTCTACTCAGAAGCAAGTCCTTCTGAGTTCAATGGGTCTTTCTTCCAAGTATTGTGTGTATAGGATTGCAGTCCTAAAGTCTTACTGGTTTCAGTGAAAAAGACTTAAGCACAGGTGTAATTCTTCCACTGAAACCAGGTGGACTTAGATGTGGTAACTTTTACAGATCAGCGCCTCATCTGTTTATCAAATATTCAGTCCAAATAGCCAGTACCTAAACTTGGTGCAATATCTTTTCTGTCTTTTTGTAAAGGCCATATGAATTCATAAATTTATTTATTATGTTGCTGTTACAGAATAAAAGTTAATATATGTTAGTGTATTTCTTTACCTTTGGGCTCCTGGAAAAACATCAACTCCCCCCTATAAGATGCTATTAGATAGCAACTTATTTTATGCAAGGTTAAAGAATGCTTCTAGGAAAAAGTTTGTGGCTTCTCTGTTCCTCTCTCCCAAAGTCCAGAAAGCAATCAGTATACAAAAAGCACCACTAATTTATCTCTGTGTTCTGATGAAATATTTAAAACCCCCCCCACCAAAAAAACACACACACACTTCTGACATGTTTTCAGAATAAATAAATAGGTTCCCTTATTCTTACCATAACTTACCTGGTTGTTGTGATGATAAATGTCAGGATATATATTCAAACAAAAATCCACCAAACTGTGATATTTTTATTGGCCAAGCAAAATGCACAATATACTTGTTGCAAGCTTTCGAAGCTCCACTGGCTTCTCCATCAGGCAAGATGTTACAAACCAAACAGAAGAAAAAAATGGAGATGTTAGTCAGATGCCTGCATTTTGATGTTTCTGTCCTTAGTTAAGATGGTAAGTGGAGGTATCTTTTGCAGGCGTGCCCCTCCTCCTTTTGTCCTTGTGGCTATTGGGAGATTTGCAAAGACCAGGAAATTTAAAGTCCATTTGCATCTCACCAAGTCCATTTGTATCTCTCTTGCAATCCAATATGCCTCCATTCCTATGAGGTCACAGGCCTCTTGGTAGGCAGAGGACAATGGATTCCTCAAGGAGTCTTCATGATTTTGCATCAGGAACATTTTGGTAGGTGTTGAGGTAAAACATGCCAATCCAGTTCAAATTTAGGAAGAAAAAATGTTTTACCTTGCTTGGAGGTCCCAATCCACTGGCTCACTCTTCAGGGTTTCCCTGTTGCAGCTACAATGTGGTATCTCACAATCAGGAAACATGCAAGGGTAGCTGTGGTGGCCATTTAGCAAATTCAAACAAAAATCCACCAAACGGTGATACCTTTATTAGTCAACCAAAATGCACAATATACTTGTTGCAAGCTTTTGAAACTCCTCTGGCTTCTTCATCAGGCAAGATGTTACAAACCAAACAAGAGAAAAACAATTGGAGATATTAGTCAGATGCCTGCATTTTTATGTTTCTGTCCTTAGTTAGGATGGTAAGTGGAGGTATCTTTTGCAGGCTGGCCCCTTGTGGCTATTGGGAGATTTGCAAAGACTAGGAAATTTAAAGTTTTCATCTGAACTTTAAATGAGCTATCAGATATGCTTAACCCATTTTGGGGGATAGTGTTCAGCACTTTGGATAGGTCCTTTCAAATTTGAACTAAAACCTGGAGTAAATTCACCACCCCACTGACATAAGAACTACCAACAACCACTGGTTGATTTTTACTTTGGGCAATGAGATAGCCTTCTTCACTCCATACAAGCCTACAAATTGCATTAGGGATCCCAGGATAGGACTATGAGACAGAATATGTGACACAATTCTGTCCAGCATCAGAGGATAATGGCTGGGGCAGGAAGAGTTGGAGAGATGCTCACAGAATCTGCTGCCTGAGACTATTGCCCCAGCCTCTGCCCTACAGCCCAGAGATGACAGTAAGTCAGGGGCAGGCAACCTTTCCCCTTTAAGAACTGAGGGACTTCAACTCCCAGAATCCCAGGAGCTATTGGCCAATATGGGACTATTGGCCAACATGGCTGAGGCTTCTGGGAGCTGAAGTCCCTCGGCCCTTAAAGGGGAAAGGTTGCCTACCCCTGCAGTAAGTGCTCACAATGCCACAAGGATTATTATTCATTTGAAGGGCAGAGAAAGAGAGCAGGGAGCTGGATTAGCTTAATGGGGTGATTCATGAATTATATATGTGAGTTGCCTGTCCACTGTAGGCATTTTTTTAAATGTTGGGAACTGACTACATACTTCCCCTTAGGGTGATATTGGCCCAAGTCTTTATACACTGGATCAAACATAATACTTATCTGAGCACCCTAAGGAATGGCTTAGCCCCTGATCCTATGCTGTGGGTCATGTAATCCACTAGGTTACCAACATGACACAAGTTAATCAGCATGTATTGTACCAAGCAGGAAGTGTATGCAAGAGGTCAACATGGCTGCCATATACCTGTCCACAATGATGCTTCAAATCCTGTTCTCTGTGCATTGGAAGATACAGTGAGATTGGAACAATGTGGCACAGATTCACCAACCCACTAACATGGAAGCCACCAAGTTCCCATGCTCAGATCTGCTCACTTTCTGAGTCCAGTGATGCTAAAATTAGAGTGACTTTTTCAAACTCTCATGGCATTCTTAATCTGCTGCAACAAATTATCTCATAGTACCATAAAGACTAAGCAATTTAACATAGTAAAAGCTTCAGTGCAATGGAATGCACTCTATCATATGTATGAGTATTTCACAGTCATACATTGCTCCCCCCATCACACACATACATTTAGAAGGGCATGAAATGCAAGGGGTCCATTTATGTGGACATTTCTATGAAAAAAGTCAAAGCATACAAGATAAATACAGCAGGAGTATGCAACAGCCACAAGTTTCATCCTAGACCCTGCATTTGGAAATTTGGAAAGGGCCTTGGTTCATCTCAGGATAAGTTTGGAGACTCACTCTGGGTTTGAACCAGAATCTTGCTTTGAAAACGTATAGCTTTGTGCCTCTCTGTTGGGAAATCAACAAACATATTCAACTTGTCTCTTTCTTTTATGCTCTCTGACAGAATTGGTTGGACTTTGCAGGTATATTAGCTTCTTCTGAGGATGAAAACTGGCAAATTTGAGACAGGGAGGAGCAGGTGCAGCATTAACAGTGATTTAAATGATTAATAAAATAAAAGCTTTTTCACCTCTTCTCATTTTGAGGTGTCTTGTGTGTGTCTCTCTTTCAATGGATAATTGGTATGAAAACGATGTACCTCACAGAGTGGTTCTGAGAAGAGGAAGCCTGCAATGTTCTGGAAGGAAAGGTTTGGCAAGTTTGGGATGGGTGCTGCTGAATTTTGATTAAGGAGAGGAACTAAAACATTTGCTTCAACCTATTCTATTTTATTGGTAATCTATTCAGTGGTAGTTGGAAGTCTTTAAACAGAGGTTAGGTTTAAACATATTTTGGCAGTGCTTAACTGTATATTCCTCCATGGCAGGAGGTTAGACTTGGTGGGTCATGTGCTCCCTTCCAACTCTATGCTTCTATGATTCTGCAATTCCTGCCAGCATGGTGTAGTGGTTTGGGTGTTGAACTAGAACACTGGGAGACCAGGGTTTCAATCTCTGCTTGGACGTGTAAGCCCTGGATGACCTTGGTCAGACCTCACCTGGAATACTGTGTCCATTTTTGGATACTGCAATTCAAGAAGGACATTGAGAAGCTGGAGCACATGCAGAGGAGGACAACCAAAATGGCAAAATGTCTGGAAAGGAGTGGCTTAGGGAGTTGGATATGTTTAGCTGGGGGAAGAGAAGGTTAAGAGGTGACATGATAGCCATGTTTAAACATTTGAAGGGATGTCATATTGAGGATGGAGCAAACTTGTTTTCTGCTGCTCCAGAGATTAGGATATGGAGCAGTGGATTCAAACTACAGGAAAAGAAATTCCACCTAAACATTAGGAAGAACTTCCTGATGGTAAGAGCTGTTCAACAATGGAACACACTCAGAGACTGGTGGATGGCATCTGATGGGAGTCCTTTAATCGTGTATATCTGCATGGCAGGGGGTTGGACTGGATAATCCTTATGGTCTCTTCCAACTCTATGATTCCAAGCCACATTCTCTCAGCCTCATAGGCAGTGGCATCACTAGGACTGGCATCACCCAGTGCAGTAACTCATGGTGTCACCCCCCCAACATTCTTCCATATCACATCATGCAGAAACCTTAGTAATGTTTTTTATACTAATGTTAATCATAAATTGTAATAACTGTATATCACTGAATGTAATGGGAATAGCTGTGACATAAACAACTAGCAAAATTAAAATTATACCTTTAAATTACATTATCTTGCATACATCCTAAATGTATTTACAGGTTCATAGTTTCATGTGGTTAATGTTAAAATTTGGTAAGATGTTTTGTCTTTTAAAGAAAATTTAAAAAGTATAAAAATAATTTTGTTTGCATTTTTAAAATTTAAATTTAAAAAAATCATTTTTTGAAAACCTGAGGCCTCTCCATTCTCCTCCTAATGAGCCTCATCCCACTCACACCATCTCCTCAGTGTTTTAAAGGGACACAGGGGAAACACCACAACTCATTTCTGCCAAAAGGTAGATGTTTGGGAACAGTGGTGTTACCTTCCCCCTTAGGGTGTCACCTGGTGTGTCCCACATTCACAGCATCTCCCTATGATGCTCCTGCTCAGGGAGAGGCAAGGGGAAACCCCCTCTGAACAAATTCTACCAAGCAAACCCCATGATAGGCACTCCTTAGAATCACCATAAATCAGAAATTACTTGAAGACACACAACAACAAGAAAAGGCAGTGACTCAGTCCTAGGTTTTAGTCCAGATTTTAAAGAAAGTATTGAAGGTGCTGTCCCCAAATAGGTTCAGCACCTGGACAAAATCCTTTTAGGTTCAAACTAAAACCTGGAGTGGATTCATCATCCCATTGACATAGGCATTACCAGCCCTCACTGAATCTATATGCATGCATCATAGAGGTGCCCTTGAGTAAGAGGTGCCCCTGAGTAATTTTTTTTGTGGGTTTTTTTGGGCTGTGAGGCCATGTTCTAGAAGAATTTATTCCTGATGTTTCATCTGCATCTGTGCATGGCATCTTCAGAGAATGGTGGCATGGAAGTGACTGGGGTGTATTTATACTGTGTGACCGTTGGTTGAGAGGATGGGATTTGTATGTTAATCTGTGTATTGTTCTGTTGTTGAATGGCAAGAACTCAGAGTGGGAGGATATGCAAGAATGATTAGTGTCTAATTAGTGGTCCATGGTCTACTGGGAAAACCCCTGCCCCTGGGTGAAGTTCATTTGCATGTGCTGAGTCTTGATTTTGGTGTTTTTCAGCATGTGCACAAGACTCAGCACATACAAATGAACTTCACCCATATAATATAAGGGCTAATATAAAAAAGGATGATCTCATTTAAGGTTTAGAACAGGGGTAGGCAACCTTTCCCCTTTAAGGGCCGAGGGACTTCAGCTCCCAGAAGCCTCAGCCATGTTGGCCAATAGTCCCATGTTGGCCAGTAGCTCCTGGGATTCTGGGAGTTGAAGTCCCTCGGCCCTTAAAGGGGAAAGGTTGCCTACCCCTGGTTTAGAACAATCTTCCAGGTTCTTTACTTGTGACTGTGCTACAAATGTTTAACACAGGCTGACTATTGGAGTCATAGTGTGTTCAACTATAAAACACCACTTTTAGGCAATAAGATTATATAGCTACTTAGGTATATTGCTGTAACTGTAAGATTATTGTACCTATATCGTACCTGTGATATTATATACACATACAGTATACTTATATGCACATATTATTAACCTTATGTCTGCACCAGATTCCATCTTATTTCTAAAGGTAAGATGATTGGGTCTGGTTTATCCTTTGATGGAGAACTGCCAAGGAATATCAGGTGATGTAGGCTATATTCAGAAGAAGGCAATGCAAACTCACCTCTGAGTCTTGCTTACTTAAGGAAAGGCTATGCAATTCATAGACTCGCCATAAGTTAAAGGCAACTTGAAGCTCCTCTACACACACACATCTGTTTGCCTGTTTTTTGTTTTTTGTTTTGTATGCATATTCAATTGGGGAGCTTTGCTTTAGATCCTTCAATGAGCAGGGGATGTACTTGGTGGCCCACAAGACCCCTTCCAACTCAGTGACTTGATGACTTAATTGTTGAATTAACAATGGCTTCCCCAACCAGAGGGTATTTCAACAGAGCTTGCAGAACAGTAGTGAATTCACAGAGTGAAATGGAAATGAGACAGGGTGATGACAGATGTGACATTTAGAAAGTGTTGAATTGGTTTAGAAAAGATATCAAAATTATATACATTGGTTTTTCCATGGCAAGCACTGTTCCACAACATCTTCCAGCTTATAAACTCAATGAATGAAAGCTATGAACACCTACTGATTGGTTAGTACTCATGACATTCTTCTTTGCCTCCTCCATCCCTTGGATGTTTGCAACTCCTTCAAAACTAATCATGGGCTTTTACTTTTAAACAAGAATGGGCATATTGTGGTTTACCAGAGGTTGTTGGAATGCAACTCCCAACAGCCCTAAAGAACTAAGCCAATAGTGAGGAATTCTGGGAACTGGGATTCAATGGATTCTGGAGGACAATACTTTGCCCTTCCTTGTCTTAAAAGAATGACACATGAGGACACTTCCCAGGGTTGAGCAATCCCTCAGCAAAGTATATTTTTGCAGATCTCTTTCTATCTAAAGTGGCCTTTTTTAACTTTACAGAGGACAATATTTGAAATCTGTGGTCCTCCAGATGCTTTTGGAATACAACTCTAATCAGCCCTCATCACTAGGCACTGTGGTAGAAGTCAAAGACATAGCAGTGTTAATCTGGATCACTATGGAAAGGAATTTTGTAGCACCTTTGAGACTAACTGAGAGAAAGACATTTGTAGCATAAGCTTTCATGGACTGGCAGATAGACTGAGCCTGTGAAAGCTTATGCTACAAACCTATTTCTCCCAGCTCAAAGGTGCTACAGTGTTCCTTTTTATAGTAGCCACTGGGTTGCACTTGTGGGAATTGTAAGCCAAAAGCCTGAAAGGCCACAATTTCCCACCCTGATTTATTGGAAAGGCTATATGATTTAAATTTAGGTTAAATTTAACAACTAGTACCAAACACTCCAACTGTCCCAATTTGGCAGGGGCAGTCTTGATTAAACTTCTGTCATCAACTTTTTCAGCTGCTTTTAAAATACCCGTTTCTCTCTCTCTCCCACTTTCCTTCTTCATTTGCCGTTTCCATCAATTGCTGTAAACTGTGTTCAGATTGCAAAAGTAGTTTGTACTCAGTTAACTCAGCAAGGTGACAGTTATTGGAATGCAACTAAAGAGAAAAGCTTGCTGTTAGAGAGAAGGGGAGAGAATCTTGCCCTTTCCTGGAGGCTCAGGCAAAAGCAAACCACTGTAGCTACTCCTAGCTTATGTGCTCTTCCACATTAGTAACTTTTGCCATTTTGACTATACTCTGATGTTGCTTGGCCACATGTGTTCAGTTTTTCTCTGTAAAGTGTTGGAGGGTATGTATTACACAGAGGGCAACCATGAGCCTTCAAGTTGCCCTTCCACATTTGACACCTGGATAGTGGACTGAACAGGTGCAGTGGTCATCTAGTCAAGGTCTATCCTCACTATGCTGAAATGCATTTATTTCTACTTGTAGGGTGGCAATAATAGAATCATAATAATAGAAGAATAGAATAGAATAATAGAATCTAGGGATGCAGTGGTTCAAGCTGTTTGCAAGATTGGCAGGTTGGCATTTTGAGGCCTGGGTGCTGCATGATGGGGTGAGCTCCTGTCACTAGTCTCAGCTTCTGCCAACCTAGCAGTTCGAAAGCATGCAAATGCAAGTAGATAAATAGGTACCACTTCAGTGGGAAGGTAAACAGCATTCTGTGCAATCATGCTGGCCACATGATCACAGAGTAGTCTCTGACAAGGCTGGCTCTTAGGCTTAGTAACGGAGATGAATATAGCCCCCTATGGTCAGGCATGACTTGACAACTTTGTCAACAGGGAATACCTTTACCTTTAGAATCATAGAGCTGGAAGAGACCACAAGGGATTTTACATAGGTAAATCCCATTGATTCAATAGCTCTATTCTAGTGACCACATATGAGATTTAGGCCATTGAGAACCACCACATTGACTTGCCCATCTAAAATATTCAATGATATTTTCAGATACCTATAAATGCTAGAGCCAGGGAGCCCCACTTTATGATACATTTTCTGATTGGGGGAATAAAATACATATTATTACTTTCCAGCAAAGTTTTGGGGATGGAAAGGTAACTCACAGGCTGAATGTTAACTGATTTACATATTGCTTCACCAAACTGACACATTTGTAATTACAACTGATCAAACTTTAGCTTGAAGTTATAAAAGGATATATGTTAATTAAAACAGGATTGCAACATGTAATTGAATGAGGTACAAAGCATAGTATTTTTTGACTCCTGCAAGATGCTCACATCTCTCACACCCACAAAAAAGGAAGAAATAATAATAAATGGATTTTGTAACAAGAGCTGAAAATAATCTGAAAGAAAAATAAGTCAAGGAAATATTCAGATCAGCAAAGAACAATATAATTTCATTCTCCCCTAATCTGAATTAATTAAGCAAATGTGCCTCAAAATGTATGATGCCCCTTTGTGAAGCTGGCAAAACATGACATCTGTCACATTCATTCCAAGTATGGGGGCCATCAGAAACTTCAGCTGAAAAAGTTCAGTATGTTGGGGGTATATGATAAGCATAACTTTCCCCCCTAAAATTCTCTGATTCTCATTATATTTCTATTAGGATTACACCAAATATTCTCCAGTTTTTATTTTTTATTTTATATCAGTAGGGTCGAGATTTTGGTCCCCTTTTATGAGTTATTGTGGTAGCATTATTTCCAATGGTGTACCTAGTGTATTTGACACCCAGAGTGGATACTTTTTTAACAGCTTCTCTATCCAAGAAAGTTATTTTTAGTAATAATCATGGGCAAAAAATAACCCTTAAATACAAATAAAAACTCCAATTGATCACATAAAACTGAAATAACTCAAGTCCTCTTTCTTTGTCTTTACAATCACTGTGCTATCATTATTTCAAATCTACTGTTTAAATGCTTCTGTTGTTACAGATGGAGTCTCCCTTATCTGGAATTCCGAAATCTGAAATATTCCATAACTCAAAATTGTCCACATGGGAGGCTGAGATAGTGATACCTTTGCTTTACAATGGCTCAGTGTGTACATACTTTGTTTCATGCTAAAATTATTAAAAGCAAAATGTATAAAATTACCTTCAGGCTATGTGTATGAGCTGTAGAGTATACGATTGCAAATAAATTTCATGTTTAGAATTGGATTCCATCTCCAAAATCACATTACATATATGCAAATATTCCAAAATCCAATGAAATAAAATAAAATAAATAGTTCCAAAATCCCAAACACTTCTGGTTCCAAGCGTTTCAGATAAGGGAGACTCATCCTGTATTATTTTCAAGCACCAGACTTTGTTGTTCTGAAAATGCTACCACAATTTCACTTGGCACCTATGCTTTCATTATATAGGATTGCAAGGAATGAATGAGTCAGAGTGAAGAAGCTAATTATGCACCCACACATCCACACTGGAGGAACTAGACCTCCCTGAATGAGGAAAATAAATCACTGCCACCCTCTCTCAGTACCACAGGAGGAGGAATGGCCTGCACTGATAGCCCAAAAGAAACACAGGAGGCTCATTTTTTCATTTTTTATATTATATCCTCCATTTTTTCCATTGTTAATATTATATTTGATATAATATCCCAGTATGGTGTAGTGGTTTGAGTATTGGACTGCAGCTCTAGAGACCAGGGTTCAATTCCCAGCTCAGTAATGAAATCCTCTGGGTGACCTTGGGCAAGTCACATACTCTCAGTGGAAGGCAATGGCAAAACTTCATTGAAACAAATCTTGCCAAGAAATCCCCATGAAAACCCTTAAGGTCACCATAAGTTGGAAATGACTTGAAGGCACCTAACAACACCACCAACAAACCTTATATGGTTTTCCCCAAATTCGATATGCATTGATATCCCTCCATACCATCTCATCCCAGAACAGCACCAACAACATCTTGACAAAATGTAGGCCTGTGACTGACATCATAAAAATTTCCCCTCCTGTATGATTTTTAACACCTTTGCCTGATGAAGAAGCCAGTGGAGCTATGAAACATCGCAACATGTACATTTTGGTTGTACATTTTGGTTGGTCCAATAAAGGTATCACTGTTTTGTGGATTTTGGATGTTATTGCACTTTGCTATATGGCCAAAAGAAAATAAGCATGTGCCTTATAGACTGTAGGAAAGCCTTTGACTGCATAGATCATGAAAGGTTATGGAATGGCCTTAAAGACATGGGAGTGCCAACACATCCGATCATCCTGATAAGGAATCTGTACTCAGGACAAGAGGCTACTGTCAGAACAGAACATGGAGAAACAGAATGGTTCCCAATTGGCAAAAGGGTCAGACAAGGCTTCATCCTTTCATCTTTTCTGTTCAACTTGTATGCAGAAGATATAATTAAAGCAGGCTTGGGCACAGACAGCTGGACAGTTAAGAAAGATGATAGTAAGAAAACTGATGCACTTGAGATGTGGTGCTGGAGAAGAGTGCTAAGGATCCCATGGATAGCCAAAAGGACAAATAAGTAGGGTCCTAGAGCAGATCAAGCTGGAAACCTCCATGGAAGCCAAGATGACCAAACTGAGGCTATCGTACTTTGGACACATCATGAGAAGGGAGGACTCTTTGGAAAAAAACAATAATGCTGGGAAAGGTGGAGGGAAGTAGGAAGAGAGGAGGGCCACATGCCAGATGGATGGATTCTATTAAGGAGGCCACGGGTATTGAGGGGTTGCAGAAATTAAGCAGAGCAGTGGAGGACAGAGGGTCTTGGAGATGTCTCATCCATAGGGCCACCATGAGTCAAGATTGACTCGAGGGCAGTTAACAACAGCAACATGGCTACCACTGGATATGTCAACCATTTTAATCGCTCTCTCCTTTTCCCAACTCCCAATCTTTTCTAGCTTCTTGTTTAATGAGTTCATACGTCTGTTTCCTCCTAGTAAGGGATGATGCCATTGATGCTGTTTAGGTGCATTACAATGGTTCTATAGCCATTACTTCTGTCCTTTCACTCAACAGCGGTAGCAACAGTGATAGCCCTCATTCCTGTGTGAGCACATGCTCCTCACAGATTTCATTCCTTTATGGAGAACTATTTCAGCCTTGCTTGAGAACACATGCACCAGCATACTTTCTAGCCCATGTGAAGGTCCTAAAAATCTCAGCCTTTGGGGGTGGGTGGACTGAGTGGAGCAAATATGAGAAATGAAGGAGGATGGAAATCACTTTCTCTTTTGGACAATAAAAGAAAGTGTCACAGTAGAAATAGGAAGGAATGCTGTTGGAAAGGCTGGAAAACAGGTTTCACTATGCTTACTAGTTCATTTCCATGCCATCCATTTTCCCATCCCTTCTGTTCCCCATAACTATGTTCCACATGATGTCAGCAGGTGTATTATTTAAAACTCATAAAGAAATAAGCAAGTGAGAAAAAGGATAGATTGGAGGAGTAGGAGAGTGTTGCAAATTTGCCTCTGGTACTGCACAGTCTTCATTTAAGTAAAGGAAAGGAGAACAGGTAGGGGGCTTTACTTAAACTTGAAAGGGGAGGGACTAGGCAGGATCTTTCCCACTCAAGTTGTGTGAAGACATGGCATTGTTCTGGGTTTCCTCAGAACAGTGCACCCTCTCAATTTCTGTACCAGGGGTGGACCATACCCATTGCATACCTATTGGTATGACACTGATTGTTTCCTTTTATATTTCCCTCCCTAGGAACAACTTGTTTCTATTTTCTGGATCAGTCACATGGATGACTCTAGTGATTCTGAGAGCACATGGTGAGCAGGATAATGCAATTGCTATGTAACTACTAAGCAATAGTTATGAAAGAAAGTCTCTTGAGCATTGAAGCAATACATATTTTATCAGTTGCACGGGAAAAGCCATCAAATCCTGGAAGTCCCTCAAAATGGAAAAAGAATTTAGCTACTTTTTTCCCTCTGGATAAAGCTGATGGGAGTTGTTGTCCAGCATATTCAGAAGGCACCAATGGGCTACATGATGATGTGAAAGATAGGGAGACAATGTGTCTTCATTTACAAAGACCCTCTGTTTGAAAAGATTTCAGAAGACAATCTTTTCTCTGAAAATGTCCACTGTTTGAAGTATTGTCCAGTCCAAGTCTGCTTTAAAGTTTGTTTTGAAGGAAGAGAAGCAGCCTTGAAGCTGTCTGTTAAAAAGTAGCATCTGGACAGTAGACTGATGTGTTCACATTCTTCCTTTCTGTGCATATCTGTATATTGCATTTCTATTTAAATTACAATAATTTGCCAGAATCCTGTATCACCTTTTACTTAATGTAACTTTACATATAGTACTTAGATACATAGCAGAGGTTCTAGCAAACCCTCCTACTGAATTATGAAGATATATATTGGGACACTAGCAAGAGTGTCCAATGCTCATTGGGACCAATGTGCATTGGTGCATAATGCACATCACCTACTGTTCTGGCTTTCCTACATAGTAACATAACTATAGCCCTCTACTGGATAGAGATATTACAAATCTAATTCCCACAAATGTAAGTCCACTTTTAAAAACATGACTTCTGAACAGGATTCCAGCCATCATTTTTAATTTCACATCTGCAAAAATCGTATAGGCAAATGCTATACAAATATATGTTTCTGCACCCCTCTTTTTTTTGCGGGGGGTAGGTGGGTGAGTTGTTAACCCATTTCTTTTGGGAGGGACCATTTGCAACTGACCACCCTGATCATGGAGGGCAAGTGAGTTCAACTGGGGGTGAAAACAAATTAGATCAAGGCAAGTAAATAGAAGGATAGCCTAAATACCCTAAATGTGCCAGACCCTATCTGATCTTGAAAGCTAAGTAAGGTCACCCCTGGCAAGTACTTGGATAGGAGAACATCTATGAATGCCAGTTGTTGTATACTATATTTTTCAGAGTAAGGAACTGGCAAAATCATCTCTGAGCATTCCTTGCTGAAGAAAACCCCATGGAATTCATGGGGTTGCCATAACTTGATAGGCAACTTGAAGCATTAGTGAGTGAACACACACATAAGTCAACAGGGCATTTCCACTCTAAATATAATGAGAATCACATACCATCTGCTTATTTTATTCTCTCTCTCTCTTCCTCCCTCTCTCTCTTTGTCAGTCTTTTTGCTAAAGGGGGAGAGCCAGCATGGTTTGAGCATTGGACTACAACTCTGGAGATCAGGGTTCAGTTCTCCTCTTTGCCATAGAAACTCATTGGGTGACCTTGGGCAAGTTACACAATCTCAGCCACAGCAAACCCCCTGACAGGGCTGTCATAAGTTGGGAAAAATCTGAAGTCACACAAGAAATTGCTAAATGCAGGTATTTTTCAATACAGCCAATTATTTTTGCACCTTTGAAAGTACTTTTAATGAAGGCCTAGAATCATAGAAACAGAGTTGGAAGAGACCACAAGGGTCATCCAGTCCAAACCCCTGCAATGCAGGAAACCACAATCAAAACACCCCTGACAGATGGCCATTCAGTCCCTGTTTAAAGACCTCCAAGGAAGGAGATTCCACCACACTCCAAGGGAGTGTGTTCCACTGTCAAAGAGCTCTGACTGTCAGGAAGTTCCTCCTAATGTTGAGGTAGAATCTCTTTTCCTGCAACTTGCATCCATTCTTCCGTATTCTAATCTCTGGAGCAGCAGAAAACAAGCTTGGTCCATCCTCAATGTGACACTCCTTCAAATACTTAAACAGGGCTATCATATCACTCCTTAATCATCTCTTCTCCAGGCTAAACGTGCCCAGCTCATAGTGCCTAGTTTCTAGACCATTTTATTTGTGAAAATTTTACTGTTTAATTCATGAACAACTTGAACTATAATGCAGCTTGCATTACAGACTCTTAACACAGAGAGACACCATTGTGTTTGCTCTATATTATTAACAATCCATTATAGTTCCTCATCTTTTTGCAATAGCTCTTTATCATTTGGCTAGAAAGATAAGTTTACAACAAAAAGGTATATTCTGTGTAAATACGGTTCCTGGTAAAGATGAGATGGAATCCATGGCACAACTGAGGCTGCCACTGTCTATTTCCACACAACATCATCCTTGCTCAAAGAGTTCCTCAGAGGAAATATATTGTTTCAGACACTGAGCTAAGATGTTATTTATCTATTATCCTTTAAGCACTAAGGGAAAATGATACAAAGCAAGATGATAAAATCAGATGCTCTTATATAAGTGATGATGAGAATAAAGGGACAAGTAGCCTGACCAGCCTGTTTTAACAAAAGCTGTGATCTATGGCATTTGATGAAAGCAATCTCTATCTTCACAATTTGAGGGAGGAAAAAACAAGTTGCATTGTTTTCCTTTAGATTATTTTTTATTTCCCTTTGTGGTTCAGCTGAACTATGAAAGAAAAGAAAAAAGGACCCATAAATCAAACTACATAACTCTTCAGAGAAAATGTTTTATTTCAAAAACACACGAAGTGAAAATCTTGCTCCTTTTATTTGATCAGGAGGGGAATTACTCCCCTCCTTTTTTTTTTTTTTTTTTTTTTTTACAGCAGAGGGAGAAAAAAGAACTTAGGTTAGCTTATCAAATGTATTAATTATGAGTTCATTCAGATCTTACTGAATGATCTTATAACTCTGGTCTTAAGATCATTCCAATCTTACATCTCTGGATTTCTTGACATACAGGAGCTGTTCATTTGACAGCTGTCTGTTGGCTATGTGCACTGACTCTATTGCATTTGAGTTGAGCCAGTGTGATGTAGTGGTTTGGGTGTGGGAGCAGGCCTCAGGGCACCAGATTTTGACTCTCTGCCCAGCCAAGAAACCCACTGGGTGACTTGGCCAAGTCACACCTTCTCAGCTTTAGATGAAGGCAATGACAAACCCCCTCTGAACAAGTTTTGCCAAGAAAATCCTATGATAGGGTTGCCATAATTTGGAGTCAGCTTGAAGGCACATAACACAAATCTCCACCAGAAACCAATAAAAATCTCCATCTATGATCAGTGTTTGGGATGGGGTGTTCAATATGCAAGTCATCAAATCACACCTAGAAGGGACCCTAAAAGCCTTCTGTTCCAATTGTTTACCATGCAGGAACCCACAGCTAAATTTCGAGAGATAGCCATCCAACCTCTGTTTAAAACACCACCAATAAAGGAAAGTCCACTTGATACTATAGACATCAAACAAAGAGTACACAAGCATGAACCTTTCTCAAATGTGATGATGTTCCATGGTGCAATTGTAAATTTTGCCCCCGGCTCAAAAAGGCTGCCTACCCCTGATCTAGCTACGTGATTTGAGTAGTGGCTCCTTGATCAATGTACTCAAGACAAAACAAACAATTAATCCCAAAACCCTGACCACCTCACCAAGGAATATGAAGTATACATTAAAAAAAATCTTCTTGGACATTACACAGAGAACACTAGTGTGAACTGTACCTGAGCAGCAGATTAAGGGCCTTTACAGACTGCCAGAAGTAATACAGCTTGAGGCCACTTTAACTGTCCTGGCTCAATGGTAAGGAATCAATGGAACTGTAGTTTATTGTGGCACCAGAGTTCTCTGTCAAAGAAGGCTCAATGTCCCAGAAAAAAAAAAATACAATTCCCATGATTCCCTAGCACTGAGCTAGGACAGTTAAAGTTGCCTTAAGCTGCATTATTTCTGGCAGTCTGTAAAAGCCCTAAATTGGCTTCAAGGCAGTATTATTGATTACCAAGCCCTATGCCTGATGCTTATGAGATTCTCATGGAGATATCTGAATGGCTGCTATGTAAGTATAATGCTGGGCTATATAGGTTTTTTGTCTGGTCCAGAAGTGGGTTTTTAAATATCTCTTCATATCAACCTCTGGCTTCTTCAGTACAAAAAAGATTCCCACCATTTTGCTCAGCTGTTTTTTAAAAAAATATTGACTCTGCAATACACCCTTCTGCCGGCCCTAGAAGGAGTGCTAAAATGCCACTCCTTCCAGAGCAGACAGAAGGGGCACCGGAAGAGGTGCCGTGCACCTCTTCCATACTCCTTCCGGCTCAGCCTGTGCGGAGGCTGCACCGGAAGGACGTCATTGGAGTGCTTGTTGTGTGCAACGGTGAGCACTCTGATGATGTCCTCAAGAAGGGGTTGGGGCGTCCAGCATCCAGCTAGCCCTTCCCTTCCCTGGCTTCAAGATGATGCTTTGCGCCATCTGCAGAGCCCCTAAGTTCAAATGAAAACTCAGCCATAAGGAGATGAGGGAAGATTGTTTTGTTCATTTGGTTTTTTTCCCTTACTTATTTCACTCTTTCCTAAAATTAGTACATAAATTCCAAGGTTTCTCTGTTTAACATAGTAGTTTTGTATGTTTTTCCACTTTAAGAACCTTTGCTCTGTGTTGCCTGGACACACCCTTTTGACCACAGGCTGATGTTGATTAGCCATGTGTGTCTCAATTTTCATCCATAAAGTGTTGGAGGGTATGCAAGTGGCTTCTGGGGTGCCTGCTGTTTTACATAGTGTCATCTTGCAGTATGCCTTGTAATAAAATCTATATCCCTCTCTACTCTGCAAGTCAGGGCTGTCCCCCACCTTAGCGTATCTCGATAAGACTGAATAAACAAGCATTCACTTTGGGTGAGTAAAATTATCATGGTCACTTGGTAACCTGATTGGGATGGGTGGCCACAGCTGCTTCCTATTCATGCTGCCTTCCTATCCTTGCCTCTTCAGCTTCTTAGCTCCATCCTCAGTTATGTTTTCTTTGGCCATGGTAGTATATGAGGCAATCTGGGGAACTGAGTTCTTATATGAATGTAAAGAGTATTTGAAGTTTGTAATTCTGATGCTGTTTTTTTTTAAAAAAAAAAAAAATATTGACTCTGCAAACACTGCATGGATACTACCCATTTATATGATAATGTTCTAGCATTATGCTTAAAATAATGGTTTTGATACGTGGTTTTTGGCAAATGGTCATCTATTTGCAATAAGCTTGTAAGGCATTACAGCCAAGGTATTACATACATTATACAAACATATTATGCATATATAATGTGAAATTTCCTAAAATAAATTTGGGA
Source organism: Phrynosoma blainvillii (assembly GCA_026167975.1). NCBI lineage: Eukaryota > Metazoa > Chordata > Lepidosauria > Squamata > Phrynosomatidae > Phrynosoma > Phrynosoma blainvillii. The sequence goes on along the minus strand of JANUYF010000004.1, from coordinate 295,587,585 downwards.
GACTGGTATTTTCTATAAATAGCAAGGCTAAATTTCTTTCCTCTTAGGAATGTCCAATTAAAAAGCAAGTAGGCTGCAGGAGGAAAATAGCCAACAATAACAAGAAGAGAAAACAGAAATGGAAAATGCATCTGCACTTTTCCATATCATTAAATACAAGGCAGTTAAATTGATTCTGGCCTGTTTCCCACATCACTCAGAGTGTCAGTGTAAAACACTGAACCACTCATCATAGACTATTTTGTTCCCTTTCTCCCACAGTGCAAGCATAGGCTTCAGAGAGCCATTGTGGAATGCCCTATTCAATCAAATTATGCTGATTTCAAAAGGAGAAGGATTGACTGCCAGACTTACAACTTGATTCTGACCTCAAGGGCTGGTCTTTCATTTCTTTATTTATTAAGGTTCACATTAGTTCAAAACTGAATGCATACCCTTCTTTAAAGAGAAAAGATCTCCTGCTGTTACTGCCTAACATAAAGGGAAATGTGAAAGACAGTAATGGATTTCTTAGAGTAATGAAATAGCAAAGCAGAAGCTGAACAACAACCAGCCCCATGTCTGCTCACAAACTGACAGGGTCTACCACAGAGATGAAATAAGCTTAGACCTTTTTGTAAAAATGTATAATACATATAAAAACATTATCTGCAGCCAAAAACAAAGAGAAGCCTCAGTGGATGACAGACACAAATCTTCAAACAGTTCAGAACAGATGAAAATTAAAAGGTGATAGAAATAGGGTCAGAACCCTGAATGCAACTGTTCAGTGACTTATTTACAGGGCAAAGAGAACTACTATAATAATCAATGCAGAGAAGATGACAACAATGAAAAAGGAAGAACAAGAGACATCTTCCACAAGATCCATGAAATAAAGGGATGTTTAAACCAAGAATGGGAGTGATGTATGGCCATCTGGGGAAAATGTTATATAACCAAGTAGAAATAAAAAGATGGAAACAATACACCAAAGAATTATATAAGAAATATAAAGGGATGACAGATTAATTCAAAGAAGGATCATTTGAAGATGAACCTCCAATTTTAGAAAGTGAAGTACAAGATGCAATCAGAGCACTGGGGAGAAATAAATCATCAGGAAAAGATGGCTTCTCAATAGAGCTGCTTCAAGTTGCAGAGACCAAATCTATTCTAATTCTAACTAAAATCCACCAACAAATATAGAAAACAAAACAACAGCCCACAGATTGGAAAAACTAAATATACAGTTTGGTTTCCAAAAAAGGGGGCACCAGGGATTGCATTAATTTCCCATGCAAGCAAAGTGATGCTCAAAATTCTACACTTTTAGCATATATGGAATGAAAAATGCCAAAGGGTGAGGTACTAGGAATAATATTGACTTGGAGGTCTGTCATTCATGGGGTCACCATAAGTTGGAGTTGACTTGAGGGCAGTTAAAATCAAGGGCATCTCCTAGTATATCTTCAGGGAAATTGAATTGTTAGCACTTCCAGAGGCTTCCTGGAGTGCTGTTAGATTTCCATAGAAGTCAGGCGTCTCTAGTGTTGTCTTTTTTGTGTGTGTTTGTTTGTTTGTTTGAAAACATCTACACAGTGGCAAATTGGAGATGGGTGGGATTTGGGGGAGAGACTTTGACCCTTTCTCTCGTGTCCTCATAGGGAAGCCTGTGATGGTGGTGGAACCAAGAGAAAGCTTTCTCCTGAAGATCTTAGGGCTCTAGCTGGTTCATATGGGGAGATAAGGTATCTCAAATAATCTGGACCTAAGCCATGTAGGGCTTTATAAGTCATAACTGGCACTTTGAATTGTGCCTTGAAATGAACTGGTAGCCAGTGAAGCTGTTTTAACAAGGGAGTTATGTGGTCCCTATAACTGGCCCCAGTCAGCATTCTGGCTGTGGTGTTTTGCACATGCTGAAGTTTCCAAACAGTTTCCAAAGGCAGCCCCATGTAGAGTGCATTGTAGTAGTCCAAACAGGATGTAATCAATGCATGTGTCACTGTAGCCAGATCTGACATCTCAAGGAATGGGTGCAGCCAGCACACAAATTTTAATTGCTCAAATGCACTCCTGGCCACTGCTGAAACCCGAGCATTCAGGCTCAGAGCTGAGTTCAGTAGCACACCCAAGCTGTGAACCTGAGATTTCAGAGGGAGTGTAACTCCATCTAGCACAGGCAATGTCCCTGTTCCCTGATCTGCCCTCCGATTAACCAGGAGCAACTCTATCTTGCCTGGATAAAGTTTCCATCTGTTTGCCTTCATCCAGTCCATTACTGACTGCAGACACTGTTTCAGTACCAAGATAGCTTCTTTGCAGTCAGATGGAGATAGAGTTGGGTGTCATCTACATATTGGTGACACCTCACCCCATAAACTCCAGATGACCTCTTCCAGTGGCTTCATGTAAATGTTAAATAACATGGGGGACAAAACAGAATCTTGTGGGAGTCCACAGGTCAGTGGCCAACTGTTGAACAGGAGTCCCCGAACACCATCTTCTGAGTTCACCCCTCCAAGAAAGACCGGAACCATAGCATAACAGTGCCCCCAAGTCCCATCTCAGAAAGGCGGCCTAGAAGAATACCATGGTTGGTGGTATCAAAAGCTGCTGAGAGATCCAGCAGGACCAACAGGGACACACTCCCCCTGTCCAGCTCCTGCATAGGTCATCCACCAAGGTGACCGAAGCTGTCTCTGTTCCATAGCCAGATTGAAAGGGATCTAGATAATCCATTGTTAGGCGTGGTAATGCAGCGCATGGAGACCACGTAATGTGAAGCACCAGGATCCAGACTTCTCTGATGAAGCAGGCTGTTTGTCAGCTGGAGAAACTCCTCTCTCCTTCCAGATGGAGCACAGAGACTCCACAGACAGACGTCTCACGAATGAGGCTTTAATCTTTGTTGCTCTATATACAAATATGTACAGCATACACCAACGCAACTCCAACAGCAATTCACTATCCACCATCCAACAACTCAACAACCTATACTCCACATGTGTGTCTAGAGGCTTGTGTCTTATATAGCCTGCGCTCTACATGGCTTTCTGGCCCTACCTCTTCCTGCTGGACACCTATCACTCACCTGACACTGCAGTTTTACAGCACTTTAGCAGCAGTTTCTGTATTTTCCAGCACCAGGTGACTACCCCCATGATGTCATGTCCTGTTGCATCAGCATGAGGCTGCATAACTCAGCTGTGGTCAAATGCTGTGTCATCATGGCTGCTGCACTTTCCCACAATGTACATTTCCCCTTGGGTCCCAATCCTAACATCTATTTCATCCAAAAAACCCTGGAGCTGGGAGGCCACCACTCGCTCCAGATCCTTGCCCAAGAATGGAATACTAGAGACTGGCCAATAGTTATCCAGTATGCTGGGATCCAAAGAGGTCTTTTTCAGTAATGGCTTCACCACAGCCTCCTTTACACAGGATGGAAATCTGCCTTGCTGCATTCACCACTCCCCTTACCCACTCGGCCAGTCCCTCTCTAGCAGCTTTCAGAAGCCAGGAAGGGCAAGGATCCAGAATGCAAGGGGTGGTCCTCACTTCTCCAAGGATCCTGTCCACATCCTCAGGCTGTACAAATTGAAACTAAGATTATGTCCACTGGACCTGTGTCAACTACAGCATCTAAGTCAGAGCAAATCTGTGATTTTGTCTGCAGTGTCTTGCAAATTGTTCACAGAAAGTTGCCAAGTGGTCTTTGTTTTCTTCTTGGGGGCCAGAATGTAAAAGGCCCTTGACCTCTCAGAACAGCTCTGCTGGACAATATTGTGCAGATGCAATGGTGGCAGAGAAGTGTAATTTCTTCACTCCATCCATTGCCCCACCATAGGCCTTCCAATGGGCCTTAGCCCATGTTCAATCAGACTCTACTACCATCATCGCTCCAGTCTCTGACTCACTTGTTTCATCACTGCCAGCTCCCTAGTGAACCAGGGGGCATGTTTGGCTCTACTTCATGGGAGGGGACACTCAGGGTCAATCGTGTCCACCATCCTGGCCATTTCCTTATTCCAGAAATCTGCCAGGGCTTTGATAGGATCACCTGCCAAGACAACTGGAAACTTCCCAAGAGCTAAACCCTACCAGGTAATGATTAGTCCATGACAACAGAACTACAGAGAATTCCTCCACCCCCAGATCACCATCATCCTGCCCAAAGCAAAAAAAACAAAAACAAAAACAAAAAAAAACCTAACAGCTCCAGAGTGTGTCCTGCAACATGGGTGACACCAGATATTACTTGGGACAGCCCCATGTTTGTCATGGCAGACATGAAGTCCTGAGCTGCTCCTGACAGATCAGTCTCTGCGTGGATGTTGAATTCCTCCAGGACAACATGCCGAGGGGACTCCAGCACCACAATAAAGAGTATTTACAATAATGTTTAAAAGTCTGCTTTCATTTATATTCTGTATCAACTGTCCTACCTGCCACAAAACATACTTTTCAACATTTCACAGATGAAAACCAGGGTACATGTGACCAAGTAACATCAGAGAGTGGTCAACATAGTGAGGGTTATTAAAGAGGAAGAATATACAAGTTAGGGGAGGCTGCAGCAGTTTGCTTTTGCCTCAGCCCGAGCAAGTGTCTCCCTCCTCCCTCACCCATTACTTTTTCACTTTGAACTCAGTTTGCTGCAAGTAAGCTGAATGCTAAAGGGGGAATGTGGGAGGAGGAAAGAGAAACCAGGACAGACTGCTGAAAAAGTGAAATGATACTGGATTATTTGGGACTGGTCCTGCCAAATTGGGACAGTTGGAGGGTATTATATAGGTATCAAAGATGCAAAGCCACAGCAATAAAAAATAAGTAGCAACCCTAATTCAACTTTTAAATTATTGAATGCACAGGGTTACATCCCCAGGTTTTTAACAGTTGATCAGTCAAAGCACTAGATCGGGACAGGTACATATTTTGTCTGATTTGCTTCCATTATAATTTAAAAAGTTATTTCTAGTTAGAATATGAAGAAATGTTAGAAAGTTTGCTGAATTCCTATTACAAGAAAAAGAAATGAAACTCTCACCCATCTTTTTTTTTTCTACATAGCACCTGTTATTCCTGTTCATGCTGTCGTAATGTCCTTGACTGTCACTACAGAACCCTGTGTTTAGTCTTCTCTATCATTCAGTAACATGGAGAAACACGAAGTGAGCATCTGAGCCATCAAAACAGCTCTGCAGTTTGAAAAGTCTAATCAATTTGTGGGACAGATATTTATAGCTAGTGAGGGAAAGCGTGTCACTCTCTAAATCCTGTTAAACAGACCCAAAGGAATTGTAATGCACAAGTCATTTTGTGGGACCAAAAGAAATTCCAGTTAGCTCTTAGACAGGGATGGAGAAGCCACATGGACAGCAAAAACAAAACAAAGCAACCCAGAAAGCATTTTGATTAATGGAATCTCTAAAACATAGAAGGATGAGAGCAGTTTATGGCTGTAGAACAAAAATAAACTTCATGTTGTCATCATGCTCTTTCTCCCATTTTTCTTGGATGTCCTGTTGAAATGGATTTCTTTAAAATGATCAGCATCGGCATCATAATAAAAGCTTCCAAATATGATAACTCACAGTTCATCTATCTTACTTGTCTCGAATTCAATACAGCTTAAGGAAGATAGTGGGAGCTTACTTTCATATAAACAATGATCCATCAAGCTTGATTTGGCTGCCAATTTGGGGTGTGTATACAAACTATTTTACTGAATGATATGGCAAATGATTTTTCCAGGTTGCAGAGAGATTGCACTGTAGCCATTTAATTATGTTGGTCTGACAGGATAAGGGAGGAACAGATATATCAGCCTTGGATGCTGTCAGGAATTCAGGATCTCAGATCACCAGGTTATGTACTGAACAATACATATAACCTGCCTATATGACCAATAGGTGCATGACGGCTCATCAAATTGGGAATTATGGGATGTTAGGGTTTTGAATATAATGCTGTTGATCAGCCGAATGCACCTCCATTTGCCACAATAGATTTACAAAAATTTAATTTGGTTAGCTGGAATCCTCTGTGCTCTACATTGTTATGTAACTATGGTAATTATGTAGCAACATTATGAATCCTGGCCTGACCCCACTCCCCCATCTTTACTTGCTAGTCTGCAGCCTCTGCAGATGAAGGGGATCTGGTTCCCTGTCACTCAAGAAGTAGCTGACTAATGTTCCCACTCCTTTTCATGAGCAATCTCACACGCAATAGGTAGAAACAAGCCCCATCCCCCAGAGGAGATTGCTGAAGATGGGACCATCAGCCAGTTGCTTCTCAATTGACAGGGGAACAGATTCCCATTGAGTGCAGCACCTGCTAAATGGTAAGTGGGGATAGGGAGGGGCTTTGTGGTTCTTATGTGGTCCTAAATGAATGTAGGGAATCATAAATGCAATGCAATCACAAGTGTCTAGCTCTCATTTATGCATTCATAACCACCCAATAGGATTCTGGCCATTAACATTGTAATATGGTTGGAATTCTGGTGGGGCCACTGCATGTGTACATGTCTTTTTCAAGTGCTGTGTGGGTTGATATTCCTTTCCTCCCTGTTCAGTGCCCCTTGACCTACTAATAAGCCTCTGATGCTACCACACATCAGCTTCTTGGTGAGCAGACAGGCTTGCAGAAGCATTTGGTTGCATCTCCATAGCCTGGTGCAAAATGATGGTATTAGCACTGAGTCTCACCAAGATCTTCCAAAAGGTCTCAGTATTGCTGCACTGTTCCGTCTGGCTATGGGGATGCTTCTTTGAGCTTGTCTGTTCTCCAAGAAGCATGGAGCAGATGTACAGGGCAGCATCAGGGATATATCAGTAAGTTGGTATGAGGAAGGGAGAATATGGCCCAGTGTAGTGTAGGTCTGCATGCAGATATGTACAATACCTTGAAAGGGGTGTTGGACCAAAGCCAATCAATGATAGCTTCACTCTTTGTATGCTGTAACTGTAACTCTTCAGTTACTTTTATCATCACAAGGTGACCTCACTAAATGGTAGAGAAGAATATCATATCTTCAATCCCTCTCTTGGGATGTGTCCCATGCTGCTAATTTATATTCTGTGGCAGCTGAGGAAGAGTGGACAAATAAGTGTATGTTTCTGCTACAGCACATATGGAGGGAAAAGCAGCTTGAACCTGCAGGAATGCCCCCAATTAATCTCAGAATAAAAGAGTAGATGATGGTTCAGTAGAAGGTAGAACAAACTACTGCTGCTTCTGGATAGCCTGCAAGCAAACTTATGTTTAGCTTCATTTAATTGGAGGTATTAAGGGGAAGGATGAAGGGCTGGCTGCCTTCCAATTTAGAGGGTTTACTTAATGGTGGAAAGACTCCTCTAATGTATTGTTAGAGGTAAATGGCAATGAGATGTCTGGGGGGAGGGGAGAGGAACAGATGCTAACTGTTCAAACACTGGAGGCTAAATTTATTTGTGGCTCACAAATTGCCATAAGCTTTCTCCATGTAGTAAATTTCAGTTTTATTCAGAATATCTTCAGAATTAAGACATTCTTGTGTTTAGACCTCATTGCAATGAGCAACAGCAGCAAAAGAGACCTATTATGGGAGGAGGGGGGGGAGAATTCACTTGGGATGGATATCTTTATTTATTTCATTCTTGTATGTAAGAACAAAATACTTCCTTATCATTATCTTTTATTTATGTAATGCCATCACTGTACATGGTGCTTTACAAGTAAAAATCCAGCCCAAACCCCTCTAGTTCCCTGCCCTCAGGCTTGCAATTTAATTGAGGAGCATATCGCACCACTAAATAAAGCTTCTTACCTCTCCCAAATTCAGTCTTAATTCAGGCAGCATCTGGATACCATTACAGGTATCCAGCCCACATCCCAGGGGCACTCTGGAGGCCATTTTCTTAAGTCAGAAAACCCCTGGTTTTGAAAAGAGGCACGATGAGTGACCCTGGGACCTGGGCTCAACCCAAGCTGGACACGGGTGGTGGATTCATCGGCAAAATCCCTGTGATAATATCTGGATGCCGCCCAAATTAAGATTGAAGTTGGGAGAGGTAAGAAGGTTTATTTTAGTGGTGCAATAAGCTCCTGTGACATGACACAAAAGGAAAAGGGGATAGTAGTGGGAGAGGAGATTAAGTCCAGCAAATATTGCTTCTTCCTCTCTTCCTCCACAGCCAGGGCAGAGGCAATTGGGATAGATGGAGGGCCCTTCATCTACCACTGGGCTTGGGCATGATGAAACTGTGCCTGCTTTTTCTTCTCTCCCTTTGAGGCCAGGGTAGTGGCAGCTGGGATGGAGGGAAAGATTCCATCTGCCTCTGGATCCAGGCATGTTGAAGCTGTGCCTGCCTCTTTCTCTCTCCCTCTGAGGCAAGGGCACTGGCAGTTGGGATGGAGGAAGGACCTTTCATCTGCTTCTGGGCTTAGGCATGATGGAGCTGTGCCTGCTTCTTCTTCTCCTCCTCTGAGGCAAGGGCAGTGGCAACCAGTACAGAGGGAGGGCCACCCATCTGCTTCTGGACCCATGTATGATGGAGCCTACCTCTCCCTCTCTCCCTCTGTACCTGCCTCTTCTTATCTCCCTCCAAGGCCAGGATAATGGCAGTTGGGATGGAGTGCTTCAGAAGTTTCCCTCTTGGTGAACATGATTTTGAGAGTCCCGCACCCCCACATCCAACTGTCAGAACTCTGCTATGTTGCAGTGGTTCTGTCAGTTTATTTCAGTTATTGGGGAAATTGTTAAGTGGGATAGTCATTTAGTTGCTTAGTGTGAGGATTGGGGGTCATATGCAGCTGGTAAATTGCTTTTGTTAGGTTGGCCTTGGATCTAGGTGTTGGGCTGCGGATAGTGTAAGAAGCTTGGAATGTGGGACTGGGAGGAGATGGGAGATAGCAGGCTGTGCTTGGGTTAGTATGGGGAAAGGGGAGGTTGATGGTGAGAGTGCTTAGCTTGTGGGAATAGTGGGTGGAGAGCTATAGTTCATGCCAGAAAGTAAGAGGAGGAGTTGTGGCATTGAGGTTTTAATATATTGCTCAAACTTTGGAGAGCAGTTGTAGTTTAAATGCTGAATGGTGAATTTCTGTTTTTGTGACTTCAATAAAGTTTTGTTCTGTTTCAACTATCTGACCTTTTTTGATACACAAGGGAACTGAGTTTGCAGATTCTGAGAGTAAGCTAGAACTCCCCTCTCTGTGACCTAGTATGATGCAGGGGCATTCTGCTCTAGGTGATTCTGTAACCCCAAAGGAGCAGGAGAATCTTGCAGAAGATGTGGCAGGAGCATCTGTGGGAACAGCAGAGTCCAATGGATTGGGAGCCTGTCCTAAAGTGGCTGCAACCATGGGGGGGGGGGTCATGCCCATCTGCTTGGAAAAAGGATGTGTGGTTCCAGCCATCGACTCCAGCCACAGGGTATGAGAGATGCAGGCCTGATAGTGTCTCTGCCTGGGATATCAGTATGACAGACCGGTTGGACTTGGATCACTGGTAGGGGAATGACTATGGTGAGCAGGTCCTAAAATGTGTGAAGACATGCAGAAAATGCAAGACATGTTGGCAAACATGGTAAGAGCCTTGGGTGGCTTGGCAGCAGGGGAGCCAATTGCAGGAGGGGCAGCAGTTGCAGCACCGGTGGGGCAACCAGGGGCCACACCGGCTCAACCTCCCCAGGACCCCCCAACCGGAATGTTTCAGGACCCTTTAGCATGGAAATTGTGAAGTTTAAGTCTGCCCCCAACAACTGCCTTATTTTTTGTCCCAAGTGGTGGGCCACATGTGTGAATGGGGAGCATCCTTAACTGATGAAGTGGCCAAAGTGAGGTGCGTCACTAACCATTTGGAGGGAGAAGCTGTGGACTGGTTGGTTCAACTTCTTGATAGTGGTGCAGCTGAGCTTCAGAATCTGCAGACTCCTTTAGAATCATAGAATCATAGAGCTGGAAGAGACCACAAGGGCCATCCAGTCCAACCCCCTGCCATGCAGGAACTCCCAATCAAAGCATCCCCGACAGATGGCCATCCAGCCTCTGCTTAAAGACCTCCAAGGAAGGAGACTCCACTACTCTCCGAGGGAGTGTGTTCCACTCTCGAACCGCCCTTACTGTCAGGAAGTTCCTCCTAATGTTGAGGTGGAATCTCTTTTCTTGCAGCTTGCATCCATTGTTTCGGGTCCTAGTCTCTGGAGCAGCAGAAAACAAGCTTGTTCCCTCCTCGATATGACATCCCTTCAAATATTTAAACATGGCTATCATATCACCTCTCAGCCTTCTCTTCTCCAGGCTAAACATCCCCAGCTCCCTAAGTCGTTCCTCATAGGGCTTGGTTCCCAGACCCTTCACCATTTTAGTTGCCCTCCTTTGGACACGCTCCAGTTTCTCCACATCCTTTTTGAATTGTGGTGCCCAGAACTGGACACAGTATTCCAGGTGAGGCCGGACCAAAGCAGAATAGAGTGGCACTATTACTTCTCTTGATCTAGACACTATACTTCTACTGATGCAGCCTAAAATTGCATTGGCCTTTTTAGCTGCCGCATCGCACTGTTGACTCATGTTCAACTTGTGGTCCACCTGGATTCCTAGATCCCTTTCACACGTACTCTCATTCAGCCAGGTGTCCCCCATCGTATATCTGTACTTTTCATTTTTCCGCCCTAAGTGCAATACCTTACATTTCTCCGTGTTGAATTTCATTTTGTTAGCTTTGGCCCAACTTTCTAGTCTGTTCAAGTCATTTTGAATTTTGATCCTGTCCTCTGGGGTATTAGCTACTCCTCCTAATTTGGTGTTGTCTGCAAATTTGATAACTATGCCCCCAATACTGTCATCCAAGTCATTAATAAAGATATTGAATAGCACTGGGCCCAGGACAGAGCCCTGTGGCACCCCACTGGTCACTTCTTTCCAAGTTGAAAAGGAGCCATTGTTGAGCACCCTTTGCGTTCGACCAGTCAACCAATTACAAATCCATGTAACAGTTACTTTGTCTAGCCCACATTTTACCAACTTGCTTGCAAGAATGTCATGGGGAACCTTGTCAAAGGCCTTACTGAAATCAAGATATACTATATCCACAGCATTCCCTTCATCTACCAAGCTGGTAATTTTTATCAAAAAAAGAGATCAGATTTGTCTGGCATGACCTGTTTCTCTGAAACCCATGTTGACTTTTTGTGATTATGAAATTATCTTCCAGATGTTCACAGACTCTCTGTTTAATGATCTGCTCCAGAATCTTTACTGGCACTTCAGGCTAGATTCAAGAACTCCTTCAGAGCCAAATAAATCATAGAATCATAGAGTTGGAAGAGACCACAAAGGCCATCCAGTCCAACCCCCTGCTGTGCAGGAACTCAAAACCAAAGCATCCCCGACAGATTGCCATCCAGTCTCTGTTTAAAGGCCTGCAAAGAAGGAGACTCCACCACACTCCAACAGAATGTGTTCCACTGTTGAACAGTTCTCACTGTCAGGAAATTCCTCCTAATGCTGAGGTGGAATCTCTTTTCCTGTAGCTTGCATCCATTGTTCTGGGCCCTATTCTCTGGAGCAGCAGAAAATAAGCTCAAGCTCTCCTCAATATGACATCGCTTCAAATATTTAAATGGGGTTATCCTATCACCTCTCAACCTTCTCTTCTCCAGGCTAAACATACTCAGTTCCCTAAGTCATTCCTCATAGGGCATGGTTTCCAGACTCTTCACCATTTTAGTCCTCTGGACACACTCCAGTTTTTCAACATCCTTTTTGAATTGTGGTGCCCAGAACTGGACACAATATTCTAGGTGGGGCCTGACCAAAGCAGAATTCAGTGGTACTATTACTTCCCTTGAACTAGATCAGGGGTAGGCAACCTTTCCCTTTTAAGGGCCGAGGGACTTCAGCTCCCAGAATCCCAGGAGCTATTGGCCAACATGGGACTATTGGCCAACATGGCTGAGGCTTCTGGGAGCTAAAGTCCCTCGGCCCTTAAAGGGGAAAAGTTGCCTACCCCTGACCTAGATACTATATTTCTATTGATGCAGCCCAAAATCACATTGGCCTTTTTAGCTACAGCATCACACTGTTGACGCATGTTCAACTTGTGGTCTACTAGGACTCCTAGATCCCTTTCACATGTAGTCTAATTAAGCCAGGTGTCCCCCATCTTATATCTATGCATTTCATTTTTTTGCCCTAAGTGCAGTAACTTACATTTCTCCATGTTGAATTTCATTTTGTTAGCTTTGGCCCAGCTTTCTAATCTATTAAGGTAATTTTGAATTTTCGTCCTGTCTTCTGGAGTATTAGCTATTCCTCCTAATTTGGTGTCATCTGCAAATTTGGTAAGCATGCCCCCTATTCTTTCATTTAAGTCATTGATGAAGATATTGAATAGCACTGAGCTGAGGACAGAACCCTGTGGCACCCTACTGGTCATTTCTCTCCAGGATGAAGAGGAACCATTGCTGAGCACCCTTTGGGTTCAGTCAGTCAACCAATTACTAATCCACCTAACAGTTGTATTGTCTAGCCCACATTTTATTATCCTGTTTGCAAGAATATCAAGATATGCTATGTCTACTGTATTCCTTTCATCTACCAAGCTATTAATTTTATCCAAAAAGGAGGTCAGATTAGTCTGGCATGACTTGTGTTTTATAAACCCATGTTGACTTTTGTGATTATGGCATTCCTTTCTAAATGTTTATAGATTCTCTGTTTAATGATCTGCTCTAGAATATTTCCCGGTATTGATGTCAGATTAACTGGACGATAGTTGTTGGGATCTTCTTTTTCCCTCTTTTTGAAGATGGGGACAATGTTTGCATGCTGACAAAGACAACCCTCCAGTTAGACCTGTTTACCCCTGCACAACTGGGATTGGCGGTGGTGACACGTTGCCAGGTTCAAGAAAAGAGAGAGGAAGTTGCAGATAGACTGGACCCTTTGCATACTGAGATTAGGGAGGCATCTGAGGGGGATGTGTGGCTACAAAATCACCAACAGGATTTGGAAAAGAAGACAAATAGCCTTTGGTAATAAAAGGCTGAGACTATGTCCCAGAGGATTTGAGATTAAAAGTGTTACCCCCTTCTGTCGGGGATGCTTTGATTGGGAGTTCCTGCATGGCAGGGGTTGGACTGGATGGCCCATGTGGTCTCTTCCAACTCTATAAAAAAACAAAAAACAAACATGCCATGATTCGCGAGCTGCTGGTCACTGTGGCTATTTGAAAACTTGGCCACCCTCCGCAAACAATACTGGTGGGAGGAGATGCAAATGGATGTAGAGATGTATGTTAAAAACTGTCCTCTTTGTGCCAAAGCTAAGCTTGCTGTTGGAAAGCCAAGGGGTTTCTACAGCCTTTAGAGACTCCTAGTGGTCCTTGGAAACCTATTGCAATGGACTTCATCACTGACTTACCAGAGAGCAGGGGAAGGAACATGATTTTGATGGTCACAGATTTTTTTTCCAAATGGGCACACTATGTGGGTTGCAAAAGGCTTCCTATAGACCCAAAATTGGCCAATTTGTTTATCAATTATATGTATAAAATCCATGGATTGCCCAGTAAATTCATGAGTGATCGTGGCTCACAGCTCACTTCCCAATTTTGGTGGGTGTTGGAGTCAAAACTGGGAGTTGAAGTGGCTTTGAGCACTTATCATCATCCTCAGCCTGATGTCCAGAGTGAGAGTACTAACGCATTATAGTGAGAGTACGAATGCATTAGTTACATTAGTCAACGCTGTACTTGATTGGTGTATGTCCCTCAGAGAGTCCCAAATATCCTTGGCTGATGTTTTATCTCTCACATAATTTAATTCACCTTCTGAAAGTGTTAGGAGGATAGTAGCTCATCCTCCAATATTTTTTCCCACATCTGCTGGTGTGGGTGCCTGTGGAAGCTCATCCAGAACAATTAACCACAGATTTTCCCTGACCAAAAGGGATTCTGTATAAGCGCTCCAGGAGTTGTAGTTTGAGTTTGTAAGTTTGGAGAACCTGACTGCATCCATTTTAACACAAATGGCACTCAAAAGAGTCCTTGTAGCCTTTCCAGCTTCCTGCTTCCACTGTCTAGAGATTGTTCAGGCTCAGAACACAGTCCTTTAAGAGCCTTCACATCTGCCAAACAGCCAGACAGCTTTTGAACATGCAGCCCACCAGAAGTATAGATGTTTACTTACAGCTGATGAATTCCAGAAGCCTTTTCTGCCCTTCCCTGGCATACATCTCTGCACTTCTCTGGCGCAGCAGAAGTGTGCTGGGCCCATAACCCTTTGTGATTTGTGTGATGTAAATGTAGCAGAGTTCATAATATTGCTTCCTTTCACCAGCCATCCTGGAAATGCTGTTTCCATGAAGACACATTTGTAAATCCAAAGTAAAGCTTTATTGTTGCATAGTAAAAACAGAAAATAATTATGTACAATCCATCTTGTGAATGGTAAAGACCATAGGATCACAACTTGTTGTTGTTCAATTAAAAGCATGGCAAGTTCTTAACAAAGGAGAACAAAGGAACCCTTGGCCCAACCCATAACTCCACCTCCTTGGTGTCAACCTACATAATGATAAGATGATCAGCTGTATCCCAGCCTTTAGACCAGTCCCTAGCTGTGTGTCACTCCCCATGTGACCTGGTTCCTATGCAAACCTGCTCATATGTTTACCTTCCAGTATCCTGTTTCCCAGGCCCAAAGTTTTTGTTATCCTGTTCAGTGTGAAATTGTTTTGGCTTTAAACCACCTGCAGGCTGAGTCCTCTTTGTTTCTTTAGACACTTTTCTCAGAAGAGATTTTTTTCACACACATCTCTACATTTCCACTTTGACTGCATATCCCATCCATATTCCAACAAAAAACAGCTTCTGGGTGTACCTGTCTACATGCATCTACTCTGCATGTGTGTATGCTAGATTCTAACTGTCAGCATACCCCAACAGTATTAATATATAGAGAGCTTTTGTAGCACCTTTGAGACTAACTGGGGGGAAAAGACATTTGTACTATTAGCTTTCGTAGACTTTACTCTACTTCTTCAGATGCTTATGGTAGAGTGGAAGCCAGGGATAGAGAGGAGTGCAGGAGTTTAACTGAAGAAAACTTAAAACGGATGTTGGCTAATGCAGAACCCATGAGCTCTACATGATACGTAGTTTTGCAAAGGGCTTGATGAGGTTGGGAACTGAGTTTTGTGTTATGGGATTTGTAGTTATGGGAGTGTATTAGATATTAAGGGGCAGTGGGTGCTGGGCTTTATATAGATTGTTAGTGGGGGACAATTATGGGGCAATTACATAACTATAAGTTAATATGGTTTTGGATTTTTTTAAATTTATGTTTAGTTATGGACTTTATCGCACATGGGATAATCATGATGACGTGTGATAATCTTTGTCAAATCACGCTATATTGACGGGAGCATCCTATTATGCTCCCGTCAATATAGTGTGATTTGGCAAAGATTATCACATGTCATCATGATTATCCCACAATTATCCCATGAATAAAGAGGAATTCTAGCACTGCTTTTTATTCATGGAAATAAGGCAGTGTATTTCACTGTTGGACAGCTTTTACTGTCAGGAAATTCTTCCTAATGGTGATATGTTTCTGGAGCATAATGTTCATGGTCCATCCTCAATAGGACCTCCCTTGAAATATACTCAATATGATATCCCTTCAAATATCAAATATACATAGCTTCAAATGTATATTCTCCAGGTTAAACATACCCAGCTCCTCATAGGTGTTTCTATATGTGCTTTACTCTGCCCACTGGTGTGTGTGTGTGTGTGTGTGTGTGTGCATGCATCTTGTGTGCTTCTATGTCACTTCCAATTAATGGTGACCCTAAGTCTATCATGAGGTTTCCTTGGCAAGACTTTCTCAGAGGGGGTTGCCATCATCTTCCTCTGAGGGTGAGAAAGTGTGAATTGCCCATGGTCACCCAGTGGGTTTCCATGGATGAATGGGGATTTGAGCCCAGTGTCTCACAATCTTGATTCAATACTCAAACCACTACACCATGCTATCTTTCTGTGCCAAGCATAGGATTTGATTTATGCTAATGTTCTGAACCAGCAACTTCAAAATAGCCAGTGGTGAGGAAACC
This sequence comes from Phrynosoma blainvillii, assembly GCA_026167975.1. Taxonomy (NCBI): domain Eukaryota; kingdom Metazoa; phylum Chordata; class Lepidosauria; order Squamata; family Phrynosomatidae; genus Phrynosoma; species Phrynosoma blainvillii. The sequence goes on along the minus strand of JANUYF010000004.1, from coordinate 295,571,493 downwards.
TCAGAATACTGACATATGCCACAAAATGAGCCAATTTTTTTTCTGGTTACGTATATATGTAGTTGTACATGTACTTTTTTTTCCCTCTGGAAGACTCTGCTCACAAATTTGTTTTTCATGATGTCCCTTAGGGCCCTCACAAAGTAATAAGTCAGCATCATTTGCTAGCTGTGCTTGATAACATTTATTGCTAATTCTTTAAAGCCTGCTTAAAAAGAAAACAAGTCAGGGCCAAACAAGCACAACACCCTCAGGAATAATTGTTCTTTCCTTCAGTTTGGTAATTCAATTGTGATTTGTATACTTGTAGAGTTCCAGCATAAAAATAATAAAATCAAAGCCAACAAAGATTATGAAGTCAACTCTAATCTGCCTTTAGGAAAGTGAAAAGTGCTTATTGCTACAGGTATAGTAAATTCAGGCTGTTTTTTTTAAAAATCAAATGAATGTAATATTTCACTCAAAGGTCTTGGGAAAGTGAAAGTTTAAATAACTGAACAATTTAGCACATTTGAAAGGAGAATGAAGATTGATTCAATCTGGATGTGAAGCTTAAATCCAAACCACACCTAGGTTCAACTAACTTGATGAAAAAAAGAATTTATATTTTCTGGAGCCTGTATGGGATTTTTACTCAGCTTTGAAGTCTTGTGGAGGTCAAAACTACTTTTTCGTGTGTTGGAAATAAATTGCCACCAATTTCTATGAGACTTTGGAGGCATATCCACAAGCAGCAGAATAAGATGGACTGTATTATTGATGACCAACCATGAAATTATGAGACCAGACACAAGGCACTAGATTAAACAAGGGCTACTTTATTTGACCTAAGAACCTATTTAATGAACTGAACCTGGGGATCAGCAATGGGGGAGTGGGAAAGCAACCTGATGTGAGTCAAGCTGAGGCACGTGTCAACCTGTGATCATCTCCTCAGGCTTCCCTTGGGACACCTGACCCTGAGGGAAATCTAATATTTATTGGAAGGCAAACTGAGTGCACTTTCCTAAAATCCACAGACTTTACAAGAGAGAGCAAACCCTCCAGATAGCCCCAAGGTGAAGCTATTTGCCCACCCCAGACCCCCAAGCCTGTGGAAGTAGTTATGGAGCTCACCACTTCACCAAAGGGGTGCCAAGGTGTACATAAAACTCAAATATTTCCCTCCCCTGCCAAAGCCTGCTAATGACAACTTATTTACAGACACCACCCAAGCCAATTGACAGAGTTCCCCAGATACAGTGTAGAGTGAGTGGAGGGGAAGCATGTAAAAGGGAGAAAATACCAACCTGGCCTGAAGGCAACCCTCACACTGCACTGAAGGCAGAAACATGGGTCCAAGTAGAAATCCAAGAAGGATTTGTGAAGGAGCAGAAGATGCCCAGGATGTGTTCTCTTGGAATAAAGGGGTGAGATATCACAATTGTCTCCTTCCCAACTGTAAAATAAAACACTCTGTACTGTTCCTGCAGTGCTATTTTGACAGGCATGTCATGTAATGGGCGGTAATGGGCTGGATGAGGAAAAACAGATTGAAACTGAATCCAGACAAGATGGAGGTGCTCATGGTAGCGGCCCCGAAACCAAGGATTGGGTTGCAACCTCCAGTCCTGGATGGGGTCACACTCTCCTCCAGTGACTGTGTTCGCAGTCTGGGGGTGCTTCTTGACTCATCGCTCCTGATGACAAATCAGGTTAATGCGACGGTCAAGAGCGCCTGTTATGACATCTAGCTGCGCCCTTTTCTGGAAGTAAGGGATCTCGAAACTGTTGTACACACGCTGGTAATCTCCTGCCTCGACTTCTGTAATGCGCTCTACATGGGGCTACCCCTGTGTTTGGTTCAGAAGCTTCAGCTGGTTCAGAATATGGCAGCCAGGCTTATTTCTGGTTCATCTAGGAGGGACCACATTACTCCGGTTTTGAGTTCCCTCCACTGGCTGCCTATCAGCTTCCGGGCCCAGTACAAGGTGTTGGTTATTACCTTTAAAGCCCTAAATGGCTTGGGTCCAGGATATCTCAGGGACCGCCTCCTTCCATACAATCCTCCCCGCACTCTCCGTTCCTCTGGGAGGAACCTGCTGCAGCCTCAAAAATCTAGGCTCGTGGCAACCTCCCAGAGAGCCTTTTCTGTTGTCGCCCCTAAACTCTGGAATGACCTGCCAGATGAGATCCGTCAATTGACATCTTTAGACAGCTTTAAGAAAGCTGTCAAGACGGATCTCTTCCGGCAGGCTTTTCCAGAGTAATTTGTCCCAGCCTCGGGCCTTCTGACTCTGCGTTCCTTCCGTGGCCCCACCACTTGTTGGTGGATGAGGAGCGCTTTTGAGTCTGACCTGGGGCATTGCAATTTATTTTAGTTATGGTGTTTGCATTTTTTAGGTTGTAAGTTTTAAAATTTGTTAATGGATATTTTAATTATATGTCATTTAATACTGTTTTATTGGGAGATGGGATGTTTGGGAATTTGATGTATGTATTTTCTTTTATTGTAAGCCGCTTGGATTGATTTCATTAAGCGGGATATAAATAAATTTTATTATTATTATTATTTATGTATGCCTGAATTCCAACAATCCAGTGTTGATTCAAGAGACATCAACTCTGTTGGGAGTGCTCTGATTGTTTATTCCTGCACAGCAGAAGCTTGGGGTGCATGACACTTCATAGGTACATTTGATTAATTCTGCATGGCTACAGCTTCTCAGTTTTCTCCAAAGGTGAACTGGAAACTGTACAAAAAAAAGTGGCATTTTTCACACCCCCAGAGGTTAAGAAAAGTTTAAACTCAAAGGCCTTAGCTGAGAACACCAGTAACATAAATCATTTTATGTATTATTTTGACATTTTAAGAAAGAATAATAGACCATATGGACAGGCATGTATATTTTGTAATAACAAGGTGAAGAGCATTGCACCTAAAGAGGAGATGGGCTATAGAGATCCATAAGAACTTGTTTTCTCAGATGGCTCAGATGAAAATGGCAAATGAAATTCAAGGTAAAGATGTGCAAAATGGTGCACATATATATATATATATATATATATATATATATATATATATCTGCCAACTTAGTAGTTTGAAAGCATATATTTAATATTGTAATAGTTACAATATTAAATCTGTATATATGAGAGAGAGAGAGAGAGAGAGAGAGAGAGAGAGAGAGGAGGTAAAGATATTCCCCATTGACAAGGTTGTCAAGTCGTGTCCTACCATAGGGGGCTGTGCTCATCTCTGTTTAAAGTAGCATCTGACAATGCTGGCTCTTCAGCTTAGTAACAGAGATGAGCACAGCCCCCTATGTTAGGACACGACTTGACAACCTTGTCAATGGGGAATACCTTTACCTCTTCTCTCTCTCTCTCTCTATATATATATATATATATTCAGGTTTAATAAGCAGGCTGATGGTATCTGAGCTCTTGCTACTTGGCCAAGAAAGAAGTATTGGGACTATGGCAATGGATATTTCAAGGAAAAAATGATCCAGTGCACAGCTGCTGTCAAAAAGGCAAATTTCATTCTGATTATCTTTAGAACATGAATTTTAAAAGAAAATTGTTACTATCACCATAATGTCCTGTGGAATGGATAAAACTGCCTGTACTCTTCAAGCCACGTACTCTCAATTGTGACTGGATGCAGCTCTCCAGGGTTTCAGATACAATTGTTTCTTAGGATGCATCTACACTGCAGAATTAATACAATTTGACACTGCTTTAACAGCCATGACTCAGTGCTATGAAATTCTGGGACATGTAGTCATATGAGATATTTACCGGTAGCCTTCTCTGTCAGAGAGCTCTGGTTCCACAACAAACTACAAATCCTTGGATTCCATAGGATGTTCCCACAACAGTTATATTGTCAAATTGCATTAAATCTTAAGTGTGTATCCTACCTGGAGATTCTTTGAATTCCTTGGACTCTCATTTAAATACCTCTATAACACTGGAGGTTTGTTTATGTATTTGTGATGACCTGTTTTTGGCTTCTGTGTCAGACATTGGAGATATCATGAGACAATGTGACTCCTGGAAAATATGATAATCCTTGGTAAAGTGGAAGGCAGTAGGAAGACCATACTATAGTTGAATTGACTCAGTCAAAGAAGCCACAGCACTGAGTTCACAAGATATGAGCAAGGCAACTGATTACCATGGCTTTTGATGGCAAACAAAAAGGACAATGACAACAACAACAACGAAGCTACCATCTTTTTCCTCCTTTTTAATTCTTCAGACATTTGGTGGTGCCCTGGAAGCCACCACAATTTTTCATAGGTGCTGAGCGTAGTGACCAATTAGTGGCTAGCAATGGCAAGGCTTTTGTTCAGCTGGACATGAGGAGCATAGGCTTTCCAGGCCCACAAAATGGATATAAATTTAGTCCCCTGTCATTCAGGCATTGACTATTTCTCCTCACCCCTTTCATGTTTGATTGATGGGATATTATCAAAGTGCTATGATCAAAGCCCTGATGGTGCAGTGGTTAAATGCTGGTACTGCAGCCATAATGTTGTAAGTTTGATCATAGAGCAGGGCTCCAAGGTCCACCCATCCTTCCATCCCTTCATAGGTTGGTAAAGTGAGTACCCAGCTTGTCTGAGGCAATTAGCTTACACATTGAAAACCTCTTAGGGAGTGCTAGTTCACTGATAAGTGGTATAGAAATGTACTTGATATTGCTATTGTTATTCTTTCTTTTTCACAACTTTGGCAGTATGGCTTTGGGCCAGATCTGATTTTAAAGTTAGGGCATGAGTGCCTACCATCAAACTTGTTGGGAGGTCCTTTTATGAAACCTTTGGGGTGGATATAATTAAGGTCACGCCTAGCTTAAGGGCTGTTGGTCTGCTTCACACCCAGGTAGGAAAGATGAAGCACAGTGGCTTTGCTTCTCCATGAATTATGATAATGCTATTCTATTATTTCCCATCAGGTAGGTAATGATGGTAGATTGGATAACAAGTAGCTTGTTTAGTCCGTGAATCTATGCCTCCTACTAGACTGACACAACTCAACTGTGTAAATAGATTTGCCCTTTGTTTTATTTAACCTAAATTATACACTTTTATGGGGGGAGAGGCTCTCTTTGACCAATCCAACACTTTGCCAATGGACCAGAAAACAAAAGGATTACATACCATCCAACATTTCACAGGTGGAAATCAAGATATGTATGCCCAGGCAACATCAAAATGTGGTTAAGCTGACAAAAGATGCTAACAAGGAAGAACAAACAAACTAGGGGCCTTTGCAGACTGCCAGAAATAGTGCAAATTGAGTCCACTTTAAGGGTTAGGGTTAGTGCTAGGGAATCATGGGAATTGCATTTTTTTTTCTGAAACATTGAGCCTTCTCTGTCAGAGAGCTCTGGTGCCACAATAAAATACAGTCCCCATGATTCCCTAACCCTAACCCTAACCCTTAAAGTGGACTCAATTTGCACTATTTCTGGCAGTCTGCAAATGCCCTAGGAGAGGATGCAGCAGTCTGCTTTTGCCTGAGCCTATTGAGACAAGCCAATTGATTGGAAGCGATCAATATACATCCCCATCCAAAAAAAGGGAGACACAATAGAGTGCAGCAACTATAGGACCATAGCACTGATCTCCCACACAAGCAAAATCATGCTCAAAAGTTTCGACTCAAACCATACATGGAGAGAGAAATCCAAGAGGTTCAAGCAGGGTTCAGGAAAGGAAGAGGCATTAGGGACCACATAACAAATACACAATAGCTAATGGAGCACACCAGGGAATTCCAAAAGAAAATCAGCATGTGCTTTATAGACTATCTGGCTAAGCAGACAGGCGGCCGTGGGCTGCCCTGGGAAGCTGCGCCACCGGACTGAGGCATCCCCATGCCTCAATCCTGTGGCGCACCTTCGCCGCCCCTGAAAGGAGCGCTAAATTAGCATTCCTTTCACAAGTCAGCGAAAGTGCGCCGCAAAAGGCTGCGGCGCACTTTCGCTGACTTTTCCGCCGCAGCGCGTGGAAAGGCTGCGGGGAGAGGTCTTCCTTGGAGCGCCGGCCGTCCAGAGGGCCGGATGCTCCGAGGACGACCTCAGGAGGGGGATGGGGTGCCGAGCGTGTGGCTGCCCCTCCCCTTCCCTGCCCCCAAGATGGCCTTTTAAGCCGTCTGCTTAGGCCCAATATAGCAAAGCCTTTGACTGAATAGATCATGAAAGGCTATGAAATGCCCTTAAAGACATGGGAGTGCCAACACATTTGATAGTCCTGATGAGGAATCTGTATTCAGGACAAGAGGCTACTGTTAGAACAGAACATGGAGAAACAGAATGGTTCCCAATTGGCAAAGGGGTCAGACAAAGCAGCATCATTTCACCCTATCTATTCAACTTGTCTGCAGAACATATTATAAGAAAAGCAGACTTGGACAAAAGAAGGAGAAGTGAAAATAGGAGGAAGGAATATCAACAATCTAAAATATGCAGATGACACCATAATACTAGCAGAAAACCTCACAGACCTGAAACACCTACTAAGGAAGATCAAAGAAGAAAGTGCAAAGGCAGGGTTAATATTGAGCATAAAGAAAACAAAAATAATGACCACTGAGGACCTTCACAAGTTCAACCTAGACAATGAAGAAATAGAAATAGTAAAAGAATTCTCATACCTGGGATCAAACTTTGATAGAAATGGGGACTTCAGTCAGGAAATCAGAAGAAGATTAAGAATGGGGGTGGTGGCGGCGGCTATGAAAGAACTAGAAAAGATTCTAAAATGCAAAGATGTTAGGATCGTACAAACTATCATATTCCCTATTACCATGTATGGATGTGAGAGTTGGAGAGTTAAGAAAGATGATAGGGAAAAAAAATCAATGCATTTGAGATGTGGTGCTGGAAAAGAGTGCTGAGGAGGAGTGCTGAGGAGATCATGAGTATGGGGTTGCAGGAATTAAGCAGAGCAGTGGTGGACAAAGGGTCTTGGAGATGTCTCATTCATAGGGCTGCCATGGGTTGAGATTGACTCAAGGGCAGTTAACAACAACAAACTAAGAAGGGCAGGATTCTACTTCTCCTTTCATCTCCCCACTACTGCATTGATTGTGTGCAAATTAGTCTCTCACTTAGAACTCAGTTTGGAGGAATTAAAATAAACTGAGAATCAGTGATGTATTCAAGTCTTTTACTCCAAGCCTCAAATCAAGACTCAAGTCTGTACTTTCTAGTCTCAAGTTGAATCTCATGTCATTGCAAGATAGAGGTGGAACATACCTGTCTGGAGCTCCACTGGACCATGGCAACCACATACTGTGGTTCTGATGCTAGCCCCTGCCATGGTCCCAAATGGACCGCGACAAGGAGTGGAAAAGATCCACTCCTGTTGGGGGGGGGTGCGTGTGTCATCTAAACACCATACCCGTAAGCTGCACAGAAGCCAGCTTTTTATGTCCATCTGTTTTGGGCCATACTTTCAAGTCAAGAGCGATTAATTGGGACTGTCACTGCTAAATTAGGATAGTTGAGGGGGATAGGGTTAGCTTTTGAAAAAATAGGGAGCATAGAGTACTGAAAAAAACTGCTTAGCACACAAAATGCCATAGAATTGATGGCAGAATCACAACAGAGCTGGGATCTCAAACTATATGGTAAAATGAACTTGAACTTGGGGAATTTCTAATTAGCTCAAATAGTTAGCAGGAGGCAAACCCAATTTATATAAGGGCACAGATCCACAGAGACAAGGTTTCTTCAACTTGATTTGTAAATTTAGTAAGAGATCAGGCAAACAAAGACATTCACTCACACATTTTCACAAGGTCTCAGGAATAAAGCAAATTAGCTTGGAATAGACATGACTCTTTCTAATGGTGATATTATCTGTCCGGGGTGCTCCTGATAGACTGATGTGGAGTTAGACTCAACCAGATGAAGGGACAGGAACACAGAATGAGACGGAGCTGGATTAGAATTCAGAGTGACATAGTGCCACCAGGAATTCTAACCAGACACACCTAACCAGAATTTTGGTAATCCTTTTATAGGCTGAAAATAGCCCAGGGTGAAGGTTGATTGCTGTATATCAAAGGGGCCAAATTAACATCATAAAAATTTCCTTGAAGTAGATAGCTTCCAGAGGGGGGTAATGTGGCCAAAACTCATCCGGGTTGTAAATCCTCTAACTTCCTTGTCTCCTGAGGCTTGAATCTTTCTGTTTGCAACTCTTTAAACTTGTTGTTTGATCTGCTAATGAAGACAGGGGTCTAAATGGCCATCTAAGGGCTTATGTGACCAACTCACCTATGGGTACATCACAGCAACTGTATTTCCATTTTAGGGTCATGTCAGAATAATAATAATAATAATAATAATAATAATAACTTTATTTATACCCCGCCTTTAGCCAAGGCTGTCAAGGTGGCATGCAGTTAAAAAATACACCCATACAATCAACAACAAATACCCCCCTTAAAAATATATTACATAAGACTAGGTAAATCATTATACAGATTAAAATATCATATGCAATAAAACATTAACATCTAACATAAATGGACAGCGGCACTGTAGCTATCTCAAGAGGAGCTGTCTAGTGGTAGGAGGGAGAATGTGTCATTCCGGGAACGCCTGCCGCAAGAGATCCGTCTTGATGGCTTTTTTAAAGCCATCTAAGTTGGTTATCTGGCAGATCTCTTCTGGCAGGGCATTCCATAATCTGGGGGCCATGGCAAAAAAGGTCCTCCGGGAGGTTGTTGCCAGCCTAGTTCTTATTGGTTGAAGCAACTTCCTCCCAGAGGACCTGAGGGTGCGGGGCGGATTATATGGAGATAGGCGATTCCCTAGGTAAGATGGGCCCAGGCCATGTAGGGCTTTAAAGGTCAATACCAACACCTTATACTGTGCCCAGAAACTTATTGGCAGCCAGTGCAATGATTTCAAGATCGGAGTAATATGATCACCTTTTGATGTTCCGGTGATCAGTCTGGCTGCCATGTTTTGCACTAATTGCAGTTTCCGAGTTAGGTATAAGGGTAGCCCCATGTAGAGTGCGTTACAGAACTCGAGTCGTGAGGTTAGCAGTGTGTGTACTACGGTTTCTAGGTCCCTTACTTCCAGGAAAGGGCGCAGCTGGCGTATCAGCCAAAGTTGATAACAGGCGCTCCTGACTGCCGCAGTCACCTGATCTGTCATGTGAAGCGACGAGTCCAGGAGCACTCCCAGACTGCGGACACAGTCCTTGGTGCAAAGCGTGACCCCATCCAAGACTGGTGGTCACAACCCAGTCTTTGGTTTGGGGGCCCCTACCGTAAGTACCTCTGTTTTGTCTGGATTCAATTTGAGTTGGTTTTTCCTCATCCAGTCCATTACCGCTTTGAGACTTTGATTGAGGGGAGAACCACCATCTGCCATCATGGCATCTGACTGAGACATGGAGCAGAATATTTGAGTATCATCCGCATATTGGTAACATCCTGCTCCATGTCTCCTGATGATCTCTCCCAGTGGCTTCATGTAAATGTTGAATAACATTGGGGACAGAATGGCTCCTTGAGGAACGCCATATTTTAGCTCGGTTTTTGATGAGCAACTGTCCCTGAGTACCACCCTCTGGAATCTGCCTGAGAGGAAAGAGCAAAACCACTGAAGAACAGTGCCTCCCACTCCTAATTCTATCAGGCATTCCAGTAGGATGTCATGATCTATAGCAGGGGTAGGCAACCTTTCCCCTTTAAGGGCCGAGGGACTTCAGCTCCCAGAAGCCTCAGCCATGTTGGCCAATAGTCCCATGTTGGCCAATAGCTCCTGGGATTCTGGGAGCTGAAGTCCCTCGGCCCTTAAAGGGGAAAGTTTGCCTACCCCTGATCTATAGTATCGAAGGCTGCTGAGAGGTCCAGAAGCACCAACTGGGTTACACTTCCCCTGTTGGTCTTCAGGAAAAGGTCATCTACCAGCACGACCATGGCCATCTCCACCCCATATCCAGGTCTGAAGCAAGTTTGAAATGGATCTAGAAAATCAGTTTCATCCAAGATCGCTTGGAGTTGGAAGGCGATGGCTCACTCAATCACCTTGCTCAAGAATGGTAAATGTGAAACTGGTCTATAGTTCTTCATATCCAGGGGGTGCAGGGAAGGTTTCTTCAGGAGGGGTCTAACGACCTCCTCCTTTAAATTTGAGGGTACAATGTCTTCCCTAAGGGATGCATTCCTCTTGAGGAAGGCCATCAAGGCATCACCCCCCCGCCCCAGATGACCAGCCAAGATGGGCAGGGATCGAGGGAGCACATCATCTTCCTAACTTTTCCAAGGATCTTGTCCACGTCATCGGTACTTGCTAACTCAAATTGATCATTTAATCTCATAAACGGGTTGACTGGACACCTCATCAGTTGCTTCTGCTATAATTCTGGCATCTAAGTCTGCTCTTATCTGAGAGATTTTATCTGCGAAACAGTTGTTAAAAGCATCACAGCAGGCTTTTGTCGGGTTAAGTAAAGGGTTCTGTACAGAGGGAACCTGTGTCAGCTCCCTTACCACCCTAAACAGTTCTGCTGGATGAGATTCCACAGACGCAATACGTGCAGAGGAGAAAGATTTCTTCACTGCACATATTGCCTCTCGATGGGAATGAAGAAAGTTCCTATGACGAGTCTTATCACCATAATGATAAGCCTAACCCAACCCACATCTGGTTTTAGAGCACTTACATATAGCAGTGATGACTAAGGGTTGAACCCTGGTGTCACTTCTCATTTACAGCCATACAAACTATTTTACACTGTCTTAAAAGAACATTGTTCCCAACAATGCCTGAATAAAAATTTTCTCCCCTCCCCCCAACATGAAGTTGTCCTTTGGTCCCCAAATTACTAGCATTTTTGAGAGGAGACTTAGTTGTTTAAAACATGGCTTAAATTTTTATTTAAACCAAATGACTTTTTAAAAATCCTGTTTTTTAAAATTGATTTTTATTTTTTAAATGTCTGTTAATACTATTTTCCAACACTCTTACTGGAACAACAACAGCTGATTTAAAAAAAAAAAAAAAAAACTCTTAACAGTTTATTGGCAGTTTTCATTGTTAGATCACTATGCAATATCTGTTACTTCTTTTAAATCATTTTTATAGTGCAAGAAATGCCATTCAGAATAAAATCCTTCAATTAACAAAAGTTCAACGAAAATAACTTACTTTCAGAGAGCACTTTAAAAAAATAATTATTATTTAAGCTAGTGGCCATGACATCTGAACTGCATTTTGCTACTTAATTTTTTTTTATTAAGTCCTATATTGGTGTCATCCTATACTCCTAGATATAGGTTACCAACCTGTCAATATAATTCCTAAAATTTCATTGAAAGATGTAAACCATATCAAATGTGAAGTCGTAGGCTTTCATGGCCGGCATCCATAGTTTTTTGTGGGTTTTTCGGGCTGTGTGGCCATGTTCTAGAAGAGTTTCTTTCTGACGTTTCACCAGCATCTGTGGCTAGCATCTTCAGAGCGAAACGTCAGAAAAAAACTCTTCTAGAACATGGCCACACAGCCCGAAAAACCCACAAAAAACCATATCAAAGCCTAATATCTTTGGATTGTTAATGCTGGAAAGCACTAAAACATGCTTGATCAGGCTTTGTTATATAATATAATAAGCAGGATTCATTTTCCCTCATTAAAACAATGCAAACCATTAACCATTAAAATTGGTTTAAACAAAAAATGTGGTTTTGGTGGGTTTTTTTTTTTTAATAAAGTAGATCACAGGTTTTAAAAAACCCTAAAACTGTTTTCCCTCATTACTAGCAGAGAGTAAGTGTGAGAAGATATGAGAACTATCACATTGCTACCACCTCATCTGCTGTTTCTCCTAAACTGAGAAAATCCCCAGCTGCAGGGTTGACCAGTAAAGAAGAGATGGCAGACAGCTGCTCTGAGGAGCAATTAACAAGCACCAGAGAGACAGAAGAACTTCAACAGGCAAGAAGGCAGGGCAACCCAACTAAAGAAAAACAGCATTGTAGCCAGGAAGGTGGAGGTATTAGGTAATAGAGGATACTGATTGTGTAAGGACTTATCCTTGGGGAAGAGGACAATGTTTGAAGAAGGCCCAAGCAAAGGAGCAGTCCACCATCCTCCAGGAGGTATGGACTTGACCAGGGAGGGGAGAAAAGACCTAGGAGAAATGCTGTACCAACTTACCGAGCATTCATCTATGGAGCCCCAAACAACCTAAAGTGTTGGTCTCTCTGAATTGGAACTCTAGTTCTGAAGGCCTGTGGGGAACCTAACCTGGGGTGGTAGTATTGGATGACCTTATGTTTTTTGTTAAACACTGGAATAAATAAAACTGCTTTACTTGATATTTTGGCTTGAGAGTTAATGGAACTGAAGGCCTGTGGTGTGCCACTCTCCATGGAGGCAGCAGATGAAATCACAGTGAGATATTGAAAATTATTCACAACTACATCTGCTGAGTTCACATTTCCTTGGTATCTTTTCCTGTCCCTTTCCTGCCTAAACTGTAATTGTAAATGCTCAACTAAAGTTTTAAGAGCCCTAATCGAACCCCAATCAAACCCTAATTGACCCTTCTTAATTGTTCCCATTTCCTCGCCGATTTCATATTTATTGTTGCTGTCAATTTTATAGTATGGACTTAATTTTAATTTAATTCTGTAAGTTTAATTCTGTTTTAAGGGGGGGAGGGTTGTTATGAGAGGGATTGTTCTTAATCTTGTTGTTTTTTAATATGTTGTAACCCGTCCCGATTGCGGAGCAGAGGGGCGGGCTATAAATAAAATTTATTATTATTATTATTATTATTATTATTATTATTATTATTAAGATACCATCAAAGGCCTGGAAGCCAAGGCTTATGAGGAATGACTTATGACATATTTAGCATGTAGAAGAGAAGACAGAGAGAGATGCCATAATAGCCATCTTTAAATAGCAGGAGAGAAGCTCAGTTGCTGTTGCTCCAGAGTCTAGAACAAGAACCAATGGATTCATAATAAAAGAAAGGAGATTCAACCTAAACATTAGGAAGACCTTTATGCTGTAAGATCTGCTTTACAATGCCATAAACTGTCTCACAGAGTCGTGGACTGTCTCTTTTCACAGTTTTTTTATGGCCATCTTTTTTGGATATTTAAAAGTATAAGTATTGTATACTTTTAAGCAATTCTTAAATAGTAAAGAGCATTGAACAGATGTAGACTACAATGCAGTACCCTATTTACAGTATATTAACATCCTAATTTTTTAAAAAGTTGAATGTACATAATTGTTAGTGCACTTTTTGATTCTGTTCTTAGGGGGAAGATAATTGGCTTATGATTGAAAACAAAATAAGATACCTAGTTTTTGTTGGACACAGATCCTGAAAGTTTGTAGAGAATGAATCTTTGTTGCACTACGAATTTAATTCACTGGTCATAGCAAGTCATCCTGTTTTACAAGCAGAAGACCTGATTAAACTTGATCTTTAAACTTTTAACTGGGTTGACAAATTCACATATAGTATAAAAATTAAAAACCAATTTTATTTTAATACTTTAATGGTGGGAATACTTTAATGGCGGGGTGGGTGGATGGGTTGGAGCAGATGGTCCTTGTGGCCTCTAACAACTTTAAGGCATGAGTGCCACCAGGGGGTGTGGAGTATGTGGACAGAACTAGGTGGCATCTCAGGGTGTGTATTTCTGTCTCAAACACTCCCCTGCACCCTCTGCTGCCACCCTGCCACCAGCCAGGGCACCTTTGCAAAAGTGGGGAAAGATGCCACTTTTGCGAAGTGTTGCCATGCTCTCCCTTCCCTCCCACTGCCTCACTTGTCTGGGTCTTTCTGGGCAATGGGAAGGCAGGGCAGGGAGATCATCTGCCTTGTCTGCCTCCATCTTTCCAGGTCTGGGGGTGGGGGTGGATGGATAGGGAAGTCTTCAGCTGCTGCCACCACCCTGCATTGGGTGACAACTACCCTAGTGTTATTGCTTTAAGGTTTTACTATTTTTTCCTGCTTTACTGCTTTAAGGTTATATTAGTAATTTTCAGTTCTGGAAAAAATAACTTCTGGACCTAATGCAGTTCAGCTGCCATCACAAATGTAGTGAAGTTGTTCCAATGCCCCCCAGAAGGCACATACAGGGGGCCTTGCTTAATATTTTGGTGCTATGTGTGTACTGCAACTGTGTAGTGGAGGTTCAGCCCCCATAAAATTCCGTGTGTGTGGTGCCTGGACATCTGAAAGTTGCCTACCCCTACGTTGAAGTTAGGAACTAATAAAGAGTCCTCTTTCACATGAGTTTCCATGATCTACTGTTCTTCACAAAGAGTTACTCTATTGCTTGGAATGTGTGAGGATCCTGGTGCTATCTCCAGATTGTCAATTACTATCAACACACCAGTTTCATCTTCTGATTCTCTGACCATTTAAAGCAGGGGTGGCCAACTGTGGTCCTCCAGATGTCTTTTGCCCTACAACTCCCACAGTAAAGGTAATGGTCCAACAAAAGAACAACTTAAACCAGCAGAACTTTGCCGGGTTTTTTTCCTCCTGGCTTTAACGGTCCTGAAGAAGAACGTGCAATTTCAGTTCTTCTCCAGACCATCCAGATGTTGGAATGATTCAGAGACTGACATATACTGAAGAGTATATTGTTAAAAATGTTTTGTCAAAATTCATAGTAGCTTCAGGAAAACTCATATTCCCCTTAGCATTCCATCTGATGTTGTCTCAGTGAATTGAGGTTAGCAGCTGATATTTATCTTTGAAATAGTTAGGGAATAGATTATTTATGTATTTATGCACCGTGTTTTCAAGAAGCTCATTTTCCCTCAGCAGATAAGAGAAACCAGTTTAGCCTTCTAAAAATCTCTATAAGTGAAACAGCATTATTTCAGTTTTGCAACAATACTGTGGGGGGATTGTTTTACAGACAAGGTGCAATTTACATACCAATAGTTTGCTGGTATCTTACTAACCCCAGCTGCCATCCTCAGAATAATAATAATAAGAAAAATGGAATCCAGTATATAACATAAAGGCAAAAAATATCATGATTTCATGTACGTTTGGTCAGCAGTGATACTTAATGGTCATGTGAATTCTACAGTGATTTAGTAACACATGATCTAGTGGTTTCAGTGTCATATAATAATGGTGATATACTGGCCAATGTTGATGGGCAGGGGCTCATTGTGAAAGCTTCCCTAGCCTTGTCAACAAGGGCAATTTGAAAATGGAGACTTTGGGGGTTAATTTCTACCTCTGTGTTTATGTAGGGGAGTGGAAGGGAATCTATATATGCATAGCCTCTAACACAGGGGTAGGCAACCTAAGGCCCAGGGGCTGGATGCGGCCCCTCGAGGTCTTTGCACCAGCCCCAAGCTGGTCCTGCCACCCGCCCCCCACCGCCCCCCGCTGTTGCCGCCGCCCGCCATGATGATATTGATTATTGTTGTTATTACTTGTTCTTGGGGTTTTATTGGCAAAATCTCCACAGGAGTTTTGCCATGGCTTTTCTGGGGCTGAGAGAGTGTGCATGCATTTTAAAAATTTTTTTTTAAAAAATTATATTTATTTATTTATTTATTTATTTATTTATTTTTGGTGCTTCGGCCCCCCAAATTGTCTGAGGGACAGCAACCCGGCCCCCGGCTCAAAAAGGTTGCCTACCCCTGCTCTAACATTTCAGAGACTGAAAGCAGGGACACCTATAGGCCGAGCAACATCAAGACAGGAAAAAGTTATTAATGAGGCAGAACCCAAGGCTAGAAGAGGCTGTAGCAGTTTGCTTTTGTCTAAGCCTCCTGGGAAAGACAAGGTTTCCCTTCCCTGATGCTGAGTTAACTGACTGCAAACCACTTCTTCACTTTGAACTCAGTTTGAAGCAATTGAAGTAAGCCTAAGACAAAGTGAAAAATTAGGAGCAGGTAGAAATTGAGACATTTTAAAAGCAGTTGAAAAACAGAGATGACAGAAGAATAATTGGGACTGTCCCTGCCACACTGAGACAGCTGGAGAATAGGACACACACATACATTAGCAACATGAAGCATAATACAGTAGTCCCTTCAGATTTGCAGACTTCAGATTTGCAGTTTTGATTATTCACGAACCCAGCCATCCTATTCCTTTAGCCAGCGATGGGAAGCCAGCTGAAGGGATGGAAGGGCAGCAGGATGAGGAGAAGCCAGCACATGCTGGCTTCTCCTCATCCCTCCACCTTCCTGTCCCTTCCCAAGGCTGGTTGAAGGGGCAAGAGGAGGGAAGGATGAGGAGAAGCTGGATTCTCCTCATCTCTCCACCTTGCTGTCCCTTCCCAGAGCTGGCTGAAGGGGCAAGAGGCGTGTGCCTGTGCTTCTTGCCCCCTTCCCCTCCTATCCCTTTAACTGGTTTCCCAGAGCTGGTTAAAGGCAGGGGAAGGTGGGGGAAGAGTCGGGCGAGCTCCTTCTGGCCCCTCCCATGCCTTGAACAGCCATCCCAGGCATTGGAGGGGAGGTGGGAGGGCCTTACCTTATTTGTAAAATTTTCAATTTCACGGGGGTCCTGTTCCACTATTCCCCGCGCATCCAGAGGGACCACTGTATTCCAAATTAAGAATGTATAACTAATCTACTCCAGCTAATCTTGTGTGGGTGGGATCTCAATCTTCTCTGCCCTTCTTAGACTGCCAGCAGGCCATATGCTATTTGTGCTTCTACTTTGCAGCGCCAGCCAGCTACATTCCATGACAAGAGCATCAAGGGGTGTTTTTCTTGATGTAATTTTTTACTGCAGACTCACACATGACTCCTGAGGATGTTGTATCACTATCTCAGTCTGTTGGTTTTTATTTTGCATTATGTGGTCTGCTGTTTGAGAAGATTGTCCTTTTATATTATTTATCTGTTTTAAGGTAATCTGATCATTGAGATGTGCTGGAGGGGGCTTTTCAAAATTTTTTACTGGGTCTTCTATGTACTTAATGACTTCAAGATCAAAATTTGGTCTACTAGACTAATTGGTCTACTGAAATTATCTTTTTAGTTTGGTTTAGTTGGCTGGTAGGCAGAGATGGTTGTCATACTGAAGATCCCAGTTCATTTTCCTCTAGAAATCTCATTCCAAGCCACATGAGTGGTGTATTTTCTCTTAAGTCATCTATTGATGGTAAGTTGGTTTCAGTGCTTTTAATCTGAATCCCATGGGGAGATAAATTCTACATTAACTGCTACATTGATGTCACATTGATGTTCTTCCCATTTTGGGTCTTCCACATATACAGGAAGTGTAGAAATATTTATGATATTGAAAATACTTTTCTGGAAGTCTGATGTAGTCCTGCTGGGCATTTAACAAGACAATTATCAATTAATGTAGGAGTAAGACAGTGCTATATCTTAGCCCCCACTCTGTTCAACTTCTACATTAACTCTTTAGTTCACCATTTGGAATTGATAAAATCACACACACACCGACTAGCAGACAGACCATTGTCTGTGCTCCTGTATGCAGATGACCTAGTGCTCCTATCACAGTGAAGAATAGGCCTGAGACGCCTTCTAAGTGCTCTAGCCTCTAACTGCAAAGATGAACTGTTGACAATAAATTACAACAAAACAAAGGTCTTGATATTCAGTAAAAAAAAGACTGAGCACAAATGGCAGATTGACAGACATCAAATAGAACAAGTTGCCTCCTATAAATATTTAGGTATAATTTTTCAGTCAACAGGTTCATGGAATTTGCAAATGAAGCATGCCATTGCAAGTGCCCAGAGAAGAACTAAAGCACTCCTCTCTTTCTTTTACACTAAAGGTGGACAATACATTCCTGCAGCCATCCAAGTTTTTGTCAGCAAAGTAATTTCTCAGATGTTGTATGGCTCTCAGATATGTACAGTTGATAACTACTCAACTTTTGAAATTGCACAGACAAAATTCTTAAGACCAATTACAGGAATTCCTTTCTGTGTCCCAAATGTAATATTACAGTTGGAGATGTTAGCGTTGGAGATGCAACGTTGTCAGTTACAGGAAAACTCCTTTCCCCTCCAGACAGAGCAGAGAGAGAGACTCAGCAGATGTCTCACTAAGAGGCTTTTAATCTTCAGAAGTTCTATGTACAAAGGCTATGTACAATAATACACCAACGCACTCTCCAACAATCTCCACCTTCCACTATCAACCCACATGTGTGTCCAGAGGCTTGCCCCTTATATAGCACTGGCTAAAAAGGAAAACAGCACCTTAATTATTACTTTGATTGTTCTAGATAAACTTTCATCTTTCCCCAATCTTCTTCAAATTTTTCTTTCCGTATATCTTTTAGTAACATTGTCAATTTATCATTTTCCATATAATCAAACATTTTTTGTTTCCATTCATTTATATTTGGTATTATCCTTTCTTTCCATCTTTTGGCATAAACTACTCTAGACACCTCTATCATATAGATGAGTATTTTCCCATGCTTTTTTTCTCCACATTTTTCTTCCACCATCCCCAATATAAAAACTTTTGGATCCAGCCTTATTTTAATCTGCAATATTTCCTTAATATTTTCATTAATTTGTCTCCACCATCTTTGTGCTTTAGTACATGTCCACCACATATAGAACAGTGTACCTTTTTCTCTCCTACACTTCCAACATTTATCACTGGAATTGTTATATATCCTACTAATTTTCCATGGTGTCAAGTACCACCTAAATTGAATTTTATAATAGTTTTCTATCACATCTGTTGACAGTGTGTATCTTATTCTCTTTGTGCAGTTTAACTCCCATTCTCTTAAGTGTATACTGTCTTCCATTTCTTGTGACCATTTAATCATTCAATCTTTCACTACCTCATCTTGTGTCTCTGCTTCCAAAATCTTTTTGTATAGTTTAGATATGATTTGTTTATCTTCCTCTGTTAAGATTTTGTCAAGTTCTGATTTTTGTATTGTGAACCCTTCTAATTTATCATGTACTTTAAACCTTTCTATTAATTGGTAATATGGAAGCCAAGAGATTTCATGTCCTTTCGTCCTGAGTTCTTCCCTTGTCTTTAATCTTAGTTTGTTATTCAGGTCGGGCTTTAATATATCTCTGTATTTTAACCATGAACCTTCTGTAGAGACTTCTGTCCGGTGAAATGCTTCTACCGGGGATGCCCATAGGGGCAATCCCCAAGTTATATGTCTCCTATATTTAACCCAGAATCTATATAGGGCCTTTCTAAGTATGTGATCTTCGAAATCTCAGTTCGCTTTTACATTATTATAAAATAAATAAGTGTGCCACCAAAACCTGCTTCTAATTGGAGTAGACGTCTGTTTTTTAGAAGAATCCAGTCTCTCAACCAGTCTAGGACACACACCTCGTAATATAGTTTTAGGTTTGGCATCCCAAGACCCCCTCTTGTTTTCTCCATTTGCATCAATTTTAATTTTATTCAGGGTTTACTCCCTAACCAAACAAACTTTGTTATGTTTTTCTGCCAAAGTCTGAATGGTTTGTCATTTGCCAGGATTGGGATATTTTGAAATAAGAATAACATTTTTTGTCAATATAGCCGTCTTAATGACCAATATCCTCCCTATCAAGGATAATTTTAGACTTTTCCACTTTACCAAATCTGTTTTAATTTCATTCCAGATCCTATTGCAATTGTTTTTATAAATGTCTATATTCTTTGTTGTGAATATTATGCCTAAATATTTAATTTTTTTCTTCACCTTGAATTGGGAGATTTTAGTCAATTCTTCTGTTTCTTCTTTCCTTACATTCATAGTTAGCATCTTAGTTTTTTCTTTGTTTATTCTAAAACCAGATATTGTCCAAACTCATTTAGTTTCCTCAACAGGGCCTGGACATTTTGAACTGGATCTACAAAGTAGATCAGCATATCGTTTGCATATAGTTTCACTTTATGTTCTGTGTTCTTCACTTTAATTCCTGCTATCGTGTTATCGTCTCTTATGTTTTTGGCTAACACTGCCAATGATATTATGAAAAGAAGTGGGGATAGAGGACAACCTTGTCGTGTTCCACTTTGAATTGGTAAAACTTTTGTCTTTTCCCCATTAATAATAATTTGAGCCTTTTGTTCAGTGTATAGTGTTTCGATGGACTTAAAAAAGAGTTCATCTATCTGTATTTTCTTGAAACATGCCTACATAAAGCTCCAGTCTAGGTTATCAAATGCCTTCTCAGCATCCAATGAAATTATAGCTAATTTTTTCCCTGGTCTTTTTTCATAGTACTCCACAACATCAATTAGATTTCTGATATTATTCTTTATATATCTGTTAGGCAGAAAACCAGCTTGGTCTTCATGAATATAATTTCTTAATACCTTTTTCAATCTTTCTGCTAGAATTTTGGCATAAATTTTATAATCTACATTGAGGAATGAAATTGGTCTGAATTTTTAAATCTCTAGTAGCTCCCCTTGTTCTTTTGGTATTAGAGTTATATTGGCCATTTTCCATGAATCTGGTATCTCTCCTTTCATGGCTTTGTTAAAGATTATTTTCAACAATGGGAGAAGTTGATCTTTAAATTTCTTTATAGTATTTTGACGAGAGGCCATCTGGTCCTGGAGCCTTTGCTGTGGGAAGTGTTTTGGTCGCGTCTCTTGCATTGATATCTCTTTATTTAGTTTTTTTTTTGTTGTTGTTGAGATGTAATCGTTGACATATTAGCTTGTTCCAAGTATCCTCAATCTTTTTGAAGTCGATATACATTTTTGTTGATATAAATTTTTATAATTTTTATAGAAGCTTTCTTTAATTTGCTTAATTTGGCTATTTTGTCTCCCACTTTGATTTTAGATATCAATTTCTTCTGTTTTTCTTAATCTCTGTGCCAACCACCTCCCCAGTTTATTAGCAAATTCGAACTGATGTTGTCTCAGAAACCTTAATTTCCTCTCTGTTTCTTCTACCAATAAGAGAGAAATTTCTCTTTGGATTTTTAAAATTTTGTTCTTCACTTTTTTCTCTCTTGGCTGTTCTTCCAATTTCATTTCCTCTCTTTCCAAACGGTCTTGCAATCCTTTTAACATTTTCTCTTTTCCCCTTTTTCTTTCACAAGCCATTTTAATAAGAACCCCTCTTATTACTGCCTTTGCTGTGTCCCATACTATCTGGTCTTTTACCTCTCCATTCATGTTTTCTTTCCAAAAGTGTTCTAATGTTTTTTTCATTGTGACTATATTTGTTTTATCTCTAAGCAGTGTTTCATCCAGTCTCCATGTGTATTCTTTCTTTCTTCCACTCAGTACCATCATGATGGGATTGTGGTCGGATGTTATCTTTGGTAAGAACTCCAATCTTTTAATTTTCAGATTGAGTGGCGCTGAATTTAAAAACATGTCAATTCTAGACCACAGTTTATGCCTTTCTTAGTAAAATGTGAATTCTCTAGCTGAGTCACATTTTGTGTTCCATGCATCTTCCACACCCATCTGCTCTGTCATATTGAAAAAGGATTTTGGTAGCTTTCCTTGTTTCAGGTAGATTTCCATTCAGCTTTTCTATCTTTTGGGGGATCAATCACCCCATTGAAATCTCCCATCATTATTATGTTTTCATATGTATAGTCTAATATTTTGCCTGTCAAGTTTGTATAAAATTGACTTTTAGTTGTTACTGGAGCATATATTCCTATTATCATCAATTTAGAGTCTGATCTTGAAATCTCTATTCCTAAATAGTGCCCATTTATGTCACTAAACAGTTCTTTTGTTTCAAGCTCTTTCTTCACATATATGACTACTCTTTTTTTCTCTTCTCCATCACAGCAACAAACTCTAACCCTAGACCTGCACATTTCAAAAGTCTAATGTCTCTCCTTTTAATGTGTGTCTCTTGAAGACATATGACATCACAATTTTGTTTATTAATCCATTGAAATAAACACTTCCGTTTCTGTGGGCTGTTCATACCTTTCATGTTTAATGAAAGGAGATTAATTTCATTCATCCTCCCCTCCATAACATTCATTCTTCCTTCCTTCATCATCCCCTTCCTTCTCTTCCTCTGCTGTTCCAGTCATTGCCCCTAAGCATAGATCTTCCTCCTCTTCTATGTCCTTTTTACCTTCAGTGTCCTCCTTTTCTGATTCACACTGTAATATATGACCTGCATCTTCTTTGGTGTTTACCCCTTCTTCACTCTTTCTCCTTTCTTTCATCTTAGATCTTTTCCACTCTTGTTTTTGTATTTTTTCCAGGTCTTCTTTCATATTTTTCCCAGACATTCCAAGATAATTTTAGCTTTTTGAACTGATTTGATCATTATTCTCTTTTGATGGCATATGAAAGATAATCCTACTGGATTTTCCCATTTATATATGATTTCATAATCTCTCAAAGCATTTGTAAAAAAACGAAATTCCTTCCTCCTTCTCAGGATTTCTCCAGGGACATCCTTAAACAAAAGGATCTCCGAATCTTCTATCTTCAGTTTATTATAATAGTTTTTCTGTATAATTTCATCTCTTATTTGTGTTCTTGTAAAGTATATCACTATGTCCCTAGGAAGATTTTTTGTTTTGCTAAACGAGAATTAATTCTATACAATTTGTCAATTTCCATATACATTTTCTCCTGTTCCATCCCTATGAATTCCGCAATGTGTGGTATTATACATTCATATACATTCTCTTTTCTCTGCTTTTTATGTCGTCTTATCTTGAGGCATCTATCTCATAATTTTTGTTCTAGTCTCAATCTTTCTTCTCCTTCGTGTGCTTGTTTAATAACTAGGTCTCTAACAGTACTTTCTAAAACTTTATTTCTTTCTTCTAGCTATACTATCTTTTTTTTTGTTACTTTTTCTAATTCAGTAGATAATTTTTCCATAGTTTGATGGGTTATTTTTATTTCTGCTTTGATGTCTTGTTTAATTTTGCTCCTTGTTTATTTTAATTCTTGCTTTCTCTCTAATCTATCTTGGTTAATTTCCAGTGTTATTTTCTTTAATTCCTCTAGAATAAGATTGTTCAGAGCCATTGTTTTAATTTGTTCTATTGAAGGTCTTCTTGAGGACAATTGTGTTAGCGTGGTTACGCAATGCGTGACAATCCATGAAGATGCGCAACACAAGGATCATGATCTTCTCAGATGCAGCAGGTAGCTTGTCAGCTGGAGAAGCAACTCTCCCCTTCCAGACAGAGTAAAGAGATTCCACAGACAGACGTCTCTCAGATGAGGCTTTAATCTTAGTTCCTCTATGTACAAGGCTATTTACAGCAATCATCCAATGACAACCCACTACAACAACACCATGATCAACACCCACAACACTAACTATCCAACAGCAATAACGACTATCCACTATACAACACCAAACAACACACGTGTGTCCAGTGGCTTCTGCCTTATATAGCCATGGCTCCACATGGCTTTCTGGCCCTGACCCTTTCTCCTGGACACCTGTCACTCACCTGAGTGATTCTGCTGTTTTGCAGCAGTTCTGTGTGCTTTACAGCACCAGGTGACCATTTCTATGATGTCAGATCCTATGACACAGCATGGGTCAGCATGACTCAGCAGTGATCAAGTGCTGTGTTGTCATGGCTGCTGCTATTTCCCACATTGTATATTTTACCCCTGGGACTCCATCCTTACAAATTGTGCCATAGATTGTGATCCTGATGTTACTGACATTATTTTATCACTTAGACTTTAAGTTAACAAAATACAGAAAAAAACGAGGTCAGTTTACAGTTATATATCAGTTCTATATAACAATGTCACTTTATCTTTTTCTCTTTATTGACTACTCATCACCCATTTATGGTTATTTACCATGCTTCAGACCCGTTATTGCATATCAAATTTACCATACAATTAAATAATTACCCTATAAATCAACATTTGTATTTTCCTAAGTGAAATTCTATCCTTCTATCATTCAAGTAGGAACAAATAAACTGCAATTTAAATTGTTTTTACTTTATCTCTTAGGGTTCTATTATTTACTATCTTTATGAGTTAAGTTATCAAAATGTACCACCATTGCTGTGTTAATCCTTTTTTCTTCCTCCTGCACTTCTTTCTTGAATCAAATCTGTTTGGGACTCCCACAGAATCTTCTTTCTTTTTCCACTCCTTCCCTTCTCCCTCCTCTTCTCCTCCTAGTCTGCTGTGTCCATTTTCATCACCAGCCTGCAGTCTCTTTAAAGTAAAGCTTCAACTGTTCCTTCTCTTCTTCTTCCTCTCAGTTTTATTCTTTTTGTTCTTGCATCTTATGCCGGTTTTCTTTCTCCTTCATCTTTACCTATTTGTCCTCCTCCTCCTTTGTGTTTAGTCCTCCGCTGAGTCCTGGAGGCTGATCACCATGTCTTTCCTTCCTGCCTCTCTGCCTTCCTTCCTGCTTCTCTGTGTTCCTCCCTCTTCTCCACTTCTGCTGTGATTTTTACTCCTGAGTAGCTTAGAGGGCTGCAGCTTGAATCACTGCAGTCTTTCTCTCCAAGATTTAAAGCGATCTCATCCTCCCACAACAGTCCTAAGATGAACCAAAACAAAAGGTATTCTGGAGGCCAGCAGGAGAGGTTTTTCCTTTCCTACCCTCCTCATTTTCTAATTTCCTGGCCGTTTCCTCCATCTCCTCCTTTCTATGTTTTCTGTTGTTTACCTATCCTCCATCTTGCCTTATAACATTGCCGCCCACCTTTTGGATGACAGGGCTCTCTTTGTTAAAAGGCTGGGTGAGATGTGTCTTCCTATCCTGGCATTTAAAAGCTTTAAAATATTAGTTGGTGGTCCCGTCTGCCATTGAGGCTACCAACAGTGTGGCTGGGAATCTTTCCTAGTACCCTTGGTTCCTCCATGAAAGAGACTCGTCTCTCTCTTCTCTTTTCACTAGGAAACTAACCTGGGTCTCCAAAGAAACCCTCTAGACCCCCTATACCAATGGGGTATTTTGGTTGTTATTGTTGTTATCCAAAAAAACCAACCTCTGATG
The DNA here is from genome assembly GCA_026167975.1 of Phrynosoma blainvillii. NCBI lineage: Eukaryota > Metazoa > Chordata > Lepidosauria > Squamata > Phrynosomatidae > Phrynosoma > Phrynosoma blainvillii. The sequence continues at coordinate 295,546,570 of JANUYF010000004.1, read as the reverse complement.
CCATGTTTTGTGGGAGGAAAACTTTAGCGTCCTCCCAGTCAGGAGGTATAGCCCAACCGGAAGAATCATGATTTTCATAAAGACTTGATCTCTCCAATTCTTTTGAACAACCCAGGGTGATCTGAAGCCTTTTATTTGGAATATTTGTTATCTGACAGGAATTCTTATATATCTTATAAAGTAGCACAGGGGTAGGCAACCTTTCCCCTTTAAGGGCCGAGGGACTTCAGCTCCCAGAAGCCTCAGCCATGTTGGCCAATAGTCTCATGTTGGCCAATAGTTCCTGGGATTCTGGGAGCTGAAGTCCCTCGGCCCTTAAAGGGGAAAGGTTGCCTACCCCTGAAGTAGCACAATTCTGTGCATCTGCTACTGCTTGCAGGAAAGACATAACAAACCAAAGGTAGCAGAACTTATTGAGATATTCCTGAAAATTTTATTTGTTCCTACTTGAATGATAGAAGGATAGAATTTCACTTAGGAACCTTTGTTTTTATTCATTTGAATGCAATTGTCCCTTTTATTATCTTATTATTATATTACCCTATTTGAATTTACTTTTTACCACAGTGGAAATGCTCCCCCCCCCCAGTCAGTAGGTTTTTATCCTCCTGTCATTTAAAACCAAAACAGTTTACAGTATGTGTGCTTTGTTTTTTATGCTTGAGTATTATTTTACTGTTGACTGCTGGTCTTCAACCATAATAAAGTTATTCATTCATTCATTTATTCATTTGTGTTTCTGAATCCAAATGTTGATGGACAGCTGAGGAAACTTCTGAAAGAAATGTGTACACTTGTGGGGAAAATGACAAAATTATGCAAAAAGAAGGGGATCTGTTCTATAAGCCCCCTGTGAACCCTGATAGTACTGGGCACGGATTGAACATGGGGATGGGAGAAGGAAAAACTCCATAACTGCAACCATAGTAGATTTGTGCAACCCTAAACAAAACTTTGATGAGTGCTTCCAATCCTGAAGTTAACACTACTCAGAAATTGGTGGTATAAATTGATAATGTGGATATTTGAATTCTGTACACAGACCATAAAAACTTTAAGGGCTCCCCCCCCCCCCCCCCCCGCTTTTCAGGTTATTGAGGTCAGCACTATGAGACCAAGTATAACTTTCTCTATTTTATCAGTTCTTTTTATTATCACAAATCCTGAGATAATACAATCAGCTTTAAATTAAAAAACACACACATTGATTTAAGCTGCAATCCTACCCTCGTTACTCATGCATAAGGCCTGTTGAAGTAGTCAAGACTTTCTCATGCATAGCTGATGTCAGGATTGCCCTCCAGATCCCTTTTCACTCATATTTTAAAATAATTTGTAGAGCTATTCTAAGACTAGTACACAATAGCTAGTTTCACAGAAAAATCAGGTATCAGCATATTGCTGAGTCAAGTGAGAAACATTCAAAAGCTATTAGTGGAAGGGTTACTTGGAGAGTTTAGGAGAGGGGTGTTTTCAAAAGCACATCAGAAGGGAAACGGGCTTTACAGCTTATAATGCTGATAGGGAAAAGAAATGAGGCATTGACTTAGAAGGTACGATTAAAAGGCATGTGATGATTTCTGTTCTCCTACAACAGGGGTAGGCAACCTTTCCCCTTTAAGAGCCGAGGGACTTCAGCTCCCAGAAGCCCAGGAGCTATTGGCCAACATGGGACTATTGGCCAACATGGCTGAGGCTTCTGGGAGCTGAAGTCCCTCGGCCCTTAAAGGGGAAATGTTGCCTACCCCTGTCCTACAAGAAACCATTAGCTATCGATGAGACATAATTAATTATTTCAAAAGATGGAAAGTCTGTATGAAAAGTTAAGGGGAAGGTAATAATGGTCATCAAATAATTTTAAATGTAAAGAAAGACCAAAGATGCATCTATACCAGGGGTAGGCAACCTTTCCCCTTTAAGGGCCAAGGGACTTCAGTTCTCAGAATCCCAGGAGCTATTGGCCAACATGGGACTATTGGCCAACATGGCTGAGGCTTATGGGAGCTGAAGTCCCTCAGCCCTTAAAGGGGAAAGGTTGCCTACCCTTGATCTATACTGTAGAAACAATGTGCCTTGACACTGCTTTAAGAGCTGTAGCTCCAGCCAATCGGATCTTGGGATTTATAGTTTTACAAGGTTTTTGACTGTCTTTGCCAAAGAGTGCTGGTGCCTCAGAAAACTACAAACTGGGATGGAGCCATGGCAGTTTAGAGTGGTGTCAAACTGCATTATTTCTACCATGTAGATGCACCTCTAGTCCCTGAGTCCCTGTGTATATTTTGGATTGGATTTTGGATCTACTTCATTTTGCAGACATCATTTTGACTGAGATACAACAGGGTGGTTCTGTGGACACAACTACTTGCATCAGTGGAAGCAGGAACAGGAATTTATTCTCCCTATGTCTCCTGTGTCACCTCAAAGTCTGTTCCAGGCTATGTGGTGCACAGAGGTCTCTCTTCCAACAGAGAGCAATGGCCCAACTTGAATGGAAGAGCTAATGTTGGCCCTCTGCATCTGCTGCCTGAGGAGATTGCCTCACTTTGTCTTACAATTTATTTATGGATGGCATCCTGTTCAGCAGTTACAATATCATAAGCTGAACGTACAATATCCAAACTGCAGGAGATTTACTTTTATGGTTTGAAAAATGAACCAAAAGCCTACCTTCATAGCCTGGCACCACCCTGATGGAAGTGTTTCTGAAGCACTGGAATTTTGGAGTGTTTGGAAATGATATCCTCAGTGGGCTCCTAGTTTGTGGTACCTTGGGCAGAACTCCTGGGGGTGGGGTTCTCTCCAGCTGTCTTCTCTTAAGGCACCCCACAATCAGAAGAGCATTGTGGGTGCCATTTTCCAGTGTTCTGATCTTCATTGTCTCCGAAACACTTTGATTAGGGGTGCTGCCAGGCTCGAAAGGTTGGTTTGGGGCAAGGGATCATCAGTCATAAATATATTGATGCAGGATCTTAGCCGTATCTAGCTATTATATCCCTCGCTCAGCCCACCATGACCCCCAAGGCAACATACAACAAATAAAATCATAGGAGTTTATCACACGGGGAGTCCCATGCAGAAACCCTGCTTTAAGTAGAAAAAAAACAGCAAAAGGGGAAGCAATTTATTAACGGGATTCCCCAGTGTGAAAAGTGAAAGCGATGTTAAAATGGGGTTAATCCGAATGGAAACTGCTTCTTTTTACTTTTGGAAAAACCCCAAAGTAAAAAGAAGCAGTCAATGAGGGGTTTCCATTCAGATTAACCCCAGTTTAACCTCCTTTTAACAGCGACGTCGTCTGAAAAAACATCCGCTTTTGCGGTTTTTTTCTACTTTAAACCCCCATTTCTGCACAGGATTTCCACCATGTGATAAACTCCATAGTGAGTTTAAACCATTAAAAACATAGATTAAAACATTTGAAACAAATCTAAAAGCACTCCTTACAATAACTTACAACCAGATAGTTTAAGGGCCTAAGCAGACTGCCAGAAATAGTGCACATTAAATTGAGGCACTGCCCTGGCTCAGTGCTAGGGAGTCATGGGAATTGTATTTTTTTCTGAGACATTGAGCCTTCTCTGTCAGAGAGCTCTGGTGCCACAATAAATTACAGTTCCCATGATTCCCTAGCACTGAACCAGGGCAGTGCCTCAATTTAATGTGCACTATTTTTGGCAGTCTGCTTAGGCCCAAAGAAGCCAAGGGATTTCAAGGACCAAAGGCTATGAATAACAGCACCAACTTAGATGCTTACCAGAACCTCAGACAAGATGGAGCCAGCCTAAGTTTAGGCTGCTTTTAGGAATTTTCAAAGAGTATTTAAAATGTGTGTGTGTTTAATAACTTTTCATTGTTTTAATTGGTTTTTACTTTATCATCTTGGGAACCCTTGTAATCTGGGATGAAATGCAGAAATGCTTTAAATAAATAGTTTCCTTTAACAGGAAACATCACAGCCAGGGATAGTCTACAAAGAAAGTCCTGTTATAGGTACACTCTAATCTAGTCATGAGGGGTGTTGGGCCACAGATCTTTTCTAAGGACCCTAATGGCAGATGCAAGCATGCATTTAGTATCATGATCATGATCATGGAAGGAGGGATATGCCTACTTTCTAGTTGTCATGGCCCCAATCCTGCTCAGACTCCCATTCCTTTGTGCATTAGTTATTTATATTTATAAAAGTACATGCTAATTGTAGTAACACATTTAGGCTGGCATTCTGTTAGTGGCATACACATGTTGAAGGCATGCTATGCATACAAGAAGAAATCTTTTACCATAGCACAATAGATATATTCTAGCATACACAAACATTACCCATTTTGTTTACACACTGTTCTTTGAACTGCACAATAGCAACCAGTCATTGGCACATGTTACACAGTGGTCCTTCCGGCATGGGCCTTGCATACTGCTGGTACAGAATATCTCTGCATGTGGATTTACACTACAATGAAGGAATGTTGCACTTCAGCCATAATGTCATGATAATTTTGACTCTAGGAGTCTAGGTTATGGCCCATATGATACAATAAATGGAATGTTGAAGCTTCGTGTAAAAAAATAACTAGAAGTAATTATACTCACATTGAGTCTTTTAAAGAAATAATGCAGTAATTATTCAACAAATTAGAATCTCACTATATGATGTTCCTGTATTCTCAGACATGTCTGGCCATGAACTTGAACTACAGAGTTCAGAATGTTTCACCTTGGCTGGGGCACTTTTCAGAAAGGCCTTTAATCATGTTATCCATGGGTTAATGGCACTTTAATCATGTTTCATCTCAATGTTGTGTGAAAAACATTAGTGCAATGAAGAATTATCATGGGTTATTCTTGGGATAATAGCACTTTGAAGACTATGTCATGTGAAAACCATTAGTGCAATTACAGGATTATCATGGGTTCAACAGCATTTATATTACCAATTGTCCCTGGGTGATAGGGCCTAAGCAGATGGCGCAAAGTGCCGTCTTCGAGGCCAGGAAGGGGAGGGGTAGCCTCACGCTGGGCGCCCCAACCCCTTCCCCAAAACGTCGTCAGAGCGGCCAGTCTTCCACACAGCCGGTGCTCCGATGACGCACTTCCGCTGCAGCGTCCGCACACACGGCAGAAGAAGAGGCGCCAAAGGTGTGCCAGACGCCTTTTGCGGTGCACCTTCGGTGTCCAGGAAAGCTGCCAACACGTGGCTGATAAAGACAGAGGCCTCTTCCCAGATAGCAACCCAGTTGCAAATGACGTACCAACAAACCAAGAGTTCCGAAAGTCAGGTCCAGAGAGCACTCCAAAGTTCAGGGTTATAGTGAGCAGGTAGTCCAGAGCCGTTCCAAAGGTCACAGGGTATAAGCAATCCAAAGTCGAGCCGAGAGCCAAGAGCTTTCACTGGGGAATCCAAGATAAGCCTTGACAAAGAGCTTGGCTTTTCCCAGCTGCTTATCTAGCTTCAGCTCCTCTCCCCCAGGTGTTTCTCTTTAGCTGCGCGTTTCTCAGCTAGCCTTCGAGAATGCCGCAGCCCCTCCCTATCTGTTCTCCTCTGAGCAAAGGTAGGGATTTCAATCTCTTGCTCCTCTGCTTCTTCCTGGCATGAAACCTCTGCTGGGGAAAGGCTTTCTGCTGGGAAAAGGCTAGGCTGCTGAGGAGGGAGGCTAGGCTGCTGAGGCAGGGGCTGTTGCTCACTGGGTTCCACACAGCTAGGTCCAGGTTCAGCTAGTTCTATGGGGGCTGGTAGCAACAAGCTAGGATCAGGCCCCACATCCTTCCCCTCAGAGTCCTCCAAGTCCTCCACCTGGCTGTCCCTGACATCACTCCCCCTCCCATCATTCTCCCCCACCTCCGGCGGAGGACGAGGCCGGTCAGGGAAGCGACGATGGAACGCCCGGACCAGGTGAGGAGCATGCACATCAGCGGCATCTTCCCAAGAGCGGTCCTCCGGCCCGTAGCCGACCCAATCGATCAGATACTGCAGCCGGCCTCTGTATCGACGGGAGTCCAGGATCTGGGCGACCTCAAACTCCTGTTCCCCATCAACCAGGATCGGATCAGTGGGAGGCGTGGAGCCGGCATCGGGCCTGACCCCCGAGGCCGGAAGCAGCAACGATTGGTGGAAGACCGGGTGAATCCACCACATCCGTGGCAGTTGCAGTCTGAATGCCACAGGATTCACCTGAGCCACAATCTTATATGGCCCGACAAACCTCGCATCCAGTTTCCGACAGGGCCGCCGAAGTGGGAGATGGCGTGTGGACAGCCATACCGAGTCCCCCACCTGCAAAGGAGGACCTTCTTGCCGCCGCCGGTCTGCACCCTTCTTGTATGCCTCCTTCGCCACCTCGAGCTGTTCCTGCAGCAAGGACTGAGCAGCCTGGAGTTCTTGGAACCACTGATCCGCTGCAGGAACCGCTGAAGCCGGAGCCACAGCTGGAAACCCTCATGGATGGAAGCCTCCAGTGGCGAAGAAAGGTGTCTGCTGTGTCGAGGCATGCACCAAGTTATTATAAGCGAACTCGGCCAATGGCAGCAAGTCGACCCAGTTCTCCTGGCGGTAACTGGAGTAGCAGTGGAGGTACTGCTCCAGCGTCTCATTGGTGCGCTCTGTCTGACCATCGGATTCCGGGTGGTATGCCGAGGACAGGTGCGGCGCCACGTCCAGGAGCTGCAGCAGGCTGGTCCAGAACCGGGCCGTGAATTGGACGCCTCGGTCCGAAATCACCCCCTCGGGAAGGCCATGGAGCCGGAAGATGTGCTGAAGAAACATCCGGGCCGTCTCCTTCGCCGTGGGGAGGCCAACACAGGGCACAAAGTGTGCCATCTTGGAAAAAAGGTCCACTACCACCCAGATGGTGGTACAGCTGGCAGAGGGGGGCAGGTCTGTGACGAAGTCCATCGAGATGAGCTTCCAGGGCCCTGACGGTGTCGGCAGAGGCAGCAACAACCCTGTGGGCCTTCCATGGTGGTCCTTGGCCCGGCGGCACACTGGGCATGTGTCCACATACTGGGCCACCTCCGCCCGGACCCGGGGCCACCAAAACTCCCGGGTGAGGAGGTGCAAGGTCTTGCAAAAACCAAAGTGCCCTGCTGGCTTGGCATCATGGCACAACTGTAAGACCGCCTCCCAACAGGGACCTGCAGGCACATACAGACGGCCCTGATGATACAGCAGGCCGTCCCTAAGTGTAAAGGGAGAAGAGTCCCCTTCCACCGAATGCCGTGCCACAAATGGGTCCCGGCCCTGGAGGTCCCGAATCTGGTCTAGCAACGGAGCATCCCGTGCAGTGGCGGCAAAATTCTCTGGGCGCAGCAAGGTGGATGTAGACTCCCCCTCCGGGTCCGTGGCGTATTCTGGCTTACGGGAGAGAGCATCGGCCTGCCGATTCTGGGCCCGAGGAACATACTGAGGTCGGAAGTCGAAGCGACCAAAAAACAGGGCCCACCGCTTCTGCCTCTGAGACAACTTCCGAGCCGTCTGGAGATGTTCCAAGTTCCTATGGTAGGTGTGGACCAGGACCGGATGAGCTGCCCCCTCCAGCAGATGTCGCCACGTGTCAAAGGCGGCCTTAATCAACAGCAGCTCCTTCTCCCAGATCGTATAGTTGCGTTCAGGAGAAGAGAGCTGCCGAGAATAAAAGGCACAAGGCAGCAGGTGTCCTGTGGCCCCCATAGGCTGAAGCAGCACAGCCCCAATTGCCACATCCGAGGCATCCTCCTCCACTACAAATGGAGTCCGTGGGTCAGGGTGCTGCAGGATCGGGGCCGACGTGAACCTTTCCTTGAGGGCATCAAACGACCTCTGGGCCTCCTCTGTCCACTGGAAGCGGGCTGTCCCTCGCAGCAGGTGAGACAGAGGGCTCGCCAGGGCTGCGTAGTCTGCTATAAACTTCCTGTAGAAATTGGCAAACCCCAGGAACCTCTGGACATCCTTCCGACTGCGAGGGGCCTGCCAGGACAACACCGCCTCCACCTTGGAGTTGTCCATGGCTACACCCTGGGAGAGATCCGGTATCCCAAAAAGTCCACCTCCCGGAGGTCAAAGGCACACTTCTCCAGCTTGGCATAGAGGCGGTGCTCCCGAAGTCGCTGAAGGACGGCACGGACGTGGGCATCATGGGCAGCCTGGCTGGGGGAATAAATCAAAAAATCGTCCAAGTAGATCACCACGAACCGGTCCAAATAGTCCCAGAAGACGTCGTTGACAAAGTGCTGGAAGACGGCCGGGGCATTACACAGGCCAAAGGGCATGACCGTGTACTCGTAATGCCCATACCTCATCTGGAAGGCCATCTTCCATTTGTCCCCAGCCCGGATCCTCACCAAGTTGTAGGCCCCCCTGAGGTCCAACTTCGTGAAAACCTTGGCGTAGCGGAGTCGCTCCAGCAACTCCAGAATCAAGGGCAATGGGTACCGGTTCCGGATGGTGATCTGATTGAGGGCCCGGTAATCATTACACAGGCGTAATTCCCCACACTTCTTCTTAACAAACAGCACAGGGGCGCCTGCAGGGGATTTGGATGGCTTGATGAACCCCCTCTGAAGATTCTTTTCCAAAAAATCCCTCAGAGCCGCCAGCTCAGGCTCTGAGAGGGAGTAGAGGCATCCTGCTGGAATAGGAGCCCCTGGTACCAAGTCAATGGCGCAATCATAAGGCCTGTGTGGGGGGAGCCGATCCGCTTCCTTTTTATCAAAAACATCGGCATAATCCCGGTATTTCTCAGGTAGTGTTACTGAGGATTCCTGGGCATCCGCTGCTACCGCCGCTGGGATCCTCTCGGGCCAGCAATGCTCTTGGCAAAACTCGGAGGCAAACAGGACCTCCCGACAGGCCCACGAGATATGAGGATCATGTTTGGAGAGCCAGGGCATCCCCAGAACCAAGGGGAAATGCGGCACGTCATCCAGTAGGAATCGGACCTCCTCGACATGGCCCTGGATCTCCAATTGCAATAACAAGGTCTGGTGCGTCACTGGACCCGATCGTAAAAGCCGCCCGTCGATGGTCTCCACCGGTCTCGGCTCGGCTAGGGCCTCCATGGGGATCTGGTGGCAAGAAGCAAACCCCAAGTCCATGAAATTGCTGGAGGCTCCCGAGTCTATCATAGCTCCCAGGGGAATGAGCTCTTGGGCAGGGAGCCTGAGGTTGGCTGCCACCAACAAGGGGTCTCTGCTGCAGGGTGAATGGAGGGGAGCAGGTTCAAGAGATGCTCCCAGGTGATGAACCTGTTTTACACCTGGGACCTTCCGTTTCCCTGCACCGGTGCTCGACGTCCCTTGGCAGGGCATTCCCTGGCAAAGTGCCCAGAAAGCCCGCAGTACAAACAGAGGCCCTCTCTCCTCCTTCGTTCCTTCTCAGCCCCAGTGAGCCGTGGCCGGGCCCCTCCCAGCTGCATTGGTTCCTCTGCAGGCCCAGGAGAGGCAGCCTCAAGGGAAGCTGCAGGAGTCGATGACACAGACAAAGGAGGAAGAGGCCGGTCGGACCGTCGAGCCTGCCTGCGGGCTGTGAGACGACAGTCAATGCGGGTTGCCTGGGAGATCAGGGCAGCCAATGTATCAGGAGGCTTTGAGCGGGCCAGCTCATCCTGGATGGGGTCAGCCAAACCCCAACAAAATTGGTCCTGCAGAGCACTCTCATTCCAGGTCAAGTCCTGTGCTATAAGGCGAAAGGCAGTAGCATATTCTGCCACAGAGCCCTTGCCTTGCTGAAGCATCTTAATCTGGTGCACTGCAGTCTCCCTTTTGACTGGGTCTCCCCAGACAGCCCTCATCTCCCTCAGGAAGTCCGGCAAGCTGTTGAGGACAGGGCTATCCTCATTGAGGTAAGGAGTGGCCCATTTGCTTGCAGGTCCAGACAACAAGCTGATAATGAAAGCCACCTTCTGTGCATCAGTGGTAAACTCAGTTCCCCTGATTTTAAAGTGCAGCTTGCACTGAGCTAAGAAACTTTCCAGTTCTTTTCTTTCACCAGAATATTTCTCTGGCAGAGATATGAGGCTTTTTCCCCGTGGCTGGGGCTGGGCTTGATTCTGAAGCAAAGCCATGCTATGCATCATTTGCCCCATCCTCTCTGATAGCTGTCTATTTTGCTCAAGAAGTTCTCTTACTAACGAGCTCTCCTCCATCTTATCAGCCTGATTATGGTCAAGGCTTATTCTGTCCAGGAAAGCTGCCAACACGTGGCTGATAAAGACAGAGGCCTCTTCCCAGATAGCAACCCAGTTGCAAATGACGTACCAACAAACCAAGAGTTCCGAAAGTCAGGTCCAGAGAGCACTCCAAAGTTCAGGGTTATAGTGAGCAGGTAGTCCAGAGCCGTTCCAAAGGTCACAGGGTATAAGCAATCCAAAGTCGAGCCGAGAGCCAAGAGCTTTCACTGGGGAATCCAAGATAAGCCTTGACAAAGAGCTTGGCTTCTCCCAGCTGCTTATCTAGCTTCAGCTCCTCTCCCCCAGGTGTTTCTCTTTAGCTGCGCATTTCTCAGCTAGCCTTCGAGAACGCCGCAGCCCCTCCCTATCTGTTCTCCTCTGAGCAAAGGTAGGGATTTCAATCTCTTGCTCCTCTGCTTCTTCCTGGCATGAAACCTCTGCTGGGGAAAGGCTTTTTGCTGGGGAAAGGCTAGGCTGCTGAGGAGGGAGGCTAGGCTGCTGAGGCAGGGGCTGTTGCTCACTGGGTTCCACACAGCTAGGTCCAGGTTCAGCTAGTTCTATGGGGGCTGGTAGCACCAAGCTAGGATCAGGCCCCACATCCTCCCCCTCAGAGTCCTCCAAGTCCTCCACCTGGCTGTCCCTGACATTCGGCGTCTTGCGGAAGGAGCGCTATTTTAGCGCTCCTTCCTGGAGCAGGGACGCTGCGCTGTGGGCCCGAGGAATGTGGATGCCTCGGCCCCGATCTGCAGCTTCCCAGGGCGGCCCCGTGCCACCCGTCTGCTTCCCCCCTAAACTCCCTAGTTAGCATACTGTTCAAAAGTGTGGAGATCATAAGCTGGACATTTGCTGCGGATCCACATTTATAGTTCTGAATGACTGAACGTAAACCCCAGAATTTACTTTTTCAATCCAGATGAGCCCCAACCAAAGTGTTTCTGAGGTGCTGGAAATCAAGGCACTGAAAAACGATGAATGCAGTGCTCTCCCAGTCATGAGTAATTTAGAGCAAGCAGTTAGGACAGAACCCTGAGGGATCAGTCTCTCCACTGCCTGTTCACAATGCAACCCATGACTAGGAGAGCACTGCAGATGTCATTTCCTAGTACTGATTACTAGTGCCTCAGAAAACACTTCAGTCAGGGTGCTGTCAGGTTGCAAAGGTAGGGTTTGGGGAGGTGTTGTGGTCAGAAGAAACTATAATGATGGAGCTCTACTTTCATAGTTACATTGACAATACATGATATGTTATTATCATTATTATTATCTGTATTTATATCCATTGGATCAAATTTGTGGAATTCTGGAATTTGTACTTTTGTCAGATATGTAGCCTTCTCTGTCAGAGAGCTCTGGTGCCTCAACAAATGATACATCCCAGGATTCCATAGGAGAGAGGCATGTAAGTTAAAGCGATATCAAAATTGCATTAATTCTGCTGCACATCAGCAGCCCAAGTCACTTGCTCTGGAATCTGGCCAGTTCCTACTTCCATTTTTCTCTCTTGACTATCTCGATAAGTCACTTCTTGCTCCTTCTCTAGACTAACCCCTATGATCTACCCCGGGGTAGGCAACCTTTCCCCTTTAAGGGCTGAGGGACTTCAGCTCCCAGAATCCCAGGAGCTATTGGCCAACATGGGACTATTGGCCAACATGGCTGAGGCTTCTGGGAGCTGAAGTCCCTCGGCCCTTAAAGGGGAAAGGTTACCTACCCCTGATCTACCCCATGCTGGCAATATGCATATGCTCAGTCTTTATTGCCATGATGTATGGCAACATCCTCCTTAGTTCACTACAACTTTAAATTATTGATTGGTAATTGTTCCAATTAAGCAGCATTCTGGGGTGTTAACCCAGACCTGAAATCAAGATCTTTGAATCTTGGCAAAGAAATATACACATTTGCAATTTGTCACAAGGACTGTCTAGTTTAGATCACCTATTTTTGTCTAATAAATCTATTCAAGATTCTGTAACAAATTGGAATGTAGAGAAAACAGTTCTTAAAGAGATGTCGTCATGTGTTTGTTTCCATGATATTAATCAGTTCATCATTGTAGTAAGTTGTATCCAGACCCACTGAAATCATGATCAATGGGGTTCAACTTAGGGGCAACTAACCTAAGTGCCATTGATTTCAGTGGGTGTGCTGTAAGCCTTTATAAGTCTGGATCTAACCTAATATATCTGCATGTTCCTATAATTCTCATAGGAATCTGACAACAAAATGTGATGGATGTAGAAGGGAGGAATCAAAGGAAATTGTAGATGGGGGTGTGTGTGCAGGTGACTGAAACAGGAAAAGGATGGTGACTGTGACAAACCACTCCTGCCACCTTGACTATTTCTCTCTTTTAAATTTTTATGTGACTGGCTTCATAGCCCTCGTCACCTCCTGGTCCAGTAACTATTAATAACACACGGGTAGCATTTGTTCAAAATTCTCACAAAGAGGCCAAAATAGGTTTTTCTAAAATAGAAGATGGTTTTATTATGTTCCAAACATACAGGCATGGCTTCTTGGTTTTCAAACTTGTTAAAAATATTTCCTGGTTACAGTTTCAAGTGTATTGTAGCTATTTCAAATACAATCCTTCAGCTGTTTCTATGTTTACAATCTAACCACACAGACACTCTCTACACTCTTACCTGTAACCTCTATTATGAACAACCTTTAATATTCATCAACCTTTTGCATATATATGGCATTTACATACATATAAACCATTGTCTGTTAACTAAAATTACATTAACAAATCACTTTTTATAACATCACACTGCATTGAAAATTATAACCTTAACTCTATATTTATAACTATTACAGTTAAATAATTTATACAGTTATACATTTGCTTTTTATTTCACTTTGTTCACTCTAGAACAGGGGTAGGCAACCTTTTTGAGCCAGGGACTGGGTTACTATCCCTCAGACAATTGGGGGGCTGAAGCAAAGAAATAAAATAAAATAAAATAAAAAAAATAAAAAATTTGCATGCACACTCTCTCAGCCCCAGAAAAGCCATGATGGCAAAACCCCTGTGGAGATTTTGCCAATAAAACCCCAAGAACAAGTAATAACAACAATAATCAATATCATCATGGCAGGCGGTGGCGGCAGCAGGGGGCAGTGGCGGTGGTGGCAGTGGTGGCGGCAGGACCGGCCTGGGGCCGATCCAAAGGCCTTGGGGGGCCGCATCCGGCCCCTGGGCCATAGGTTGCCTACCCCTGCTCTAGAAAGGCCATCCACCACTATATTTCCCTTACCTTTCATATATTGGATGGAGTAATCAAAATCCTGTAATAACAAACTCCATCTCAATAATTTGTTGTTAGTTCCCTTGGTATGGTTTAACCAACACAAGGGTGAATGGTCGGTTTTAATTATGACCTTTCTTCCCCATAAGTATGGCTTGAGCTTATTTACAGCCCATATTATGGCCATACATTCTTTTTCGATGGTTGCCAGGTGTCTTTCCCTGTGAAGGAGTTTTTTACTTAGATATAAAATCAGATGTATCTGACCCTTATCATTTTCTTGACTTAGCATGTCTCCACGTCCAACATTGGAAGCATCTGTGGTGACTATAAAAGTCTTGTTGTAATCCGGAGCCATTAAAACAGGTGCTGCAGTCATAAGCTGTTTTAACTCTTTGAAATCAACGTCACACTTCTCTGACCATATAACTTTAGTACTACTAAAATCGGGAATAAATTTCCAGTAATATCCCACTAATCCCAGAAGCAATCTTACTTCTTTTTTTGATGAAGGCCTTGGCCAGTTAACTATGGCTTCTATCTTGGAAGTTTCGGCCTTGATGTTTCCACTTCCCACCAAATATCCTAAATGCCGACTTTCCCTTTTTCCTAGGTGACACTTGGAGGTTTTAACAGTCACTCCACTTCCTTTAAGACTTTTCAGTACTAAGTGGTATAAATGTTCCTCCCACGAATTACTAAAAATAGCAATGTCATCAATATAGGCCACAACACAATGTTTTAACCCTGCTAACATATTGACTATTAATCTTTGAAATGTGGATGGAGCATTCTTTAGACCAAAGGGCAATACCATAAATTCATACAGACCCCTGTGTAACAAAGGTCATTTTCTGTTGATCCTTGGGACACATTGGTACCTGCCAATACCCTTTTGTCAAATCCAAAGTTGATATGTCTTGAGCCCTTCCCATTTTCTCAATCATATCCTTGGTTTGAGGCATAGGATAGGCGTCCGTTTGGGTAACTTTATTCAATCGCCTATAGTCTACACAGAACCGTATAGTCTGATCAGGTTTTTCCACTAAAACTATGGGTGAAGCCCATGGACTATTTGATGGTACTATAATTCCCATTTTTAGCATTATCCCAATTTCCTCTTCAATTTTGTCTGCTGATGTATCAGTGACTCGGTATGGAGGAGTAGCTATAGGGGAAGCTTCTCCTGTGTTGATATGGTGCACTATCCCCTTAACTCTCCCAGGTATATCTGAGCATATGTCTTCAATTTTTTTTAACACCTCCCGGAACTCTGTTTGTTGTTGGGGAGTAAGAGAAGGATCAAGGTTAACCCTTTGTGTCCTACTTTCCTCTACCTTTTCAAAATCCCACTGAGGAATAATAATGTCTTCATAATTCCTCTCCGTAACCGCATACAATACCATATGTTCTCGCCTAATATAGGGCTTTAACATGTTTACATGTACCAATTTACACCCCACATCTTCTCCCAAGTCCACTACATAATTCATATAATTGATCTTTTCAGTAACTTGGACTGGACCTGTCCAAGCATATTGTAGTTTATTCCCTCGTATTAGTCTCAGGATCAGCACTTCGTCTCCAGGCATAAACTCTCAAGATCGGGCTCTTTTGTCATACCAAGTCTTTTGATGGGTTTGAGCCACCTTCAGGTTTTCCCCAGCAACTCTCAAAGCTTGTTTTAGAGAGTTCATCAAGTTTTGGACATAGGCGACCACATCTTCTGGCTCTCTTTCTTCTGGAGATTCCCACTCCTGGCGAACTATGTCTAATGGTCCTTTTACACAGCATCCAAATAATAGCTCGAAGGGACTGAATCCTAGACACTCTTGTGGCACCTCTCGATATGCAAACAATAAGTGTTATAATTTGATGTCCCAATCATTTTGATTTTCAGTTGTGTAGGACTTTATCATACTAACTAAAGTCCTATTAAAATTCTCTATAAGCCCATTACTCTGAGGGGCTACCAATTGGTTTTGAAATTCCTTTTGCATGTTATATTTAGATTTGAGAACCTCTCTATATAACTGATCTTGAAGGATTTTAAATCTGTGTGGGTGATTAGCACTCAGCTCCACATCTCCGTCTTCCTCAGCTAAGGTAAATAAGGGCTTTAAACGTTCATCCCTCTGTTGCTCTTGACCAAAGTCTACTTGGTTTTCATCTTGAATCTCCTCATAACCCTCTCTATCTTTCACCTCAGAATGACCAATTTCCTCACAAGTGACATCAGATCTGTTTGGGTTTTCATGGATGGGGTGATCTTGTTTCCCAACAGTTTTTTGGTGTTGCTGTCTCATCACCACTAAGGCAAATTGAAGGTGTCTGTCTAAATCATTCCCAATTAGACATGGGACAGGGATGTTATCCCAGAGGGCAAACTTCCACTGTAATTGGTGTCCTCTGAAAGAAATGTTTATTTTTGCTACCGGGGTTATAAATGGAGGATCTCCTAAAACTTTTAGAGTTAGGGTTTCTCCTGGGCATATGTCTTGTTTATTTACTAGGTGTGGTTTGATTATACACACTTCCGATCCAGAGTCACAGAAACCCCAAAACCAAGTATCATACATCTGAATTAGTTCTGAATGTTCTTTATCACCAAACTCCCCAGAAACAGGCTTTATAAACAAGCACAGTTTGGCAGTGTCAGTTGCTTCACTGGCTGCTGTTTCCATAGCAACCTCAGCTTCTCTGCTAGGCCTGTTACTACATTGTTTGACTGGTTAGCTATGGTTACACAATATGCTGGCTTTAGAGATGGTTTAAAATTCTTCTGGTACAGGTTTGGACAATCAAATCTCAAATGTCCTATCTCTCCGCATCGATAACAAGTCGACTGTTTTGGTTTGGATTGACTTTCTATCAACCCTCTCTCTTTCTTTCTTTCCTCAGGGTCACACTCTCTCAACTCAAAAAATTTCTTTCAAGTTCTGATGTTTTTCTTTGTTGCCAAGGTTTATAAGGTCTTTTCTCACCATTTCTGTCTTTTTGGGCTTGCCAGTTTTTAGAGTCCTTTTTGTCTCGCCACTGAAACCCTTCTTTGGCTTTTGACATTCCCCTATCATCTCCTCTAATCAACACCAACTCATCAACCATTTTAGCAGCTTCTGCTACTGTTTTGGCTTTCTTATCCTGAACCAGCCATTTATATTCTTGGGGTATTATATTATAGAATTGTTCCAAGCCGATTAAACTTTGTAACTCTTCCTTGGATGTTAGCTTATAACCCTCTATCCAGATTTTTAAATAGTAATCTAGCCTAAATGCTAATTGAGAAAAAGTCTGCTCAGGCCATTTCTTTATCTTTCTAAATTCTCTCCTGTGATGTTCCGGAGTCAAGCCAAATCTTTGTTTTACCATTTCTTTAAATAACTCACAGTTTTGAGCTTCCTCAGCCCTCATTTCTGCATAAATTTCTGTCAATCCCCCACAAATTTGGGATCTTATATAACTCATTCGGTCTTCTTTTATTCTTAACTCTTCACAAGTCCTTTCAAAATTAGTAAAGAAAGAATCAATATTATCTCCTTTGTAAGACCTGGGAAACCTCTTCATATCAATGTGAGGTAATCTGTTTACCTCAGCCCCCATCAGAGTTTGAGGTACTCCCTGATCTAAACTTCTCATTCGAAGTTGAAAATCCATTTCGGCTTGTCTTACTCTCAGCCTTTCAATTTCAATTTGTTGTTCCTTTTCAATTTCTTTTAAAAGCCTTTCATTTTCAAGTCTGGCTAGTTCCATTGTTTGTTTAATTTTCCAAATCTCTAAACTTTCTGGCGGTTCAGAAAGGGTAGTATCCAGACTAGCCACCATTTCTTTACCAACTTCATGTTCTTCCACCATTTCAGCCACAGCTGTTTCCTTCAGCTGTTTCTATGTTTACAATCCAACCACACAGACACTCTCTCCACTAGAGCTCTGTTGAACAAAAAGAGTTCTCTCCCCCCCCCCCCTTTGACTCTTATCTTTGTACAACTTTTACTTTCTTGGGAGGCATCTCTACAGTATTTCCCTACTATTACCCATGACTTTTACCTCAGGAAATACTCTTTAATGGTCACTGCCTTGGCCAACTTTTAAAGCCAATATTTGGTTCTTAAAGTAAAGCAGTGATTCCTTACGTTACCCTAGCTTGTACCTCAGGAATCACCGAGAGTTTTCGATGGCTTTTACCCGATCTCTTACAGATACCATAATGCATTTACCTCAGACACTAGGTAACTCTCCAAATGGTCAGTACCCAAGTAATCTCCTACAATTAACCCTGGACAAATACCTCAAATATTACTTTACTGACTTTTGCTTTTCTAGTATGTTTCGACTTTAGGTAATTTCTCCAACCTGAGTGGCTTTATTCACTGCTGCTTTATTTGTGTTTCCACACATGCACAGTCCCCTACCAGTACCTCATCAAATTACCTCAGAGACTGGCCAAAATATTCCTCTAATGTGGTCAGTTTCCGAGTAGTCTCTTACCATTTACCTTTTCACTGTTACCTCAGAGACTTCTCCCCTGACACTTGAATCTTTTATTTTAAAATAATTCTATGAACTTTTTCTCTCCCGTTCAGAATATATCTGGGCTTCTCGTTCCTTGAACTCAGACCCCTTACAAACACCCTTTGGCTTCTTGGACTTTCAACTTCCAAGGCCAAAGTACCTGTAGACACTAGATCCCCTCAGATCCCACTGATGTTGCCTTATGTGACGAACCACTCCTGCCACCTTGACTATTTCTCTCTTTTAAAATTTTATGTGACGGGCTTCATAGCCCTCATCACCTCCCGGTCCAGTAACTATTAATAACACACTGGTAGTGTTTGTTCAGAATTCTCACACAGAGGCCAAAATAGTTTTTTTTATAAAATAGAAGATGGTTTTATTATGTTCCAAACATACAGACATGGCTTCTTGGTTTTCAAACTTGTTAATATTTCCTGGTTACAGTTTCAAGTGTATTGTAGCTATTTCAAATACAATCCTTCAGCTGTTTCTATGTTAACAATCCAACCACACAGACACTCTCTCCACTAGAGCTCTGTTGAACAAAAAGAGTTCTCCACCCCCCCCCCCCCCCTTTGACTCTTATCTTTGTACAACTTAATTCCCTCAAGAACAATCTACAGCCTTTGGCTTAAGGTACTGCCTCACTGTACCCCTATCTAAGTCAGATCCAACTGACACTCTCGAAGGTTCCGAGCCTTCTTTTTCTCACTTCCTAACTGCCTAATTCCCTAACTGACTATATCACTCACCACCTGAGCTATTTATCTCCTTCCAGCTGCTCTCTCATTGGCTGGTTCCAGCTGTCTCAGGATTGGTCTGCTGTCTTCTGGTCTTCACAGCTCCCTGCTGTCTTTCTGTTCATCACAGTGACTTCCTTTCCTGGGAGATGGCAAGGAGAGGAACTGAGAAGAGGCAAACATCAAAGTGCACCTTTAAAGTGGACAAATGATGCTGGTTACAAGTGTGGGGAGGGGGCTGGACAAAGGATTTTTAAAACTCTGTTTAACTTGGGGAACTCGGAGTTGATTATAACCGTTGTGGGATAGCTTTGTGTGTCTTAGAATCCAGAATAAAGCAATAGTTAATTTTCATGAAATGCTGTCCTTGTTCTTCAAGTCTCCAGCTGCCAAGCATGACAATATCTTGGTAACTCAGTGAGATGTCACTTCTATCCAGACTTGTCTACTAAAAATGAAAGATAAAAATCAAAAGCACAGAACATAGTGATAGTTTTCTGGTAATTAATCGTGTAATAAAAGTCACAGATAGTATTGCAGTAAATAATGTTTAACAGCCATCAAAATCAATTGGATGTATAAGATTTCATGGTCTACTGAATCAGAATTGAAGGGATAAATTAGCTCCTACCTAGCTCATACAAAAGTGTGAATTAGTCTGTAAGATGAAAATACCACAGCAAGTAGAAGGAGGATTTTCATATTTATTATTAAATTATTACATTTTTATTCTGCTAAACCCGCAGGCTCTAGGCAGCTTACATTCTAAACTTTCAATATGAAATATAACAAATGAAATAATGGCAAAGATATATGACACAAAATATATAAATCTATAACACAGTGCTATGGAGAGAAACAAGGGAATGCATATTCATAGGTAAATTCTCAAGGTAAGGAGGAATAACACTTTTATTTCTTAAAAAAACAAGAGGTTTAGTCTAAAGGGACTGTCTGGGCAAAATCTTTTTAAAAACTGAGCTACTAATCCCACCCGCAGAAAATGCTGGGAAAGTTGGTCAACTATTTTTATATTTTAGAATGAAGTGAGCAACTTCTCAGGCTTGGGAGGCAATTTTGCAGCAGTGATCTGTGATAAAGGATAATTTGTGATCATTTCAGGGCAAGGTCAGGCTTAAATTGTACATTCTTTTTGTTCAGGATGATGCTAGAGTGCCTTCCTGTGTCATAGAATGTTGAGTATGCGGGACACAACGGGGGGTTGCAGACTGCCAGAAATAGTGTGAATTCAGTCCACTTTTAGGGTTAGGGTTAGAGTTAGGGAACTATGGGAACTGTATTTTATTGTGGCATCAGAGTTGTCTGACAGAGAAGGCTCAATGTCTCAGAATAATAACAGTTCCCATGATTCCCTAGCACTAACCCTAACCCTAAAAGTGGACTGAATTCACACTATTTCTGGCAGTCTGCAACCCCCCAACATCTCCTTCCTTTCTGAAATGGAAGCAAAGGCTTCATTGTGCCTTACTTGGAGGAGACCTTCTCAGATGAAGAAGAAGCAGAGTGCCAGGAGAATGAACCCCAGCTGGAGATAAAGGAGGGTGGCAGCTCTATTGTGACAGAATTGGAGCCTGGTCCATCTCAGAGACCACCTGCAAATTTGGAAGAAGAAATGAATCCTGCCACACATCTGCAACTCAAATACAAGGAGTAGAAATGCTAGAAATGAAATCTTCTAAATGAGCCCAGCCCAAACCATTCTGGTGCTCCAGACAATAAATCCAATATTTCCTGGTAACGTTGTGTGATATCCTTGGTTTTGTATATTTCTCACCTTTGGCTTGTCTTTGGACTAATCTGTCTGGCAGATTTTGAGAAACTCATGTTGACTTGTAGTGATTATGGCATTGCCTTCTAAATGTTCATAGACTCTCTCTCTAATGATCTGCTCTAGAATCTTTCCCGATATTGATGTCAGACTAACTGGACGATAGTTATTGAGATCCTGTTCTCTCCCCTCCCCCCTTTTTTTGAAGATGGGGACAATGTTTCCCCTCCTCCAGTCTGCTGGGATTTCTCCTGTTCTCCAGGAGTTCTCAAAGATTATTGCCAGTGGATTTGAGATTACATTTGCCAGTTCTTTTAATATCCTTGGATGTAGTTCATCTGGTTGTGGAGATTTAAATTCATTTAGATTAACCATGTATACCTGTACTATCTCTTTACTTAATCTGTGTTGAATTTCCCCTATTGTGTCCTCTGTTCCATTTTTCTCAGGTTGAGCACCCTTTTCCTTTTGTGAGAAGACTGAGGCAAAGAAGGTGTTGAGTAGTTCTGCCTTTTCTCTGTCCCCTGCTAAAAAAATTTCATCTTCTCTATGCAGTGGTCCTACTATTTCCTTCTTCTTCTTATTTCCTTTATTCCCAAAAAACCTTTTTGTTGTTCTTAACCCCTCTAGCAAGCCTGAACTCATTCTTTGCTTTGGCTTTCCTGACTTTACCCCTACATATGCTAGCTATTTGTTTGAATTCCTCTTTAGTGATTTCACCCCTTTTCCATTTCTCATACATCTCCTGCTTACAACTTAGTTCAGTTGAAAGTTATTTTGTCATCCAACCCAGTTTCTTGAGACACCTCCCAGTTTTCCTTCTCATTGGAACAGTTTGAGATTGTGCCTTCAGTATCTCCTTTTTGAGAAACTACCATCCAGCCTGAACTCCCTTCTCCTTTAGTATTCCTGATCATGGGATCACTCCCAGTGTTTCCCTAAGTTTGTTGAAATCAGCTCTCCTAAAGTCTAGAATGAGTGTTTGACTATGCGTAGCTTCTCCTTTCCACTGTATAAGAAACTCCAGGAGAACATGATCACTCTCACCCAAGGATCCCACCACTTGCACCCTATTTACCAGGTCATCCCTGTTAGTTAGGATCAGATCTAAAATAGCTGATCCCCTTGTTGCCTCTTCTACCTTTTGGACAAAGAAACTGTCTTCAAGGCAAGTGAGAAATTTGCTAGACCTTGAAGTATTGGTTGAGTTTGATTTCCAGCAAATATCAGGATAGTTGAAGTCACCCATCACTACTACATCTCTCCTTTGTGAGTGTGTGATCATCTGTTCTAGAAAGGCATCATCCAATTCCTCAGTCTGACTTGGGGGGTCTGTAGTAGACTCCAGCGATAACATCCCTGTTATTTCCTTCCCCTTTAATTTTTATCCAGATGCTCTCCACCTGATTTAAGTCCCGGATTTCTTCACAGGTGTAAACATCCCTGACATATAATGCTATTCATCCTCCTTTCCTGTTTGGTCTATTTCTCTTAATTCCTACATTCCAATCATGAGACTCATCCCACCAGGTTTCAGTGATGCCTATTATATCATATTTGCTTTTTTGTGCTGGAGTTCAAGTTCATCTTGTTTATTTCTCATTCTCTGTGCATTAGTGTAGAGACATCTAAGAGCATGGGTCCTCCCCACTTGCTTCCTGTGTGAGGTTTTTTGCCTCCCACTGATGGGCCCTTGCATCATTTGCCTTGTTCCCTCTATAACACTTTGACTATTATCTCCAGCCCATGATGTACTTCTGCCTTCCAAGATACAGTACATTCCAATATACTGTCTCCCTCCTTGACATGACTCAGTTTAAAGCCCTCCTGATCAAATGTTTGAGACTATTGGCAAAAATGTTTCTTCCAACTGGTGTGAGATGCAGCCCATCCCTTGCCAGACGTCACCCTCATGGAATTGAAGCCCATGATCTAAGAATCCAAATCGTTCTTGGCAGTACAATCTATGGAGCCAGGTATTTACATCTGCTATTTTCCTCTCCCTTCCTGAACCATGATCATCAACTGGGAAAAGAAATGAGATAACAACCTGTTCATCTAGTTCTTTCAGCTTCCTACCCAAAGCCTCATAATCCCTTCTGATATTCTGAAGGTTATGCCTTGCAGTATCATTGGTTCTCACATGGACCAAGAGGAAGGGGTAACGGTCAGTAGGCTTGACAAATCACCATGGATTTTTGCCCCAGGGAGACAACACACCTCCCAGGACATCTTATCAGGCCCACAAACCACTGCTTCTGTATCCCTCAACAAGGAGTCCCCCACCACCACCACATGCCTCCTCTGAGGCTTAGCAGCGGCTTTTCCCTGCAGTGGTACTCTCAGGGTCCCCTGCACTGTCCCAGAGCACTGTCCCTACTGGTCTTCTGCTTCATGCTTGGTAAGGGATAGAGTTCAAATCGATTCTGTAGCTCCAAGCTCCTAGACTGATCCCTAGTTTCCCTACTTCTGTGTTTGACATTCCTCCAGCTTTCTACCTCTTGTGTGCATGAAGTGACTTCCTCTGTGTGGTCCCCATCCAAGACCATTCGTTCTGCCCTGTCCAGGAAAACCTCTTGCTCCCTAATATGCTTACATGTAGCTATCCGGGCATCCAGCTGCTGGACTTTCTCTTCCAGGAGGGCTACCAACTTGTAGCTGGTGCAGCTGAAGTTCCCCACATCTCTTGGCAAGAAGACAGACATCCCACAAGTGTTGTAGGTGACTGCAGCAGCTCCCTCAGTGTCCATATTGAGAAATCTTGAGTAAGCACTGAAACAGGACTGTGAGCTTCTCCCTGAAAAAGTCCTCTGGTAAAGACTCACTTAATGGACCACTGTTGGCTTGGCCTTTTCACCAGGCTCTGTCAGCAAGCTCATTCAACTGGGTTTATAACTGTATAGAGAGCTCCTGGATGCTACCTTATTTTGAAGGCAAGTCTCTGACTTTTCCTCTGAGCAACCCCCCCCCCCAAAAAAAAACCCTATAAAGTTTTTATTTTATTTTTTAAAGGAGACCACTAAAACAAATTTCCCAGGCTGCCTTCTACCTGTGCTGTGCCTTCCCTTCCCTTGTGAAAAATTCGCATTATAGAAGTTATATAGAGCTAGGTGGCTAGCTCCACTCCCTAGTGACTCACAGAAGCTCCACCCCCTCAGCAACAAACACACTCTCTCATGTTTTTTTTTTTAAACTTAAACACTCACCCACTCAAAATGGCTGCCCAGAAACTACTTTCTTCTTCCTAGCAGGGACTGGCCTGGAAAGTGTCTGGGAGAAGTTATATAGAACTAGGTGGTTAGCTCCACCCCCTAGTGACTCACAGAAGCCCTACCTCTTCAGCAACAAACACATTCTCCCAAATGTTTTTTTTTTTAAATTAAACACTCACCCACTCTAAATGGCTGCCCAGAAACTGCTTTCCTCCTCCTTCTTGGCAGGGAAGTCCTGACATGGCCAAGTCCTGATTGGAACTGAGTCTAGTCTATGCTCAAAGCATCATCTTTGCTTGAGTGTGCCTTACTTTCTAGAACTGTTCTCCACCATGGGCAGTATAAAGTACCTGGCTCCATCCAGGATTTTTCTCCATCACTTTTCATATGGGGCCAGCCATGTGGGAGAGGTAGTCAGGCTCAGAAGCATATTGGCATCCAGTACATGTTGGAATAGACTTGAATCATGTCTGCTTCTTCTGCAGTGTTACTATACCACCTGTGGCTGAGATCACAATTTCTCTGCAATAACTGTTCCACTGTATATCCCATCACATAACCTTCCTAATATTTTATGGTAGGAAAGGTGCATATGTGACTCCTGAAAATAAATGTGACACATATAAGTAAAAAAAAAAAAAAAAAAAAGTACTTCTTACCCTTTTCTCCCTGGATTCGAAAATTTCAAGGATTGCAGATTCACTCAAGTAATAAGTACTAGAGTTGGATCCACATGTAAATATGTGCATTCAAGCTGGTATAAGTTATTTTCCCTGCTCCCTTCTTCTGATGTCAGCTGACCCCTGAGCATGCCATGAAGAAGGTCAAGGGCCCTGCTAAATGATATGATCTGTGGTGTGAGTGAAAGGTGACAATCTCCTAAACTGAACAGGACAGTTTATGCCAGGGGTAGGCAACCTTTCCCCTTTAAGGGCCGAGGGACTTCAGCTCCCAGAATCCCAGGAGCTATTGGCCAACATGGGACTATTGGCCAATATGGCTGAGGCTTCTGGGAGCTGAAGTCCCTCGGCCCTTAAAGGGGAAAGGTTGCCTACCCCTGGTTTATGCCAATAGAAGGTAGATATGTTACCCAAGGAAGCAGATTACCTGTTTCATTTCTTTAACTCTACCCCCCCCCCCCCATTCTCATTCAAACATAAAACAGTGCTTGTGTAACACTTGAAAATCTATATGCTTTATAATTTGTTTTTTGGCATATGTGACGCTAACTAGCACAGTGAACACTTTATGAATATTATGGCAAAAGTTAACCCCAAACAAAGCAAGAATTCTTATCACAAATGGTAAACCATTTGCATATCATATTTGAAATTCTGCTGTGGGTCTGTGAAGGTATGTTTATATGTATGTGAGGCAATGTGTGGACATTAAAAAAGAATGAGTGCACGTCTGGGGGACCAGACAAAGAGACAGCAATATGATAATAATTGTAAGAGGAAGAGGAGGAGGAGGAGGAAGAGGAGGAGAAGAGACAAAAAAAATTAAAGAGAATAAACAATATAGAAGATTTAGGATATAAACTTCACCACAAATTTTAAGAAATTTAAACACAAAATAAGAAGTAAATAAAGAGAAAAATTTAAATAAGACTTAAGGGGTGGAAGGGGTGGAACAACAACAACAACAATAAATATAACAACAATAGTAAAAGGAAACACATTATCAAAATAAAATAATCAACATCTGAGAAGAATTGAAAATGGGAGTCAAAGTATTATCTTGAAACATCAAAGGAATGAATTCAAAATATAAAAGAAATATGATTTTCCATTCTTTAGAAAAAATTGAGTGATATAATATGTCTACAGGAAATAAGAATAAAGGAAAAAGACATAAAATATATTAGAAACCCCAAACTAGGGAATTCTTACATATCAGCAATAGAAAAGAAAAAGAAAGTATGACTATGTATGCAAATAAGAAATACTCTTCAAAAGAATTATTTAAAGACAGTAATGGATCATATATTGCAGTAGAAATAAAGCTAAAAGAGCACATTATATTGGCAATAGGAATTTATCACCTCTAGAAGGAAGGAGCAAATTTTTTGAACAGATTAAACAGGAATCACAAAAAGTAGAGTATAATAACATTATCATGATGGGTGATTTTAATGCCGTGATTGACCCAAAGCAAGATAAAATATCTGATGTAAAAAGATCAATCCAAAAAAATCAGGGTGATTCACCCAACTCATTTTTTTGAAATACTAGAGGAATTTTCAATGGAGGACGTGTGGAGATTTAAATATGGTCAATCTAAAAGTTATACATTTTGCTTTGATGTCCACTAGTCTAGATCCAGACTAGATATGTTTGTAGCATCAAAGACACTCTTGCCAAAAATACAAAACATGGAGACATTAGCAAAGATTACATCAGATCATGACCCAATCATGTTGGAGATAAAAGAGAAAAAAATGGAATTCATGTGGAGCTTGAAAGATCATTTGTTAAAAAATGAAAATAACATGAACAAACTGAAAAAGGAATTCAAACTTTACTTTGAGGAAAATATAACAAAAAGGATTAGGAATAAAATAATCTGGGATGCCGGAAAAACAGTAGCTAAAGGATATCTAATAAAGCTAAACTCAGAAGAAAATAAAAAGAGGAAAGAAGAAGAAAATAAGATATTAAAAGAATTAAAAATGAAAGAACAAGAATGGAAGAGAAAAGGAGATAAAAAAATTAAAATTAGAAATACAAAGTTTAGAACATCAGTTGAGAACATTAACAATAAAAGAAATGGAAAGGAAGCTACAATATATCAAGCAGAAATATTTTGAAATGACAAATAAACCAAGTAAAATAATGGCTAATTTGATAAGAAAGGAAAGAAACAAGAAGATAATTACAGAAATAAGATCAGAAGGAAAGACTATTACTAACCAGGAAAATATCAAGAAAGCGTTTGAAAAATATCATAAAACACTATATAAAAATGTTAAAGATAGGGAGAAAACCAGAGAGAAAAATACAAGAATACCTAGAAAGATAGAGTATACCAAAGTTAACAGATGATCAAGAGAAGGAACTAAATAGAGATATAACAGAAAAGGAAATATCTAATGCATTTAGAAAAATGAGGACAGGAAAAGCTGTTTCTTCCATAAAAAGATGGAGGAAATTTTAATGACACCATTAAAAAATACATTAAATGACATTAAAAAAATATGGTATCCCAGAGTCCTGGGAAAATGCATACATCACTTTCATTCCAAATGATGACAGAGATAACCAGGAAACTAAAAATTATTGACCCATCTCACTGACCAATATGGATTATAAGATATTTACTGCAATTATTGCAAAGAGGCTGAAGAAGATCTTAAAAGACATGATCCAGGAGGACCAAAATGGGTTTTTGCCAGGAAGATACTTTAAAAATAATTTAAGAACAATTTAAATATCATTGGATACTTTGAGAAATATAATGAAAATAAACTTGTGATGACCTTTATCGATGCTGAGAAGGCCTTCAATAAGGTGAGCTGGAGTGATAAGAAGAATGAAGATGGGAGAAAACATTGGAAAATGGATTAAAGCTATTTATAAAGATCAAAAAGCATAGGTTATAGTTAATGAAGTAAAAACAAAACACATCAAAATATAAAATGCCACTAGAAAAGGATGTCAACTGTTACCATTATTATTTATATTGGTGCTTGACATAATAAATATTAAAATAAGGGAGGATCAGAACATACAAGGAATCAATATAAAAGGTCATAAATATAAAATCAAAGCTTATGTGGCTGACCCAGTAATATTTTTAGAAGATCCTGTCAAAAGTATAAAAAATCTCCTATATAGCTTGCAAGAATTTAGGGAATTAGCAGGTTGTAAAATTAATCAGAACAAGATGACAATAATGACGATGAATATGTCTGGAGAAGAAGAGGAACAGTTGCAAAGAAAATCAAAATTTAAAATAGAAAAGAAGATAAAATATCTAGAAATAATAATAACAAAGAAAAATGTAGATCTCTTTGAAAATAATTATAACAGAGTGTGGAAAGAAATAAAAATAAATAAATCAATGGTCAAAGCTACAAGTTTCTTTTTTAGGGAGAATTTTGTTAGTCAAAATGAGTGTTCTTTAAAAATTAATGTACCTCTTCCAAAACATACCAATAATCCACAATGAGAAATGTATAGATAATTGGAGAAATGAATTGAGTAAATGTTTATGGCAGAGTAAAAATAAACCCATGGATTAAATGGTCCAGATTAATAGAATCAAAGGAAAAAGGAGGATTTGCCCTTCCAAATCTAAAGATATATTATTATGCTAATTGTATGACATGGATGGAGGACTGGATAAAGCTTGAAAATGAAAACTTGCTATGTATAGAAAGTGATAATCCAGAATTTGGATGGCATGCTTCCTTGTGGTACGAGAAGCTAAAAAATAACAAAAACTTTGAAAATCATTACATTGGGATGTCATTACTTAGAGTATGGATAAAAATAAAAAAGCAATTTTATAGAAATATACCAGTATGGGTGTCATCTCAGGAAGCCTTTTTATACAGAAGTAAGAATAGTAATATACCATGGATAAGATATAGTGATATTATAATAGAAGAAGGATATAAAGAATATAAAATGAAATCAAAAGAACAATTAGAAAAGGGAGGAGTAATGAATAACTGGTATATTTACCTACACTGAAAGATATATTTAATATAGATCAAAGGAAAGAAGGGTTCAAAGATAATAAGACAGAATTGGATAAAATAATAACAAATAAAGAGGGTCATTATACATCAAAATACTGTAAACTATTTAAGGAAAGAAATTTAGAACATGATACAATAAAACATGTAATGACTCAATGGTCTAAAGATCTGGGAAAGAACATTCAGCTGGTGTTGGTGTGTGGATGATGAGTGTTGTAGTGATGCCCTTTGGCACCCAGCAGAGTCTGCAGGACAAGCTGGCTGCTGTGATCCACAGCCACTGTGTAGATTTGCCATCAACTGGCTCAGCTTCTCTTCTCCAGGCAATCCTGTCTTCCTCAGTCAAGAAGACACATTATAAAGTCCAAAAGCATAGCTTTATTAATGCATATAAAAAATAAAAATAAGATAACTAAGTAAAATCCATTGTGATGAACTTGTCCAGTTCAGCCATACAAGATTACATCTTCAACAATCCCAAAAGCATTAGGATCCAACTTGTTGCAGTTAAAACCACTGCTGCCAGCCACACATGCTCACACGTTCACATCTTGAACAATAAACAATTTTAGACAAAGGATTTTCTAAGCCCATCCCATACTCCACCTTCTAGGTGTTAACTTTATGTTAATTGGATAATGACAGTATGATGTATGTTAACCCAGCCTCTTGTTGTCCATCATCCACCACGTGAGTAACTTTCCCAAGCCTAACGATGTTTACGTATTTGATATCTCTTTGTTATCCATAACAAAGTCTGGTTCCATTAGTTTTACCTCTGGGAAAGTACATTGTTGATGTCTCTGTTACCACCTGGCATTGATTCACCCTGTTTCTCTAAATATTGTTTGTGCCTTGTCCAAAAACTGTTCTCAAGTGGAAAATTACAGATTACACACATCTCTACATTTCACCTTTGACTGTATATCCCATCCATATCCTAACAGCTGGAACATAGGGAAAAGACATGGCAATTAACCAACAAAATTACCCTATGCCAAGATTTGAAAGAAAATTTCCTTAAAATGATGCATTAATGGTATCTGTATCCAACCAAAGTAAACCCGATGTATAAGGCTGGAACTACTAAATGT
Source organism: Phrynosoma blainvillii (assembly GCA_026167975.1). NCBI lineage: Eukaryota > Metazoa > Chordata > Lepidosauria > Squamata > Phrynosomatidae > Phrynosoma > Phrynosoma blainvillii. The sequence goes on along the minus strand of JANUYF010000004.1, from coordinate 295,517,125 downwards.
TGGAAATATCAAAAAGTGATGGAACATTTCACCATATGTGGTAGAAATGTAAGTTAGCAAAGAAGTACAGGGTAAAATCTAAAGAAAAATAACAGAAATATTACAAGTTAAAATACCAATGAGCTCAGAATTCTTTCTGTTAAATATGACTCATGGAATAGACAAGAAGAAAGAAAAAGAATTTGGAAAGATATTGTTATATATGGTGTCAATAGCCAGGATTGTATTTGCAAAATATTGGGGGAGGGGGGGAGGAAGTGTCAAGAACTGAAGAGTGGCTAGTACAATTAAATGAAATGATGAATATGACTATTTTAGCATTAATTCAGATTAGAACAGCAGATATGATGGAAAAGCAATGGGATTTGGTAAGGAATTATGAAAATAACAAAGACAAATAATAAAGATGAAGAAATAAATATGGTTTTCTTTTATAACGGGTCTGGATAAGAGGATTGGATATATTAAGGAAGCAAAGCTCAGCACTAATTGACTCTGAGAGTATAAAATAAACAAAAATTTCTATATGCTAATTCAGTTATAATAGAAATCAGTTATAGTGAAGTGGTTAATTTATTATGAAATGTTGAACTTAAATAAAGACAAATGTTGGAATGTAAGATAAGTAAAAGATAAGTTAGTCCTTGGAGAGATTTCAATTGGAAAGAAACAATTATATTACGTTTATATAAGATGAAGCCAACCAGGAAGGAAAAATTCAGAAACTATTCAATTATCAAATAGATAGACTTGTGTTTGTTTAAAGTTTATATTTGTATTGCATTGTACTGTTTGTTTTCTATGTAGGAATATTTGTGTAAAATTTTTGTATTTATGTATATTTGTGTTTATGTATTTGTTGTATTTTATATAATAAAAATTAAAAAACAAACCAATATGACAAGAAGGAGAAAAAAGTGAACACTTCAAAAGGTAGAGATGAACAGATGAGTCCTTGATGCAATCTGTGCCCAAGCTCTGAAACAATTATCTCAAGCACCTCTGAGAGAAGATGTGCAGAATGGCATGTTTGGACTCATGTAGGCACCTGGGAGTCATGATTAGAGAAACCAGAACAACCTGGCTGAAACTGATGAATTACCAAGATATGAATGTGAAAGGAGTTGAAGAGGACAAAAGATGTTCCTTGGACAAACTGAAAGACTACACCTCCCATGTATGCACATTCTCTTTTGGGTTGGCTTCTAGGTTTGAGAGATGTAAGCATGGTGTGTGTGTGTTGGGTCTGTGTGCATGTATGGTTAGAGCCATGTTTTTCTATGCTATTTACTATCCTGGGCTAAAGCTCCGCCTCTTGAATTTCTCCCTTCCTTCTTAGAGTCTCCATTGTTTCCAACAATTTTGCTTCCTTCTTCAGCTCAGGCTCTAGGTAAAGGTAAAGGCATTCCCTGTTGACAAGGTTGTCAAGTCGTGTCTGACCATAGAGGGCAGTGCTCATCACTGTTACTAAGCCGAAGAGCCAACGTTGTCAGAGACTACTCTGTGATCATGTGACCAGCATTATTGCACTGAACATTGTTTACCTTCCTACCAGTGTGGTACCTATTTATCTACTTGCAATTGCATGCTTTTGAACTGTTAGGTTGGCAGAAGCTGGGACTAGTGACAGGAGCTCATCCTGTCATGCAGCACCTGGGCCTTGAACTGCCAACCTGCCAATCCTGCAATCAACAGAGTCAGCGTCTTAACCACTTGAGCCACTGCATCCCTCTAATTTCTCACCCTTTTATCACACCCTTCTCCGATAAAAAGTCTACTGCATCCTCTTGTCTTGGTCTAACACTTTCCCTTTCTACCCTAAACTCCTATATGCACACTGTTTCTTTTCCTCCTTATCTCAAATTTATGTGTTAAATCCATAGAATAAACTGCTTTCTGATTGCTGTAAAATAAAGTACTTCAATTTAACTTGTGCTTTAGTCTCTGAGGAGTGGGGCACACACCACTTAAACACAAGCAAAAAATCCCATAACTGTGAATAGGGACAAAAGATCTTGGGAAAGTGGACACCTGACTTTGGAACACTTTATCCCTAAAATATGATACCAGCTAACAGAAGCTGGATTGAACTCTAGATATTGAATCTAGAAAACATCGTCAATTCCAGTTTGGGCAATGTTTTGTTTTTGTATCAATAGGCTAGATTAAGAGAATGATACAAACAAAACCTGAGGGCATCAACCTGAGCAGCTAGTTCTAACTTCTAATTACAATGGAATATATCATTCATATCTTGTGGAAAAGCAGCAGCAACAGCAGCAACATGAGCATCTGGTAAAGAAGGATTGGGGCAATGCAGTATAACAGCTGACTCATGTGTGTTTTTATTCGTCTGTGGAATCTTGAGGCAATGGCTCATTAAGAAGTATGTGCCCACCTCACAATTCGGCAAGATCATTCAGCACCTGTCTGCCACACTAGAAGCACATCTAGTCTTGTCAGCTTTCATTCTTTTCTTTTATGAAGCTAAAACAAAATGAAGCTTATTATTAGACTGCTAGGCAGTTCAATAAAAGCTTAACTGTGTCCCTTTTCCAGGAAAAACATGGTACCACATTTAATGTCGCAATTGAATTCAGGGATGGACAGCTGCATTTAATGAGTCACTTTTAATCCAGCCAGGTATAAAACCGCTTCATAATTTAGGTCCTGAAATCTGTGGTTGTGTGTTCTACCTTGATCAGATGTGACTCCTCTGTTCACCTGGATGCACTAAGATTGTCCAGATGACAGGACTGGCACATATTAGTCCTTCTGGTTGCCTAGAAATAGCATCAAGTGCCACCAAGCACCCAACATTTTCCCCATATACAGAGCCTGGAATGGTCATTTTGAGAAGAATGAAAACAATGTTGGGTTAAGTCATGCTACCATCCAAACCAATATGAACACAGCTGGTCTCATCTGTTCTCAGAACTCAGCCAGGATCAAGTCTGGTTCATATTTGGATGGAAAACCGCCATGGAATACTTGTGATTTCTGGGTATAATGTTTGAGTAGATGGGATCAATAGTTTCATTTCCTTACGGTATTCTTTTGTTCCTATCAGAAGTGGATTGTTGTTAACTGTCTTGTCAAAGGTGAGGAGATTCTTTTCTGTGATTCAGAAGCAATACAAAATACCTGTTGTGATTGCAAAAGCCTCATGATTTATTATAAACCCAGTAAACTATACCAAGGAATATGCATAAATCATACCAAGCAAACACCTCCATTATGGGAGCTCCAAAAGGATAGCAGCAGAGTTGGACCCTTTCTGTAGCTACCCAGGCATGGCACCTCAGGTCTGAGGGTCTGTGCTGAAACTCCAACTTGTGCCAATATTGTAAGTGTTTTTATAGATTTCTCCAAGATCATGTCACCCCTAGATCATATTAATCTAAGGCCATCAGTCAAGTGGTTGTTTTCAGAGGTGTTAGCCATGGGCCCAACACTACTTCAAAGTCTGCTATCTTTTGATTTCTCCTTAACATTTCCAGTTGCATGTTATGTCTCTGTATGGGTAAGGTGCATATGTTTCTAAGGGTTTAGATTTCTCCCTATGCTTTCCCAACCATACGTTCCCTCTTAGTCTAGATCAGCTTTGTTTCTTCTAAGTGTTTAGACTTCTTCTTGTGCTAAGCTATATGTTATCTTTTACAGACATTAGCAAATATACAAGATATGTTATTTAGCAGAATCAAAGAAATGTTTTGCTCAGAAAGATTAAGCAGGCCTATTTTGGTTGCATGGAGGAGAACAGTGACAGGCCACTACACCTTGTCAAGATACAATATGCCTTCTGATGGTTGCTCATACACTGCCCTCAAGTTGATTATGACTCATGGTGACCCTGTGGATGAGACATCTCCAAGTTCCCTAATGTTTACTGCTCTGCTTAGATTCTATAAATTTCATGCCCATGACCACCTTAATAGAGTTCATTCATTTAGCATGTGGTCTTGCTCTCTTTCTACATCCCCCTACTTGTCCTGGCATTATTGTATTTTCCAATGAGTCATGCCTTCTCATGATGTGGCCAAAGTATGACAACCTGAACTTTATCATCTTGGCTTCCAATGAAATTTCAGGCTTGATCTGTTTTAGGACCCATTTGTCTGTCTTTTGACTGTCCACGGTATCCTCAGCATTCTTCTCCAGCACCACATTTCAAAGGAATTGATTTTCTTAGTATACACTTCCATAACTATCTAGATCTTGCATCCATACATGGTAATAGGGAAAACAATGGTTTATATTATTCTAATTTTCATGCTCAGTTGTATATCTTTACATTTTAAGATATTTTCTAGTTCTTTCATAGCTGTCTTCCTCATTACCAGTCTTCCTCTGACCTCCCTAGCGAAAGGCATCACAGATTTGGGACAATTACTGAAAAAGGTCAAAGATGAATGTGCAAAGGCAAGCCTAACGCTGAATATAAAAAATAAAATAAAAAATAATGACCATGGAAGAAATGCATAAATTCAACCTAGACAATGGAGAAATCAAAATAGTTAAAGAGTTCCCATACTTAGGACCAAACATTGATCAGAATGGGGATTGCAGCCAAGATAGAAGAGAACTAGGAATGGGAAAGACAGCTATGAAAACTAGAAAATACTTTAAAGAGTAAAGACATACAAGTGAGCACTAAAGCAAGAATTGTCCAAGCCATAGTATTCCTGTTAAGGAAAATGCAACATGGGACTTACAGTAATAGAAATAAAATGTGTATGTGAAAATCACAGTGATTAAGCAGGAGCAATCATGAAGCTACACAGGTGAAAAGGATAATGTAATTTGGAAGCCTTGAGAGACAAGGACAAAGTTATAGAGTGTATATTGAAAACACCTGTTGTAGATTGCAAACACCTGAGATTCATTAAGTAGTCAAGGTAAAATGATGAAATACTTGGGTTGGTCTTAAGTATGGGATGATCCATGTAAACCAATCAAAATGAATGTACACACCCACTGGGTGGGAACCGACTAGTGGGTGGTGACTAACAATGGCTATAAGTGCAATGTATGCCAATGCATAGTGTGGAGTAGTTTTGGAGATATTGTGATTTGTAGGGCATATAGTATTTATGTATATAGTAGAATAAAGTAGATCTTTTATATAAGACTACTGAGTTGTCTGGTGTCTTGAGGGAAGATACAAGAGCCAGAGGAATCCTAGAGAAGTTTGGAGACATCTCAGGAAGAAGAGTGAGAAGGCTTGGAGAGTTTGTCAGGGTCTTCAGCCTATTCTCTGAAACTCTGCTGCTTGGGAAAGAAGCATCAACCACTGATCAAAGCTGGTCAGCTCTGCTGCATAACAAGGTGGTGAGTTAGAGCCAGAGGTGAAGAGCTACAACTCCCATCATCCCTGACAATTCCCCATCACCATGTATAGATGTGAGAGCTGAACAATGAAAAAAGTGGACAAGAAAAAAATCAACTCATTTGAGATGTGGTGCTGGAGATGAATGCTGAGAATACCAAGGACAGCCAAAACAAACAATAAAAACCCACACAAATAAATGGGTCCTAGTACAGATCAAGCCAGAACTTTCCCTGGAAGCCATGATGATGAAACTGAGCCTGTCATACTTTGGCCACATCATGAGAAGGCATGACTCACTTGTAAAGGTAATAATGCTAGGAAAAGTGAAAGGCAGCAGAAAGAGAGGGAGACCTTCACCAGATGGCTAGACTTAATTAGGGAGGTCAATGGCATAAATCTACCAGGCTTAAGCAGAGCAGTTGAGGATAGATGGACTTGGAGATGTCTCATCCACAGGGTCACCATGAGTTGGGGCCAACTCGAAGGCAGTTAACAACAACAACCAACAGTTTAGTAATTAAAACAGATTAAAACTAGTATAAATTTAGGCAAAATTGTTCGATCACAAAGACTTTCATAGCTTTACACTGGAAAGAAGTAATCTGTTGTGTTAATTGGGCCTCTAATCCTCAATGTCATCACCACCACTACCTTTATCTATACCCCACATTTGCCCCAAAATTCATATTCAAGGGGAACATATTTCAAATCAGGGGTGCTACAGAAAAAAAAAGACCCTCTCCCATATCCTCACAGAGTGTATTGTTCCTGATAGTAGGGCACAGACAAGAGTCCCTCAGCAAGCAATAAGTACTTGGGTAGGTTTATTTGGGAGAGGTTTTCCTTCAATCACTGAGAACCCAAGCTGTGTAGGGTTTTAAAAGTCATCATAAGAACCTTGGTAAGTTGTGCAATTTCTTTTAAATCCTATGGTTTCTACAAGATATTCAGGTGACTCTGGCTACAAAACCTATCTGGGCCTCCAGTAACAGAGAAGAATCTGGAAGCACATTTTGAAGCATACTTCAGCAAAGAAGAAAATGAACACAAGCCCATGAGTACCTTTGAAAGGTGCACAGAACTAAAATTGTATACATTGGAAAAATCCACATAAAAATACTTTAATCATTGTGTGTGTGGAAAATAGAAATGTATAGATTACTATACATAAGTGCGTAAAATTGTATTCAAATATATAGATTTTTTTGAGGGAAATATATACACAAATATGCATTACATTTTTTTAAACGAAAAAAGGAGGTCTTTCAAAAAGACTTAGGGGGGTTGCAGACTGCCAGAAATAGTGTGAATTCAGTCCACTTTTAGGGTTAGGGTTAGAGTTAGGTAACCATGGGAACTGTATTTTATTGTGGCATCAGAGTTGTCTGACAGAGAAGGCTCAATGTCTCAGAAAAATAACAGTTCCCATGATTCCCTAGCACTAACCCTAACCCTAAAAGTGGACTGAATTTACACTATTTCTGGCAGTCTGCAACCCCCCTTATTCTAAGAATGAAACACATTTTCAGTCCCTTCCCTTATAATGATTCTATGAGCAAAACTAAATGTAAAATAAATGAACACAGAGATGCTTTAAGAGATGGAGGTTCCTTCCCCCACCCCAAATATTTAATTTCATGAAACAATTTCATACAGCTGCAGCTTGGCATTAATATTTTGCTTTTATGCCAGGCAAGGGCACAATTTAGCTCATTAGATTCCTTTAACTATCCCATTGCATATTCACTTTGCATATGCAGATGCCAATTTAAGCATCTCATATCTGTTTCCATAAGGCTGATAAATCCATTAACACTGAAATTCAATGCAAGCACCAAAAATATTAACTCCCTCTTGGCTTTTGTAGGTACACTCTCCCCTTGTGTCTATGGTGGGAAGCAAGGCAGGGTTGCAGTGGGGGAAAAAACTGTTTATTCAATAACCATGTCCAAGTAGCTTAGCTGGGATGGGAACTCAGACACTGCAAAAGAGGAAAAAATACATCACCCAAAAGGAAGACACAAATTTATATAGAATTTGCATTTTAGTAGATACAAATTTAGGAATAATTACTATAATTGAAGTAGAAATACAAGTCATTTTACCATAGTTTTGCAATGTGTGACCGGGTGGCCAGTGAACCTGCTCATTCTGCTGTCCAGCTGCTAACTATTGGCAGGGAACATAATGGTCTATGTTCTTATGGTTCTCTGTGTTTAAATTGGACTTGGAAATGAATGTACAGATTTGGGTTTAAATGTTCTAAGAGCTGATCTAATGTAGTGGTCAAGATTATGAACCAGGAAGGTCCAACTTCAACTTGAACATCAGTAGGGAAATTTTAGGTATTACGCAATTATCTCAGTCTCCCTTCTTAGCATAAGACCAACCTTACTGGACCATTGTAACAATTACTGAGCTAATATACGTGAAGCTCTCTGAATGCTTGTGCTTGAGGCCAGGAAAGACTGCTTCTTCTTGTACAAGCCTCCCTGTACTTTATGATCTTATCAGAGACCTTTTTGTCTCTCATTGCTAAAAGAGGTTAGGTTTGTAGATGCACAGGAGAGGCCCTTTTCTCTAAGAGCAGAACTTTGGAACTTTCCCCAAACAAAGTATATAATCTTCATTATTACTGAGGTGCAAGAACTATATTCCTACATCATGTTTAGAGCTTATACAATTATTTTGGCCTGATGTTGAAAGATGTCAAATATACCACTTACACAAACAAGAACATCTTTCAACGTCTGCTGTGGGTAATTTATTAATACCCTCTCCATCTGTCTTCAACAACCTTTTCTGGGTCTGGCAGAGCTGATGACCAGGTGGAAGAGGGAGAAGACTCACTTTCCCACCCAGCCATCAGAGACACCAGACCCAGAGGCAGCCCCTTCCCACCAATGGCCATTGGGAGAGCAGGAGAGGGAGGTGACTCTCTTTACCTACTAGCTAGCAGAGCTGCCAGACCTGGACATATGTCCCTTCCTACCAGCACACTAGGTGACACCCCCCCTTTGAGGGGTCACCCTGTGTAGTCTGCACCCCTTCATCCCCTACTGATACTTCCATGTATAGTAAGGATGTAACAAATTATTTCAAAAGTTATCTTTTCACTTTTGGGTAAAATTACTGTGCATTTTGATTCTTTTGAATGATGTAAATTTTTGTATTTCAGAGATACACTCTCAAGGAAGTTAGGTAGAATTTTAGAGTACACGAGGGGACCCCCCCCCCCAAAGTGTCAATCTGTGGTAGATATTTACATATTTCTGATTTATGACTACATATATCCTCTCAGTTTGGAAGACATTTGTAAAAACACTGCCACATGATGAATTCTGAGAATAAGCCAAAATATTATGGGTTTAAAATGTCTACAAGCTTTGCACTACAATCTTTCCCTACAGTCACAATTTTGGTGCTTCTTTGATGGATAGTCCTTAGGAAGGATAGGATGGTTTTTTCAATGTTGCAGTTCTGAGTCTCCAGAAAATCTTTCATGCAGAAAGGCTTGGATCAAAAATGAAGAAGGTACAGGAGGTGCTCTTGCAAACTACTGGCACACATTTCCTTGGCAAAACACTCAAATTAATCATCTTAAATTTCACGATTGCATTTACCATTGGAAATTCACATTGGTTCTTATCAGTTGAAAATAATTTAAAATGCTTTGACGCTATTGGATTTCATAATGATTTTTTTTTTTTACAAAGCATCTTTTATTTCTTTTAATCAATAATATTGATTTTCCATTAAACATAAACCCTGCAAAGTTCAGCTTAAATTGTCACAGCTGTATCTTGAAGAGGGCAAACTATTATTGGGTTTCCTTAAAAGAAAACATACTCAGTTTGACAATGTACTTGGGAGCCAATCTTCATGAATTAAGGCATGGTGTGGTGGTTTGAGCATTAGATTATGACTCTGGAGGCCACAGTTCAAATCCCTGTTCTGCCACAGAAACCCACAGGGTGACCTTGTGGAAGTCATATGCTTAGCTTCAGACCCCACACCAAAAGACCTTGACAAGAAAGCCCCATGATAGGAATGCCATAAAGCTGGAAACAATTTGAAGTTGGAAACAGCTACTTTTTTTTAAATAAAGAGAATTTTATTTCTGTTTGAAAATGGGACTGATCATTTTGCAGCATTTCTATATATCCATATATCTCCCTGTTGATATTCACACACACATATACAAGCTCTCTCTCTCTCTCTCACACACACACATATATAACCTGTTCTAGGATAACCTTATACTGAGCCCTCCTATTGCAATTAGTGGTTATGTAAAAATAATTGGGCTATATCCATAGTAAGTTGTGCTTAAGGCAGGCCCAATGATAATCTCAGCTAATTTAAGCCTCACCTATTTCAAGAATGGACTCCCCCACCCCAGTATAATGATATCCCATGTATAATAAAATTCCAATACAGTGGAAATCAAACTTGTCTCAACAAAATGGGTTGCTACCTCAAGATTTCATTTGGACCCAGATTTGGTGATTTCAAAAGCCACATGATTTGAAACTTGGAGGAACTGTAAGGCTTCGTGATTCAACATGGGTTCAAATTTGAATATTACTCGGGAAATCAAAACCTTTGTGCTTTTCAATTACTGATTTATTTATCTAATTTGTATGCCACCTTTCTCCCAGAAGGGTCCTGAGGCAGCGCCCAGACAAAAATGTTAAAATAATTACAGTAAAATTTAAAATATTTAAAATACGGTATTTTTTAACTTAAGAAAACTTCTAGGACATCTGCCTTTTGTGTGTTTGTGTGTGTGTGGAGGATCCCAAACTGATATGAGGGAGGGGTATACGTAAAAGTAAACAATTTTCACCCACCATAACACTGAACACTCAATTTCTTATGCAAACACAACTCCTATTGAAGTCGTGTAAGATTTCTACTAGAGCCCACTTCAGTTCTGTTTCACTTTCCTAACAATTGCCTAGAGAAGAAAAAGAATTTAAAGGAAAGGTATATGTCTTTAAAAACAACCTCTGAAGGATTCTCTCTTAATCTTTTCTTCTGAAACTTGGCAGACTTCCATCTTCTTGGAAGAAAATATTATCCTGACATGTTTTGGCCAAATATGCTAAGATTTTTTATTTATCCATTTTTAATTAAATAATGTCATCCATTCCCTTATGGAAAAAAAATTGTGTAGCAAACAAACAACCCATGTTACATAATTGTCTGAAACTAGGGGAGCTTTGGCTGGACTCTTCTGGGTAATTTGGCTTAATAACTGTGTCTTATGCCAGTGAAAGTATTTTGGGGGGTGCTGGGCCTGGAATATCTGTTACCTCCTTCTGCTACCTTTTTTCTAGCATGGTATAGCGATTTGAATATTAGACTATGACTCTGGAGACCAGGATTCAAATCCCTGCTTGGCCATGAAAATCCACTGGGTAAACTTGGGCAAGTCATATTATCGCAACCTCAGAAAAAGGCAAAATTAAATCCACTCTGAATAAAATCTTGCCAGGAAAACCCCATGATAGGTTAATCTTAGGGTCACCATACATTGGAAACAACTTGAAGGCACACAAAAACAACAATGCAATGGCAGCTAGAAGGCAATGGGCATAGTTTCACTCCTACCCAACCTAAATGGTCATTGATTAGCCAAGAGGCATCAAGAGAACTTCTTCACCCCATTACTTTTCCTCCCAGATCTTCTGCATAAATTTGTGGATGCAGCTTTACATTCCTCCAGTATTAAAGTGGATCTGATCCATAACCAGACTGCAATTTCTCACACATCCAAAACAGTTATGCCCTTCCATTGGAGGATCTCATCCATAACCTGTTTGCAATTTCTCACGCACCCAAAACAGTTATGCCCTTCCATGGGAGGCTAGACTAGCTCCATTCCTGGTTGCTTTTTGTCAGCAAGCCAAGACATTTAAACAGTCATTGAACATATAATCCTGGCAGGGTAGGTTTTACAGACTATGTGTGTTTTAGTTATGCCTTCTAATTTTTGTATGCTTTAATGTAATTTTATACTGTTTTTTACATTACTGTAAGCTTTCTTGGTGGTAGATTGATGTAGCAGGTAGTCTACAGCACAGGAAAGCTTCATTGACCTTTAGCTGTCTATCAACCCATCAGGGTTCCAGCATCTACTGGAGGTAGTAGAAGTGGGTACCTCAATAATGAATTCTACCAAAACCAATGCAAAGCCAACACTTCAGATCCCTGTGGCTGAATAATGCCTCCCCACCAACACTGATAAAGACAAAATTCAAAGACATAGCTATGTTAGTCCAGATCAGTATACAAAGGGATCTTGTAGTACCTTTGAGACTAACTGAAAAAAATAAGTTGGTAGTATAAGCTTTAAGTCTACTTCATCAGATGCATGGAGTGAAGTGCCTGGGAACAGACCTTCATAGCTACAATTATATTGTGAATAGCAATAGATATGAGAATAGCACAACCTCCCAGGGAACACGATGGGCCTAAGCAGATAGTGCAAAGCACCATTTTTGAGACCAGGAAGGGGAGGGGCAGCCTCACACTGGGTGCCCCAACCCCTTCCCAAATACGTCGTCGGAGCGCCCGTCACTCCGCACAGCTGGCACTCTGATGACACACTTCCGCAGCAGTGTCCGCACATGCTGCAGTGGAAGAGGCGCTGAAGATGCGCCGTAGGCCTTTTGTGGCACACCTTTGGCGTCTTGTGGAAGGAGCGCTATTAGCACTCCTTCCTGGGCCTAGGACGCGGCGCATTGGGGCCGAGGAGTGTGGATACCTCGGCCCCGATCTGCAGCTTCCCAGGGCAGCCCCGTGCCGCCCATCTGCTTCCCCCCAATCTTAACTACTATGGATGTAGAATCCCTATATAGTCATCCCACACTAGAATGGACTACATGCTGTTAGGAACATCATTCCAGATGGGACTATGGCAGTCCTGGCAAACAAGCTGCTACTTTGTTCTCACACAACTGCATCATTTTTGGTAATAACATATACCTTCAAATTAACAGTACTACCATGGGCATGTCCATGGCACCACAATGTACCAACATTTCATGGCTGACCTGGAACAATGCTTTCCTAATTCCTGCATCCAGAGACCTCTCCTCTGGTAGAGGTACTTTGGTGATATCTTCATAATCTGGACTCATGGAGAGGACTCACTCAAGACATTCCACCAAAATTTCAACAACTTCCACCCTGCCATCAAACTCAGCCTGGATCGTCAACACAACACTTTCTGGACACCATCATGCAGCTACACAATGGACATCAGTGCTCAGACCCACAAGACAAAGATGCCAAATTCATAGAATTACAACAAGCATTCCTCAAACTACAGTACCCACCATATGAAGTAAAAACAAAAACAAAGCAAAACTTGTAACCAAGACTAATTTATTACAGAATATACCAAAGACAGGAAACAGCAGAACCCAACTAGTGGTCACATACATCTCCCAATTGAGACCACTCAGACATATCATCACTGAACTACAACTTAGGGGGGTTGCAGACTGCCAGAAATAGTGTGAATTCAGTCCACATTTAGGGTTAGGGTTAGTGCTAGGGAATCATGGGAACTGTTATTTTTCTGAGACATTGAGCCTTCTCTGTCAGACAACTCTGATGCCACAATAAAATACAGTTCCCATGGTTCCCTAACTCTAACCCTAACCCTAAAAGTGGACTGAATTCACACTATTTCTGGCAGTCTGCAACCCCCCTTAGTCAGGACAATAATGCTGCCCTCTCAAGGGCTCTTGGTGGCAGGCCTTTACTTGCCTACAGACAGCCTCCCAATCTCAAACAATTATCTACCTACAGGAGGACACAGAACAAGGATTGGGAAATGGATTCAAGACTTTGCCATAAAGCCAATGCCAACTCTGCCCACATATCTAGTTGGAAAATTTAATCACAGAACCCAATCACATCACTCACAATATTAGAGATACTTTCACTTGCTCATGCTCTAATGTGATATATGCCATCCTCGGTAAAAAATGACCTTCAGCACTCTACATTTGATAAACAGGTCTTTCTCTGTGCTAGAGGATAAATGGACAAAATGAGACATTCAGAATGAGAATACAGAAAAACCAGTTGTAGAACACTTCACTCTTCCTGGCATTCTATCTCAGATCTCAGAACAGCAATCCTTGAATAAAAACACTACAAAGGAAGATGAGAAATTGAAACAGTAGAATTGGAATATCCACAGACTCCAGCCCATCAACAGTAAGTGAGTTGAATGGCACACTACACTTATTGTGACACTAGTTAATACCCCAGCTACATGAGGGTTTTTTTTCACAGTTTATCATATCTCCTTTCTGGTTCCCAGTAGGCATCACACTACATTCCAATAACTCCCTCCACCATTCATATGGTTATCTACTCACCTTGGCTTTAGGAAACATCTTTCCTCCTGCCTTTGGCCCCCAATGACCATCACTGAAACTTATCACTTCATCAGCATACCCACATGTTTTGCATTTCTATTGCTGTTTACACATGCAACCTGCTCATTCATAGCTGTAAAGATCTGTTCCTAGGCACTTCACTCCCCTTTTGCAAGCAAATGAAGCAAATGGAAGATGGATTTATGGGATTATGCAGGGCAAAACCAATGGACATTGAAGAGTGTGCGGCCCATTTTCCATCCTAATAGATATAAGACAGCAAGCAAATTACTAAGAACCTTTACTCTCCAGTCTGTTCCCAGCCACTTCTATATCCTTGAACTGCCAGCATCAATATCTTGCAGGTGCTACTGAGTACACACACAAAAACATTTCTTATGCCATCAGAGAGCTCGTAATATTTTACCACAATGCCGATAAGGAGGCTAGGACCTGGTGGCAGAAGCCATATCATTGTTGTGTGCCTTCAAGTCATTTCTGACTTAGGACAATCCTTCTTGGCAAGATGAGTTCAGAAGTGGGATACCTCTGCTTTCCTTTAATTGCCCAACACCACCCAGTGGGTTTCTATGACCAAGAAGAGATTCAAACCCTGATCTTCAAAGTCATGGCCCAACACTCGAACCACTATACCAAACTGGCTCACACTTTGTTTTAAAGATGTAAATCCTTGCTCGTCTTATTCTCACAATGGAGAATAAGAAAGTGCATAATCTGTATTATGAGCCTCTCTATATATATGTTTGCCTAAGGACTGATCTCTTGCCTTACTCTGTGTCTGAGCATTGGACATACTACTCAACATACTATGGGAGGACATGGGACAGACTCCTCTGCAGTGTGGTCTGATTTTAGAATAACTTCCCCATAGAGGCCTGATTGGTATAAATTTTGCCATCATTTCAGTACCACGTAACAACATTCCATTATTACTAAAGTTTTTGCAGCATATGGAATTTTATCCAAATCTGCACATATGCAGATATTAAATTACCTTGACTGGTTTTAAACTGTTTTAATTTGTCTAATTGTTAATCTGTTTAAATGGTTTTAGTCGTTTAAATTATTTGAGATTGGTTAAATTGATGTTCATGTACACTGCCCTGGGTAATTTTAACTCCCAGCTTAAAAAAAAAAAAAAGCCACACTGAGCAGCCCTGAAAGTCGGGATGGACCCGGGCTGCATTTGGGTGGCAAATTCAGCTGCTAAATCCTTGTGATAATATCAGGATGCCATCCGATTTAGATTTTAAACCAGATGAGGTAAGGCGATTTATTTAACAATGCAGTAAACTTATTTATAAGTAGCATGCAACTGGGCTTCCACTTTCCACCCTTACTCCAGAATAAGCAAACAGCTGTCTGATCAGGACCACTGCATGTGGTTCTATGGGGCTTTAACCTTCCTCTTCACTGCTTTTTTTTTTTTTTTACTTCAACATCTTTCCATATGAGGGATTTTAAAAAACACTTTAATACCAATTGATTTTTTAAAGGCCCCAGTAGATCAGGGATATGGGTAGCCTGCTACATCTGACTGCTGCTTGAGAGTAGGGTGTTATGTGGCACAGAACCCTTGCTTAAACCCTTGTTTAAAAATTATAGAAATGAGAGGACAATTATCTGGCCACTTAATATGCAAAGTAATAGGCAACACTCCCTGCACTCCTGACCCCCATTAATAGCACATCCTTCAACATTTCACAGAAGAAAACAGAGACATATGGGGCCAAAGAACATCAGAGTGTGGTTATGATGGCAAAAGTTATTAATGAGGAAGAACACTGAAAAACTAGGAAAGAGTGCAGCAGTTTGCTTTTGTCTGAATATATAGTGAAGGGGAAGATTTTGTCCTAATCTGCCCTCTTCCCTACTGAGTGTAAACTACTTTTGCACTTTGAACTCAGTCTGCAGCAAATTGAAGTAAGTGTAGTTTTAAAGTGTGGGGGGGGAGGGGGGAGAAAGTAGGAAAATGTGAGTGAAACTGGGACCCTATAAAAAGCTGCAAAGTTAAATGAGAGAGGAATAATCAGGACCGTCCCTTCCAAACTGGAACAGTTGGAGGGTATGGAATAGCACTTAAAAATATTACTTGTTAGCTGAATATATATATATATGTTTATAATATCAGAGAAATTGTCTGAATACTAATGGTAGTCCCAACTAGTGTAGAGCCATTGATTCTATGGGGTTTAGTTATGTGTTGACTCACTGCCATTCAATGATTTATTTCAGTGATTCTATTTTATAGAAATAACCAAGAGGATTCTGACCATTAAGTGGAGGCATCTAGCACAGTAAATTGGAGGCATCATTTAGCAAAAGCAAAAGTACCTGCCCCAGAAAATCAAACTAATGACTTCATGACTAAAAAAAAATGTGGTTTTTGGTTTTGTTTGTTGTTTCTTCTGCCTAATTCTCTGTGAAATTCACAAAGATCCCAAGCAAAATGGTGGCTTTTTCTGTGATCTCCAAAACTTCTGAGATTCGTCACCTGTCTCCTCCTTTGGCATTAGTGGTAGGTTTCCTTTGAAATGGTAGAAGGGTAAGCATGTTAATAACAACAAATGAAAAGAGCTTATAAAAATTATATGATGAACATTGCTGGTTCTTCTCAACATCAAAATAGCAGAGTTAACTATAAATAATAAGAAAATAAATAAAAAGGAAACTATAAAAATTGGCTTTTGAGATCTTAAATACATATATGGAGCACTTCAAATTTCTTCTAATTGCTAGAAATTAAGGATCCATTTTAAAAGGAAAGAAATCAGATGGGTAATATATTTCAACTTATGCTCACAGAAGCTCTGTTTTAAATAATTCTCATACAGCAATACAGTAAAGCAATTGATTTAGTGTGTTAAATAAATGATGAAAGTGCAATAAGGTACTGATTGTGGTTTGTAAAATATTAATCCTCTGAAAACATTTCAAATTCAGAATAAAGAATAAGGTTGGTTGTACAAGACATCACATCCCAGTCCTTGGTTTTAGCTCACTACAACCTTAAAATGAGGGTCACACTTAACGGTGAAGGTGCCTGTAAATACACCCTTTACCTATGTTCCCTCAGTGGTATGATTTTTACAGAATATACATAAGAGCCAGAAATAACATGCTTTGAAGAATTTTAATAGCCAAAACACTAAATAGAATAGGCACATCACCTGTGGTTTGTTTTTGTTGATGATGGAAAAAAGAAAAATGAAAAGACTGAAGCTGAAACATTCATTTCCACAGTGGCGTGCAGTGTGTATTGTGGCTTATTATTATTTTAAAACCTTTATTCCAATTGTATGAGATCGGTATAGGTTTCGACCTGGGGTGGCATAATCTGGGCTGCATGTTGGCCCTGGAAGCCAATTTTGTGACTCTAGAGAACCCCTCAAATGCCCCTCCCCCTCATTTTTAAAGGTATAATTTTCAGGCAATTTTTGCTGAAAGCCATGCAGAAAGCATTTTCTAGTGTTTGAAAATACACTCAACATGTCCCCACCTGATCTTTTATAAGCACCTTAGAACTGTGTAGTATCTCCCAAATACCTTCTCAGTAGTCCCACTGTCACCATTTTGAGAGGGACTAGAGAAGAAAATTGAGATTTTGTGGGGGCTCAGGAGGAAATTGACTTCTGGGCCCCACACAGTTGCTCAGCCTAGTTTAAATTATGTGTAAGTCAGTATTGTAAGATTATCATATTACTTGCATTAAAGTCTGTCCACTGGCTGCCTATTAGTTTCCAGGCCCAGTATAAGGTGTTGGTTATTACCTTTAAAGCCCTAAATGGCTTCGGTCCAACCTGTCTTCGCGACCGCCTCCTCCCATACAATCCACCCCGTGCACTTCGGTTCTCTGGGAGGAATTTGTTGCAGCTGATAAAAACAAGGCTGTCTGCAACCTCCCAGAGGGCCTTCTCAGCAGCTGCTCCCAGATTATTGAACAGCCTGCCAGACGAGATCCATCAGATTAAGATCTTGAGCAGCTTCAAAAAAGCTGTTAGACGGATCTCTTATGGCAAGCCTTTCCTGACTAACTTCCCAGCCTCAGGAGTCCTGCCCTTTTATTCTTCCCCACTTTTGTCTATAGCCGCTGCTGTTGACTGTTGATTGTTTTGAAGTTATTGTGAGTTTATTTTAATATGTTTTAATATATAATCTGATTTAATAATCTTTTAAGGGGCAGGTGGTTTTTGGGGTATTCAGGTTATCTTTATGTAATCAGTTTTATATTGTATGGATTTTAATGATGTAAGCCACCCCGATCGCTCGTCAAAGGGGTGGGATAGAAATAAATTTATTATTATTCAGAAAGCCTATCTGGAAAATGACTCACATCGAGTGTATGTACCTTAGCCTGAAGACCAGGGATAGCTTAGGGATTCTGTTGGTATACCGGCCACCCCATTGCTTAACAGACTCCCTGACCAAGCTGACCGCCCTGGTTTCTGAGTTGCTGTTGGAGTCGCCCAGACTTTTGGTTCTGGGCGACTTCAACATTCCACTAGAAACCAGTTTACAAGACCTAACTGGCACGGCTCGGGAGTTCATGGATACCATGACAAACATGGGCCTATCCCAATTGGTCGACGGGCCCACACATTGTGCTGGTCATACCCTTGATGCGGTCTTTAGTATGGAGCAGGAATATCCATGGGCGGAGATCAAGGAAATCTCCACATTGTCATGGACAGATCATTTTCTGATCAAGGCAGAACTAAGGGCTATTGCTCCCCCCCAGGGGTGGTGGACCCATTAGAACAGTCCACCCTCGAAGGCTAATGGAACCAATTGGTTTCCAGAAAGCCTTAGAGGGTTTAATGTTTGGTAACGCCGGTGATTCTGTCGAAGCCTTGGTGAACACTTGGAACACCGATCTCACCAGGGCTATTGACACAATCGCTCCCAAGCGTCCTTTCCGGCCCGCCTCAAACTGTAGGCCCTGGTATACAGAGGAGCTTAGGAGAATGAAGCGAGCCAGACAACAACTAGAGCATGAATGGTGAAGAACTCGCCTCCTATCCGACAGAACTCGCCTTAGGAAGCATCTCGATTCCTATAGGGAGGCTTTACGTGCAGCGCAGAAATCTTTCTGTGAAGTTGTAGTCTTTCATGGCCAGCATCCATAGTTTTTGTGGGTTTTTTCGGGCTGTGGGGCCATGTTCTAGAAGAGTTTCTTTCTGATGTTTCGCCAGTATCTGTGGTTAGCATCTTCAGAGAAAACTGAAATGGAAGAGCATGGGTCTCTATATACTGTGAGACCCTGGGTAGGGAGGAGTGGTTCACCTGGAGTGGTTCACTTCGGTCCTCTGGCAGGTATCTGTTACAGCCAATAAAAACTAGGCTGTCTCAGACCTCCCAGAGGACCTTCTCTGCTACCGCTCCCAGACTCTGGAATGGCCTGCCAGACGAGGTCCGTCTTACTACTACTCTTGCTGCTTTCAAAAAAGCAGTAAAGATGGATCTCTTCCGACAGGCCTTCCCATAGTAACAGCTGTTGTAGGGAGATGAGTCTTTATCCTTACCTTGTTGGCACAATTGATCCTTTGCTGTTATTTTATTGTTTCAATTGCACTGTATATTTTAATTCTTCTTTGGTTTAATTTTGTTTTAAGGGGTGGGAGGGTGGATTAGGGGAGGAGGGAATGTTTTCACTTGGTTTGTTTTCAGTGTTGTAAACCACCTCGATTGCCGCGCAGAGGGGCGGGCTATAAATAAAATTTATTATTATTATTATTATTATTATTATTATTATGGAAGCTAAGCAGGTCAGCACTGATTAATACTTGGATGGGAGACTGCCAATTAATGCCACATACTGTGGGCTATATTTCAGATGAAGGAAATGGCAAACCTCCTTGGAGTATTCCTTGCCTAAGAAATCCCTATGAAATTCATGGAGTCACCATAAGTCCACAGGCGACTTGAAGACAAATACACACAAGTGCAGGGAGTCCTGGCAGGAATTTCCTGCTCCTACATACTGCCTAGGATTCCCCGCTCCCTGTCAAAAGAGAAAACCATGTGACCTGATGGCCACTTCTGGCTTTGAAAAACTGTTAATTTTAAGTTAAAGAAGCTCTAGGGGCTGCAACCTGCTTGCAAGGTGAACTACTGCTCCTGGAGGCTCTTAGAATTGTGAAGACTTCTCCCCAAAAAAAAGAAAAAGTAGGGTTTCTTAAAAGCCTTTTCCCCGCTAGAAAACATGAAAATTTGAAAGTGAATCTTGGAACATACATATATTTCTTGATGGATGTCTTTAAGTTGTTTCTGATTTATGGTGATACTAAGGTGGACCTATCATGGGGTTTTCTTGGTAAGATTTGTTCAGAGGAGGTTTTCCATTGCCTTTCCCTGAGACTGAAAGAGTGTGACTTGCCCAAGATCGCCAGTGGGTTTCATGGCCTGAGCTGGGAATCGAACCCTGGCCTCCAGAGTCATAGTTTAACACTCAAACCACTATGCTACATTGGCTCTCATATGTGTGTGTGCATGTGTGTGTGTATAGCATAATGAATAAAATGTTGAAGACAAAGTATTCATGTATTTATTTCCCCAAAATTATTTCTAAAAAACACAGTATCAGGAAAGCTATTATGTAAGATTATGTACAGTATTTCACAGCATTATAATTGCTGGTCTTGGTTTCCTTTTCTCAGTTCTTTTTATAAGGGTGAATGCTTTATGTCTGCTTGGCACTGTGGAAGACTACAGGAGACAAAATAATTTTCTTTGTTTTACAAAGGTCAGTGGTTTCTTCTGTTTTTATTGTTTTTTCCCTGCTCCTAATAAAGTGGGTAAACCAAAGTGGTTCCTTACTGTTGCAGCACCATTTTTAACAAAAAGAGAGAGGGGGGAGGAGGGAGAGAGGGGAAGGAAGGCTTTAAAAGAGAAATTAGTTTGTAACTATTGTGTGACTGTAACAGTAATTTTTAATATTGTTGTTGTTTCGAACTTATGGTTGACCCTAAGGTGAATCTATCATGGGATTTTCTTGGCAAGATTTGTTCAGTGGGGGGTCTGCCTTGCCTTCCTCTGATGCTTAGAGAATATGACTTGCCCAAGATCACTCAGGGGCTGTACAGATGGCCCCTAAGGGGTGGCTCCATGCTGCCCCTGGGAGTGCTGGATTGGGACCGCGGCAACCACACACCACAGCCCTAATCCAGTAGTTTGCCACTCCAAAAAGAGCTGGCAAATGCTGCTCCTTTTTGGAGCATCAAAAAGGCACCCTCACCGCCACCGCCGTGGCTCTTCTGCACTCCTTGGCACAGCGTGTCTACACATTGCACCAAGGGAGTGCGCTGGCACCATGCAGTGTGTGGTGGGGCACGTGGCATGACAGGGGCATTGGGGTGGAGTTGGGGCAGTCCAGCCCTTGTGGCTGGTCTGTACAGGCCCTCAGTAGGTTTCTATGGCCCAGTGAGAATTCAAACCCTCATCTCCAGAATCATATCCCAACACTCAAACCACTACACCACGCTGGGTCTAATTTTTTAAAAAAATATACTAAATATGATAATTTTATGACAAATGAAATTGTATAATGATATCATGTTATTTTGTTTTCCTAAAGCAATGTATTTTTTGTTCCAGAAGTAAGAAAATGGTTATCCATCTGTAAAGAATGGTAATATTAATTTACCCCTATATTTCTTCTGAAAATATTGATTCCCCCCTCCCCCCCCCCCCCGCTTTTCTCCCATCCCATTGACTTTAAATTTTCCAAAAAGTTTATATCTCTACTCCCTCTTATACCTATAGTATATCCTGGGCCTATAGTCTATGTTACTATCTAAGTATGCATGGCCAGCAGTAGAAACTGAAATGTCTGCAACAGATCCCACAAAATACCATATGAGGATGAAGTTTATATCATGAAAGGAGATAACAACAAGGAGCAAGCTGGAATGTCAAAGAGGAAGATGAATAAGATGGTAAGAAGTCCAAGCTCTGCGAGGAACAGATAACTCTGCTGTGTATTGTTGGGGAATGTGAAAGACAGGGACATATTTCACTAGCAGAATAATATGTATTTGCATGGAGAAAGTGAGCAACAATCAGTCCCACACCATCACCCCACATCTACAAGCCATAAAAGCAAAAATGAAGCAGGTTTAGTCTTCTCTGCTAAATTATATAAGTAGATCTATTTACAATCACAAAAGATTTCACATCCTCTCATGTGAGAGGTTTTCTAACTTGTGCTCTTCAGACATGGAGAAAAGAATGATAACTGCAGACTACAAAATGGAGGATGAAGAAACAGACTAAGGGGCTCTGCAGATGGCGCAAAGCGCCATCTGCAGAGCCAGGGAAGGGGAGGGGCAGTCTGATGCCGGATGCCCCAACCCCTTCCTGAGGACATCATCAGAGCGCCCGCTGTTGCACAGTGCAGCATTTGGACACGTTGCATTGGAAGAGATGCAGAAGAGGCGTGCGCCACCTCTTCTGGCACCCTTTCTGGCACTTCAGGAAGGAGCACTATTTTAGCACTCCTTCCAGGGCAGGCAGAAGGGTGGATTGGGGCTGAGGCATGGGGCAGCCTTGCCCCAGTCCTCCACTTCTCAGGGCAGCCCACGGCCGCCTGTCTACAAAGCCCCTAACGTCACAGTACCTGATGCAGGAAGAGAAACAGCACAGCTAAGACAAAGAGGAAATAGCATCAATACAGATTTTGCCTAAACTGTTAGAGCTGTTACAGATTACTGAATATAGGAATGTTAAGTCGATACATCTAACATCTCAGGACATTGGTGATGTTACAAGGATGGTGATACATGGAGACTGTTCCTTGTAACACCATCTTTGTAACATCACCATGTCTCTGAGGATGTAACTGAGCATGATACATTAACCATCAACCACAGTTACACAGAGTATGGGCCTTTACAGACTGCCAGAAATAATGCAGCTTGAGGCCACTTTAACTGTCCTGGCTCAGTGCTAAGGAATCATGGGAATTGTATTTTTTTTTTCAGGGACATTGAGCCTTCTCTGTCAGAGAGCTCTGGTGCCACAATAAACTACAGTTCCCATGATTCCTTACCACTGAGCCAGGACAGTTAAAGTGGCCTCAAGTTGCATTATTTCTGGCAGTCTGTAAAGACAAATAAAAAAATGAAGTCTAAGAAATGAGAGGGTTATACACACACTTTTCAAGGCAGTGCTCTCACACTGAGATTCTTCCTCCTTGCCCTGAGGACCAGAAATGTGAATCCAAGACCCAAGACCTAGGGTCACATCCTGAAACCTGGGAACCCTAACTGGACTTCAATACTTGAAAGCACATCTTTCCCTATATATGACTCCACAAGGATGGCAGCCAGAATGTGGGGGCCTCTTTCAGCAGTTGGTGGGGGTGGGGTGGGGTGGGGTGGGAGTGGATTGCCCTCATATCAACTTGAGCTTACAGAGGCCTGTGAATGAGAGATCTCTAAGAGCTGGGTCATCAACAGCCTTCTTCAGCTCTTGCACACTCTTTGGACTGTGGCCTATTTAATCAATCCACCTGTAGTAAAGTCTCTCATTTTTCCTACTGTGTTACTTTACCAAGCATTCTCTTCTTGTCCATTGAGTCCTGTTATCTCAAGACATGTCCCAAAGTATGACGGCTTCAGTTTAACTTCCAGTGAGAGTTCAGGCTTGATTTGCTCTAAGTCCCATTCATTTCTCTTTTTTTGGTGTCAATGAAATCCATAAAACTCTTCTCCAGCACAATTTTTCAAATGAGATTATTTTCTTCCTGATAGTTTTGAGCTTTCTTCACTGTCCAGCTTTCACCACCATATATAGATACCATGGACTATAATTCCAACTGATTTGATATATCTTTACGTTTGAGGATCATGTCTAGTTCCTTCAGTACTTTAGGGGCAGAATACTCTGTAGGAAGGTATGGGAGTCTTCTCAGCTGTGGCACTCCAGTTATGGAATGCCTTCCTCTAGAGGTGCAATGGTGCCAATACTGGCTTTATTCTGGCACCAAATAAGAATGTGGCTTTTTAAAAAAGCCTTTAGAGGCCCAAAAGTACATGTATATGGTTTTACACTGCTTTATTTTTTAAAACCTATTTTAACGTATTAATATTGATTAATATGGGTTTACATTATTTTTATTGTTTTGCATTTTAAATTGTTTTAAACTGCTTAAATTGGTTTGAGCCCATGATATAGGCTGCAACTGCACTGCAAAAATAATCTAGTTTGCTACTACTTGAACAGCCATGGTTCAATGGTATGGAATTCTGGGAACTACAATACCCAGAATCCCATAGCATTGAGCCATGGCTGTTAAAGTGGTGTTGAACTGGATTATTTCTGCAGTGAGGATGCAGTCATAGGGTGACCTAACTATTTTAACACATAAATTAAAGTGGTTTGTCCCTAGAAACCAAGATGACTAAGCTAGGACTGTCATACTTTGGACATACTATGAGAAGACAAGCCTCACTATAAAAAACAATGGTGCTTAACAAGGTAAAAGGCACTCACAAACGTTTAAATGAGAAAGAAAAGGAAGATTACTGTATTTTTTAAAAGATAAAATTAGAAGCATGTCTCATATTTTGGGTTAGGGACATAAAGTGGGGTTGAATGTATTTGCACCATTTGGGATACTACCTACTAAAAAAAGGGCCTGATAATCTTGGCAGAGTATGTGACAATTCCATATTTCAGATCCCACATCAATGGCTATGACACATTTCAGGGCCTAAAGAATGCAGCCTATTTTACTTTTCCTCATCTCTATATCAGATTTCTGGAGGCATATAATTATCTCCCATAATTGCCAAGCAAAATTTCCTGCCCCTTCCTTCTTGGGTCCCTCCATTTTTAATAGACTATTTTCAGTGAAATGAAACTTTAAAAGCTGGAAATATTACCAGCTTGGAGACCAGGGATATCTGCACTGACAGTCATTTCAAAGAAAAAATTTAAAAAGCCTAAAAATCTTTTTTTGCAGTATTCTATATACAATGTCCTCTTAAAATATTATTAATGAGAAATGAGCTGGAAGAAGGAAACATGATTTCTATAGAAACTGATGCATTTTATCAATGAAAGTCTCCTTAAAATAAGGCCTTCTTTCTTATTAAGTTTAATATAGGATGTGATCCTTAAATGTTTTAAATGTTAATGAGAGGATCTGTAAGTATACTTCATCTTAATTACCATATTGGAGAAACCAGATAATTAGTATAAATTGGACTAGCTTCACTGGATTACATTGCATTATAGTAGGACCTCAGAAATACAAGGAAGCATATCATGCTGAAGCCTCTGCATGTTTGACATTCGTGCCTATATGAGAAACATTGGATCTTGAATTTGTTATCCAGCAATTGACAGCCCATAAAATGTTGCTGCCTGAAGTAAAGGAAAATGTATATAGTAACTCCTTCCGTTCCTAATACAGAAGCCAACTGGAATTCCATTTGAATCTTATTGTTCCTCAGCACTAGGCTAACTTGAGGCTGGAACGCTACCATATAGTGAAGACAGGATGTATGGCACATTTTTCTCTCTAAGTGAGAAATATCGCCAGGACTCAGAAGGAACAGCATCTGCCTCCTGATGTAGTTGCCTCCCTCAGTCTAATGGTAATGCTGGCTCTAGCAGCTACTGCCCTGTATTTGTTTTTTTCCAAAGAGTCCTCTCTTCTCATAATGTGTCCGAAGTACGACAGTCTCAGTTTGGTCATCTTGGCTTCCAGGGAGGTTTCTGGCTTGATCTGCTCTAAGACCCATTTGTTTGTCCTTTTGGTTGTCCATGGGATCTTCAGCAATCTTCTCCAGCACCACATTATCTCAACTTAATTGATTTTCTTCCTATCATCTTTCTTAACTGTCCAGCTCTCACATCCGTACATGTTAATAGGGAATACAATGGCTTGTAGGATTCTAACGTTTGTGCTGAGTTGTATATTTTTGCATTTTAGAATCTTTTCTAGTTCTTTCATAGCCACCCTCCTCATTCTTATGGGGGAAGCAGCGGATCGGGGCCGAGGCATCCCCATTCCTTGGCCCCATGGCTCAGTGTCCCTGCTCCGGGAAGGAGCGCTAAAATAGCGCTCCTTCCGCAAGACGCCGAAGGTGCACCGCAAAAGGCATCCGGCGCACCTTCGGCGCCTCTTCCGCTGCAGCGTGTGTGGACACTGCAGCAGAAGTGTGTTGTCGGAGCACCGGCCGTGCGGAGGGCCGGCCGCTCCGACGATGTTTTGGGGAACGGGTTGGGGCGCCCAGCGTGAGGCTGCCCCTCCCCTTCCTGGCCTCGAATACGGCGCTTTGCTCCGTCTGCTTAGGCCCTTTGTCTTCTTCTGATTTCCTGACTGTACTCCCCATTTCTATTAATTCTTGATCCCAGGTATGGGAATTCTTTTACTATTTCTATTTTTTTCATTCTCTAGGTTGAACTTGTGAAGGTTTTTGGTGGTCATTATTTTTGTTTTCTTTATGTACAACATTAAGGCTGCCTTAGAACTTTCTTCTTTTATCTTCCTTAGTAGGTGTTCCAGGTCTGTGAAGTTTTCTGCTAGTACTATGGTGTCATATGCATATCTTAGATTGTTGATATTCCTTCCTCCTATTTTCACTTCTCCTTCTTGTGTCCAAGCCTGCCTTTCTTATAATATGTTCTGCATACAAGTTAAACAGATAGGGTGAAAGGCCTTGTCTGACCCCTTTGCCAATTGGAAACCATTCTGTTTCTCCATGTTCTTTTAGATACCATCACTTTTTAGATACCTCCAGTATTGCCAATGCAGACTGATGGCAGTTCTACTAGGTTTCAGAAGTAGCTATTCCTGTCCTACCAGCGGAAGAGGCGCCGAAGGTGCGCCGGATGCCTGAGTAACAGGGAAACCAGGACCTGCATACAAGGCACACATTCTACCATTTAATTATGGTGCCATCCCAAAGTCCTCTTATGGCAATGTTTCCCCAGCTATTTCATACATCGTGAGTGCAAGAGAAGAAACTAGTTTGCATTCATCTGTTGGAATTACAGCACCACTGGTAACACAGGGAAGGCAGAAAACTTCCATTCTGATTTGCTCCATAATAATGGTCCAAATTCTTGACTAGACTAGAGTAGACCCTTTGAATCAATTGGACTAACCATTCAACAATTGATATAATAGGTCTATTCTAACTGGGACTATCCATCAGGATGCCAGTCAATGTTTTTGTTATATTTGCTTTGCCTGGCTGGCTTACCATATTTGTAAATGGGTCTGTTTGTCTTTATCCCCATACCAATGTGCCATTTTATATTATCAATACATACAATTTATCTGAGGTGAAAGCACAGCAATAGTGATGAGGCAGACTATTCACTCTGTCTGCAGTGGGCATTTGCTCCTTCCATTGTCTGTTCCAGCTGTGCTTTCTGCACCTTTTCTCTGCATTGCTATACTTCAGATGCTATTTTTCTTTGATGCTATATTCATATTCCGCCCATAACAGTTTTTCAGGATGAAAATACAGAACCTGGCAACTATGGTAATTTTAGCTTTTGACTGTATATCAGAAGTGAAGCTACCTCCTCCCTGGTTATGGATATGGGGGCAGAATTATTAATTACATCCCCAAATCAGGCAATTTTCCCTAATTGTTTGTTTATTTATGTTTTTATAATGTTCAGATATAGATGTTGTCAGAGATAATTTACACAGATACCATAACATTCTTTTAAAAAGTTGAGTGAATTGCTTGTTTGCAATTGTGTGTGTTTGTGTTTTTGGAACTTTGTTGTAGTTGTTGTGTGCCTTCAAGTTGTCTCTGACATATGCCAACTTTAAGGTGAATCTACTATGGGTTTTCTTGGCAAGTTTGGTTCAGAAGTGGTTGGCCTGTCTTCTTCTGAGGCTGAGAGAATGTGACTTGCCGAAGGTCACCCAATGGCTTTCCATGGCTGAGTAGGGATTCAAATCTTGGTCTTCAGAGCTGTACTGCAATGCTCAAACCATTACACAACTCTGACTCTCCTTTGGAACCTTAATGATCATATTATTTGAGGGATTCTGGGCATTAGTTCAAAAAAGTAACATTTCCAAATTTTGTGAAGGGCTAATATTGTATTGATTAAGAGAACTGGTAATTTCAGCAAGTTTTGCTTGTCATGGAAACAGATAACAAGCAACATCTGCTGAAATTCCATCTCTACACAACCATTAAATGTTGTTCAAATCATTAAACCATTAAAGCCCTCTTCAGTTTTCACTCCTGGTATACCTAGCTGAGCAGGTATCTGCATAATATATATTCATAGAGGAGAGGAAGTTTGCTGCCTGACCATTCTGGAGTATACGAATTTGTCCCTAAGGTTTAAATTCTCCTTTTTTCAAGGGCAAGATTCTAAAGCTTGGAAACATTTGGACTACAATTCCCAGAAGTCGTCAGTTTGGCCACTCTTCCAAATCCTGCTCTCTGGTGATAATTCCCTGCCCCCCAGGTGTAAAGTGGTTCAGCTTAAGGCTAACAGAAATCCAATTGTTAGCCCCAACTCAAATAGACCCATTGAATCAATGGAGCTTACATAAGTATATACTTAACAAATTTCCCATTGAGTCAATGGACCTACTGTATTTGAGATTAACAATAGGATTCAGGCCTGAGGAGAAAGGCAGAAATGTGCACTGAGAGACATCTAGAATGTTATTGTAGATAGTATGAGGCAAACAGCAGAAAAAAAAGGGGGGTGATGAAATGGGTGACAGCAATCATACACAAAAATGATTATTCTGGTTAGCCGTGGGATATAGTGTGAAGAATATAAGATAGTAAATTGAAGTCTCCCAATTCTCTGTTTTCTTGGCAGCTCTGCAGGTTTGAAGTGTCAACATATAAAAACAGCTGAGAAGGCAAAAGGAAGTAAGATAAGAAAGAAAATTGCGAAACATTTAGAGATGAGTCTGATGTTGGGATATTTACATTTGAGAATGATCCTGAAATGAAACTGGATTCTCCCGCCTTGTTCTGTCTTGTGAGACATTAATGGGTGGTAATGTTAAATGCAGGTTTGCTAGCATTAAAAAATAAAGGAGGATTTGTGTTGCTTTTATAAATTACACATATCCTGCATTTGAGGCATGATAAGAGTTGATTGATGAGTTGGGTGTAAGGATGGGAAACCTCATCAAGTGTTATGCACACCATATGAATAATGGATAGAACACCTTACCCATATTAGAGGTGGAAATAGGGTTCAGGGTGATGTTCAAATGCAGTTCCAGGTGTGAAGCTGCACATCTTATTTGCATGTGCAGTTATAGTAATTGTGCATGTAAATTGTTAACGAAATTTGCAAATTGTTATTTATGTTTGCAATTGACTGATTGGGATGCACAGTCATGGGAATTGTTCATTCAGATTAGGAATGCAATTACACACACATTTAATTAGCATAATTGCATGGCTGAACTGTATGAAAATCAGTCCATTTAATTCATCTAATCTACACCCTATGGACCAGTACAGGACTATTCTGTTGTATAAGCTATACCCATTTGTGGTTCTAAGATGCCTCTAAAGACTGAATTATGTCCTCAATAGTATATTCCATCAGTGTTTTCCAGATGTTCATTTAATTAACAACTACTGAATACTATTGAAGAAAATCTTATCTACCCATTTCTCCCCCCCCCCCTTTTCCCACCCTTTATATACAAATCCTACTCATTTCAGCATCAAAAGTATGACTTGATGCACATTACGTTCTAGATCTGGCTGCAAAACAGGATTTCCATAATGCGTTCTCACATTTAGGCAATTCGTCATCTTGGCCTTATTTCATTCCAGTCTTTGTTTCTAGAGCTTTGTACCATGGGGCAAAGAAGCAAAATGAAATGGGGTAAGATCCAGTTCAAATATATCCCACTGTGATAAAGGGCAACATGACATTGGTGAAATTTACTTCACCTTTATTTTCTTAAAGTTACACATGACAAACAGACATAGATGCGTGTTTCATAAGTCAAAACCATAACCAGAATTAGGTAGTACCTTTATTTGGATCAACCAAACTCTCACAAAAGTATATGAACTTTCACGTTATCCAGAATTTTTCATCAGGCTTGATGGCATTAAATATGAGGAGATGAGGGAAGGTATTGAAAAGCATAGCATCCAAAACAATCTATTTTGAAGTTGTGGCCATTAGTTCTGCTGTTGGATTTACTCCCAAGATGGATATTGAGGGCTGAGTCATAGGGATTTAATTACAAGTTACCACTTTACATCCAGAGTTGTTTGCTGGAATGGCTACTGTTCACCTCATGTATTAAAGATACAGACATTTTTGTGACTTTCAGCTCAAATCAAGAAATGGCTTCTTTGTAGGGATGCATCTATGGGCAAACTGAAATATTTTAGGTCACATATAATTATTTTAACAGGTGCACCTGTATTCCCCCCCCCCCCCACACACACACTTTATTATTTTATAATATTTCCATATTATAAACTAATAAAATGGGATGGAGATACAATGTTGTTACAGATCAGTGCATACCTATACAGTATGTGCTTGTGCTAAAGGGCTTTGTATCATACACATCTACAGTAGCCTCATGACACAGTTGGCCTGTCTCTCAGTCTGTCAGACAAAACTAGATTAAAATGATGACATTATAATGCCATTCCTAGAGGAATGACATGGGAAACTGAGAAAACCAAATACCTTATTAGGTGTTTTAGGGAGAGAATAAATCCAGTGTGTTCGCAGTAGACTTTGGCCAAATTGGGACACTTCCATGGTCAGCATGGCAATTTTGAAATCCTGAGTTACACCTGACAAAAATGGCTATATATGAAGATTGCAGTTGTTTGTTTGTTTGTTTGTTGTTGTTGTTGTTATTGTTGTGTGCCTTCAAGTCTTTTCTGACTCTAAGGTGAATTTGTCTTGGCAAGATTTCTTCAGAGGGGATTTGCCTTTGCCTTCCTCTGGAGCTGAGAGAGTGTGAGTTGCCTAAAGTCACCCACAGTGAGTTTCCATGGCCAAGTGGGAAGTTGAACCCTGGTCTACAGAATCCTAGTCCAACACTCAAACCATTACACCACTCTGGCTCCCAAAAGGTTGTAGGGAGTGGGCATTTTGTCTTTGTCTGTCCTTACAGGGTAAATGTGAGAACACCAAGATATCTATCTATCTATCTATCTATCTATCTATCTATCTGTCAATCCTAGTGAGATCATTGTTCTGCAGTTCAGTAAAATGAGTGAAACTGAAGCACCTGTTGTTCTTGTGCATGGAAAAGTAAAAGGAACAGTAGATGGGGTTGTTTGTGTCTTTGTGATCAATCAGCCTGTCCTTTAGTGCTTGCTCTATGTGTGCATGTACACATGTATAGTCACATGGGGGGAAGCAGACCAGGGCATCGGGGACGCCCTGGGATGGTGCACCGCGGGACCGCGGCAGCCGCACCGTGGCACACCGTTGGCGCCTCTAAAAGGAGCGCAAAATCAGCGCTCCCTTCAGAAGACAGGGAAAGTGCACCCTAAACGCATTGGGCGCACTTTCCCTGGCTTTTCTGCCGCAGCGTGTGAGGACACTGCGGTGGGAGGTTGCCCTCAGCGCGCCGGCCATGCGGAGGGCTGGCAGCTCCGAGGGCAACCTCGGGAGGAGGAAGGGGCGCCACTCGTGCGGCTGCCCCGCCTCTTCCTTGCCTCAGAGACGACCCTATTGGTCGTCTGCCGAGGCCCATAGAGAGGGACAGGCATTAGTTTTGTGCAGAGATACAAACTACAAAAACACAGCAACAATAACAACAGAGCTTGGTGTTTTGGTCTCATGCTGGGCATAAGATCTTATGAGGGAGCTGATAGATCTGCTCTGATCTATTAGCTCCCTCATAAGAACAATAACCTTTTCCCCAACTTCTGTAGAATTCTGATATCCCCCAATAGTAACAAAGTGGGGATGTTCAACACTACATCCAAGAGCATTTTTATCAGCTTCAGTAGAGAGAGTACTTGGCAGGGATACACCAGTGGAATTTCCCACCTGAACTTCCCATCTCAATTAATTTCCCATTTGAATTAAACTTCCCAGAATCTAATAAACAAAGTTGTTCTTTTGCTCAGCACAATGTGCAAACACTGTAGACTAGCAGTTCAGCGAACAATGAAGCTGGAGAAATGGACTTCCTATAGACTACAAAGACTCCCAAAGTCACTTCTTGACACTTTAGTCTTTTCCACTGTTGAATTACATACCTGTGAGAGATATTATCCTGCCTTACTGCCCATGCCTTCACTACACGCATGAGGAATCAACCAGGTTGAAGCATACCTTTCTTTGGGCTCAAAACCAAATCAAACTGGTGAATAAATTTGTTTCAAAAACAGGCTTCTGAGTGACAGGAACAAACTAACCAATTCTTTTAATGCACTGCTTCCCATGCTTTCAACAGAACTGAATATTCAAAAATAAAACAGACAATATTTTGACCACTAAATTGATAGAATCCTTGATGTAGGGAATATTTTACACAATGCTACATTCAAATATTTGACACTCCACACCCAACAAATACTCATGTGCTTCAAAGGGCTAAGTGACATGATTTTTGGAATGCATACATCAGTGTTAGAAACAATAAAAAGAAAGAAGAGGGGAGGAAGAGGAAGAGAGACACACAGTATCTAGCAGAGAAAGAAATCAAATGTGGTTTTCTTCATAAGACATATAAAGTAGTTAATCAACACAATAATTGTACATAATCAACACAACTTCAACTTCATGAGAAATGTAATAAAGCAAGAGTACTACATGGCAACAAGAGAGTTGGAACATCTCACTGAGAGAGCTCTTATCACACAAGCTTCATGGAGGACAGGGAGTGTGTATGAAAGAGAGGTGTGAGAGTAGATGAGACCCCAGAGAACAAAGGAATGCTATGTGATACATGAAGAAAGTGATTGTGAATAAACAAACTGGAAATTACCATAAAAATGCTGTGTCTGAACTAAAGAGTGACATACAGTCTAACTACCAGTGAGTACAGGCACACAAAGACTGCTAACTCCAACACCTCCATCTTAATCAAATAGGTTAGTATCTGTGGGTTAATTTTAGAACCATTCTTCTCCTTTTTTTTTTTTTTTTGGCTGCACTTCTGAGGGTTTTTTACTTAGTGTTGAACAGAGAACCATTGAGGAAGCACCATTTGTTGTTTTATTTCATTTTAACTGCTGCTGCTGTTGCTGCTACTGTAAATTAGAAAAGTTTAATGGTCTCTCTTCCAAGTGTCAAAGTCTGATCTTTGCTGGCTACAAGGAGGAAGCACTATTTAATTGCTAGTGCAGAAGATCAACAAACTCTATTGATTTCTCAGAAGCCTGTTGTGCTGATAAGTGATCCTTTTAAGAAGCTCATACTGTGAAGATGGTCTCATATGTGGTCAGCTCAGAAAACTGTTAGAAAGAGGTATTTCACTGAGTTGAAATCATAAAACACAAAATCCACAATACATTCATGTGTATAGCCTCACTGGTTAGAGTGGCAAATAGGAGACAGGTCTGCACCTTTTGATTGTTTTTCTTTAACTTTTTAAGCTATTGTATTGATCATTTAGTATTAGTGTGGTGTTTGAAATTTATTTTAATTTGTGTGTTCACAGTATCATTTATTTAATTTGTATTTAAATTTTCAAAATTAATTGGTTTTATTCAGGGGGAAAATCTGCCTAAAATGTACAAACTGCTTTAGTAGCAAGTGTTTGGTTTGTCATCTACCACTATTTGCTTGTATTTTTGCTGACATGCAATGTATTCATTTAGATATTTGTGATTTATGGTTTAAAATATATACAGCGTCTGTGTTTTTATATACCAGTAGATTCTTAAGTGCCCTGATTTCTAACAAGGAAAAGTGAGGTATCATGATAACGTACATGCAAATTTATGTGAGTATACACATTTTGTGCAAATTTATCTGGGTATACACATTTTTGTACACAATTTTACCTTTACACAATACATTTTTGTGTCTACCTTTCTCTTGATATATGATTTTTCTACAAATTTTCTGTTGGTAGAAGTGCATCACAAAGCTTAGAAAAGCATGGTTAACAAAGAATACCCGACCTTACTTTGCATGTTGGTTCAAGAAGTGTGAATTGAGTAAGTTTACATTCAAGTGCAAAATGAACAAAATTCCTTTCCATTCTTAGCTCTGCTGTGCTACTGCAATGCTTTGACTGCTTCCAAAGAACAGCATGACATGAACAAGTCCTATTCCTCCTCCTGAGCTTGAAGCAGGGAGACAAGCATAATCAAACCGTTCTTTAGAGGAAATTCAAAATAAATAGCAGAACTGCAAGGGTGATCTCCTGTCTCCCTTCCATCATTTCACATTTGGTTCTCACAACTGTGAGTAGAAAAATGGGTGTCAATCATGTTCAGAGAAGCAGGGGAAATCTAGATTCCTGCAATGAAGCTAAGCATGTTTAATACTTCAAATTAAGATATTCCTCAGTAAGAATGTGAAAAGTTTCATTTTCATTGCATTTCTCACAATCCCAACCAGGATCCTTGTCTCATCCAGTTCTATATTACTATCAGCCCTCCACGGATTTTTTTTATCCATGGATTCAACCAGTCATGGTTTTAAAAGATTAAAACAAAACAAAACATAAACTCCAAAAAGCAAAGCTTGCTTTTGCCATTTTATAATATGCCAGTGTATTTAATGGTACTTGAATATCCACTGATTTTGTTATTCACAAGGGATCCTGGAACCAATCCCAGCAGATACTATACATGTGGGCCCACTATACATTGCAAGGTTTTCTTTCTGCACAGAGATTTGTGTGCGTGTTGCACACATGTTCCCTCAAGTATGCTTTTTAAACATTATCAGGATGTGTTTGTGTATGGTTTTTGTGCACATTTTCATTCTACAGCCAATCTTGAGAGGTGTGGGATCAATATTTTGGTAGGCGAATGTGAATCCAGTGAATGTCAATAATGCTGGTTATGGCCTATAAAGTTCTTCATATCTTGGGCCCAAACTATCTGAGGGACTTGCTGGTCTCTAAGATCTTTGTGGGAGGCCCTTCTCTCAGTCCCACCACCTTCAGAGTCACATTTGGTGGGAACACAGAAGAGGACCTTCTCAGTGGTTACTCTCTGCCTTTAGAACTCCCAAAGGAAGCTAGGATGGCTTCCTTCCTGCTGTCATTCCATCAACAAATGAAAGCTTCCATCTGATAAGCTTTTAGAAACTGACGGCAATGAGTTTTAATAGTGAGCTGTTTTATTGATGTTTTATCTTTTGTCTTTTAATTTATTTTAACAATGTTCTTAATTCTTTTTTAAAGTTTTATTTATTAAAAATAATAACAAACATACATACATACATACAAACGAATAAGACATTAAAAAACATTTACAGACAATACAACCACATAACTACCTAACACGACTAAAAACATCTACTTCATATATACATACAATTTGACTTCCCTTTCTCCAATTACAGATCTATAATTGTTATAATTATATTATTCTTCCCGTATATTTATAGTATATTTCCTATTATTATTAAATTGATAAGCAATGTTTTATACATGCTTCTGGTCAATATAGATAATATTTTGTACATACATATATTCTACTATACATGACATATACCTAAAAGTATACCTATTCTACTATTCATGACAATGTTCTTAATTCTAAGGGTAGTGTAATTGCAATTTAGTAATAACTTTTTGTATGTGTTTGTTTACGCCTTGTACAGTTGGCCCTCCATTTTCATAGGGGATCCATTCCAGACTCCCCGCAAAAACAGATTCACAAATATTCAAGCCCCATAGGCTTCAATGGGGTGCACTCCTGCAGGCATGCTCAAGGTCACGTGTGCAGAGGCACACCCCATTGATTTAAATGGAGGTCACCCCTCCATAAATATGCAAAACCGCGGACTTCAAGTCTGCGAGAAAGCAGGAGCAACAGTATGTGCTTTTGTCAATAATTATTTTATTTTTTTGTAAACTGCCTGGAGTCCGTTTTCACACCCAGGTTGTTGCTGTTGCTATTGTTATTATTATTGTTATCTCAGTTTTTATTCTTCAGACAATTGTCATAACAGCTAGTGTTGTTATTGGCAGTTATCTTGTAATTATAAGTTCAGAAAAGGCACTACTGGAACTAATTTATATTTTGTTGTTACATGTTTCTCCATGTGCACAGGTAGAAACACATATTGATATAACCTAATGATGTTTAGCCAAAAGTCAAGATGCTCTGCACCTGTTTTTCAGGCACTTGGATAGGGAAAATGTAAAGAGAAAGCTTGGCAAACTGTACCAAATCCTAGATAGAATTCAGAATTATCAAATATGTGGTTTGTTACAGAAACAGGAAGAGTAATTACATAGTCATCATTCAGAAAGTAATGAACAATTAGTTGGTTAAATCAATAGAGAAGGAAAAGGAGAGAGTGAAAGATGCATGAAGAAATAGAATCAAGTCTACAAAGGCTGATGTTACCAACTTCTTTCTTTCAGTTAGGGCCTTTGCAGACTGCCAGAAATAGTGCAAATTGAGTCCACTTTAAGGGTTAGGGTTAGAGTTAGGGAATCATGGGAACTGTATTTTATTGTGGCACCAGAGCTCTCTGACAGAGAAGGCTCAATGTCTCAGAAAAAAACCAATCCCCATGATTCCTTACACTAACCCTAACCCTTAAAGTGGACTCAATTTGCACTATTTCTGGCAGTCTGCAAAGGTGCTACTAGATCTCTTTCTGTACTAATTTTCCAGACCAGCATGGCTATGTCTTTAAATTGTACCATGTTGTTTCATAGTTTCTTCTGGCCTTTCTGGGGAACCAAGAGCTCCCCCTGCCTCTATTGTACATATGAATAAAAAAAATGAGTAGATCTCTTGTTCTCAGACCCAGCCTCTTTTGAAAAGAATCAGTTTCTTTTCATAATCAATTGTCCAAGCAGTTATCACATTTGTAGGTAATCACTTCCTTCAAATTCATGGTAGAGATAAAATTGTCATTATGTGGAACTGCCTGCTTCCCATTTCCACTCAGCCTTTGAAGTTCTTATGGATAAACATCAAGCTATTCCAAAAAATGTATTTGTGTTCCTGCTTCCTGTTACAGACAGCAGCACTCACAGAAAAGTTTGTAGATGTTTCTTGCATTTTTCATTACAGTTTCCTTTCCCCTCCCAAATTGTATGTATCACTGACTCTGATCTAATATTACAAATTAAGGGGGGTTGCAGACTGTAAAAAATAGTGTGAATTCAGTCCACTTTTAGGGTTAGGGTTAAGGTTAGGAAATCATGGGAACTGAATTTTATTGTGGCACTAGAGTTCTCTGACAAAGAAGGTTCAATGTCTCAGAAAAATAACAATTCCCATGATTCCCTAGCACTAACCCTAACCCTAAAAGTGAACTGAATTCACACTATTTTTGACAGTCTGCAACCCCCCTTAGTCAATTTATCCAGTGATATTCAGCTTTATGTCTATAGTATCTTAGGACATCATCTTGCACAGATATCCCTCATTTTATGGGAGACATATATTCCATTTGTTGTGCATTGGATAGTGAACACATTACCTAGCATTTGATATTTCTTAATTGAAAGAAACAAACCTCAGCCAAGTTTTGGTGTTTGCTTTGAAAGTATGACATTGTAAATAAAATCAATGAAACAAACATTCATCTCTGTAAGCACTGCCATTGTTTTGGTACTGATCAGTGTATCTTTGTTCCATTTATTACTTCTTTTTAAAAAATCTTTGCCTTCATTCTGGGAGTTGTAATCCAAAAAAACAAAAATTTCTGCAAAATTCACATTCTGCAAAATCCTACCCTGTGGCTAACAGGCAGGAGGGATGAGGGGATAGTGTTACCATACCCTACACCTTTCTCGCTAAATATGTGGTTTTCATATTTTCATATTTGTTAGCTAGCACCAAGCATGTATTAAGCAAACACAATGACCTTTGGAACAATGGGAAGTTTTATATGGGAACATGTGGAAGACCTCAATAATACCAAAATAAATGCAGAATGAGTTTGCTGATCACTCCATCCTCCCCTAGGCTTTCAACATAGTCTCTTACAATGGGGACAGAGTTATATCAC
The DNA here is from genome assembly GCA_026167975.1 of Phrynosoma blainvillii. Lineage (NCBI taxonomy): Eukaryota > Metazoa > Chordata > Lepidosauria > Squamata > Phrynosomatidae > Phrynosoma > Phrynosoma blainvillii. The sequence continues at coordinate 295,479,256 of JANUYF010000004.1, read as the reverse complement.
AAAGCAGTTAGACTATTTCTCCATCTCATCCTAGGCTGTGTTCCTATTCACCATTCCTATGTGACTATCCAAGGGTTGTCTCAAATCCAATCAATGTTTTGTCACTCTGGAGTTAAAGTCATCTTTAACTCTTCTAGAACATGGCCTTCTAGAACTCTTCTAGAACTCAAAGAAACTCTTCTAGAACATGGCCACACAGCCTGAAAAACCCATAAAAAACTATTAAAGTCATCTGTCACTCCAAAGTCCTTTTGTCAATTCCATGATAAACACATTATGTTTTTGTTACCCTTGAGGCTATGAAATTGGCCTGAGGCATTGCCTCCTTACACACAATTTGTGTCACAGTTGCTCACAATTTGCCCATGGACCTTCAACAGACAGTCTCTCTCACTCACAGTTTAGCCCTCAAACGCCCTCAAACTCTGTCTGAGCCACTCTCCATCTTCCATGGAATCCTCTCTTCAGGACTGGTAATTATCATTCCTGATTTCTAGCTAAACTTTGACCATTTTCTTTTTGTTAGCCTTGTATGGTTCTCAAAGTTGCATTGGATTTGTGTGTTTGCATCACCTTCACACATTTATAAATAGAGCTCTCTTATTCATTGAAACAAGAGTCTCTCTGCATTTAACACTTGTATACATAAGTGGAACGTTCCCCTTAAGCTATCTACCTCTGAATCCACCTGCTTTTTTGGGTAACAGTAATAGTACAAAAAATAATTCCTCAAGATTCTATGCAATATAATAAAAGTCTGCTAACATAAAGTCAAGAGAAAGTGTGAGAAACAAAACTTTTCTCAACTTTGAAAAGTTTCACAGACTGCCTTTCTTCATATTCTCCTCATCACTACTATTACTCAGGGTGAACCTTAACCTTCAAGCTGTGCTCAGCATTACTGAAAACCCATCACATTAATGTCAATAAGAGTTATTCACACCCATGGACAAGAGGACAGCTTTTTTTATTAATTCTTTTCATGCACGAAGAAATCAGAATATATTCCTTAATGCTAGGATTGAATGACAGATCTTATTTTTGTCAACTGGTCATGGCAAATATCAGAAACTCATAAAGTCCTCAGGAGCAGTCACAAAAGAGAAACAAATAATTTGGTTTGTCTGTGTGATTAAATTTATTTATGACTAAACACTACACAATGGTCCAGCCATGCTATAAGGAAAATAACTATTATGAAACCATTGACAATGAGGAAGAAAAGCTAGAGAAGGTGAAGGAAGCTAACAATGACCTTTATATCAATTTTGCCATGGGTGGGCATAATTCCATGCATTGTGCATTGTCATCAGGCTGTAATTCCCTAATATTGCATGGCTTCCATCAAATGGGCTCATGGGCAAAGTCACAAATGAGGAGGACAATGAATAAATTTATCTGAAGCAGAAAGTCTCATATATGCAACTATGTATGGGGCAGTTGTGTCCTACCAGATTTTTTTTGGGGGGGGAATGAAAACTCACAGATGAGTTATCTAACATATTATCTTTCAAGCTTTCTCTTTTCAGCCATGTCCCTATTTTTTGTTCAGTATATTCTACACGAGGATGAAGAGAATATTTATAATTATTCATTCCCAGATTGAAAAATAGGTTTCCCAACAGTCAGGAAACTCAGGAAGAATAACAGACCAGCAAGAATTTTGCAAAGTTTCATCATCATCATCATCATCATCATCATCATCATCATCATCATCTATAACGTCCTTTCCACCAAAGGGTGGAACATCAAACATAAAGCAAAAACAGACAATAAAAATGCTAAAATGCTAAAATAACATGCTAATATACCAAAAACAACTCATTATGAATCAGTGCCCATATTTGCAACCTTAGGCTCACTCAGCAATTCAGCAATCTGGGATGTGGGACTCAGCCATTCCTGAGAGCTCAGAGTGGTAGCAGTGAGCTGGGTCTATCAGAGTTCAGAGTGACAGAGTGCCTGCAAATCAACTAGTCCACTGATCAAAAGAAGGTCTTCAATCCTTTGCAAAAGCAGGTAGCATCTCCTCCAGACGAAGGTGCAAAGGAAGACTGTTCCACAAACATGGAGCCAGATCCTGAAAAGCTGGGAGCCTTGACAGAGCCATACAGATTGGTGGAACCGCCAATAATCCTTTGTCTGCAGATCTTAAATTTCTAGATGGGATATACCATTTCTAGATGGGATATACCAAGTAATGAGGGAGATTAAAGTGCAGGGCATTAAATACTAGGACCAAAGTCTAGTAATGAGCCCTGGCCTGAACTAGTAGCTAGTGGAGGGATCTACAAGGGGAAGAGACATGTGAATATTTGGAGAGGTTTAAGACAACCCGAACAGCACTGTTCTGGATTAAGATCAGAGGAGTAAGAGAGCAGGGAGGCAAACCTGCCAGTAGGCTATTATAGTAGTCCAGGCATGAAACAGCCAAGGCCTGGATGAGCAAATGGGCAGTCTCGATGATCAAAAATCTACAGATTCTATGGATGTTCAAAAGATGGAAATTACATGCCTTAGCAGTTGCCCCAATAAAGGGGCATAGGGACACACTATCATCCAGCAGGACTCCAAGGTTTCGGCAACCAAGACAGGTTTCACACTGTAAACACAGTGAAGGGCATGAAAGTCAGGCTCCTAGCTGGTCAGGCTGAAACACCAGGATCTTAATTTTATCCATGTTCAGTGTAACTATGAAGTCTAGGTAATTTTATATTTAGTTCAATTTATGGCTGAGTTACATGCAATCCAGAATACTGTTTATATGTTTACAGAGATGGGGAGGCAAAGAACTGCCAAGGCAAAATTCTTCTATTAGCTGTATTTTATTAAATGGATAAACACACACACAAATGCACACACTCTCATACAAACATACAAGAAACTAGGAAACAAAGGTGTTAGGTTGGAATAGATATGAGGCTTCACTAACGGTGATAATTACCAGTAGAGAGGTTGCTCCAGTAGATGCAGTTTGGTAGCTGGGATGTGGGACTCAGCCATTCCTGAGTGCTCAGAGTGGTAGCAGTGAGAGGGGTCTAGCAGAGTTCAGAGTGACAGAGTGCCTGCAAATCAACTAGTCCACTGAGCCAAAGAAATTTGGGTTTTTTTTATAGGGTGAATCCCACCTGGGTCAAAGAACCAAGGGTCCCATGGCCAATGGTCCAAATTGTATGAGGTAATTGCCTATGGTGGGGGCTTCTGAGGTAAAGTATAGTGTAAATGAGCAGATTCCTGCTGTAGGTAATCCACAAGAGTGAGAGACAGGAACAAACATTACACCTGGAATTAGTGTACAGTTCCATGATTAGATTTCTTTGCCTTCCTGAGGTGTGTGAGTGAATCAGCCCATTAGCAACTCCTAAACTACCGATGTGATCTTCTTGCTTGTGAGCTATGGTGTATGCATTTAGGATCATGGAGCAGTGAATCTCACCCTATTTCTTAATATTAAAATGGAAGGCTATGAGCTCTCGTAACATCAGCTGGAGACAGTGAGTGGTCATCCACAGAGAAACACTCAACTTTGAGGGAAAAAACGAGGGAGGTTCCCCCCCCCCTCACACAGTGAGAACAAAAGAGCCAAGGATTTATATCCCTACTGTATACTTCCTGTGCAGTTTGATCTGTATATTACCCACTAGCTAGGAATATGGATGTACTTCCCCTTTCTAGGTATCAAGAAGAAATCACTAGTGAAGATGTGAATTTTCTCTCTCTCTGGACTGTTTTGCCCATGACTGTGGCTTCAATTAACAATTTACTTGGTGAACATCCATAGCCCAGTGCTTTGCAAGCATAAATCTCCTAGGTCTACTCCACATCATTTCCAGGTTGGGATGAGAAAGATTTCTAGCAAAAAAAAAAAAGGTAGTCACAGCCAGTTCTTGTGGAAAATGCTCAGCTAATAGACTCAATATAGTTTGCTTTGTTTCCAGTCTGCTAGGAAGAGTGATTCACCTACGTATTTGAAAACAGATTATGACAGGTTCTGCCATCACCCTCGGACTAGAGAAACAGACAGTAATAAGGCAATTCTAATTTTTCATCAATGGATAACAAACATACATTGCCCAATTTATTATACTAGGAAACAGAAGATTGTATCCTAGATTGCAGATTTTGACAGGAAGCAATTCCAATTCAGAGAGCCAGCCTCTTTAAAAATGCCACCCTTCAAATTTTGACGCGGTTGAACAAGAAAATCACATAATAGTTCAGGTTGCATTTGTAGTAGCGATGTTGTCAAGCTTCATATTTCCAGGCTCTGAAAGAAGCATTTCTGCAGCTCATGATGTTCATCTGAAATATGACATGAACATGATGGGCCTACAATTTCTTCATCTGTTTGGATTTTAATCTGAATGAGGAAAGAAGTCATTCTATATTTCCCAACGTTCCTGACAGCCACATTTCTCAGTGTTTCAGATTTCTGACTGAGAACCATAACAATTTTCAAGACCCAAGAAAGTTTAAGAAGGATAGGCTTTTATTTTTCTATTGCACCAGTATTTCAAAGAAGATAACAGCATGGGTGGAAAGGAGACATTGGTTGGAAAGAAGGAAATACACATGCAGGTAGGGGAAGTAGAGGTTTATTTGACCAGAAATTCCTTGCAACATCATCAGTGTGGAATATGGCCCTTTCTGTTTAGAACAGGACTTGGAAAGCACATCCAAGCAATTTATTAGCACCACAAGACATTTGTGTGTTGGAATTTTCTTCCTCTCCCTTTTCACTCTAGCTTTTGATTTAGCCCAAACACCCACTCTAGTTTTTCAATGCACTTTATAAGTGGAGAAGGAATCATCCCTCTCCTATTCCACCAAAGCAAGCAATTCTACCAATAGAGATGGAAATAACATTCAAATATATATTTTTAAAAAATGTTGAAATACATGTTTTTTCAAGTGTTGAGAAACCCTATTGCACTGGGCCATCCTCACAGGTTAACTTCAAAAATTGCATGCTAAAATTAGTCTCTGCTCTTTTCAAGAAGAAACTTAAGTGAAGAAGAATATCCTTGTCTTGACAATGGAATAGCTCTGTTGGACTGCACTCTCTGGCTTTCTGGGAGAATGACTCACTTAATTCTAAACAAAACTAGAAGAGTTCATTCCATCACTATTAATCCCATAACTTTAAACCAAATTTGAAAGAAGATGATCCAATTAGGAACCAATAAGTGAATTCCCTTTGAAATCAGTTGGCTTTATTATCCAACATGTGTTGACTACTAGTTTGTTAGTATTTGTCTGCAGCTATGGTTCCTTTGTAGACTGCTAGATCTTGATTCATTACACAAAATGTTTTCCAGTAAGAATTACTGAAATCAATTAACACTAGCCTTGTTCTATCTAATATCCTTATATTATTTATTTAGAGTAATTTTGCTGAGAATTCCTGGCACACAAGAACAGGGGGTCTTGTAGATTACTCATGCACAGGGTCACCATGAGTCAGGGTTGACTCCAGGGCAGTTAACAACAAGTTGTTTTGTTATAGATGTGCTTTGAAACTGAAATTATTAATTACTTCCAATAAATAGCGTTATCCTTTCAAATCAATTGAACCTCATCAACATGTCAACTAAAATATAGGAACCACAGGAAGCCTAAAGATTTCTCTTTGGATTTTGCAGAGTGTGTCTTTGACAGTCTCTTTTGTGTTACAAACTATATGAGAAGATGAAACAATTTATTGTTAGCTTCTTCTCCTTAATAAAATGCAGCTGTGGAAAACTGCCCCTATGAACAGAGAGACAATAGAGGACAGCCTTGTTGACTCTTTCTCCTGCAGACATCTTTCCACCTAAAATGTTTTTCTTTCTTTCACAAACACCTTTTCTCTCTATGAAGGGGAAGAATACTTTTAAATAAAAAAAACTGGGGTGGTGGAAGAAAATAAGATTTGGAACTAGCAGGAAATGAATTGGGTTGATTTGGATAAGTTCAGGAGATATTTAAATTGAAATGGAACCCTTTTGAAACACACCATCCAAATCTGAACACTCTTGATGATTTGTCAGCAAACTGAATTCAGAGGGACACAGAAACACAAACAATGTGTGATCTCCAAAGACTAAGGCAAAATTCCCCCATGTTGTCCATATAAATAAAATATCAGGGTAAGACAGATATCAGAGAGGATGTGGGGTTGTTTTGTGACTGTCAGCCATAGCTTCTGATCACTTTTACCTGGGCTGTCCAGCAATGTGCTTGAAGTAGCGTATTACACAGGGCAGTGTTCAGCGGTTTATGCTAGTTCTTTCTCCCAAACGAAGAAATGTCAAAACTGCTTTGATGGAGTCTGTGTTGTGGGAGCAGCACAGACACATATTGGAGCAAGCTGAACATCCCAGTCTTTCTGCCCAACAGCAGCACCTGGTCGAAGGCAGGAGGAAGTCATCCTACAATGGCAAGATGAGACAATTCTCCCCACACAGAGGGTTCATCTACACTGTAGAAATAATAAGGCTTAATACCACTTTAACTGCCATGAATCCATCCTACAGAATTCTGGGATCCATAGTTTTGTGAGGCACCAATACTCTTTGGCAGAGAAGGCTAAAGGCCTTGTAAAACTACAAATCTCAGGATTCTATAGGATGGAGCTACAGCACTTAAAGTGGCATCAAACTACATTATTTCTACAGTGTAGATCACTCAGAGAGAGAGAGATGACATATAGTATTTCTACTTCTGCCACTACATTCTCCTCACCCAACATCTGCTCCTGTGTTATTGCACGGGGGGGGGGGGGGGGAGGGGGCAACTGAACAGAAAACAAAACATTCTAACTGTTCTTCATCAAAGTCCCTAGCACCTTTACATATCCTTCTTACATTCTATGTACCATATTTTCCGGCGTATAAGACGACTGGGCGTATAAGACGACCCCCCAACTTTTCCAGTCAAAATATAGAGTTTGGGATATACTCGCCGTATAAGACGACCCCCCTTTCCAACACACACCAAATAAAAAAATTTAAAAATTAGATTTGATTTCAATATGGTAATGTTAATTCAAATGCTTATGACATGCAGGTACTTAGCAGGAAAACTGTCACTTATAAACACAACAAACTACACCTCTTATGTTCCTTAGCATTTCTTTCTGCAGTGTGTTTTGGACCTTACTTTCAAAAAATAGTCCAGATTTAAATGCTGCTGTACAAATTATTTCCATCTCCCAGCTATGAGATGTTTGGAGGAAAATGAGAAAGTGTTGGGGGGAAGGACTGCCAATATACTAGGTGATGCATTCTGGGGTATGTACAATTTGCAGCCAAGTAAGTGACCCTGGGCATGTCACACACTCTCAGCCTCAGAGGATGGTAATGGCAACCCCCATTTGAAGAAACATACCATTCTTTAATGATAAGGTTGCCTTAAGGTCGCCATAAGTCTGAAAGGACTTGAAGACACACAAGAACAACAAAAAAGTCTGCAATTGTTTCACAGGTAGTACATGGGAATAGGAGCCAGCATGGTGTAGTGGTTTGAGTGTTGGACTACCACTCTGGAGACCTGGGTTTGATTCCCCATTCTGCCATGAAACCCACTGGGTGAACTTGGACAAGTCACACACTCTCAGCCTCAGGGGAAGTATGTCCTACATTTTCTTGTATGTCCTACATTTTTTGTAGTGACTTGTCCTCCTTTGCATTGAACACATTTGGTCACCCTGTCTGAGTATTGGAGTATGACTCTGGAGGCGAGGGTTCGAGTCCCTGTTTAGCCATGAAACCCACTGAATGACCTTGGGCAAGTCACACACTCTCAGCCTCAGGTGAAGGCAATGGCAAAGCTCTTCTTAAGAGAATCTTGCCAAGAAAACCCCATCATCACCATTAAGTCAGGAACAATTTGAAGGCACACAACATACTCATATAATCTCCAAGTAAGGAACTGGGTTCTTCTTTAGATAAATCTTCAAGGGTACACTTTCTCCCTCTCTCATTGTGCAGAATTATTTGTTAAAGAAGCCATGCCCAAGCAACACATCAACTTTGGCTGTGTCTGCATTGCAGAAATTTATTAAAACAGTTTGACACTGCTTTAACTGCCCTGACTCAAGACTATGGAATTCTGGGATTTGAAGTTTTCTGAGATATTTAGCCTTTTCTGTCAGAGAGCTCTAGTACCACAAAGCAAACTGCAGATCCCAGGAGTCCATAATGGAGCCATGGCAGTTAAAGCAGTGTCAAACTGCATTATTTCTGCAGTGCAGATTCAGGCTGCATCCATACTGCAAAACTGATGCAGTTTGACACCGCTTTAACTACCTTGGCTCCATATTATGAGAGTTCTTGGATTTGTAGTTCAATGGGCTCTTTTCCAGGACATGTCCTCCATGTCAACCCTCTCTCTAAGCATGGCTAAGAAGCATGGATTTACATTTATATTAGTGTTTTTAGCTTTCTCTACATTTTTTCTTGTATGTCCTACATTTTTTGTAGTGACTTGTCCTCCTTTGCATTGAACACATTTGGTCACCCTGTCTGAGTGACCTTGGGCAAGTCACACTCTCTCAGCCTCAGAAGAAGGCAATGGCAAACTCCCTCTGAAGAAAAACATGATAGGACTGCCTTAGGGTTGTTGTAAGTCAGAAACGACTCAAAGGCATACAACAACAACAACAACAATAACAATCTTAGAAGTGGCTTCCTCCTTCTTCTCCCCCCCTTCTCCCCCTCCTCCTTCTCTACCTTGGGTCTTTTCTTCTCCTGTCCTCCATTTGCCTTCAGATCTTGCAGGATCTTTTTTTCTCTCCCCCCCCCTCCGTTTGCCTTCTTCTCTGCCTGGGTCCTTTCTTCTCCTCCCGTCCTCCATTTGCCTTCAAAGTAAGTGACTCTGGCCATGCCACACACTCTCAGCCTCAGAGGATGGTAATGGCAACCCTCATTTGAAGAAACATGCCAAGAACACCCCATAATAAGGTTAAAAGTCACCATTTTGACCATTAAAATGTCCTCCATTTTGAGCATGGCTAAGAAGCATGGATTTACTTTTATATTAGTGTTTTTAGCTTTCTCTACCTTTTTTTCTTGTATGTCCTACATTTTTGTAGTGACTTGTCCTCCTTTGCATTGAAGACATTTGGTCACCCTGTCTGAGTATCAGAGTATGACTCTGGAGACCAGGGTTTGAATCCTGGCTCAGCCATGGAATCCCCCTGGGTGACCTTGGCCAAGTCACACTCTCTCAGCCTCAGGAGATGGCAATGGCAATCTCCCCTCTGAAGAAAGCTTGCCAAGCAAACACTATGAGGCTTAGGTTTGCTGTAAGTCGGAAATGACTCAAAGTCATACAACAACAACAACAATCTTAGATGTCACACTCTCTCAGCCCCAGAGGATGGCAAAGGCAAACCCTGTCTGAAAAAACACATAGGCAAGAAATGATAGGTTCATGATAGGTTTGCCTTAGTGTCATCATCATTTGGAAATGACTTGAAGGTGCACAGCAACAACAACAGTAGTTTTGGAAGTCACACTGTCTCAGCCTCAGGGGAAAGCAATGGAAAACTCCCCTCTGAAGAAGCCTTGCCAAGTAAATACCATGATAGGACAGCCTTAGGGTTGCTGTAAATTGGAAACAACTCAAAGGCATACAACAACAACAATCTTAGAAGTCACACTTTCTCAGCCTCAGAGGGTGGCAAAGGTAAACCCTGTCTGAAAAAAACAAACACATAGGCAAGACATGATAGGTTCATGATAGGTTTGCCTTAGTGTCATCATCAGTTGGAAATGACTTGAAGGTGTACAGCAACAATGACAGCAGTATGACTCTAGAAACCAGGATTTGAATCCTGGCTCAGCCATGGAATCCCCCTCGGTGGCCTTGGGCAAGTCACACTCTCTCAGACTCAGGAGATGGCAATGGCAACTCCCCTCTGAAGAAAGCTTGCCAAGCAAACACTATGAGGCTTAGGAAACCTTGCCAAGCAAACACCTGAGGCTGAGAGAGCGTGACTTGCCCAAGGCCACCCAGTGGGTTTTTGCAAGGCAAAGGAGGGCAGCCCAACCCAGCGAGGGAGGAAGGGAAAAACATTTCACCTCATCCTGCTTCCTCCTCCTCTTCTTCTCCTCGGAGGCCATGCCACGCCTACTGCTCCTCCCTGATTTTCTTGAGGGTGTGGCCCTCCCTACCCAGGGTCTCACAGTATATATAGACCCATGCTCTTCCATTTCAGTTTTCTCTGAAGATGCTAGCCACAGATGCTGGTGAAACGTCAGAAAGAAACTCTTCTAGAACATGGCCACACAGCCCGAAAAACCCACAAAAACTATGAACTAGCTTTTATTTAATTTTATTTATTATAGGCAATTTATTTATTTATTATAATTTATATAGGAGCCAGCATGGTTTAGTGGTTTGAGCATTGGATTGTGACTCTGGAAACTAGGGTTTGAATCCTGGCTCAGCCATGTAAACCCACTGGGTGACCTTGGGCAAGTCACATACGCTCAGCCCCAGAGGATGGCAATGGCACCCCCCCCCCCCCCAAAAAAAGAACTTGACAAGAAAACCCCATGATATGGTTACCATAGGTTAGAAACTACTACAACAACAATATTTTTCCTCAGCCTTGGACCCAAGGTTTGAACCCTAGCCTTGGACACAAGATTAGCTAGAAACTTGATACCACAAAGTTAAAACAGTTAAATGCAATTGCAGCAGCAGCAATAATAATAATGGTCCTACAATTTTCAACATTTTCTCTGCTTTTGTTCAGCTGTAATTTTCACTCTCTTTTCTTTTTGTGTACTTCTGTGTTGAATATTTTACAAGAACTAGCCACAGGCACAACTGTAAAAGTTTAATAAACACCTTTATTTTTCTCCAGGCTGCTCCCTATACCCATTTTCTCAGCTAGTTACCAATATTGCCATATAATCTTTAAGAACCTTATTACAGGCAAAAGCCAACATGCAGGATTTTAAATGCTGAATTATAAAAAGATCAAGTCTCCCTGGACCTTGAAGAATAATTTCAGGAAACCTGGAACTTACAACTTCTTAAGAAGGTAAGAATATCTGGTGTACTTTTACATCTTAAGACTTGTGTTTTTTAACCTCCACCCCTAAATCCAGATGTTACAGGAGGGTGTGATTAGTTCCAAAATTACTGATTTGAACTTTGCAAGCATATATGAATGGTGGCAAAATTATCTGAGAATGTATTTCTAATTATTAATTATAGGTCTAAATTTATGTCAACCTTTTAAACACATAATTCTGAATCACATCTGGCCTCTCAGCAAAACTAAGGTGTATTTGTTGCCAGTGGTCCATCCAAAGCCATCCAATGAGCTGGATAAACATGCCAACCTAGTCTCTATCAGACTGGTTTCATGAGGCTGTGTGGGGGCAGTAATATCTTCCAGCTTTGCCCAAGTTTCTCTGTAAAGCATCATACAAGATTTGGGATGTGTGGAGGGAGAGTTGCAGTGGTCTATCATGATTCATGTTCATTCATGCAATAAAGTGCCCTATCCCACAGACTGCAGGGTTCAAGTGTGTGTATCTAAAGATGGGTTACAGGTCAGAATGGGGTTCAGTTGGTATATTGCCCACCCTGCTGCTCAACAATTTCCCTTCCTGAGCTAGCTGAATGTTTAAAAGGGTAGGTGTTGGAGTCTGGGAGGCAGATCTGGTAGGTGCTGGTAGGTGAAGGAAATTTCTTTTGTTTTGTTGTCATGTTGCTGTGTTCTTGGTGGCTGCCCACTAGAGTTTGGAACTTGTTTCCTAGGCATTTGGAAACGAACTGAGATAGACTTTTAAATCCTGTGTGGTGATCTTTTAAAGTTTGTATGTTGACTTTGAAGGATGTTAATTTATATGTTTAATGTTTAAACTTTATTTTTTATTTTTTATTTATTTTTAAAATTTTAAATATATATTTAAAACCACTGGTGGCACAGTGGTTGAATGCCGGTACTGCAGCCACAAAGTTCTGAGTTTGACCCCAAGGCTCCAAGGTTGACTCAGCCTTCCATCCTTTTGTAGGTTGGTAAAATGAGAAACATAAGAAACAGATTTGCATTACTAAGCACAATAGACCAAGAACCAGAGGAACTATGGTCTAAAGCTAGGGACATAATAAAAGAAGAATGCAGACCAACATTTTCAATAAACAAAATGAAAGAGAAAAAAACATGGATGACAGTAAAAACACTATAAGCAATAAAGAAAAGAAGAGAAGAAAAACAAAATCTAGATAGGAACAAACTAGGAATTATGAATGCAACAGTACAATGGCTTGTGTTGAAAGATAAAGACAATTACTACAACAAACAATGCAGAGAAGTAGAAGACGACATCAAAAAGGGAAGAACAAGAGATCTATGTCATAAGATCTGGGAAATCAAAGGAAAATTCAAACTAAGGATTGGGATGATTAATGACAATAAAAATAACAATTCAGGGCCAGGAAGGAATAAAAAGACATTGGATGCAATACACAAACGAATTATACAAAAGAGAGAACAAAATGAAGGACACATGGAATGAAGAGTCATATGAAGATGAACCCCAAATTCTAAAAAGTGAGGTGGAAACTGCAATAAGAGAAATAGCAAAAAACAAATCACCAGGAACAGATGATATTCCAATTGAACTGCTGTAATCTACACTGGCAGAGACAACTCTAGTGCTAACCAACATATGTCAACAGATATGGAAAACAAAACAATGGCCAACAGATTGGAAGCGATCAATATTCACCCCCAATCCACAAAAAGGGAGACACAAGAGACCACAGTAACTATAGAACAACTGATGTACTGATCTCTCATGCATGCAAAATTATGCTTAAAATTCTGCAACACAGACTCCAACCATACATGGAGAGGGAAATCCCAGAGAGGAAAGGAAGAGGCACTAGGGACCACATTGCAAACATATGATGGCTAATGGAGCACACCAGGGAATTCCAAAAGAAAATCAGCATGTGCTTTATAGACTATAGCAGGGGTTGGCAACCTATGGCCCATGGTCCAAACCCGGCCCGTTGAGGTCTTGTTACCGGCCCCTGGCTGGTCCTGCCGCCGATGCCACTGCTGCCTTTTTTTTCTGGGCTTCTCCAGCCACCATTTTGTGTTCCGACACAAATGGCGGCCAAGTTGCGCGCGGCATGCTCTTCCCCCTGCGCGCAGCGCGCTCCATCTCTTCTGCCTCGCCCTCTGCCCTCTGTCCTCCGCAGCAGCCCAGCGAGCTCTTCTGCTGCCCGCCTGCTGCTCTCCCTTCCACCACCATCGTCTGCGGAGGGAGGCTAAAATGGCAGCGGTCTTTAAACTAAAGCCAGGGCTTTTTCCTGGGCTGCACCATGGCAGGGACAACCCAGAAGAGAGCTTTGACTTCAGTTTAAAGGGGATCGATCCTCGGCTTTTCCACTCCCAAAAGCAGAGGCTGCAAGGGTCCCTCCTTTTGGGGGTGGAAAAACCGCCTTTAAACCAAAGCCAGGGCTCTTTCCTGGGCTGCCCCATGGCAGGGACAACCCAGAAGAGAGCTTTGACCTTGGTTTAAAGGGGATCGATCCTCGGTTTTTCTACTCCCAAAAGCAGAGGCTGCAAGGGTCCCTCCTTTTGGGACTGGAAAAACCGCCTTTAAACCAAAGCCGGGGCTTTGCCCCAGCCCTCCTTGGGGCTGCACAGGGCTGTTCTGGGCCTTCCCGGAGCCCCTTCACTGGGCTCTGCTCCAAGACGTGGTGCCAACGCTGGCTCTGGGCACAAGTAAGCCTTAAAATTTAACGTGTTGTTGTTGTTGTTGTTGTATGCATGCCTTAAAGTCATTTCCGCCTCATGGCGACTTTCAGGCAAAGCTATCATGAGGTTTTCTTGGCAGGTTTCTTCAGAGGAAGTTTGCCATTTCCACCCTCTGAGGCTGAGAAAGTGTGACTTGGCCAGAGTAATCCAATGCCTTGGAGTCATTTCTGGCTGATTTTGACACTGCCATGGGGGTTTTCTTGGCAGGTTTCTTCAGAGGGGGTTTGCCATTTCCACTCTCTGAGGCTGAGAGTGTGACTTGGCCAGGGTAATCCAGTGCCTTGGAGTTATTTCTGGCCTATTTTGACCCTACCATGGGAGTTTTCTTGGCAGGTTTCTTCAGAGGGGGGTTGCAATTTCCACCCTCTGAAGCTGAGAGAGTGTGATTTGGCCAGGGTAATCCAGTGCCTTGGAGTCATTTCTGGCTTATTTTGACCTTATCATGGTCAAAACTGCATTATTAGTACAGTGCAGATGCACTCATAGATCTAAATTGCACTGGAGAAATAATGCAGTTTGACCCCACTTTTAAGTGCTGTAAGTTTTGTCCTGTGAGATCCAGGGATCTGTAGTTTTGCAAGCTTTCTCTGGCCCAAGAGTAATGGTGCCTTACCAAACTGCAAATCTCAGCATTTTGCAAGATGGAGCCATGAAAGTGGTGCCAAACTGTAAAAACAATGTAGTTGGACCCCACATTTAAGTGTCATAGCTCTGTTTTATAGGATCCTGGGATTTGTAGTTTTGCAAGTTCTTTAGCCTTCTATGTCCAAAAATGCTGGTGCATTTTTGGATTGTGGTGTTTGATTGAGATGTCAGTCTTTGTATTTCAGTTAATACATTTTTTAAATATATCTGAAAAATCAACTACCAGGTGGCCTTGGGCAAGTCACACTCTCTCAGCCTCAGAGGAAGACAACGGCAACCCCTCGTTGGAACCAATTCTGCCAACCTATGATAGGTTTGCCCAGGGGTCCTCAAACTATTCAGAAGACACTGTTCAGAAGGGATTTGCCTTTGCCATCTTCTGAGGCTGAGAGGGTGTGACTTGCTCAAGGTCAGGCAGTGGTTTTCCCTGGATGAGCAGGAATTCATTGACCATCTCATTAGCCAGAAGCAGGCCCATAGTTCCCATTGAAATACCGGTAAGTTTGTTGATTTAACTTTACTTGTTCTTCATTTTAAATATTGTATTTGTTTCCATTTTGTTTTTTTTACTTCAAAATATGATGTGTGAAGTGTATGTAGGAATTATTTTTCATTTGGTTTTTAATTTTTTTAATTATTTAATTATTTAATTATTTACTTCGGCCCTCCAATAGTCTGAGGGTCAGCGACCCGGCCCCCGGCTCAAAAAGGTTGCCTACCCCTAGACTACCCCTAGGACTTGCCTACCCCTAGACTACCCCTAGAGTTGCCTACCCCTAGACTACCCCTAGGACTTCAGCTCCCAGAAGCCTCAGCCATGTTGGCCAATAGTCCCATGTTGGCCAATAGCTCCTGGAATTCTGGGAGCTGAAGTCCCTCGGCCCTTAAAGGGGAAAGGTTGCCTATAGCAAAGTCTTTGACTGCATAGATCATGAAAGGCTATGGCAGGGGTAGGCAACCTTTCCCCTTTAAGGGCCGAGGGACTTCAGCTCCCAGAATCCCAGGAGCTATTGGCCAACATGGGACTATTGGCCAACATGGCTGAGGCTTCTGGGAGCTGAAGTCCCTCGGCCCTTAAAGGGGAAAGGTTGCCTACCCCTGGGCTATGGAATGCCCTTAAAGACATGGGAGAACCAACACATCTGATAGTCCTAATGAGGAATCTGTACTCTGGACAAGAGGCTACTGTCAGAACAGAACATGGAGAAACAGAATGGTTCCCAAATGGCAAAGGGGTCCACCTCACTTTTTAGAATTTGGGGTTCATCTTCATATGTTGCTGTTTTAAGTTTTGTTATTTAATGCTATTTTAAGGGGTGGGTGGGTTTTGAGATTATATATTTTGGTGTTTTATTGATGTAAGCTGCCCCGATTGCATTTGCAGAGGGGCGGGATATAAATAATAATAATAATAATAATAATAATAATTATCAGCAACAAGAGATAAAATAAAAAGAGGTATAACTATATATGTAAGTTCTACATTTGAAGCAAAAGAGATATTGAATGATTCAAATGGAAGATATGTAGCAATAGAACTAATTTGTACAATAGGGAAAATACTCCTGATGGGAATTTATGCACCCTTCGACCAAACCCCCCCCCCCCCCCCATTTTTATAAGGAAATTCTACAAAAATTAGAGGACTTAAATTATGATACAATAATAATGATGGGGGATTGGAATGGGGTGATAAACCCCACAATAGATAGATCTTCAGTCAAAATAATTAGAGAAAATCAAAGCAAACTTCTGGACAGTTTTTTTTTTTTAAATGATAGAAAGGCTTGGCCTGAAAGATGTTTGGAGGGAGAAATACAGAGAGAGTAAAGATTTCACCTTTTTCTCAAATGTGCATAAATCATGGGCAAGACTTGACATGATCTTTGCCCCTTCACAAGTGTTAAAATGGGTGGAAAAGATAGAAATTCAGCCTATGGTTTGGTCAGATCATAGTCTGGTATTAATGACAATCTCCAAGGGCAAAAAGTCATATAGATGGCAATTAAATGAATACTTATTGCGTAATGAAAAAATAGTGGAGGAAGCAAAACAAGAATTAAATTATTTCTTCACAGATAATCTAATTAAAGGAACAGAGCCATGTGTAGTGTGGGATACTGCAAAAGCTTTTATGAGAGGGTTCTTTATAAAAAAACTTTGAGTGGAGAAAGAAGAAATATGAGAATATAAAAAATTAGAAATGGAAATAAAAAAAGAGAAAATCTTTTGAAAATAACTCCTAATGATAAAGAAAAACAAAAAGAGATTAAAAAGTCTACAGAAATAAATCTCCATAATAACAATGGAAGAAATGGAGGAAAAATTAAAATTCATTAAACAAAAAAAATTTGAACATGCAAACAAGCCTGGGAAATTCTTGGAATATAAATTACGTAAAGAGAGAGGGAAAAAAAATTAATCAATTGAAATGAGATGATAAAATAGTAACGGATCAAAATATAATAAAAGATACTTTCTTTGGATACTTCTCCAACTTGGTGGAGGAAAAAAGGATTAAGGAGGAAAAAATAGATAGATATCTGCATGGACAAATAACTAATAAAATAACAGACCAGGAATTTTTTTTTTAGAAAAAAAGATAATGATATAAGAAATTATAGATTCTATAAGGAGAAGTAAATCACGAAAAGCACCAGGACCGGATGGACTGGGGGCTGAATTTTATAAGATATTCAAAGATCAACTAATCGCTCCACTACACACAGTATTTAATGACATACTTATGGAAAAATCCCCCCAATCATGGACAGCGGCAAATGTTATACTAATACCAAAAGAAAATAAAGACCATCTGGAACCTAAAAATTATAGGCCTATCTCACTATTGAATAGGGTGTTGGACTGGATGGCCCTTGTGGTCTCTTCCAATTCTATGATTCTATCATTCTATGATTACAAAATATTAGCAAACATATTAGCAGAAAGTCTAAAAAAAGTATTAAACAATTGGATTCATGAGGACCAGACTGGATTCCTCCCCAAAAGACAAATGAAGAATAATATAAGAAACCTTCTTAATATAATAGAATATCACTCCAAAAATATTGATAAAAAATCGGCCTTGCTCTTTATAGACGCGGAGAAAGCATTTGACCAAGTTCATTGCATTTTATGTTTAAAATATTGGAAAAAATGAATATAGGCACCAATTTCAGGAAATAGATTCAAAATATATACAATAATCAAGAAGCGGCATTAGTAATTAATAGCGATCTCACAAGAAAATATAAGATCCAAAGAGCAGTAAGACAAGGATGCCCTTTATCCCCCTTACTTTTTATAATTACTATAGAAATATTAAATAATGCAATTAGAAATAACCCTAAAAAAAGGAGTTAAAGTTCAAAAGAAAAAATACAAATTAAGAGCCTTTTCAGATGACGTAATGATATCACTAGCAGATCCAATAGACCATGTAGAAGAACTATTAGAAACTTTTGATAACTATTGTAATGTCTCAGGCCTATCGATAAATAAAGAAAAAACTAATATGTTGTTGATTAACTTGACTGAGGAAGAGAAACAAATAATGAAGAATAAAGCTAATTTCCAGCTGGTAAAAAAGACGAAATACCTCGGGATTTATATTACAACAAAAAATTCTGACCTATTTAAAAATAATTATGAACTAAAATGGAAAGAGGTTAAAAGTGATTTTAAAAAATGAGCAAAATTATTAGGGATTAGGGAAAATATCGACCATTAAAATGAATATTTTACCAAAAAATATTTATTTATTTCAAAATTTACCAATTATTAAAAACGATAAACCATTTCACACTTGGGAAAAAAGATATTTCAAAGTTCCTCTGGTCAGGTAAAAAACCTTGTGTAAGACATAAATTACTACATGATGAGAAATAGATGGGGTTTAGCTTTACCAAATTTAAAGATATATTATTATGCTTGTGCCATGGACTGGGTAATGAATTGGTTAAAATTAGAGGATAAAAGAATGTTACAATTGGAAGGACCACAGTTAAGATTTGGCTGGCATGGATACTTATTTTATAATAAAATTAAGGCTAATCAGGATTTCAACGGTCATTATATTAGAAACTCTCTTTTATGAATCTGGCTTAAATTAAAACTAAGGTGGTGTGTAGGGGTGCCAAAATGGACTTCTATAAATGAAACTTTTTTAAATAAAGTACCATTAAAAGAATCAAAATGGGCTACGTATGAAGATCTATTAGAGAGAGATAAATTGAAATTAAAATCCCTAGAACAACTAAGAGATGATGGAATGCATCTTACATGGTTTACATACTACCAACTAAAAGAAAGATTGGCACTAGATATTAAATTAGGCAATATACAAGAAGCAGACCTGAGATTTGAAGAATTAGTGAAGTCTGAGGGGGATCACAGGATTACGAAATTATATAAACTTATATTGTCATTGGATATGGAAGAGGAAACTATAAAATGGGCCCAAAATATAGGCTGTCCTATAAATCTAGATCAATGGGAAAAGACATGGTCCAAAAGGTTGAAATATACACTAAGTTATTATTTAAAAGAAAATTATTATAAAATGTTATATCGATGGCATCTCACTCCATTTAAATTATCTAAAATTTATAAAAATGAAAAAAATGCTGGAAATGTAAAAAAAAGAATTGGGCACGTATTATCATATATGGTGGGATTGTAAATATGCTAAAACTTTTTGGAATGGTATACATTTAGAAATGGAAAATATTTTGAACCTTAAGATTATAAAAGATCCAGAGAGATTTTTGTTAAATATAAATCACAAAGATGCCTCAGGAATTGTTAGTGATGAATGTTAGTTATAATTGTCTATAGTCTTTTTTTTTAGAGAGTTTGTGTTAGTCGAAGTTAGTATTTTTGTCTTTGTTTTTTAGGTGTTATTGTGTGGTTGTTGTTGTTTTTCTGCTTGGATTGACATATTGTGATGCTTGTTTTTTTAATCAATAAAAACTTTAAAAAAAACTGAGACAAAATATAGGAATTCAAGAAAAATGGAGGACATGACCAACTAAAAGACAAAAATATTAATAAATTAAAAAAACAACATTAATATAAATCCATGCTTCTTAGTCATACTCAAAATGGAGGAGATTTTGACATTCTTCCTGGCCAGAAGATTGAAATGTTGCTCCTCTCCAGAAATGATTTGAAGGCACACAACAACAAATATAATAAAATACATCTGAGGAAGTAGAATTCAAGATATAGAGATCTTGGAGCACTACTGGGACTAAATGCATCTGAGGAAGTAGGCTTCTATCTAGGAACGCTCATGCTGCCAACTTCTTTTTTTCAGTTAATGATAATAATAGAATTCAAAGATATACAGATCTTAGAGCACTTCTGAGACTGCATCTGAGGAAGCAGACTTTAGTCTAGGAAAGCTCATGCTGCCAACTTCTTTCTTTCAGTTAATAATAGAAATAATAGAACTCAAAGATATAGAGACCTTGTCTCTTTATTCTTCTTGTATCTACTCCTATTTCAGGATCTTGCCCCCCATCCTTGGCTGCTATTAAAACATTAAAACCACCATCCTATAAGTTAAGCCATCCAAACTGGAGAATTTACTTATACTGTGCAGAGAAGTGGATATTCCGGCAGGCCTTTCCAGACTAAGTATCCCGGCCTCGGCTACTTCCTCCCTTCGAATGATCTCTCCATAGCCCCATCTACTGAGGAAATGAGCAAACATTGCCATGGCCCAATGCTGCTGTTGCAAGATGTTATATGTAATGTGTTTTTAAATTGTTTAAATGTGTTTTAATTTGTTATTGATTTAATACTGTTTTAAGGGGGGGTGGGAATGTTGTGATTTATTATGTATGATTTTATTGTTGTGACCTGCCCTGATTGGGTCTCCCAAAGGTGGGATACAAATAAATTTTATTATTATTATTATTATTATTATTATTCATACTTGCGACTCTTTTTTCTCTTTCTTTTCTTTGTTTTTGTCCCCTTTTTGTCCACAAAACCAAACCTGCCTTTATTTATTTTAACTCCTTCTCTCTGTGTCTCTTCCCCAGAGGCAAAAGGAGAATCCAACAGGGAAGGTGGAGGGAAGGCAACCCATCTGCCCATCAAAGCAGAGATTTATAGTCTAATTATCCCTGCCAAGAGTAGTTAAAGAGTACTTAAGGAACAATAGGCATATTATCACCTTGCAGAGGTCTTTCAGTCCTTGCAGAGGAGTTTCAGTGTAAAGATTGGAGACTGACAAAATGTGCCTGGAGCAAAGCAGGAATCCGGGATTTGTGGATTTAAACATGCCCAGTTGGACGGGACATTTTTAAGACCATCTGTGATTGTCCCGGTAAAAACCGTGAAATGGCAACCCTACTTTGGGGGTTGCATGACAGAAGTGGGAATGAGTTCAGACTATGGACTTTGATCTATGGCTTCAACATAGGAGGTATCACACGGGGGCAAACTGCAAAAATCCTGTGCAGAAATGGGATTTTAAAAATGAAAAAAACTCTGCAAAAGTGAGTAGTTTTTCACACACGACGGGATTAATGTGACATTAACCCAAACAGAAGGTAGACAAAACCCACCCCTTTTTACTTTTCGGATTTTCTAAAAGTAAAAAGTAGTGAGTTTTGTCTAGTTTCCATTTGGGTTAATGTCGCGTTAATTCTAATTAACGCTAATGTCATCTGAAAAACAACCCACTTTTGTAATTTTTTTCTACTTTCTGTTCAGGTTAACCCTGAATGTCATCTGAAAAACTACCCACTTTTGTGGTCCCCCCCCCCCCCCAGTTTAAATCAATTTTTGCATGGGATCCATCTCCTGTGATAAACTCCATAGGCAAATGGCCTATAAAAATCATTGTTCTGGAACCAATAATAAAAAAGAGGGTTTCCATCTCTCTTGCATGTACATTGGCACATTTTCAGTTTTGTATTGTTTTGTTTTTTTCCTGAATGGAGGACACAGAGTTAAGAGTACCAGTCTAAAAATAGTGCTTTAAAAATATATTGAGCTAGGGAAACAGGGCTGGATTTCAATGCAGGAGGGAAAACCTACTATCAATAAAATATTATTTCTCCAGTTCAGAAATGAAACCTGAAATGAAAACAACTCTAATTATAAAAACAAAAAAGTGCTGTCTCATCCTATCCAGGTTCAGAGGTAATACTGCTGATTTCAATGGGCTTACTTCTCAGAAATTTTGCATAGGCTCAATGAAGTTCATGGGGTTGTTGTAAGTTGACAGGTAACTAACCTGAAGATACACACAGACATACAGGATTGCTTGAGGGCAATTCTCCTTGCCTGCTGAGATGAGCAGGAATTTTCCTTACTATCATCAATTGGAGCTGATGAGATCATTATATCTTGTGTTTCATGGTCATTAGCTAATTCAGAAAACACCATTTAAATGCAGGGTTGTAATGATTAAAATTATATATTTAGCCCTGACTTGTCAAGTTATAGCTGTGCAATGGTTTTTGTAGCATTTCCAGTCTTGCATAACTTTGCTAAGTTCTGTGGTGCTGGAGGAGAAAGGAAGTTGATTTTGGTTCAATGCTGGTCCTGTCCAGATTTATCACAACACATTGTTGCAGTGGATTGTACATGAAACACTTCACATTTAACAATTGTTATATAGAACATGGAAAAAGAGAAAGTTGAGAAGTGTGGAGGGGGAAAAATAGACCCTCAATTTGTATCAGGACCATAGTGTGGGGGGATGACCATTAAATTTTGCTACTACCTCAGTATCAGTCCTGACTGACTTCCTCACAGATGCAATTTACACCGGAAAGGCAAGGTGTCCATGTGTTCCACTTTAGAAAGTACAGTCCTCTCTTCAAAGACATTCTCTTCTCTGGAGAAGACTGAGAAGTGACATGACGTTTGTCTCTAAATATCTGAAGGGATGCCATGGAGAGGGTTGAGCAAGCTTTGTCTTTTGCTGCTTCGGAGACTAGAACATGAACCAATGGATTCAAGAAAAGAGATTCAACCTAAACCTTAGGAAGAAGGTCTTGGCAACAAGAGCTTTGAGAGAGTGGAATGGACTTCCTCTTCGAAAATCTTTAAACAGAGGTTGGATGGACATCTTTACAATTTACAGCGGGCATCTTACAACTGCAATTACAGTTCAAGCAGGAAAAGGATAGGCAAAACTACCAAGGAAACATAACTCAGCAGATATAAGTGTTCTAGATGTGAATGAATTTTCAACATCTTGCTGTGATTCCATCTACTTCCTCCATAGAGAGTGGCATACCATAGGCCTTTGATTCCATCAACTCTCAAAGAGGTGCCAAGTCAAAAGATCAAGTAAAGCAGTTTTATTTGCTCCAGTGATTAACAATAAACATAAGGTCATCCAGCACTATCACCCAAGGTTAAAGTCTCTACAGACCTACAGAACTGGACTACCAAAGTACTCAGAGAGACCAACATGCTTTAGGGGCCCTGTTGGGAGGTGACAAGGAAAGAAAGCACAGCTGTGACAGTGATTTACTAGTGGCTTGGTAACCAATTAGGAAATGCCCCTGGTAAATAGGACCAGTCAAAGTATATGAAGATGCTATTCGATACCTTAGCACATTTCCCCATCTTTCCTTATGATAGCATAGAAACACCACTGTTTCTGTTTCTAATTCACATATATTGTCACAAGTCCTTTGATTTTAGCTGTCTGCGTGAGTCGTGGAACTGCTCCAAGTGAAAGCCTGAGTTGAAAAAAGGCTTCTTGCATTTACTCATGCTGAAAAGCCTATTGTGATAAGAGGTTTTGGCAAAGACTTTGCAAATACTGGTGTGAGTGAAGCTTAATAATTTGATTTGCCGGTGTTCCTCTTGCCTTGTTTACACACAGTTCAGCAAGCCTGCTGTCATTCGGCAGGCACCTTGGAAAAATGAGAAAGCAAACAGATTACAAAGATGAATGCAAATGGATGGGATTACTTGTGCTGGCTTTTTCTCCCAGACATATCCAACAGCTATGAATATCAGATAAGAATTGACAAACACAAACATGTCATGGCTGCTTCTTACACTCTTCAAAGCAGGAACTCTCTCTCCCTAGACTTATTATTCATCCAGGTTTTATTTGGTCCATTGTGTCCAAGTAGCTTCCAGGGGATAAAAATATATTTGTAAAAAAAGAAAAGAAAATCTGCCTAGGCAATATTGGCTGGAATCCTAGGTTTGACCTCAGATTAGAGCATTAGCCTGACCTCAGATTGGCTTAACCTCAGATTAGAACATCCCTCTAAGTGTTCTGATTTGTCAGGAATAGTCCCAATTATTGTCCCACTTTTCAGATGCTTTAAAAAATATCCCAGTTGCTCTCTGATTCTCCCATTTTCTCCATTCAAATTACTTACATTGTTGCAAACTGAGTTCACAGTGCAAAGTAGGTTGGCCTCAATTAACTGACATGGGAGATGAAAATAGGAGGAGACATACTTGCCCTCCCTGGTGGTCACAGACAAAAGGGAACTGCTCTAACCTCTTCTAGCTTGTGTGATCTTTCTCATTAATAACCTTTTCTGTTTTGACTCCTGTCTGATGTTGCTTGGCCATGCATGTCCTGACTTTCATCTATGAAATATTGGAGGGTATGAAATAGACCCATTGAATCTAATTATTATTATTATTATTATTATTATTATTATTTCTAACCTGCCCCTCTGCTCAGCAACCGGGGCGGTGTACAACAAAGTTAAAACAGATAACAATTTAAAACTCCCCTACTCCCCAATCCCTAACCCTCTCCCCCTTAAAACTGAATTAAACTAGTACAAAATTAAAATGGCTGTGCAGAATAAAATACAATCAAAAATCATAAAAACGGACAAGAGTAGGCGGAGGCCACAGGGACAAGTAGCTAATCATCTGGGTTGAGCCGGGAGATTATTCCAGGAAGGCCTGCCAAAAGAGATCCATCTTTACTGCCTTTTTGGAGGCAGCAAGAGTGGTAATAAGATGGATCTTGTCTGGCAGGCCATTCCATAGTCTGTGGGCGGTCACAGAAAAGGCCCTCTGGGAGGTCTGCGAGAGCCTGGTCTTCATGGGCTGCAGCAGATTCCTCCCAGAGGACCGGAGTGCGTGGGGGGATCATACGGGGAGAGGCGGTCCCTGAGATAAGATAGAACCAAGCCATGTAGGGCTGTAATGGTTAGCACCAACACCTTGTACTGTGCCCAGAAACTAATTTATTTTATGTGTTATCGCCATTCATTGGGTCTACTATAGTTGGTCCTAATTAACAGGATTCAACCCATTAAGTAAAATGCAGGCATTATGTAGCCAAAGCAGAACCTACCCCAGTTTTCATTTGTGAAATGTTGGGGGTGAGCGGGTATGAACAGAGTCTGAAGACACTTGGATTTACCTATTCACTATTCAACAATTGATCCAATGGGTCTACACTAACTGGGGGAAACCGAAAGGATTTTAGATCTTAGTTCTTTGTCACAACCCACTATCAGGATTCCAAAAATCAAGCTTTGCTTTAGTAGCTAGGCTGTCATATGTGTTTTCGAATGACTACTGATGAGAGGTTGTACATGACACCAAAATGAAATAGAACTGACCTAGAAGAAAAGTATTCTGAACCAACAAAAAAAAGTAAAAGAAAAAAAAGGAAGAAAGAAGCAGCAGCAGCAGCAGCAACAGTGGCGGCTGCAGATTTATTAACCTCTGAGGAATATCAAGGAAAAGCAGGTTAAGCATCACCAAAGTATTCTGAACCCATAATCACCCGGCATTTTCTTCTAATTACAATAACAATCTATAATGTAAGGAAAGGTTCCTTATGAGAAGTCCTTCCTTGGTGCTTGCTTGATCATTTTCCCATTATAGCTTAATGATGGCTGTGTCATGATTGGCTAATATATATCTGGTGTCTTCCTGTAATTTGCTTTGTTTTATTATATGCTGTTGTTTAGTTGACTTTCAAAAACTGCTATAAATGCTAAGGTTTAGTGCCCCATTGCATAGCACTAATATCTGAACTGGCACTGTGTCATTGCTGTCTTAAGTTATTTATATCTCCATTCTTGAACCCCAAATTACCCAAGTTTCCCCTTCATTACTCCCAAGCCTTTGCTTGTTCTGAAGGACTTACAGGAGGTGTGCTTATATACCAAAAGGAATGGAATGCATCCATGTTAAAGTGCATGCAATGGGTAGCATTATTCCAACTATTAGTAAGAATAAGGAAACTGCTGCAATCAGCAGCTGCTACGGGAAGCGCCACAACCCTATTGTTTTGGTGTCTTTAACACTTAATGATTTTGACAGTTTGATACCACAATACCTATTATAGTTGCATCCTATGGAATCCTGGGATTTTTAATTTTTGAGGCACCAGAAAAGAGAATTCTAAATATTGTACTGAGCTGAAATGTCTGGTCTGTTGCTGCTCAGTTTCGGTCCAAAGGACATACTGAAGAAAGACCAAGTCACTGAGAACACAAGATGTAGCTTTATTGGTGACAGATAGTTGGGGAAAGAATGCAAAAAGAGATATAAACAAACCAATCCCTTTAGCTTAATGCTGCCAAAGCCTCAAATGCAGACAATCCCTGGGTCTGCACTGCAGAATGTATGTTCTCTTAGGGGATTATCACACATGAAAAAGAATGGGAGCAAAGCAGATCACTCCCATCCTTATCACACAATCGTACAAAGATTATCAGATGATATCACACTTATTCCATCATTATCCTGTCAATAAAATGGAA
Source organism: Phrynosoma blainvillii (assembly GCA_026167975.1). Classification (NCBI taxonomy): domain Eukaryota; kingdom Metazoa; phylum Chordata; class Lepidosauria; order Squamata; family Phrynosomatidae; genus Phrynosoma; species Phrynosoma blainvillii. Next base: position 295,453,102 of record JANUYF010000004.1, on the reverse strand, counting down.
TTATCAGCTGCTTTTTGTTTGGGTTTTTAGCCCTGGAGTGTGGCTTCATTTTGGGTTCCACCAGCATTGGAGATATGAATCGTATAAACTCCCCACTTTCAAAGCAGCCAGAAACTGCTTTATTTTCTCCATCTATTTCATCCCAATGTCTCTTCAAAATCTCAAAATAGTTTCTTTCCTATTCTTTTTTCAAGACTCTCTACTTCAGTTCTTTTTAATTGAGAGGTTACCAACAGTGACATTTCAGATACTTTTGGACTGCAACTCCCACAATCCCCCACCATTGACTAATTACACCTGGAGGGTCACAATTACCCACCTCTGTTCAGATGTTAGGTACTGAACATGCGATCTTGTATTTACATTTAACAAAAGGAATAAACAGCAAATCATGTGCTATACCATAGAAATGACAGGGCGAATAACATTTTTACTATGTCCACTTTTAGGTTTTAAACTTATATATATATAAATATGCACACTATTAAGCTTACATATATTTTTTGCAGCTAGATATTGAGAACAGTCAAGTTTAGGCAGAGCTCTATACAGAACATGACACAGGGTGGTATTAGTTTCAGGATGACAAAAGAGCATGATTTAGCAGCTCCATAGTACAACAATGAACACATACTTAATGAAGAATTTTGTTTAACAGTTTGCTTGTAAGACTTAATTACCCATGTATTTTAAATAAGGATAAACAGAAAGGGGAAACTGGGAACTTCAACCAAGGTAAAATATTTTTTTTCTTTTTAAATTTAGACTGAATTCACATGTTTTACCTCTACATCCACCAAAATATTCCTGATGCAAAAACATGAAGACTTCTTGAGGAATCCATTGTTCTCTGCCACACAGAGGCCTATGACCTCTTTGGAATGGAGACATATTGGATTGCAAAAGAGGGGTTTCTGTTGAGATGCAAATGGATTTTAAATTTCCTGGACTTTGCAAATCTCCCTATAGCCACATGGCCAGAAGGAGGAGGAGCCTGCCTGCAAAAAATATCTTCCCCACCATATACTATCTGAACTAAAGACTGAGGGTTCATGCAGATGGCCCATTTGGGGTGGCTGTGGGCCACCCCTAGGACCGGCGGACTGGGGCCACAGCAAACACACGCCATGGCCCCAATCCTCCTTTTTGTCACCCCCAAAAGAGTGACAAAATGCCACTCCTTTTTGGGGCAGCAAAAGGCTGCCCTTGGAGCCATGGCGGTGGTTCTTTTGCACCATTTTGGTTCAGCTTATGAGCATGCTGCACCAAGAAAGCGCCCTGATGCCATGCACTGTGCGGACAGGCACGCAACACCGGGGCAGAGTCAGGGCAGATGAAGTGCCCTGCCCCAACTCCACCCCAGGCCGGCCCTTTTGGTTGGTCTGCTTCGGCCCTGAAATAGCATGTAGCCGACATGTTCAGTTGTTTTTCTCCCATTTGGTTTGTAACATCTTGCCTGATGAAGAAGCCCATGGACCTTTGAAAGCTTGCAACGAGTATATTGTGCATCTTGGTTGGCCAATAACGGTATCACTGATGAATTTTTGTTAGAAAGGAGGGAAATTATTCAGAAAGAGAAAAGGAGAGAATGAAAGAAAAGTCTTGGCATACCAGGAACAAAATTAACATGAAAATACTGTAATCAGGTTTGAGTACATTTTTAATTTTGCTGGATTTCTCTGATCTGGCTCTTTTATTCATTGTCTTTCATAAAACAAAAGGAAAGTACATGGTATCAAGATATGTCAACAACAGGGGTCTGTTTTTTGTTTTTAAGCTGAAGACAGAGATTGTGCCTGTGTGTTTGTGTATGTATGGAGGGAAAAAATCTACAGCAATCAAAGGATCTTCCTGCAGTTTGGAAAAAATACACACATAATTATAAAAAAAATAGTGAGCAAAACAGTGAACATTTATGGACCCCAAAAGCAAGAATGTTGCAAATGTATTTCAGTTCAAGTATAGACAAAGTTGATTCAAATCCATAGTCTGAAGAATGTTCATACAATCTTGACTTCTAAAGAAGTTGTTTCAACAGAGAAGGGGGAAGAAAAATGGGTGGAGGGCACAAGAATATAAAAATGCAGTGGCGTCCACTAAAATTGAGCTGTATTAACTTCTAGATCCCTACAATGATATTTACCAGGAACAGGTAGGAGCTACAACAGAATGTTGCAGTATATGCTGTGTGCTCATGTCACTGTTTTTGTTGTCACTTCAGCTGAACCTCAACTCATGGTGACCCTATGGATGAGACATCTTCAGTATCCCCTATTCTTTACTGTTCAGGTCCTGCAGGCTCATGCCTATGGCCTACTTAATTGAGTCAAACCATCTGGTGTGTGTGTAGTCTTCCTCTCTTTCTACTCCCCTCTACATTCCCTAGTATCATTGACTTTTCTAATGAATAAAACCTTCTCATGATGTAGCCAAAGTACGACAGCCTCAGTTTAGTCATTCTGCTTTCCTGAGAGAGTTCGGGCTTGACCTGTTCTAGAACCCATTTGTTTTCCTTCTTGGCCATCCACAGTATCCTCAGCACTCTTCTCCAGCACCACATCTCAAATGAGTTGATTTTATTTCTTTCTGTTTTCTTTTTAGTCCAGCTTTTCCATCCGTACATGCTGATGTACCTCTGTACAACGACTTGGGTGATCCTCACTTCAGTATTCAGAGTTATGTCTTTACACTTTAGGGTTTTGTCCAGTTCTCTCATAGCTCCTCTTCCCATCCTAGTCTTCTTCTAATTGGGAGACTCTACTGCCTCCCAAATACTCCCCTTTCTCTATGGTTCCATTGCTGTCAGCATTCCAGTATTCTGAGGATGCTTAATGCTCACTTGATCTGTTTTGGGGTTCCCTCCACCTCTTTAGGGCAGGGATGAGTAGCCATGGGGAATCCAGCTGTCATACCTGCCCCATTTTCACTATTCCTGAACCCCCAGACTATACTGATCCATATTTTTTTCAGAACCTAAAATGAACACCAAACCAGAAGTGACTCAAAAAGAGTTTGAGTCCTTGTAGCTTTGCAAGCCTGCAGTATCTTGGCTCCAAAAGCAAAGGTTTTCACAGTTATCCCATATTCATATTCTTTCAGTATTATATAACCTGTCAGAGACCTTTTACTTACTCAGTGGATTAAATATAACATAAAGCTAACAAAATGCCAACCTGTTTCATTCTTAACTTTCAGTGCCCCTTTCCCAATCATAAAGCAGTGGAGTCTGCAAAATGTAATATTTTTTTTAAAGAAAAAAGTATTCCAAAATTGGCCTTCAATTCTTCACACCAGGTTTGATATAAAAACACTTGCTGATTCTACCTGAATTTTTCATAGAGTGCTTCTCATGATTTAAGTTGGGCATTAACTTCTTCTAGGAAGCATGGCATTTGAAAACACGGCATGTTATTGGATTGGAAGAGCATATGTTTTACTAATCCTTCAGAACACAATTTGTGGCTACATTGATGTAACAAATGTGAATACCTTTCTGAACGTCTGTAGGGACTATTTTGGAGTAGGGATGAACTGATACACTTGGTTCCACTCTAGAAAAAAAAAAGAGCTGATGTTGAAATAGATGTATTCCACTCTGCATGAATGCCACAGGGAGCAGCGGTATCAAGAAACCCATTTGAGGCACACTTGAAGAAATCTTGTCAATCTGTGCTTCTTCATATAACCTGAGTCATTTCATGAAGGAAGCAGTTGGATATCACTATGCCCTTATAGCACTCAGGTTTCTGACCATTTGAGCCATTTCTTAAATACCCTCAAAGTAAGTTTTATTGATGCTTTCCCAATTTATGTACATTTTAAATTTAAATGAGTATTTTTTCAGTTATTTCAGAACCTATTTTTGTTGTTGTTAATGCCCTCAAGTTGATCTTGACTCATGGCAACCCTATGGATGAGACATCTCCAAGACCCTCTGTCCTCCACTGCTCTGCTTAATTCCTGCAATCTCTTAATACTCATGGCCTCCTTAATAGAGTCCATCCATCTGGCATGTGGACTTCCTCTCTTCCTACTTCCTTCCACCTTCCCCAGCATTATTGTTTTTTTCAAAACCTGTACTGTTTCTAAATTAATCTAGTAGCTGTTTTTTTCCCCCTCAGAAAAGCCTGACCAGGAACAATTATAATACCATTAGTATATGTATTTTAAACATATACAGGTCAGAATTCTGTTTGCTATTCCCAGTTAGAGTAAATCTATTGAATCAATTGTTCAGTGGTAAATCAACACAGGTAAACCCCATTAAGTCAATGAGCTACCTGTAGTTGGAGGTAACACTGGTAGGACTGGGGCCTTTCTCTGAATAAGAACAATTATAAATTTTACCTCATTACACATTTTCAGTGGCATCATGGGAACTGTGAATTTCAGCGGATATTTGTGCACCAGTACCCAAGTTAATATTAGGACATGTGGACTTTAGATCAAAGATTAGATTAGATTAGATTAGATAGATGCTGTTTAAATGGCATTTTATGAATTTCCTCAGCTGACAATTGTGTTGCAATTTGAGAAGAATTGTGAGATTCAATGGGTGGCTGTGTTCCAATGCAGATATTACACTGAGTGTGTTTGGATTCTAGATTAGATATTACATTAAATTAGATTGGATATTGAAAATTAGAATTTGCAAAATCAAACCCATTAAGCATCCCTTAACAAACTCTTGCTCCATACCTTTTTGAAGTTCATAGGTCACTTCTTTCTCCATTAGAAAGTAACTCTTCTATGTGGTTTGCCTACCTAAAATTTTCTTTCTTGACTTCCTGTTGCTTCCTGTCCCCTTTTCTCTCATCTAAATGAATGATGTACGCAAGGTCAGCTAGTGGAACCATTGATACAGGAGCAAATAAAATAAAATAAAATAAAATAAAATTAAAATTAAACAATTTCGGTTTTCTAACCACTACTCTTGTAATTGGTCTGAGATGTGCAGGAGTTCTCCAGATGCATAACCTCTGTCAGACTAAAGTCCAGCAACAGGAAAGCTCCCACACAACTCATAGTAAACAGCGATTGTAAAGGTGAATATGGATTTACTATCCTGTGGCAACAGATCTACTGGCTGCTCCCAAATGTATCTGCACAACAATGATAATATCAATTATATTGTATGACAGGGATGGCCAACTTCAGCAGATCCAAGAAACAATTTGTACCATCCTCTCCTGGACCAGTTGTGTGATTCAGCATGACAGAAATAGGGTCCCATCTCCCACAAAAGAGAAATTCATTTTCAGTATTGGCAGACTCCCCCACTGAGCTATTCACTCAAACCACAAGGTTGTGAGTTCAATCACAGTCAGGCGCTCAGGGTCAACTCAGCCTTGAATCCTTCCGTAGGTCACTAAAATGAATACCCAGCTTGTTGGAGACAATTAGCTTATGCATTGTAAACTGCTTAGGAGTGCTGAAGCACACTGATAAGCAGTATAGAAATGTACTTGTTGCTATTTGTTTTAAAAGAGAATGATAATTCTTTAGTCTTCTAAGAGTGTTGGGAAAGCTCATGGACTCCTACTTTTCCGATGGCTACTGCTTTTGGTAATTGTTACCATTCAAGTCATTTCTGTAAATGACATAAAAAAAACCCTATCAAGCAATTACTGATTTTTATTTATTTATTTATTTATTACTACTGAGCAAAAATGTCTGGACACATTCCTCACCCAACTACTTCTTACAGCTTCCCTAAAAACATTATCCTCTACACATTTTTGCAGGTTGATGTTTTTGAAAAGCTGTGACCAGTGGGGTGCCACAGGGTTCTGTCCTGGGCCCAGTGCTCTTCAACATCTTTATCAACGATTTGGTTGAAGGAATATTGGGCATGCTTCTCAAATTTGCAGATGACACCAAATTAGGAGAAATAGCTAATACCCCAGAGGACAGGATGAAAATTCAAAATGATCTTAATAGATTAGAAAGCTGGGCCAAAGCTAACAAAATGAATTTCAACACAGAGAAATGTAAGGTACTGCACTTAGGGCAAAAAAAAAAAAAAAAAAAAAGGAAATACATAGATATAGGATGGGGGAAACCTGGCTTAATGAGACTACTTGTGAAAGGGATCTAGGAGTCCTAGCAGACCACAAGTTGAACATGAGTCAACAGTGTGATGCCACAGCTTAAAAAGGCCAATGCAATTTTAGGCTGCATTAGTAGAAGTATAGTATCTAGATCAAGAGAAGTAATAGTGTCACTGTATTCTGCTTTGGTCAGGCCCCACCTGGAATACTGTGTCCAGTTCTGGGCACCACAATTCAAAAAGGATGTTGAAAAACTGGAGTGTGTCTAGAGGAGGGCGACTAAAATGGTGAAGGGTCTGGAAACCATGCCCTACGAGGAACACTTAGGGAACTGGGTATGTTTAGCTTAGAGAAGAGACGGTTAAGAGGGGATATGATAGCCTTGTTTAAATATTTGAAGGGATGTCATATTGAGGAGGGCACTAGCTTGTTTTCTGCTGCCCCAGAGAACAGGACCCGGAACAATGGATGCAAGCTGCAGGAAAAGAGATTCCACCTTAATATTAGGAGGAACTTCCTGACAGTGAGAGATGCTTGACAGTGGAACACACTCCCTTGGACTGTGGTGGAGTCTCCTTCTTTGGAGGTCTTTAAACAGAGGCTGGATGGCCATCTGTCAGGGATGCTTTGATTTTGAGTTCCTACATGGCAGGGGGTTGGACTAGATAGCCCTTGTGGTCTCTTCCAACTCTATGATTCTATGATTCTGTGATCTGCAGTGATGTCCCCTTCCTCACACTCATTCAGAGTAAGAGTGATGCTTTGCACCTTCTCTCTGAACTGACTTTTGATGTTGTCACATAGACAAATCTGCTTACGTGGTGACATTGTGGTGAAATCATGCTGCATGAGTGATTCGTTATTTTTTGGGATCACATAACCTGGCAGCAGAAAAATGTTTAAGCAACAACACTATGAACAACAATTTGTTGGAGAACGAGCTATTGACTTGACTATGACACTGAATAGTCTACAATTTCACAAATTGTGATGGAAAATGATGTTATATTCACACCAAAATGTTAGACTAGGAATGTTTGACACAGCTTTAGTTCTGTTGAATGCTTTCTGAAACATTTAATCTGTCACAAGAGGATGGAAACAATAGTGCAGGTGATAGACAAGCCTGCTTTCCTGATGGAAAAAAGTTCTTCACCAGAGACCTATAGTAATTCACTGTCTACAAGACAGTTTGTTTAACCTTGAAATGCTTCTCTAAAATACAGTCTCCACTTTTTTGACACTATGCTATTCTTGTATTCAAAGGTTAGCCCAAACATGTATGAGTATTGTGTTTGTTCCTAAGCTTAAACACACTCTATACCTGGGAGGTTTAGTAGAGCAAATCTTTCCTCTATTTACTGACAATGACTCTTGACTTCAGACTGTCAGTTAATAATTTGTTTGTTTGTGTTTTAACACTGTGTGAATCTGCTATCACCAGATTCCTCCATGTTATACACTCTAGCAATTATTTGTTTTTTTTAATACATTTGCTCTTTCAGTATTTATTCTATTCTTTTTTGTTCAGTGTTCAGTGAAGGTTTATGAACAGACCTTTTGATGTTGACTCTCAAGCTGATTGCTAATTTCATCATAGCTCAGTGTTGATGATAGTAATGATGGTGGTGTTAACTAAGATACATGGGAAGCAGATTCATACTGAATGACACCATTTGTCCATCTACACTAATATTGCCAACTCTGACTGGCATGAACTTTCTAGTATTTTAGAAAGCATTCAGTCCTAATGCTAAGTAAAGATGCTTGGATCATTTAGTAACAAAATATGTCAACTACCAGTGAGCTACAACGTTCCCACCAGCGCAGCACTTCATATTCCCTAGTGATCTTCCATTCAAGTGTAACCTGACCCAATTAATCTCCCCAAAGCAGATTAAATCCAACATGCTCAGGGTGACACGGTATGCTCACGAAGTGCCTCCTTCTCAAAATCTAAATTCTGCCTGTGGATATGATTAAAAGATAGTTTTTGATTAGGAATATCTTCCTTCAGCAAATTGATAGTTATGAGGAGGAGGAGAGTGAATCCTTATTTGGATGTAGTCTTCTTCCCACAAAAAAGATTCATTAAGACAGAATAGCTTTAATAAGAATGATGGAATAACTCCACAATATTTTTATTGGTTTAATTCTAGGAACTGTCCACTTTAAAGCATCCCAATCTTTACATCAGGAAACTTTCAGTATGAATGTAATCTCTGCTACGAACTCACTATGTAGAGAGCACAGCTTAGGAAAAACATTGACATGCTGGAATGTGTCATAAATACTGTAAAGGCACGCATTTCTCTCTGATCTTAGAAGATAAGCAGGGGCAGCACTGATTAGTACTTGGATAGGAGTGAATACCAGGTATCATACCAAGAGCTGTTTGGGAGTAGAGCAGACTTGGGAAGAGGCAGACTCTCCAGCTGAGATGATTAAACAGATTAGATGTCCACCTCTCAGGGATCATTTAATAATGGCAGAATGTTGGACTAGACAGCCCTTAGAGTATCTTCTAAATCTGTGATTCTATCAAAAAAGTCACTCTGTCAACCTTAATTTTGTCCCCTGTACATAATATGTATGCAAAGGATCTTGTAACACCTTTGAGACTAATGGAAAGAAAGAAGCTGGTAGCAGGAGATTTTGTAGACTTGAGCCTACTTCCTGAGGAAGATGGCTCAAGTTTATGAAAACTCATGCTACCAGCCTTCTTTCAGTTAGTCTCAAAAGTACTACAGGATCCATTTGCATACTGATTTTCCAGCAAAACATGACTATGGGTCGTTGCAGACCAGCCCAAAAGCCTGGGGGTAGGGTTGGGGTGGGGCAGCTGCACGCCAGCAGCCCCAACCCTGTCGTTCTGATGTTGCGCAGCTGTATGCATGTTGTGCAGTGTCAGGATGCCCTTCCAGTGCAGCGTGCAGACATGCGGAAGGGCCACGGTGCCAGCTCTTAGGGCGGCTTTTTGCTACCCCTAAAGAGAAAGGCATTTTGCTGCTCTTTTAGGGGTGGCAAAAGGAAGGATTGGGGCCACGGTGTGGGGTTGCTATGGCCCCGATCCGCTGCTCCCCAGGGTGGCTCTCTGCTGCCCCAAACGGGTTGTCTGCCTTGGCTGTCTTTGAATTCTAGATGTAATATGGAGGATAATAGTAACCCGCCTGGCAGAGTTGTATTAAAGGTTATGATTAGACAATATTTGTGAAGCATCTTGAATGTTAGAAAACTATCCAACTGGGAAGTATGATTTCATGCAGAACACTGTTTTTGTGTCTATCACAGATGTGTCTCTGATGTGCCCTTTCAACATTATATGTCATCTTCTCTTTTTATCTTTGCCCTTGTAGATGAACTGTGATATGATGCTGGATACGTCCTGTTTCTTCCAAGAATTCCCATTTTCTCTTGTCTAACTAGAGTAGCTCTTTTTCTCATGGCCCTTACAGATGGTTGGAATAAAATAGCCAACTTGTCAACATTAGATGTTTCATTGTTGTTGTTCAACCCAAACTAATCAGAGTCAGAAAAAGAGATTATGGATGGTTAGTCCAAATCTGCCCTTGCAATAATAATCACTTGCAAACATTCACCCTAATCAGTTGAGGTATGTGTGTATGAATGCATTCACTCACACACACTTTTACAAGGACAGTAACTTTGATTCAAATAGGGATAGTTGGCAACAGATTGCAAGCCTAGTCTTTGTAAAACTGCCAGATAAACAGGAAGCGAGAGAGGGATTGTATGTGTCTCTCCTCTTCCTGTATCACCACTACCCAAGCTATACTCTACTGAGAAACTGGCAAAAGCTAAAACAAAGGTGAGAGTTCACTAGCTTTGTACAAGTGGAGAGACTAGTTTAGACCAAGATCTTAACAGAGAACTCATTTCCCAGTTCTTATGTGCTGAGAATGGCACCATATGGCCACTGAAAAAGTTGTGCCTGTTACATCCTGACTTCTGTCACAGCTATTTTAATTTATTTGTTACTTGTTGTTTATTTGTTGTTTTAAAGTATGTTTTAAAATATGACTGTTTATTGTATTTTAGGAGGGGTTGTTGGGAGACAGGATTGTATGTTTTAGCATGTAAGTCACCCTGGTTGTGTTACACAGAGAGGTGGGATACAAATAAATGTTATTATTATTATTATTATTATCCAAAAACAGGACTACACCATGATAGGTTTAACATCTTGACTTAAGCGAATGAAGTTGTAGAATCTCATAGCTAAAGAGAAAAAGCACATTTCTACCCAAGTAATCAAAATTGTTGCCCTGGCTCCCAGTGTGTGTGTCTTTGATGTTTGCTCAAATCATCCAACATGGGATTGTTGTAAAGCTTAGTATTGTGTCCCTCCTGTATAAGCTTAACTTCTATGACTGCACACAAATTGAGCAATTTCACATGTGAGCGCATCTACTAAGGCATATGATATGTACCTATTGCGAATGTGAAATGCTCTGGCAGTAGTTCAAATGAATCACTTAATGATCCACTCCATTTATCCAAATGGCCTGAACAAAATTGGCAGGGTACTGGTGATACAGGAAGAGGAGAGATTCAAATGGATTTGACTAATCAGATATTTAGCTGAATAAAATTACACATCCTTCATCAGACACCCCTAAAATGACACCTTCCAGATGTGCCAGACTACAGCTTCTATCATTCCCATTATAAAGGGAATTGTAATCCAGCACATTTGGAAAATATCTGATTGGATTAAAATGAGCTACACTATGCTCAAATGTATCACGGACAACTCCCAAAACTCAGAAAAGTTATATTTGGCCCCAAATCTCCCAGATAGCATGCCACAGGTCAGATTTAGATTAAGAGTTTAGTTTTCCCAAAAGTCCAAGGAAATGGTCCCCTCTCCTAATCCCTTTCTTCGCTTGATTTTTGTTTCAGAGAGCTGAAAATGCCATCTTAACCATCTTATCTTAGGGGCTCTGCAGATGGTGCAAAGCGCTGTCTTGGAGCCGGGGAAGTGGAGGAGCAGCCAGATGCCGGACACCCCAACCTCTTCCAGAGGACGTCATCAGAGTGTGTGCTGTTACACATGGCAAACGCTCTGATGATGTCCTCCTGGTGCAGCATTTTTACACACATTTTACATTGTTTGGCACAAATTGCATAACCTTATTAGGAAAGGTGAAAGAATGAGAAGGATGTATCTATGATTATAATACACCCCTGCTGTGTTGAGTAAAACGTAAATATTTATTGTAATCATCTGGTGCCCATCTGCTCATACTGTATGTCTGCATGGTACTTAGCCTGTCTGTGCAATTAATAGTGAGTTATCATTAGTACCACAAATTAGGGTTTTAATACTTTGCTAAAATTGATATGGAATTTTGTTTGAACAATTTCACAGTTATTGTGCTTTAGTACCTTTGAACAAGAATTTTTTCAGTTAACCACAGATCGTTGTAGATTGTTTATCCATCTTTATGGTAATATTAAGCAATTAGTTTGACTGGTAGCCAAGGTTGAAGTGGCAGATCATGTTCCTTGCTTCCCTCCCTCACCTTCCCTCATTGATTCCAATAGACACTTAGAGCTCTGAGGAAGAACTATTACCAGTCTGTACACTGTCCAGCCGGTAGCTGCAGTTAGGTAGCAAAGTAAGCTCCATGATTTATTTATTGGATTTATGTCCTTTTTCTAGAAAATCAGACTCAATGAAGTTCCCAGGAAGACTAAATAAATATATAGGTAAAACACATAACATATTTAAAGTACAAATGAGAAATATCTTGAAGCCATTGGTAAAGCATTAAAAATCAAAACAAAACAAAACAATAAACAGCACTCACTCTCTTACCAAAACACTGTTCCTTAGCAACTAGGCAGTAACCAAAATCATGCAAGAATAAAAAGGGTGTATGCCTTCTGGCACACAACAGGGAAGGACCTGTTTAGACTACCTTAGAAAACATACACTCTTAACATGGCCTGCCAGACGAGATCCGTCTTATTACTACCCTTGCTGCTTTTAAGAAAGCAGTAAAGACAGATCTCTTTTGGCAGGCCTTCCCGGAATAACTGTTGTCTGGTGATAGATGAGTTTTTAAATTTGTTTATACTGATTCCTTGTGTTATTAAAGATTTTTTTTATTTTATTGTTGTATTTTTAACTGTCTTCTAGTTTAATTCTGTTTTAAGGGGATGGGAGGGTGGATTATGGGACGAGGGAATGTTTTAATTTGTCTGTTTTAAAATTGTTGTACCCTGCTCCGATTGCCGCGCAGAGGGGCGGGCTATAAATAATTTATTATTATTATTATTATTATTATTATTATTATTAAACATTTCATATTTGAAAACGGGGACATAAGTGGCAACAGTCAACATCAAAGTGTGGTCAAGATGCTAAAAGTTGTTAACAAGGAAGAAGACCCAAGTTAGGAGAGGCTGCAAAAGTTTGCTTTTGCCTGATTCTACTGGGAAGGGCAAGATTCTGCCCCTCCTTTCATTCCCACCCAGCTGAGTCAATTGAGTGGCAAGTACTTGGGCACTCTGAGCTCGGTTTTCAGCAACTGAAGTAAGGAAGTGTGGGAGAAGGAGAGAGAAACTGGACCATTTTAAAAATAGCTAAAAAAAGTAAGATGACATAGGATTAACTGTTATTGTCCTTGGCAAATCAGGACATTTGGAGTATGAGAAAGAAATTCCAGAGCATGAGAGCCAGTATTGAGAAAGATGTCTGTTGCTTTCCCATAAAACATTCCTCTGAAGATGCTGGGATCAAGAGAAGGGCCTCCCTCAGGGATTTCAAAAGCTAGGCAGGCTTGGATGGGAAAATCTAGTTCTTCACATAGCCTGGAACCAAGTTATATAGGACTTTATAAGTAATAAACAACAATTTGAATACAGAAAGTTGGTAGCCAATAAATGTATTCTACAACCAAATTGTGGATTCTCTGTTACCAGTTACTGATGTTCCATTAAATGTTACTTATTACTGTAAAGGTAAAATATGTCAGACTGCCTTTTCCCACACCAAGCTAAGCATAGTCCGCACTTCTTTTGTTCAAACTTTTATTCCCCTATTGTTCCTGCAGGGATGGCCACTTCTTTTTTAAAAATAACCAGACCAAATTTCATAGCATTACTCTTTCTATTTTTGATCTCCTGACAGTTTCATCTTCACAGTGGCTATCAAAATGATATCATTGTCAATTAGGGAGAGTGGAAAAGCCAAGCTTTTTAGATCAAACCACTTCAATCAAAACACAGCTCAGTTCCATGCAAGTTCTTTAGCATTTGCAAGTTAATTAACTCAAATAGCATACACAGCTCAAGCTGTAGAAGTAGCTAGCTAGCTAGCTGCTCAGGTTTAGCATAGTTGTTGTTGTGTGTGTTTCAATGTTGCATTGGCACTTTAATTAGTCCCTTGGTAGCCAACTAAATGGGGATGCTGACATTTGAATTTTCAAACAGCAGAATATTTACCATGCTTCCTTCTGTGCCGTTCTAATAACTGTTAGCTATGCTGTCACTGAGAACGAGTGTGGCGTAGTGGTTTGAGTGTTGGACTGCGACTCTGAAGACCAGGGTTTGATTCCCTGCTTAGCCATGAAACCCACTAGATGACCTTGGGCATGTCACAAATTCTCAGCCTCAGGGGAAGCTAATGACAAGCCTCCTCGGAACAATTTCTTGCCAAGAAAAACTCATGATTGGTTCACCTTAGGGTCTCCATAAGATGGAAATGACTTGAAGACACACAACAACAACAAAAAGTGCCACTGCCACTGTGTCTCAGAGATCCTCCACCAGTGTCATTCCTCATCACCTACTACTGCTGTTTGCACATGTAGTCCACCTTTTCAGCAAAAGCTCATCTGACATGGGAGATCCCAGCACCTGCTGTCAGATTAATCTCTAATCCCACCACTGGGAAAAAAGGTAGTGGCTAGCAAATAATAAAATGGTGCAGTGGCTAAAGCTTAACTACTAAACCAATTAAAGTATGCAGATAACAAATAACATATACCTAAGCAGTAGATTCACTGGGGGTGTGTGGGGGGGTGCGGCTTGCATCAGGTGACATCCCAGAAGGGGGGGTGACACCCCAGAAGTGGGGGTTAGCACCTGGTTGGTCCCTGGCCTTCCCTGCCCCCCCAGGCTTTCCGGCTCCTCCTCAGCCTTCTCTGGGGCCTACTGAAGCCCACCGGCTTCTCCCTGGCCTTCCCTAGATCCCACCGGCCTTCCCTGGAGTCCGCTGAAGCCCACAGGGGGCATGTGGGGCATTCTGGCCACGCTCACACTCCCACGCATGCTGGAAGGCCACCAGAAGTCCCACCCTGGAGTTCCCACCCCCATAAATCCCCCACACACCATGACTGACTGCACTGGGTGACACCAACCCTAGGAACACCACTGTACCTAAGCAAGTGCAGAATGACTAAAATTTCATCACTCCACTCCTCCTACTTTTAAAAGTAAAAGCTTTAAAAACAAAGGTTACTATATATTGCCAAAGAGGAAATGCAGTGTGCTAAGGCAATATATAAACCAAATGTCGAATGTATGAGCCAAAATGAAAATTGCACAATAAAGGAGCATTTAAAAAAAAAAAAGACAGGAACATTTACTAAAAATGAGCTGTATATTTGTTTCTGCTAGCTGTTCTTCTGCCTGTATCCGTTGGAGTCCTGCTAGATGATTGTTTGTCCCTAAACTTCTTTTTCTGGGCACCTACAAAGGCATGTAACTTCTTTCTTATGAACATTCACAGGATCCATAAGTTTGTTCATTTGCTTGTCCAGGCCTTGGTTATTTCACACCTGGACAATTGTAATAACTTACAGGCATGTTTTCCTTGCTGCTCTCTCACTCCTCTGGTTTTAATCTGGAATAGTCCTGTTTTAAATCCCCCTAAATACTCAGATGTTTCTTCCACTCATAGATCCATCCACTGCCTATCAATTTGGGCCACAGCTCATTACAAGCTTTTGGTCCTGGTATTTAAGGCCTTGCAGTTTAGGTTCCCCTAGTAACTGGCAGCTGAGCCTGCATGGTATGTTTTGTTGTTGTTAACTGTCCTCGAGTCGATCTCAACTCATGGCAGCCCTATGGATGAGAAATCTCCAAGACCCCCTGTTCTCCACTGTTCTGCTTAATTCTTGCAACCCCATATCGGTGACCTCCTTAATAGAGTCCATCCATCTGGCATGTGGCCTTCCTCTCTTCCTGCTTCCCTCCACATTCCCCAGCATTATTGTTTTTTCTAAAGAGTTCTCTTTTCTTATGATGTGTCTGAAGTAAGACAGTCTCAGTTTGGGAGGAGGGCTTTTTCTGTTGTCGCCCCCAGGCTCTGGAATGGCCTGCCGGACGAGATCCGTCAATTAACATCTTTAGACAGCTTTAAAAGGGCTTTCAAGATGGATCTCTTCTGGCAGGCCTTCCCGGACTAAATATCCTGGCCTCGGCCCTTCTCCCCTTCAGCAGATCCTCCATAACCCTTCCCTTGTAGGAAGCTGCAAGGGTTTTATTATTGTTGTTTTATTATTGTATATTTAAACTTGTTGGAATTTGGAATGTTCTTTCATCAGACAATGTGCTTGATTGAATCTGTAGAGACCTTACCAGTCCAGTGAAAAGCCACACCAAGATATTTATAGGAGGGAACTTGTTCTAATTTGTTTCCATCTAATTGCCAGTTATAGGGTTGTGTTTTTTTTTTAGATTTGCCAAATACCATAGCTTCTGTTACAGTTAAAGTAGTGTCAAAATGTATTATTTGTACAGTGCAGATGCACCCAGAGCCCTTGTTGCTGGACTAGTAGTTCTTATTTCTACTAGAAAGATCACTAGAGAGGCAGTAGTTAGAATCCTGATACCCACTGGCCTCCAACACTGGTGTGGAGGTGATAAAATCATGAAATGGATACTGTAACTATTGATTTCCATGGAAGATAGATCTATCCAGAGCTACCAACTATGATATTTATATGGAATCCATATGAAACCTCTGGGTTGACTGTACTATTGAACAGTTGAATATGTGGCAGCGTTAATGAATCAAAAATCAAGCAAAGTCATTGCCTTTCTTCAAATATATCCCGTGGGTTTCCTGCAAACATCAGTCTGACCACTGTGAAAATGACTGAGAGGATTCCAGTCCAGAGTCTTTGGCCTGTTAAGGTCCTTAACTATGCACTGAACAGGTGAATATTAGGGATGTAAAAAAGTAGTTTCAAATTTTCTCACACTCAGGAAGAGAGTCTAGCATATCAAATTTTGAAAAATTGTGAACTGCTATGCAATTTTTTTACATATAAAAGTAAAAAGATAAGCATTTTTAAAGCAGCAGCACTAGCAAGGAATAATTATTTTTGCACACAAAGCATAGGCAAAGTTAGGCCAGTGTAATCCATATGTAATTGCATCTAATCTTTGCTGGGAGGAGGACTATGGATATTACAGCTGGCCCCCCATATCCATGGATTGATTGCCATATTCAATCATCCATGGCTTGAAAATATTCCTAAAAGATATAAATTCAAAAAGGCAAACCTTGATTTCACTGTTTTATATAAGAGATAGCATTTTATTATACCTTTGATTATAATGGGACTTGAGCATTCATAGATTTTGTTATCTGTGGGGTGTCCTGGAACTGTACTCTCAACCACTGAGTAATCTCACTTCTGTCACCAAATGTGAGTGATAAGCCCCCACTCCTGGTAAGGATACGTTAGCTTATCCTTTTCTCTCATGTCATTTCTAACAGGACTAGCTTGAAACTGTAACACTTAATTGTGCTAGCTGTGTAGTACTTTGTGAAAAAAGAATGCAAAACCACAGATAGCCTGAATTTGCCAAGAGCTAAGCAATAACATTCTAGCAACATTTACTAAATTGGCAAAGGACACAGGGATCTCTGTGGACTCATCTAACCTTAGCTCATTTAAATACTAAAATACACACCCACAGGTTTAGAATTACTATGTTAAAAAAGCAGAAATAATTAATAGCATATTATGGGATGATTACATTTGACAATCAAATTAAGCATGTCTAAGAGTCATGATCTGCTAATCTGTGATAAAGAGGTAAAATTATTATTCCTTTTTATGAAAGCCCATATAAATGCATGACTGTTTGCCTGGTCCTGCATGCTAGCTTTAGAAAATGTTCTCTAGCATCTATTTGTTTCAGCAAATAAAGGAAATATTCTGAATTTTCCCTGCTGGTGATTTTTAATTGGCTAAAAATGTACCAGGGCAATGAACTCAGATTTGGGGTATGATACTATATTGGAGTGAGGCCAGTATAATTAATGTGTAACTACAGAGTCATGCAATCAGGCCCGAAAGAGTGTGCACAGCTGCACTGGCACAGATTGCGCTTGGGCAACTGCATGTGCCTGGCCCTGATCCAGCCGCTGCTATGGTCCTCAACCTGGCTGCTGCCAAGGAGCAGATTGGGGCAGGTTCAGCGTGGCTTCCAGCTGTGTTCAAAGTTTGCGTCATGTAAACGCCATGCCCCCAACATGGCCTGAAGCCAGCACTTTTGGCCCATCTGCTTCAGGCTTACATCTAAACTTTGGTAGGATGAGGACTGTGGGTATTACCCTTGAGTAATCCCACTGCTGCCAGCAACTGTGGGGACCTCAGCTTGTATACCACTGCTGCCTACACCAACTGTGGGGTTTTCCACTCAGGCATTCCGATCAGGGCCACCAGTTGTGAAGATCCTCTCAGGCAATCCCACCACTTTCTCCAAATGTGGGGGTCTTTACACTTACCCCACCAAATGTGAAGCCTTCCACAATGTTCACTGCAAACATTCAGTGTGAGAGCTTTTATTGATATCTACTTCTGTCACATGAAAGGACTTTCTCCTGTCCCCCTTGTGTGACACCAATTGCAAGATCAATCTAAATACCCTCAAGGTCCCTATGAGGATTTATACCTCTTCTATCCCTAATGGGAAACCTCCCTTCCATCTTTAATGCTGCCACCACAGACACCTTATCTGAAACCCAGCTCTCAGAATGATAGTGATTCCAGAGGCTAAAAGTGTATAAAAACAAAAACAACACTTTATTTATAGAAGTTAAACATAAAACAGTAGATTATTTGTATAAAATTTGAAATACCACACATTCTCCTCTCAGGCTAAATCAGTCCCTTACCAAGCATGCAAGTCAAATTCTTTTCTCTCACTCCAACCCTAACCTCACTCAAAGTGCTCTAAAACACATTTTCTCTTGCATTCTTCTCAAACCTCAGTCAAAACTCCTTTCCACTCAAACTGATGTCTTGACTGTCATTCACTAACTGCCTCATGCAAATCTCTCCAAACTTTCCACAGATTGGCTTCCACTTCAACACTCATTCTCTCTTCCCTCCCAAAAGCTACTTACTTCATATTTACACACTAAGGGGGGTTGCAGACTGCCAGAAATAGTGCAAATTGAGTCCACTTTTAGGGTTAGAGTTAGTGCTAGGGAATCATGGGAATTGGTTTTTTTCTGAGACATTGAGCCTTCTCTGTCAGAGAGCTCTGGTGCCACAATAAAATACAGTTCCCATGATTCCCTACCCTAACCCTAACCCTAAAAGTGGACTCAATTTGCACTATTTCTGGCAGTCTGCAACCCCCCTAAATCAAGCAACAATTCTGTATGCAAACCTATGACATCACCAAAGGTATACTGTGCATCAGTGCATGCATTAAAAATAGCTATATACACATCAAAACCTAAGGAAAATACTTTAGGTTTTGTTGTGTAAATAATTACTTTTAATATATTAATTGTTTTTTAACACTTTAATGTGTAATGCATACATGGGATAATTCTTTCCAAACCCCCCCCATAACAACAACAACAACAACAACAACAACAAATCTAACAATACAAATTTGTTTCCAGACATAGCTATACTTGGCTAATACTGTTTTGGATGAAGGACAATCTTTACTTTGTTTATATGCATTACTGGAGACATATTTGAGGATTTCAAGAACAGAGAGGGGTGCTTAAATATCCCAGTTTCAGAGTTCTGAGGGATGACAGATGTGTATCTGTATCTTTTTAATCCTGTTTTAAGCTTCTGATTCTGTTAATGACAGGAACAACACCCACAACTCTGATAACCTGAAGTAGCTCTCACACTTTGTCTGGATTTGCATTTGCCCTTTGTCTATATCTAGGATGAAAGGAAAGCAAAGTCATCATTTTGAAGGGATATGCAAATACTTTCTTACTTTTTTTTGTTTTGCTTCCAGAGAAACTGTTTAATTGTCTATTTTTCATCTCTTGATTTTCCCCAGCAGTTTCATTAGCTGACAGAACAAAATGCCAACTCATCTCCTGTTTAAATATAAGGCCAATTTGAGATAAGATATCTTTACTCTGGGACCACATTCATCCACTATTGTCTTATGAGTAACACCCAGAGCAAAGAGACTAGCCCCATGTGATTCAGTGTACATTAATTTGTAGCCAAGCGAGGTTTGCTAAATAATGCCCATGAGCTAACAATGCAAAATAGCATCCTACATACAGGACAGGTAAATTTCATTCTCCAGCAAAGATATGTGAATTTTGAATGTATTGCTTTGTCTGTGGAAAACAAGATTGTCTAAGGATGATATACAGAATTCAACAACAATCTTGCATTCTGTTAGGCTGGAGTGAGATAAAGGGGATGTCGACAGCACTCAAACAAGAGTATGGATCAAAAGTGTGATGTTATGGTCAACAAATCTAATGGAATACTAGGCTGCATCAAGAAAACTATTATGCCAGAGGAAGGGACATAATAGTACCACTCTGTTCTGTGCTCGAGTACCATACCCACTTCTGTCCACTGCATTTGCACTGCAGAAATAATGCAGTTCGACACCATTTTAACTGTCATGGCTCCATCTATTGAAATCCTGAGATATGTAGTTTGTTGTGGCACCAGAGCTCTCTGACAGAGAAGGTTAAATATCTCACAAAACTGCAAGTGTTAGGATTCTATAACATTGAGCCATGGCAGTTAAAACAGCTGCATTATTTCTGCAGTGCAGACGCAGCCCTAGAAAAGATGGAAAACTACATTAGAGATACTTTAAAATTATCACCTAAATTTCTCTTCAGTTTGAGCAGCTATAAACTTTGGTCTTGTTTTCAAAACAAAAAGGAGAAGTAGCAGTTATCTATTGGAACTTTCACAGAGAATAGCTTGTTCTTGGTACTTCTGAAGATTGTCACATATTCTGGGACATTGTAGAGATCAATATAAGGGATGTATTTGTACACTTCCAGCAGGATCAACAAACTTATACCCAAAGTCAAATCCTTAGTCCGAGGCTCAGTACTGTAAAATATCAGGGCATCATGACTTGATCTTGCTGAGCAGTTAAGATTTTGTAACATTGTAAATCCAGCTGAGTTCAGAGAATTACACTGACTTTACCCTGAAGTCAAGCACATATTCACAGCATTTAGGCTCAGTGCTTTGAAGGACCAAACACAATGTTCTTTGCTCAATTTGCCCAAAACATCTTTGATATTTTGATTTCACCCTTTCTTCCCTTTTCTTTCAAGTATTAATTGTTTTGTTCTCTGTTTTACAAAAGAGTTATCACACATTCTTTGGCCAAGGATTATCACTTCACGTATTGCAATTTGTTCTTATCCTCCTCACAAACATAGAGAACTTTAAGTGCATTGAATACTTGCTTCTTTATTTCTTAAATTCATATCCAGCTTTTCTGACCCCTCCCCCCTAAAGTGTTAGAAGTAAATCAACACTTACCACTAAAAAGTCAGGAATGTCTCAGCAAGGGCAACAGTAATAAGGTAAGATAGTCTAGATCAGGGGTTGGCAACTTTTTCTGCCAGGGGGCCAGGAGGGCGGGAATGGCGCGGGGGCCGGGTGGGCGTGCATGCGCTCCATGCTTGCAGTCGTGCGCATGCATGCGCACATGGGGAGTGCCAATTTGGAATGCCCCCGTGCTTGCACCATGCAAATTTGCCCGGCGCATAGGTGGGGGGCCTTGGGAACACCCCCCCACATGCATGTGCCATGCGAATTCGCCTGGTACACAGGCGGGGGGGGGCCTTGGGAACCCCCCCATGTGTGCCGGGTGAATTCACCTGGCGCACAGGCAGGGGCCTTTCCTGGGCCTTGGGAATGCCCCCACCGCTCGTGCGCCATGTGAATTCGCTTGGTGCACGGGCGGGGGGGTCTTGGGAACGCCCCCCACGTGTGCACCATGCGAATTCGTCTGACACACAGGCGGGGGGGGGCGCTTCCCTGGGCCTTGCCTTCACACCTTAAATAACTTATCTTAGAATGGAGTGCTTCTGCAAGCCATTGTTCATGATGTTGAATAGATAGATGACAATGAACTAAGAAGATGGGCTTCCCATAATCCATGGCCGTATGTCTCATGTAGTGTTATATTGCAGATTCCTGTCATGGAATAAAGTCATGGCCAGTTTTAACCCAGTACTGTTGTCCTGTGTCATCATTCTTTGAGGTAATCCAGGTGAACTAATTGTTGTTTTCTATCAAGGGGTGGGTGGGTCTCAGGTTTCTTTGTTTTTATATTGTACACATTTTAATTGTTGTTAGCTGCCTCAATTGTGTTCAGAGGGGCGGGGTACAAATAAAATCTATTATTATTATTATTATTATTATTACATGTATGTAACTCCCACCAAATGGGTTAATAGTCTGGAGAATATCCTTTTGTTCAGCTTGTCAACCGTTATTTTCCCATTCCAATATGTGCAACAACTCACATTTCATTAGCAATAATGGAGTTTCTGCACCCAACTAATTGATTTTTACTTGAGGTGACTGTGGCATATTGTATCATCCATACCATGTTTATAATAAAAGATGGTACAGTGTTCCCTGATTGAATTTAGTGTGGCTTTCAGTACTGACAATACAAACCCCTGTTTTATATATACAGCTGTTTTAGAAGATATTTATAGGTAAAGTTCCCCTTCCCCAAAACTCTGATCTCCATTTTTAAAGAATTATGAAATATTTTTTTAGATTTATTGCTGGAAATTTCCACTTTATTAAGCTGTCAGGTTTTGCTTGGTGGCATAGTACAGAATGAAATAATAAATTTGATTTAAAGGTCAGAGGAGATGTGTGGCACCAACAATGTGCTTTTGAATTGTTTTTGTAACACTAAACAGACTTTACAAGGAGAGAAAATTGGAACCGGTCAGCATAAGTCATTCCAATTGTAGTGTCTTTTGGCACAGAGTTTTGCTTTTTAGCATGACTCAGAAATAAAAGCAATTGATGCATTAGTAGGGTCTGCCAGGATTTATGAAGTCTGGAGATGATTTTTCTATTTCTAATTAGATTGGGGAGGGGATTAAAAATATAAAACAAATTCTGTTCAATACATTAATTATTATTTAAAAAATATTAATTATAATATTGGCTTCAGAAAATGTACAATAATAACCATTGGCCAGAATCCTCAAGGGACTTATTACTTATCCGTACATATCTACATCTTTTAGTTCACCACCTTAATAAGACCCCAAAAGAAATTGCTTTCATTTAAAATAATTCTACATCTCTCCAACAAAATATATTATCATTTTAATTAAATGTTGCAGCCCATGACATGGACTGAGTTATAAATTTCCATAAGTCTGAAGTCTAATTTAATTTCTCATACTGAATATATAAAACACTTGACATATGAAAAGTTCCAAATGGTCTCATTTGACTCCTACTTTGGCTTCTTATCATGCTCATTTCATTAGCTACACTGATAAAAGAAAACAATTACAAAACCATCAGTCAGCTCTTTGGTGGTAACAAATTTAGTATTATTAGAAGCAAGAAACTGTAATTTGGAGGTAAAGAGAATTAGGCAATTTTTCACTGGCTTATATAAAAAATGGCAGTACATTCATTAACTTTCTATATTCCCAAGTACTGTGGCTTTCAATTTTTGCCTGTAGTTCTGAATCAGTTCCTGCTTCTTAATTAGAGAGTTGGGGCCAAACCTCAACCTTATGGAAGTTGTCAGCATATGAGCTATGTGATGCAGCTGAAGATGTCAAGGGTGGGGGTGCGGCAGAATGTAAACTAAGAAAAAAAACAACCTCCAAAAATCTCTGAATAAGGTGGACTTACTCAAGTTATTTTTGTCATCCTTTGCAAATCATCATCAGCATCATTGTCATCATAGAATAGATTTTGTGGAAGTGAGATGTGGGAATTACTTTTCCTCTTTAAGGGCGTTCCTGACTTTCTCTTTTCTATATCCTACAAAAGAAGGAAAAGGTTCTAGATGAAAATATTTTAGGGCAT
Organism: Phrynosoma blainvillii; assembly: GCA_026167975.1. Lineage (NCBI taxonomy): Eukaryota > Metazoa > Chordata > Lepidosauria > Squamata > Phrynosomatidae > Phrynosoma > Phrynosoma blainvillii. The sequence goes on along the minus strand of JANUYF010000004.1, from coordinate 295,429,728 downwards.
GGGCATATATGGAATTATTATTGTCTGGGAGGATTTTCTTGCTATGTTTGAAGCACTGGGGGATGTCTGCCTCAAGAAGCCAATACCTTTTGTCCCAAGGAAGCAATTTTACTTTGTGGATTAGGCCAGTTTGCTGAACAAGTTATCTAGTGCTTCCACCCACTATATAACTTAATTACATAAAGAAACAACTGAATAGAGGAGTCTCAAGAAACCAGGTTGGATGACAAAATAACTTTTAGCTGATCTAAGGGGGGATGCAAACAGGCGGCCCTGGGCCACCCCCGGAAGTGGAGGATTGAGGCCAAGGCTGCCGGACACCTTGGCCCCGATCCTCCCTTTCGACGCCTGCAAAAGGAGCACTAAAATAGCGCTCCTTCCGCAAGCCACGAAAGGGCAAGCCGCTGAGCTGAAAGGACGTCATCGGAGAACTTATCTTGAGGATGGGCCGTCACTCTGATGATGTCCTCAGGAAGGGGATGGGGCACCCAGCATCCGACTGCCCCTCCCCTTCCTGGGTTTGAGGATGGCATTTTTCGCCATCTGCATCCCCCCCTAAGTTTTAAACGGGATATGTATAAGAAATGGAAAAGGGGTGAAATCACTAAAGAAGAATTCAAAAAAATACCCAGCACATGTAGGGGTAAAGTCAGGAAAGCCAAAACAAAAAATGAGCTCAGGCTTGCTAGATGGGTTAAGAACAACAAAGGGGTTTTGGGGGGTATGTCCATAGCAAAAGACAGAAGAAGGAAATTGTGGGGCCACTGTGCAGAGAAGATGGAGAAATTCTAACAGGGGACAGAGAAAAGGCAGAACTACTCAACACCTTCTTTGCCTCTGTCTTCTCACAAAAGGAAAAATGTGTTCAACCTGAGGAAAATTGAAAAGAGGACACAATAGGGGAAATGCAGCACAGAATAAGTAAAGAGGTAGTACAGGAATACCTGGTTAACCTAAATGAATTTAAGTCTCCAGGACCAGATGAACTACATTCAAGGATATTAAAAGAACTGGCAAATGTTATCTCAGAGCCACTGGCAGAAATTTTCGAGAACTCCTGGAGAATAGGAGAAGTCCCAGCAGACTGGAGGAGGGCAAACATCGTCCCCATCTTCAAAAAGGAGAAAAAAGAGGATCCCAACAATTATCGCCCAGTTAGTTTGACATCAATACCAGGAAAGACTCTAGAACAGTTCATTAAACAGAGAGTCTGTGAACATTTAGAAGGGAATGCCATGATCACTGCAAGTCAACATGGGTTTCTCAAAAACAAGTAGTGCCAGACTAATCTGATCTCTTTTTTTGATAAAATTACCAGCTTGGTAGATGAAGGGAATGTGGTAGACATAGCATATCTTGATTTCAGTAAGGCTTCTGACAAGTTCCCCCACGACATTCTTGCAAACAAGATAGTAAAATGTGGGCTAGACAATACAACTGTTAGGTGGATTAGGGCCTCTGCAGACCGGCCCTTTGTGGCATGTTTGAGGCAGGGAAGGTGAGGGGAAGCCGCACGCCAGCCATCCCAACCCCTCCCTGAAGACGTCCTGATGACACGTGCCCTTGCGCACGGCACGTGGTGTCAGGACGTCTTTCCAGCATAGTGTCCTCATGCGCTACGCCAGAAGAGACAGAGAAGAGCCGCATGGCAGCTCTTGGGGCGGCCTTTTGCCACCTCTAATAGGAGCGGCATTTTGCCGCTCTTTTAAGAGGCGGCAAACGGGAGAATCGGAGCCGCTGTGTGTGCTAGCAGTGGCCCCGATCCTCTGCTTCCCGGGGCGGCCCAGGGCCACCCATTTGCATCCCCCCTTAGTAACTAGTTGACTGATCGAACCCAAAGGGTGCTCAGCAATGGCTCTTCTTCATCCTGGAGAGAAGTGACCAGTGGGGTGTCACAGGGTTCTGTCCTGGGCCCAGTGCTCTTCAACATCTTTATCCATGATTTGGATGAAGGAATAGGGGGCATGCTTGTCAAATTTGCAGATGACACAAATTAGGAGGAATAGCTAATACCCCAGAGGACAGGATGAAAATTCAAAATGATCTTAATAGATTAGAAAGCTGGGCCAAAGCTAACAAAATGAATTTCAACACAGAAAAATGTAAGGTACTGCACTTAGAGCAAAAAAATGAAATGCATAGCTATAAGATGGGGGACACCTAGCTTAACAAGACTACGTGTGAAAGGGATCTAGGAGTCCTAGCAGACCACAAGTTGAACATGAGTCAACAGTGTGATGCCACAGCTTAAAAAGGCCAATGCAATTTTAGGCTGCATTAGTAGAAGTATAGTATCTAGATCAAGGGAAGTAATAGTGCCACTGTATTATGCTTTGGTCAGGCCCCACCTGGAATACTGTGTCCAGTTCTGGACACCACAATTCAAAAAAGATGTTGAAAAACTGGAGCGTGTCCAGAGGAGGGCGACTAAAATGGTGAAGGGTCTGGAAACCATGTCCTATGAGGAATGACTTAGGGAACTGGGTATGTTTAGCCAAGAGAAGAGACGGTTAAGAGGGAATATGATAGCCCTGTTTAAATATTTGAAGGGATGTCATATTGAGGAGAGCGCTAGCTTGTTTTCTGCTGCCCCAGAGCACAGGACCTGGAACAATGGATGCAAGCTGCAGGGAAAGAGATTGTACCCCAATATTAGGAGGAACCTCCTGACAGTGAGAGCTGTTCATCAGTGGAACACACTCCCTTGGAATGTGGTGGCGTCTCCTTCTTTAAACAGAGGTCTTTAAACAGAGGCTGGATGGCCATCTGTCAGGGATGCTTTGATTTTGAGTTCCTGCATGGCAGGGGGTTGGACTGGATGGCCCTTGTAGTCTCTTCCAATTCTATAATTCTATGATTCTATGAATATATAGTAAATTCAAATACTATCATTTAGTACACAGACTCTTGATGCCACATTTTCTGTCTGTCATGCTCCTTGTGTAACTATCATGTATTTTTCCAAGATTTGCCATCAGCACTTGGAATGACCATAGAGTAAAGATGTTCCAGAAAGGGTCTTGACCTCAGCCTGACATGGTGGGTCATATGCTTTGTCTGCAAAACATCCCAAGTTTAATCCCTGTTATTGCTAAACAGGACTGAGAAGCATCGGTCATAATAATTTGCTTTTCTTATCTTCTATTTTGAGTAGTTACACCATGTGCACACACAAACACATGTTTACAACAAGTATGTATGCTTGATCAAAGTTTAGCGAAGCTGAGGATGTTAAGACATAGGCTGTATGTGTAAGACTTATAAATGAGAAACTAGATCAGAAAAATTAGGTTGTTGGACTACAATTTCCGGAATTCTCAACTGAAGTGTTCTAAGAATTAATTTTCAGAAAGTACCTCAGGTTCAAAACACAATGTAGAAATAATTCAATTTGAGACCACTGCCCTGGCTCAGTGCTAGAAAATCCTGGGAATTGTAGTTTATTGTGGGACCAGAACTTTCTGACAGAGGCGGCTAAATGTCTCACAAAACTACAGTTCAAAGAATTCTCTAGCATTGAGCCAGGGCAGTTAGCGAGGTCTCAGACTGGATTATTTCTGCAGTGTGTTTTGGACTGCAGAGAACTTTTCCAAGTGAAGAGAACCTGTATACAAATATAGTCAAGAAAAGAATACTGTGGAATACTTCTGGGCACCACAGTTCAAGGGGGATATTGACATGCTGGAGCATGTCCAAAGTAGGGTGACAAAAATGGTGAAAAGTTTGAAAACCATGAACTATCTGGGGATAGTTATCTGGGGGAGAGACACTAGGCCCAGCACCATCAGGCCTAGTGTAAGAAGAAGAGCCCTCCCTCCATTCCATCCAGTGTCATCTGGGGGAGAGACACTAGGCCCAGCACCATCGGGCCTAGAATAAGAAGGAGGGATGGGATTCGAATTTGATTTATCTGCTTTGTTGTTTGGAAATGCTGTACGCCGCCCCGATTGCCTAGCAGAGGGGCGGGATATAAATAAATATTATTATTATTATTATTACTATGAGGAGCACCTCAGGGAGCTGGGTATGTTTGGATTGGGGAAAAGAAGGTTAAGAGGTGACATGATAGCCATGTTTAAATATTTGAAAGAATGTTGTAGTGAGGATGGAGCAAGCTTGTTTTCTGTTGCTCCAGAGACTAGGACATGGGGCAATGGATTTAAATTACAAGTAAAGAGGTTCCACCTAAACATTAGGAAGAACTTCTTGATGAAAAGAACTTTTTGATGGTAGAATATGATACCTCAGAATGTGGTGGAGTCTCCTTCTCTGTAGGTTTTTAAACAGAGGATGGATGGCCATCTGTTGGGTATGCTTTGATTGTGTCTTTCTGAATGATATGGAATTGGACTAGATGGCCCTTGAAGTCTTTTCCAGCTCCATGATTTTATGATTCTATAAATACTTTTGGCAAGATTTGGCTGGCATCCCAATTATATTTCCTTCCTCATCCTGGACATGGAACCATCAGTCACGATTTTATAGTGTCCAGTTGGCATTTCTTGTTTCTTGTTTCTTCACCAGATTTATATAGATTGCCCAATATCTTAGTATTGCATAGTTTTCTGGGTGATTCACAAAGATATAAAAAATCTAATATGGTGGTAAATGCATGATAAAAAAAAGGATTACACCATGCAAAATGTCCATAAACAATGATGAGAAACAATGAGTGCTGCATGGAAATATCTTTGAATACACTCTTGAAACTAGCAGATGAAGATTTCTATAGTTCATCTGGTGAAAACAATGAAGTTTTCATTCAGGAGACTGCCAGAAATAGTGCAAATTGAGTCCACTTTAAGCGTTAGGGTTAAGGTTAGGGAATCATGGGTACTGTATTTTATTGTGGCACCAGAGCTCTCTGATAGAGAAGGCTCAATGTCTCAGAAAAAAACCCAAAAACAATTCCCATAATTCTCTAGCACTAACCCTAACCCTTAAAGTGGACTCAATTTGCACTATTTCTGGCAGTCTGCAAAGGGCCAATTTGGCTCTGAGTATTTTAGGACAGTTTTAATGTCTATACTATTTTGATATTTATTTCTATCATCATACATATAGATATATTCTCCCATAGTGCCAGTGTAGTGAAATGCTTTGAAGTGTAATACTGAAAATAAAAATATGTGAATAGAAAAACAGACTGATAGCATAAATATGAACAACACTTAATGGGAAATTAGCATAAATAGGTTACTTAGATGTCCAAGTGTCTCTTTTAAAAATGGCAGACATAAACTAGCCAAGGTTAAGACTTTCAACTGAAAACTTTTCAGAGCTTGGAAAAATTACTTTTAGGACTATAATGCTCAGCTCCAAAATCCCACAGCCAGCACAGCTACTGACTATACTGATTGGGGATTCTGGAAGTTATAGTTCAATTAAAAAAAACTTTTCCAAACTCTGATAAATCCAACTTATTCCAGGTGAGAACACTGTGATAGTGTGGCTCAAATACAAAGCATATGTCCATCCTATAATTCTATTAAGTGGAAAATAATCTATGGCATAGTGTGTGCTTTTAAAATGGTGCAGTCCAGAAAGTTTGTGCCTAGTCACTGAGCTGCATTGATTTTTAGTCAATCTGAATTGAGTTCAGGCAAGTATTTTAGGACTGCTGACTCACTCTGACAGCTCAATTAATTCACAAGACAAATTAGTGGAGGAAAGTCCCATCAATGACCATTACATAAGACAAGTACGGTCTATGACAAAATGTTGCAGCATGAAGTGATCTCTCCTCATGATTCTACTTCCAAGTTCCCCATTCTGTTTTTCCAATTCTGTATCCCTCATTCCATTCAACCAGCTTTCTGTATTCAGTGAAGCCTGAATAAACTCAGGACCCTTTCACACTATATACTTGCATGGTATGATTTCATTTTAACTGCCACGGAAACATCCTATGGAATCCTGGGTTTTGTAGTTTGGTGATACACTTCAGATTTCTGGCTGAGAATTCTAGATACCTCTCCCTACACAGCAAATCCTAGGATTCAAAAGAATGGGGATTGGGCAGGTAGAATGTAATACATTACTATAATTGTGCATTGTGAAAGGACCCTCAGTCCTCAAAGGTCTGTCTCTGACACCCCCATATATGAATATGTGTTAGTATTTTGGAAAATCTTAAAGGTCCTTTAGACCTACGAACAGCATGTTGATCTGGAGCATGTCTGCTGATCCTGTGCTGTTTGGGCTGTAAAAGCATTGACACTTATGGCCTGAACATCATTGAATCATAGAATCTTAGAGTTGGAAGGGACCATAACATCCATTTAGTTCAACCCTCTGCTATGAAAGAATACACAACAAAGCACTCCTGAAAGATACCCATCTAACATCAGTTTAAAGACCTCCAAACCTGGAAAATCAACTAACCTCTGAAGCAGTCTGTTCCACAGTTGAACAGCTCTTACAAGAAAAAAAAAATCTTTTTAATGTTTAGGTGCAATTTCTTTTCTTCTAATTTGAATCCACTGTTTCATGTTCTGATCTCTGGAACAGCAGTATCTTCCACATGAAATCTCTTCATATATGCATTAGTTGTTTCTCATAAGGCTTGTTTTCTAGACCTCTGATCATCTTGCTTGTCCTTTGCTGAACACATTCCCACTTGTTAATATCCTTCTTGAACTGTGGTGCCTGGAATTAGCTACAATATTCCAGGTGAGCCCTGACCAAAGCAGAATAGGGTGGCATAATACTTCACTCAATTGAAACATTATACTCATGTTGATGCAGCCCAGAATTATATTGGCTTTTTGGTTGCTGCATCACACTGTTGACTAATGTTTAGTTTGTGGTCTACTGAGAAGCCCTAGATTCTTTTCACATCTACTGCTTTCAAGCCAGGTGTCGCCCAAACTATATGCATTCATTTCATTTATCTCTGTTGAAATTGATTTTGTTAGTTTTAACCCAGCTCCACTCTCCAGTCTATCAAGGCCATTTTGAATTCTTTTCCTGTCATCTGGAATATTATCTACCCTCCCCCATCTGATATTATCTGCAAATTGGATAAACATGTCTTCTATTCCATCATCTTTCTAAGTCATTTATAAAGATGTCAAACAACATGAGGCCCAGGACACAACTGTGAAACAGAGAGACAAATGATTGAGGATATAATCTTATATGGATTCTTCCTGCAGGTAAGTCCAGCCATGTGTAAGACATTTCTTCCTCTCTCAAATACTACTGAAGATAAATATTTAGCTGGCCAAAATATTTGTGACTGTGAATATTAGAAAAAATAACAAAAAGATAAGCCAACATATTTGTTTACATTTAATTGAAACATGCACTCCATTATGAAGTCACAAATAGTTGTCTTGGGTACTGAATATGTTACTATTTCCCACAAAATATAATGAAACTACAAACAAAACTACACTAAGGGCCTTTGCAGACTGCCAGACATCGTGCAAATTGAGTCCACTTTAAGGGTTAGGGTTAGGGAATCACAGGAACTGTATTTTATTGTGGCACCAAAGCTCTCTGACAGAGAAGGCTCAATGTCTCAGGAAAAAAAAAAAATTCCCATGACTCCCTAGCACTAACCCTAATCCCTAAAGTGGACTCAATTTGCACTATTTCTGGCAGTCTGCAAAGGGCCTTAGAGGAGGATATTTAGGAATGGTGAAAACTGTATTTTCTCATTGCTGTTGCTGCTTCTGCTGAATTAAGGAGAGAAAGAATATTTGAAAATATTTATAAAATGCTCAAAAATGTGTTTCTCAAGTATTGAGAAATGCTGGAAGACATGATCTGATGAAAATACCTGCAGTTTGAGAATTATTCTGTTCAAAATTTGAAAAATGTTTGGTGCAGAAAATAGCATTTTTTTAATGCACAGAAAATTATTTTCTGCACAGAAAACAAAATTTTGCTTTCATTCTACTTTGTGAAACATATGAAGCTTATTTTTCCACAGAAAAATATTTCCTATGCAAAACAGCTATGTGTATTTTTTTTTTTTTTTGGCACAGAATAAATTTCAAATTATAGGTTTTGAGGACTGCACACTTTTCAAAGACTTTCTCAGAGCAAGAAGAAAATTGCTAAAATTACTTGTTGCTTCTTTTAAGACAAAAAATAGTGAAGAATTATATTTTTGTTTAGACTCTTCAAGATTTTAGAAGCAAACTACACAACTGGAAAATGATGATGTACTAGATAGCTCCTGATAAAAGGTATTGTGAACCTTATGGCAGTGTTAACAGGATGGGAGTGGTGAGGTAAAGGGCTGTTTTTGTTCATATCTTAAGTAGCAGTAGAAATAGAAATAGCAAGTACATTTCTATACCATTTATCAGTGCACTTAAGCACTCCCTAAGTGTTTTACGTCAGTTTCCCCCAACAAGCTGGGTATTCATTTTAGCAACCTCGGAAGGATGCAAGGCTGTGTTGACCATGAACCCCTGGTTGGGACTGAATTCACAACCTTGTGGTTTGTCAGTGAGTGGCTGCAGTACAAGCATTTAACCACTATGCCACCAGGGCTACATGACTTGAAAGCCATGAGCTTAAAGTAGACATGGGAAAGTGAACCATGTGTGGAATCATTTTTCATTTCATTTCTCTACCAGTGCTGGTACCAATCAGTCAAGATTCTTTATCAGTGATTTAGTATGTATAACTACCACTAAATAAAGTGATGTGGAGAGTTGGGAGTGGGTGGGGCTGTGGTGTGCAATTCAATCCAAACCAATATCTTTTTGAGAGATTTTGCAGTGGCTTGGGCAACTGCAGAGGTTCACTCAAAAAATTAACTGAGGGGTCCAGGGGCTTTGAGAATTTCTGAGGGGATTTGAAGGCACATGTAGAATTGTGGGGTCACATGCAGGCAGCCCCTAGGCCTCATTTTCCCCACAATGGGCTTAAAGGAAAGGATATGATAAATGTCAATCATCTGCTCTGGGAAATGAAGAAATTTAAACTATTTCTGATGATGCTGTTGTTTTCCTAACCTGTTACACAAGCTCAACACCACATTTTGCTTCTCTTCCTGCAAGTATATAAGGTGAGGCAACAAGAATCAGACTCACATAGCATTGTACAGTAACATGAATCTTGAGCTGTATTATTGGAGTGTACAGCAGAGGTCTATCCCATATCCTTCAGTAGATTTGACAGTGATGTCTCATTATTTTGATATACTGCATTTGTTTGGGGTGAGCGTGTGTTGAGTTTTTAGCACCAAATTACTTAATTTATTCATACTGGAGAGATAAGAAAACTGGCAAGGAGGTAAACATTGTTGATCATTGACTGATAATGGCATGCCAACTGCTGGTAACATGTGTTGCTACTTTGGAAGAATCTAATTAATGTTATGCAGAGTGTCACATAATTAACATATTCCTTTAAAAGTTAACAAAACTGGTTAATGCTTCCACTTCATAAACTATGGCTATTAAATGCATAATCCCTTTTCCTGTCAATGAACCTCAGATAATCTGAATCTGAAATGAAAGGAAGCAAGGCAATAGTTCACTGATAACTATCCAGAGCGATTAGCTGTTTATGTAAAAGCAATCTATTTAGCTGGATAACAGTAAAATGCATGATGTACAGTATTCAGAAATATGTCAACCTCAGTTCAAAAGGAGCTCCATGAACTACTTTGACAGAAGGGTTAATCCAGGTTAAATATATAAAGATCCATTCAAAACACCTGCATATTCAGTGAAAACGTACTTGCTGTAATTAGTAATTATAAATTTCCAGCTGATCCCCTGCTTTCTTAATTTGAATACAACTATGTTGAAATGAAGTGAGGGTAGGTCTAGATTTTATTCATACCTAAAACAAATATATTGAGACCTGACTGTCTTTTGGGAACAACTCTGATTTTGTTCCGTTCCAATGGCTCATCTAGTATTATTATCTATAGGCATGAAGATGCAAGGCATAGCTAAACAAAAGAGGTTGTAGTGGGAAGCTTCTAGAGTCCAATGAAACATATGTGGGATGGAAGAAAAGCAAATTCTGAGCTAGATAATGATATTTAGAGGGGGGTCTATGGGAGATATTTTAAAATTTTTAAGATATATTGGCTTTGGCTCTCCATGAGGATTGTGTACCATAAATCTCCACATATGGAGTTGTGCATTAATTGTGCTACTCAATCGTTGTGTTTGATTGAGTACATACCAGGAAGTGCAAGTGAATGCCCAGCTGAATGTTAAGCTCATGCTCACATGTATTTGCATCTCATGTGCATGTCATTGACATGGACCGCATGAGGAACTCCACATCCCATAACTTTGAACTGAATATGTACAATTTGCATCTGACAAAAATCTCCAACTAGGGGAACTTCCACATGTGTAAGACACCAACATGATTCTGGATATTAGCTATATTCAGTACTCTAGCTGATAGACAGAATGGAAACTATTGGATGAGTTTACACTGACATATCCATGAATAAGCTGTCTTGTGACAGAAGGTTCTAGCTGACTGTAGACATTCTCCTCTCCAGCAGCTGTTACATCCTTGCATAAATAGTTTTCTACCATTTTTCTCTCACAATTCTCTGTATGTTATGTTCTTTTTCCCCCTCTGTGGATAAGCAAGAGGTGAAATGGTACCCATGCATACTGTAGACACAGGAAGGTAGAATGAAGTGTTAGGTTTAAAGGAAAACAGGAAAACTTCTGTGGGTAACTGGTAGCAGTTAAAACTGGCAGCATCAGTAAAGATGTGGCTTCTGACATGTGATATGACCCTATTATCTAGTTTGCAGCATAATATTTTAGAGTTGAGTTGTAGGTCTTGAGTTGTAGTCTTTAATATAGGTGGACTTTTGATTCTTTTCAGGTTTATGAGCCTGAGACATTTAAAAAGGTGAAACCAATTTATAAGGTAAATACAGTGGCCAGAATCCTATAGGGCCAAAGTGCTTATGAGATGAGGAAGTAGACTGAACTTTATGAAAGCTCATGCTGCCAACTTCTTTCTTCCATTTAGTCTCAAAGGTGCTACAAGATCTCTCTGTATACTCCATTAATAGCTTGACTGTCTAAGGAGGGTTGCAGACTGCCAGAAATAGTGCAAATTGAGTCCACTTTTAGGTTAGGGTTAGTGCTTGGGAATCATGGGAATTGGTTTTTTTTCTGAGACATTGAGCCCTTTCTGTCAGCGAGCTCTGGTGCCACAATAAAATACAGTTCCCATGATTCCCTAACCCTAACCCTAACCCTAAAGGTGGACTCGATTTGCACTATTTCTGACACTCTGCAACCCCCCTAAGAGAGGAACCTAAGACCTCCCCAGGCAAGCAGAAGAGCAATGGTGGCAACATCACAAATGTTGGCAATTATCCCCACCCACACTCTGCATTCACTATCTAGAGCAACAGATAGTTATCTGGTGCATGATTCCAATCCAGCCAGAGGCTGGCTGTTTCTAGAGCAATCTATTGCTTTCATACCTGGCTCTTAGAGATCCTTGGCAGCAACGCACCATGCAAGAGGGTACTTGGGATTGCTGCTTCTTCCTAAAGCAGGGGTTGGCAACCTACGGCCCCCGGGCTGGTTCCGGCCCAGGTTGCCGGACTTACTGGCCCAGGCCGATCCCTGCCGCCGTCGCAGTGCGTTTTCTCCTCCGTGCAGCCGCGCACGGTGCGGCCAGCATTCTAATTTTCAAAATGGCGGCCATGATGCGTTTGCACATGCGCAGGAGTACTGCGCATGCGCAAATGAGTCGCAACCGCCATTTTGGAAAACAAAATGCTGGCCGTGAGCGGCGGCCGCCATTTTGTTCTCCAAAATGGCAGCCATGACTCGTTTGCGCATATGCAGTACTCATGCACATGTGCAAACGTGTTGTGGCTGCCATTTTGAAAATCAAAATGGCGGCCGTGACATGCGCAGATGCGGTGGTGGCTGCGTGCGGCGCGGTAGTGGCGGCAGTGGCGTCGTCGTCGTGCACGGGGGGGGTCACGCGCTGCGGCAGGGTGCGTGCGTGCACGCCCACGTGCCACCATTCCCTCCCTCGGCCCAACAGACAGCAGGACTTCGGGGGACCAGCCCACGCATCAAAAAGGTTGCCTACCCCTGTCCTAAAGGCTTGTCAAGTTCTCAAGTCCCACCCCTCTCTTAGGACGTTATCACATGGGGGAAATCTGTTGGTTAATCCACACAAATCCCAAACCAAAACTGAATTTGTGCCTCGTGATTTCACATGACGTTGCACAGAAACTGGTCAGAAACTGGACAGAAACTGGTATTATCCGAGATCTTTTTAATTTCGGGAGTTTAGAGGAAATGCATTTGCGAAATTACAGTAATTTCGCATTTACTGTAATGTGAAAAGCAAATACACACGGACAATTCTCTTTTAAAACCTGGAGGAGGGCCAAGAGGAGGAGGTGGGGGGCCTCCAGGGAGGGAGAGTCCTGGGCTCCTTCTCAGTGCCAGGGAAGGGAAGGGAAGGGAAGGGAAGGGAAGGGAAGGGAAGGGAAGACAGCCCAGGAGAAAAAAGTTTGGGATGGAGGAGAAGTTTGGCATTTGGGATAGAGGGAAAAGGAGGGGAAAGAAGGCTTCCCTCGCAGCAGCTGTGGGTGGATGTGGGTGCAAGTGTGGGGTGTGCTTGTGGAGCAACTTGGAGCTCCATCTCACCATGAAGTTCTGCCCTGCAGGTCCTACAAAGGGGAAAGGCTTGGGGGGGCCTGGGAGCTACCTCCATTTTCCCCCTCTCAATCCCGCCCTTGCCTTGCCTTGCCTTGCCTTGCCTTGCCTTTCCATCCTCCTCCTCCTCCTCCTCCTCTGCTCTCTTGGGAGGTCCTAACCCCAACGGAAGGGGGTTAGGACCTGTGCAGGAGGACATGACCCCAAATGTAAGACAGTCTGACATTTCCTCCTGGGAAATGCAGGACCCGCCCTGGAAAAAGGAGGAGTCTTGTCATGAAACACACCCATTTCCAGTACATGTACGGGTTCTTTTCACTTGTGTATGAAAGTTAAAAATGTCTTTTTTTTTTTTTGCTTTTAACTTAATTCCATTATTACTGTAATTACGTGTGAAAAGCTTTTGCGTAATTAAGCTCTATTTTCACTTTCTTTTCGGGATGCTTCATTTCCACTTTATTATCTCTTAAACAACGAAACTGGCCCATGTGTGACAATGTCCATAGTGTCTTGGCTCCAGGGACCATCCTCCAGCTGGAGGCATATGTTGGGTGATCCTGCATAGTACAGGCAGCAGGGCATTTCATTCCACTGAAATGTAATAGTATCTCAACCAGTAAAGTGACACATAAGAAATGTTTTAAGAGTTTAGGTTTTCAGACAAAGATTTTTTTTCAGCCATCAGATTACTCTGAAATAAGGGTTCTGGGTTCTGGGATAGGGTTCTGTGATAGCCTCCCTTCTGTTATGGGATAGCCTCCTTTCTGTCTTTAAAGGATATTTTATTTTGAGCTACAAAATGGGATTTCAGTAATTATGGTGAAAATCTACTGAAAAGAGTTCCATTTATTTAGGGATATTTCAGATGGTATATAGCACATGGTGCAATTAAAGTTCCACTCCTTAAAAAGATTAATACCACACATCTGCACTCAGAAATAATTTTCACTGAATTCAATGACTCAATTCCCGACCTTTAGCATAAACTAAAATATGAAAGATGGCTTCTTTTCCCAACACTCTTTATTTTTATTTTTTTGTGAGTTTTTTGGGCTGTGTGGCCATGTTCTAGAAAAGTTTATTTCTGACGTTTCACAAGCATCTGTGGCTGGCATCTTCAGAGAATACTGGAATGGAAGAAAGTGGGTATATATAGACACACTGTGAGGCCCTGGGTAGGGAGGAGTGATTCCCATAAGCACCAGCTGAAACCCTCACTGGATACATCACGGACTATCATCAATTTCACACAGCGGCAACTTTCAAAAGAGTAGAAATCCATCCTGACCAAAGGAGGCAATTTTGCAGTAACCATCACAGAATCCCTGTTGAAGGCATCATTGCCCAGGTAGAATTTGCACTCCACCATCTCCCAGAGGAGGAAGCAGAAGAGATAAGAGGAGAAACAGCAAGGATTCTGTGCAAGGCAAAACCACTTCTCAGCAACATAACTAGAAAAGACAGGAAAGCCATCAAGGACCTCAATTCGGACCCAGAAATCATCATTCTCCCAGCAGACAAAGGCAATGCCACAGCAATCATGGAAACAGAACAACACAAACAAAAGATCAGGGAACTCCTGGATCCTACAATATACAAAAAACTGAAACAAGACCCAATCAACAAAATCACCAGGAAAACAAACACCTTGATCAAAAACTCCTCAATTCAACCAACCACAAGACAAAGTTTGTGCAAATCTGAGGCTCTCCCACCAAGACTATATGGACTTCCCAAGATCCACAAGGATTCCATTCCACTCCGACCCATAGTGAATGCCATTGGATCCCCCATATATGAATTGGCCAAGTTTCTGGCCACACAATTACAAACCCATATAGGGCAAACCCCCTACTACATCAAGGACTCAGCTCACTTCATAAGAAAAATCAATAACCTTGAACTTAAACCCAGATACATATTAATCAGCTTTGATGTGGTTTCCCTGTTCACCAAAGTTCCCATAATGGACACCATGACACTCATCCAACAAATTTTTCCAAAGGACATCACAGCCCTGTTCCAACATTGCCTCACCACAAGCTATTTCCAGTAGGACAATGGATTCTATGAGCAGAGAGATGGGGTAGCAATGGGAAGCCCTCTAAGCCCTGTGATAGCAACCTTTTACATGGAACACTTTGAAAAGCAAGCCCTGGAAACAGCACCGAAAAAGCCCACAACTTGGTTCCGATACGTGGATGACACTTTCACCATTTGGAGCCATGGAGAAGAAGATCTGGCTGTGTTCCTGAACCACCTGAATAACATCCACCCTAACATCCAATTCACTATGGAAAAAGAAAAGGAAGGAACACTGCCATTCCTGGATGTACTAGTCATCTGCAAACCAAACCAACGTCTGGGACACATAGTATACAGAAAACCTACACATACAGACAGATACCTGCACAAGAACTCTAACCATCACCCAGGACAAAAAAGAAGCACAATAAAAACACTGGTAGACTGGGCAAAACACATCTCTGAACCCCACTTCTTGGAAGAGGAATCGAAGCACCTAGACTGGGCTCTACAGGCGAATGGTTACTCCAGCTCAGACATCAGAAAGGCTGCCAGACCCAGAAAAACCAAGAGGAGTGAAGACAAACAATCACCCAAAGGGAAGGTAATTTTACCATACATCAAAGGAGTCACAGACAAAATAGGGAAAGTGGTGAGGATACACAACCTCCAAATGGTTTACAAACAGACCAAGAAAATCCAACAAATGCTGCGCTCAGCGAAGGACAGGAGAGAGCCTCTCACAGCTGTAGGAGTTTACCGCATACCATGCAGCTGCAGACAAGTCTACATAGGGACCACCAAACGCGGTGTCCAAACACGAATCAAGGAACATGAGAGACACTGCAGACTGGGTCAGCCAGAAAAATCAGCAGTAGCAGAACACATTATAAACCATCCTAGGCATAAATTGCTGTTTGAAAACACTGAAATTCTAGACCATGCCAACAACTACCAGGTCAGAATGCACAAGGAAGCCATTGAAATCCACAAATACTTGGACAACTTCAACAGGAAAGAAGGAACCCTTAAAATAAACAAAGTTTGGCTACCAGTCCTGAAAAATAGAAAAATTAGTACTCACAAATGCAAATGAGAAACCACCCAGGGTCAGCAGACAATGATCACCAATTAGCAGACACTAATCCTCATTTGCATATCCTCCCACCCTGAGGCCCTGCCATCAACAACGGAACAATACACAGTTTACATGGCAATCACTCCTCCCTACCCAGGGTCTCACAGTATATATATATATACTCACCCTTTTCCATTCCAGTATTCTCTGAAGATACCAGCCACAGATGCTGGCAAAACATCAGAAAGAAACTCTTCTGGAACATGACCACACAGCTCCGAAAACCCACAAAAAACCATGGATGCCAGCCATGAAAGCCTTTGACTTCACTCTTTATTTTGTTGCAGTAAGCTTAATGAAGAGCATCAAAGTCAGAACAATACCATAAATAGAGCAAGTTTAACATTTATTGAAAGACAGCCAAGATGGTGAGACTGATAGTTATAGGAGTGAATGATAGAGAATACATAACATTAAAATAATAGAAATGATAATTATTAAAGCATAATAACTAAAACATTTATAGTCACTAGAATATAAGTAAAGAGAAAATAATATCTGAACAATTATAATATAAATTAAACATAGATGAAAAAACCTAAAGCATAATTTTAACTGACTGCAAAACAATGATAGGATCTCCTTAGATATTCTCCATCCTCATTACCTGAACAGCAAAAGGTTCGGGTATAAGTTATTAGACTGCCAGAGACTAAATACAGCATTCTAAATCTAAATATGAAATACTTAATACATATGGAAACTACTTAAATTCAAAAATTTCTAAAGATAAGAATGATTGACAAACCAACCCTTTTAGAAATTGGATTTGGTCAACTCAGGACCGAAACAGACAACCCAAAAATGCCAGATTGGGGCCATCACGCTGCAGCAACCCCATGCCACATCCCCAACTTGGCATTTTCGAGGCACAAAAAGAAGGAGCAGAAAGCTGCTCCTTTTTGCACAGGGAAAAAGGTGCCTTTTCACGGCAGCAGTGGTTTTTCAGCATTCCTGCAGCATGTGGCATCTAAACACCACACTGCTGGGACGCCAAAAAGCTGCCACCATGTGGTTGCTTGGGTAGCTTCATGGCAGCCTGGCGGCTTCAGGATTTTGTTATGTGTACGTTATGCCCCCAAGCTGCCAGGAAGCCAGCTTATTGTGCCAGTCGGTACCAGCCCTAAGTCACAATATCTTATTTATGTTTGGGTGAGTCTTGCATAAACCTATCCAGAGGCAAGCATGCACAAGACTGCAAACCCAATAGTCTTAAAATAAAATGCAAAAAATATGTATCTACATGGCTTGATCTGTAGAGTCTCTTGGTAGAATTCAATTACAAAACTTGAGCATTTTTTTTTTTAAAAAATCCAGTGAGACTGCTTTTTCAGAAAAGAAATCTCAAAATAAAAATAAAAATTGAGGAAGAATTAAAGGTATCTAGCTGTCAGGAGCTGCATAAGCTTTTGTCCTGCCATAAGGTAGCAATGGAATATGTATCATTTATAGCATGTTTTAAGACTATTTATGAACTGAGCATTAGACTGGGAGCTAAGTCTAAGTGGCAAAATATGCCATGAAAGGAAGCAAGCATGCCCAACTCATCTGAAAGAAAACATCTGGCTGTAACAACAAAAGAAAGGCATGGTATGAGAAAACCCAGAAGAAATATGTTTATTAATTTTGCAAATTTGAATGAAGCCCACCTGATGCTTGAGTTATGTGCAGTTTAATCATGGGATTGTAATAGTTGCTGGTCAGTTTGACAATGAAAGTAATCAGACTGGTCTTAATAAGGGTATCTGACTTTTTACTACTGGACCTGGGTTTCTGAACTTTGATATCCTGCTGAGCTTGACAATAGGTTATACAGAATGATAGCAGAAACACAAAGGGAGGGGGAAATGCACCCAAATCATTGGCCCCAAGCTATCTAGGATGCTTCTCTAAATAAAATAAAGTACAGGAGACAATGCCAGAAAAAAATCAACAAAATGTGATCTTCTTTCACTGTTTCGAGAGAAATTCACTACACACAAGACTTAATAGCACAGTGATGGGCAATTGGCGGGTATTCTGGGACTACATTTGCCCTCTTATGGAACCATGAAGGGTCACTCCATCAACCTGCCATAGCCCATTATGCCCAATCTTTTAATATTGTTTTTTTTAATGGCCCACACTGTAAGGTTTATTGATTCAATGGGTTTAATCAGGTTCAGATTAACAATTGGATTTGTTGTTGTTAACTGTCATCAAGTCAACTTTGACTTACAGTGATCCTATGAATAAGAAATCTCCCAGTAATCAACAGCCCTCCTCAGGTCTTTCAAATCTTGGGCTCTAGCTTCTTTGATTGGGACTCTCCACCTGTAATTAAATGGATTTAGGTCAATGGAATTGAATCCTAGGTAAGGGAATATATGTCTTCATCTTAAATTCTTGTCAATTCTACGGATAGGAGATACATAATATGAGATGCTTCCTCATCAGTAGACATAAAGTGAGTACATATAGATTCTGAATGACAGAGAGGGGCTGAGATCCTACTTAGTCAAATATAATGTGTAAGAGTTTTGCTACTAGTCACTGCAACAGTACCCCCAGCTGCCATTCCATTGTTGGTGGAAAGCAAAAAGGAGAGATTGGGGAAGGCTCTGGCTATATTTCCTTAACCTGACAGAATGAGGAAATCTTCCACTAAGCTCCACTGGGAACATCTGGAGGTCTTTGTGATTGGTCTGCGTTTAGATATGGGTAGATAGCCAGACATGACTCTGATCCATTCTCCACTAGCAATGGAATGGCCATTATGGGTGGCTATCAGAACAACACAATACGTTCTGGGGGAAATTTGAATGCTCTAGAGGGAGAAGGAGAATATCAACTTTCATAATGACTGAGACATCCATACCAAAACATCCATACACAAGCAAAAAGCAGGATTACACTTGCATATGTCACTAACAGTTTGCTGACCAGGAATATCACATCACCTTAGCTAACAAGTTAAGAATTTGAGAAAAGAGGAAGATTCTCTAGGCTGGTCATGTTCTTCTAATTACACATGTAAACATCAGCATGTGAAAAAGTTACTTTTTGGATCTGCCAGTCAATTATGGTCAGTTATCATGGCTGTCTGAGGAATGCTTGGGGTTGTATCTCAAAAAGTAACTTTCCCAAGATCTTGTCACCCTATACCCGACAAAGAATAGGGAGACATAGAAGTGGGAAATGATTTTAAGATGCAGCCTATATTTACTGCATTCCATTTGTTGTTAACTGCCCTTGAGTTAAACTTGACCCATGGTGACTATGGATGAGAAATCTGCAAGACCCCCTGTCCTCCACTGTTCTGCTTAAATCCTGCAAACCCATGCCTACGACCTCCTTAATAAAGTCCACCCATCTGGCATGTGACCTTCCTCTTTTCTTACTTCCTGCACCTTTCCCAGTATTATTGTATTTTCTAATGAGTTTTCTCTTCTCATGATGTGTCCAAGGTACAACAGCCTCAGTTTGGTCATTTTGGCTTCCAGATTTCTGACTTGATCTGCTCTGGGACCCATTTGTTTGTCTTTTTGGCTGTCCACAGGATCCTCAACACTCTTCTACAGCACCGTATCTCAAAGGAGTTGATTTTCTTCCTATCATCTTTCTTAACTGTCTAGCTCTCACATCCATACATGGTAATAGGGAATACAATGGCTTGTATGATTCTAACTTTTGTGCTGAGTTGTATATCTTTGCATTTTAGAATCTTTTCTAGATCTCTCATAGTCACCCTCCAAATTCTTAATCTTCTTCTGATTTCCTGACAGTAGTCCCCATTTCTATCAATGTTTGATCCCAGGTATGAGAATTCTTTTACTTTCTCTATTTCTTCATTGTCTAGGTTGAACTTGTGAAGGTCCTCGGTGGTCATTATTTTTGTTTTATGTTCATCATTAAGCCTGCCTTTGCACTTTCTTCTTTGATCTTCCTTAATAGGTGTTCCAGGTCTGTGAGGTTTTCTACTAGTATTATGGTGTCATCTGCATATCTTAGATTGTTGATATTCCTTCTTCTTGTTTTCACTCTTCCTTCTTCTGTGTCCAAACCTGCTTTTCTTATAATATGTTCTGCATACAAGTTGAACAGATAGGGTGAAAGGATACAGCCTTGTCTGACCCCTTTGCCACTGGGAACCATTCTGTTTCTCCATCTTCTGTTCTGACAGTAGCCTCTTGTCCTGAGTATAGATTCGTCATCAGGACTATCAGATGTGTTGGCACTCTCATGTCTTTAAGGCATTCCATACCTTTCATGGTATATGCAGTCAAAGGCTTTGCTACAGTCTATAAAGCACATGCTGATTTTCTTTTGGAATTCCCTGGTGCACTCCATTAGCCATCATATGTTTGCAATGTGGTCCCTAGTACCTCTTCCTTTCCTGAACCCAGCTTGGACCTCTGGGATTTCTTTCATGCATGTATGGTTGGAATCTATGTTGCAGACTTTTGAGCATGATTTTCCTTGTGTGGGAGTTGGTTTAATCTAGTTTTAAGGGTTGGGAGGGTTAGGGTGTGGGATTTGGGAATGTTTTAATTGCTTACTGTTTTTATAAGGTTGTACGCCGCCCCTATTGCTGAGCAGAGGGGTGGGGTAAAAATAAAACTTATTATTATTATTATTATTATTATTATTATTATTATTAGATAAGTGCTATGGTTCTATAGTTGCTGCGATCTCTTGTGTCTCCCTTTTTTTGGATGGGGTATTTTTGAATATTGACCTCTTCCAATCTATTGGCTATCATATTGTTTTCCATATCTGTTGACATATGTTGGTCAGTACTAGAGTTGACTCTGTCAATGTGGATTGCCTCCCATACCTGCTTGTTTTTTATTGATAAGACTTAATTCTTCCATTATCTAACTGCTGCAGCATCTGATAATTTCCATTCTTCATGGCTGATAAGACATTTAGAATTAATACCTGCTTCCAAGTTCTCCTGATACTGATGATTTCATTTTCCACATATTTACCTCTGAAGAAGAATACCTCAGTTGGCAGGCATCTAGAAATAAATAATGGTTAGAATTAGGATATAAGATGCATTTGTTTTCAGGGACTATCTTTGGCAATAGAGCTTTTTAAAAAAATGATGCATCCAAAGAAGGAAAAATCCAAATCCTGAGCCCAATTAAAAGCTTTTAAATATGTTAGTATAGCTTGTTTAGTCTCTATTTTGATACATTTTTGCACTCTACATTTTTTAAGAGCTGACAGGTAGAATCCTTGGTTAACTTCTGAGGACTGATGTCAATGCTTTGAGCTCCTTTCTCTAGTACTCTTCTGTTGTTTACAGGATCACTGTCTTTGTAGCATTGCCATGGAACAGTGCTATATCATTCTGGAACATTTGGGGTATATGCTGCACAGAGAACTGTTTCTCTGCTACTTAATAAAATCACTTTAGTGACTTCAGCATCCTTTCTATTAGTGATATCTATTACAAATATAAGAGATAAAGGGCTCAGATGGTGGTTACTGTGACCATTTCTGCCAAAAATATCATGGGAAACTGTGATGTAATGTAACAAATGATGTAACATAATATGGGCTTGTTAGCAGACGTCCTCCATTTTTATTATATATTTTAGCCATGTGGAGTTCCCTATGACCCCAGCCTGACCCTTGGGAGATGGCAGCCATAATCCCCTAGATGTGAGGTCAGGTAAGCAAGCTAAGAATTGCTTAAGACCACTAGAGATTTCCTGGATAGGCAGGTTTTGGGGGTTGCCCTTGGGAATATCCCATTATGTTGGAAAAGATACCTAATGGTGTTTGTTTGTCTTAGTCTCACACTTGATGAGACAGTGATTAGATTTGATGGCACCTCCTTTCTCTAGCTTCCTTTCCTTGATTGCTTTGATACCACATGCATTGTTTAGACTATGCCCAGACTTAAGTAAACAATGAAAAGCCCATCACGCCTTTGTCTAGCTATTGTCCGGTCCATGGCTGGAAGGCAGAAAACGCCCTTAAAAACCCCTGGATTTTAGCAGACATCGTGCTACCTTGGAAGTGCATGCTGAAACTCTGTCGGTCTGTACTCTGAGATAGTTCCTGCGCCCCCCCCCCCCCTCTTGCCGGTCCTTCATGAGACACTTACATCTTTCAGTGCAGGATCTCAGCCTACATTCCTACCTAGAACTGCCACAGTGTATCTTCAGGAAAAATGGCCATTTCCAGTTTGGGGTCCAATAGTTTGATCAGAAGTCTTGTGATGGTCTGTGAATCTTCAGAACTTTTGAAAAAGAGAGAAAGAAGCTCTCATTTCTTTGTCTTTTTTTCCCCTACTTCACATCACCACTGATCTTTCTACAAATGCCAGGGGTCTAAAGTGCATATTGCTTGAAGATGTATAGGGATTGTAAGCCATCCTACTAGCAAAGTTTTTGGAGAGGAGATATAGGGGTCAGAATTTGTTTCAAAAGGAATAATAACTTCCTCTGTGTTTTAGGTGTGTTTGTACCACTATCCATATCTTCTTTTTGTTCTTGCTATTTTCATTAGCATCACCACCATCATAACTGGTTTTTACATTTCTTAGACCCCCAAACATTTTATTTAAAAATTAATCACAATATACAAAAGTTAGAAATAAAAACAAACAAAAAACATACAGTATGAAACACTACCTGCCTCTCCAGCAAATCGTAGGGATAATCAAATGGCACATGAGCAGTATTTTAGAACTGGCCAGTAACATTCCGTCAACCCCCTTGAAGAATTTTAATTTGGTGCTGAAAAGATAATAAAAATGAAGCCAGGCTTTTCCTTGGGAAGACAATTCAGTGGGCAGGGCATTATAAGTGAAAAAGGTCCTCTCCCTATTACGATGACTGGTGCAGGACAAGTCCCCCCCCCCCCTTGCTGAGTATAGTATTTTTTAGTTCTTCTCTCCTTAAAATGCTCAGTGAGTACATGGAAGAGGCACTCAAATCGGGACATGATCATTTTATCTTGAATGCAGAGTTACCTACAATGTGCAAAGGCACATCAGGTATTGGTATCTATCACCAAGAAGAGAGACTCCACACATCAGTGTTGCACCTCCTAATTTGGCAGAGACAGTCATGATTCATCCTCTGCCATTCCTCTTTTTCAACTGCTTTTAAAATGCCTCAGTTTCTCTTTCCTCATTCTACTTTCTTCAGCTTTGTCCTTGAACTTCTGCAAACTGAGTTCAAAGTGCAAAAGTAGTTTGCACTCAGGCAACCCAGCAGGGGTGAAAGGAGAGGAGAGGAAAGAATCTTGCCCTTTCCAGTAGGTTCAGGTAAAAGTAAATTGCTGCAGTTTCTCTTAGCTTTGTGTGCTCTTCCTCATTAATAACTTCACTATGATGATGCTTCATCACATGTGACCAAGCTTTCATCTGTTCAATATTGGAGGAAATGAAGTCTCATGCTCTAGTGTTGTATTGTGCTTATGGCCACATTCTCAATAGCTCTTTCCCTCTCCACATCTGGAGGATGATGTCCCTGAATGCCACAACCAGACTGAGTCCCACTAATCACACTTTCAGAATCTGGTCCAAATACCACAGGGTTTTTCAGGATTAGGTTCTCAACTGAAGTAATTGGTGTATGATCAGGAGAAAAGTGGTATTAAGGCTTTTCTTGATTTGATTTGGGAGGTAACTGGTGCCTCACTTCACAAAGTCCTTCTAGCACGGAATGTTTCATGAGCCTGGCCTGTTAGGCTCAACTGACTCAGTCTGAGCCCGGTGGTGAACCTGGGACTATTAGATAGCAAAGCAGCAGCTTCATTTATATACCGCTTCATATCGCGCTATGGGATGTCTAAGCGGTTTACAACTGTAAGCTCATTGCCCTCCAACAGTTGGGTACTCATTTTAGCTACCACGGAAGGATGCCACTGCATCACCAGGGCTCTTCTTCTCTGCAACAGGTGAGGGAAGAGATGGTTGGCTCAACTTGTGGACAGGCTCTCAGGATACTTGCCTTTCAAGCAATCTTTGATTTCATCTTTCACCTCCCTCAGCTCCCACACAGCTGTAGGTCTTCCACAACTTTGGTTTTAGGAATATAATTGTTCACTAAGACTCAAAACACACAGGCCAAATAAGGCAGCTTCCACCTGCTTTGAGGGCATGATGTTTAGATGACACATGTCCCCAAAGCAGCCAGAAGCTGCGCCAAGGCTGCACTATGCCAGGAAAAGCCAGCCTAAAAGGACTCAATTTAGATTGACTCCTGGCCAGTGTGGCTTGGGACTCCAGTGGTGGCCTGCTTCAGGAGCAGGCCATGTAGTCGGCATGGTCCCGTCCCAATTGAGACTGGAGCAGCCTCTGGCCATTCCTTCCAGACCGATTATTCCAGACCAGTGTTTCTTCTTAAAGTAGCAACTTGTAATTTCAACAATTTTCATCCGGCTGTGAGAATGTCTTCAAAAACCATGCAGTTTTCAAAGGCAATTTACAATTTGAGTCTTATTCTGGAAAAACAAACAAACAAACAAACAAAACACAAAAAACAAAATTGACATGGTTGTTTTCTGCTCAGCATTTTCTGAGCAGAAAACAGCTTTTTCTCTGTGAAAAAAATATATTTTAATGCAGAAACATGAATTCCTGCACAGGAAATGCAGGGTTTTTTTGTGCAGGAAAATGGATCACCACTAATGATCAAGGATGCTTCAGTTCAGTGTTTGTTTTTTTGGTGAATTTTTATAAAAAACTAATGTGATCCATCTGGGTCTGGGTCTGCATGGGACAGATTATTCCAGGAACAAACCTGAGTACTCTGATTCTGGAGCTTCTCCAGCATCCCCTGCATTAGCTGGGGCCTTCCATTGCAACACAGGATGCCTGTTTTCATGTATGTCCCAATGACATTGCCATAGCAAGTCAGAATGAGGCATCCACTGCCAATCACAAGACTGGGTGCCTCATTCTGACCTCAAAATGAGTGACACCACAGTGGGACATGTTGTGAACAGTTCCATCAAGATCCAGGGCACATGCGCACTACTCCGACACCATTTTGTATTCCCAAATGGCACCTGGAGTTGTGTGCATGCGTGTGCAACACTGGGTGCATGCGCATGACTCCAGACGCCATTTTGGAAGACAAAATGGTGTTCAGCAGCATGTGCGAGCAGCGGTGGTGATGCGGCGGCGGCGGCAGGACCGGCCGCGGGCCAGTAAGAAGGCCTTGACGGGCCAGGTCCGGCCCTTGGGCCATAGTTTGGGGACCCCTGGTGTATGATTCACCCATGGTCACCCAATGGGTTTCCATGATTAAGCAGGGAATCAAACCCTTGTCTCAAGAGTCACAGTCCAATTCTCAAAACACTACAAATACCAAGATACATTTTAAAATGCACATTTTTTGAAAGGAAAATGCTTAGAAATAGCATATTGTTAGGAAAATACTTACAAAGATATACTTTTAATTTTTATCCCAATGAACTTTTTTAAAAAATTACAAATCATTATGGGAACATGATGGAACAGATTTGTGAATGAACACACACAAACCTGACTGGGACCAAAGAAAAGATTTATCTTTCTATCATTATCCTTCCCATTACTGAAGTTCTGCTGTGGTGTCAACATTTTCCTGTCTGTTGGGGATGAGTAGAAATAACCTCTCATACTCAGGGCATATAAAAACATCCATGTATCTAATCTTCATTTCCTGATGTCCCTTTGGTCTTCTGAACTAAATGGCAGGGAGGTTAATTGGCTTTTGATTGGGCAACCTATGTTTTCAGGCCTGACTTTAGAAATGGAATGGCTTAGTGACAACAGAGTTAAAAGCCAGGTTCTCCTTCTTGAAAGCTAAAGTTCAAAGGAGAAATCTTCAGCAGAATGCAGTTGAAAATATAGGAGAACAATTTTCATGGACCTCAGGTAGGTTTTGCTGGCTGCTTTGGATATTAAAGGATGTGTTATGATATGGCTTTTGCTTCAGAACATTATTCACAACCAGGATCAGATCTGACAGGGCTTTTTTAAAAAAAAACAAGCAAACAAACAAACAAACAAGGCAAACAACATATGATTTCTCAAAATCCCACCAGCATTCTGGTGTCACTCAATTTTCAATTTTATGTTGCAAAGAATATATCCATATAGCAAGCATAACAGGATAGACTGAGTTCTTAAAAATAGCCAAGCAACCTATTTAATACGGAAAATCTTATAATAATTGATGCAAAAAGGAAACATTTGTCATATTTTAAAATGTTGCTTATCTACAGAAATGTTCAAAAATCTGGAACATTTGTGAAATCTAAGACCCGTAAAAATCACTCATTATCATGTGGTGAGGGATGTGTGTATGAGTATGTGTGTAGCTTTTTCTTATTAACAATGCAACGATGAACCATGCTAGGATTTACATACACACACACACACACACACACACACATCCTATCCATAAGCCCCAATTTTACTTTATTTTATTTTAATTTATATATATCCCACCTTTATCCCCAAATGGGACACAAATGGGCTTAAAATATGTTAGAACACAATAGCTACAACTAAACTAGACCTATTGAATCAACTGGAGAATAATAATTCAATAATTACAATGATGATGATGATGATGATGATGATAGCAGAAAAAATAAAATAGATTGGAACAAAATAGATTTTAGCTGCTTGAGAAAAGATAGTAAGGAGAGTGCAGCCACTGTTAGCAGCCACTGAGAAGAACATCTCCCATGTTCCCATGAAATGTACTTGTGGAATAGAGAAAAGGGCCTCCCCAGCAAATGTCTAAGCATAGACAGGTTCATAAGGCATAATACAGTCCTTCCAATAACCTAGTCCTGAACAAGGATTCAGCCCTTAGCATGGAGTGGAGGAGAGTTGTGTAGCCCTACAGATGTCACTGAACTGCAACTTCCAGTGTTCCTCATGATTGGTTATACTGGCTAGGGATGAGTTTACTGCTCAACAGCAACCAGAGGACTCCATAGTCCCCACCCCTGTCCTTCTGTGTGTTTGCCTTCCAAAGCTGTACTGGGTTATAAACATAAAAAGGTAAAGGTTTTCCCCATTGACATGGTTGTCAAATTGTGTCTGACTGCAGAGGGCAGTGCTCATCTCCGTTACTAAGTTGAAAAACCAGAGTTGTCAGAGACTACTCTGTGATCATGTGGCCAGCATGATTGCCCAGAACGCTGTTTACCTTCCCACCAAAGTGCTACCTATTTATCTACTTGCATTTACATACTTTCAAACTGCCTGGTTGGCAGAAGCTGGTACTAGTGATGGGAGCTCACCCCACCATGCGGTACCTGGGCCTTGAACTGCCAACCTGCCGATCTTGCAATCAACAGTATCACTGTGTTAACCACTTGAGCCACCACATCCCTATATATCAGGGGTAGGCAACCTATTTGAGCCAGGGGCCGGGTTGCTGTCCCTCAGAAAATTGGGGGGCCGAAGCACAATAAATAAATAAATAAATAATAAAAAATATTTTTTAAAAAATTAAAAAAAATTAAAAAATGCATGCACACTCTCTCAGTCCCAGAAAAGCCATGGCAAAACCCCTGTGGAGATTTTGCCAAGAAAATCCCAAGAACAAGTAATTACAACAATAATCAATATCATCATGGTGGGTGGCAGCGGAGGCGGGGGTCAGCGGTGGCAGGACCAGCCTAGGGCCAGTCCAAAGGCCTCAGGGGGGTACATCTGGCCCCCAGGCCTTAGGTTGCCTACCCCTGCTATATATTATAAACCCTATTAACATTACCATTATTTAAGATGTTATCAGAGTGGTAATATAAGTTACCACTCTGATAACATCTTAAATCTTTGCAATGTCTCCTTAACCATTTGATGAGCTGAGCTGGGCTGGGTGAAGTTAATATCAAAAATAAAATAATTATGAAGATGTTAGAGAAGGGGTGAAAAGTTTTGAAAAATTTTGTTAGGAAATGTCAAAGAACTCTCTCTCTCTCTCTCTCTGCTTGTATGTTCTTCCCTTTACCATTGCTGTGCAATGCACCCTGCTCTTGCAAAGCCTACTGTCTCTCTACTCAAGTAGGCGGATAGGAATCCAGTAGCATTTTTTTTATTAACTATGTCTACAACAGCTTTCCAATTAATCTAAAACTTGCTACTCAATCCCCTTATGTCTTTCTCTTTTTTTCTTTTTGTTTGTTAACTGCCTTCATGTTGATCTTGACCTCTGGCAACCATATGGATGAGACATCTCCATGCCCCCCTGTCCTCTACTGCTCTGCCCAGCTCCTGAAAACTCATATTCGTGGTCTATTTAATAAAGTCCATCCATCTAGCATGTAGCCTTACTCTCTTTCTACTTCCCTCCACCTTTCCTAACATTATCCTTTTCCAATGATTCATGCCTTCTCATGATGTGTCTAAAGTACGACAGTCTAAGTCTTGTCATCTTGGCTTCTAGGGATATCTCTGGCTTGATTTGCTCTAAGACCCATTTGTTTGTCCTTTTGGCTGTCCATGAAATCCTCAGCACTCTTCTCCAGCACCACATCTCAAATGCATTTATTTTCTTCCTATCTTTGTTCTTGACTGTCCAGCTCTCATATCCATACATGGTAATAGGGAATACGATGGCTTGTATGATTCTGATTTTTGTGCTTTGCATTTTAGGATCTTTTCTAGTTTTTTCATAGCTGCCCTCCCCATTCTTAAACTTCTCCTGATTTCCTGGCTGCAGTCCTCATCCCAATCAATGTTTGATCCCAGATATGAGAACTCTTTTACTATTTCTATTTCTTCATTGTCTAATTTGAATGTGTGTAAGTTCTCTGTGGTTATTATTTTTGTTTTCTTTAAGTTCAAAAGTAAGCCTGCCTTTGCACTTTCTTCTTGATCTCCCTTAGTAGTTGTTTTAGGTCTGTGAAGTTCTCTGCTAGTATTATGATGTCACCAGCATATCTCAGATTGTTGACATTTCTTCTTCCTATTTTCATTCCTCCCTCTTCCATGTCCAAGCCTGGTTTCTTTACAATATGTTCTGAATATAGGTTAAATAAGTAGGGTGACAGGATGCAGCCTTATCTGACCCTTTTGCTAATTGGGAACCATTCTGTTTCTCTGTTTTCTGTTCTGACAGTAGCCTCTTGTCCTGAGTACAGATTTCTTATTAGGACTATCAGATGTGTTGGCACTCCTATGTCTTTAAGAGCATTCCATAGCCTTTCACGATCTATGCAGTCAAAGGCTTTGCTATAGTTTATAAAGCACATGCTGATTTTCTTTTGGAAATCCCTGCTATACTCCATTAGCCACCATATATTTGCAACATGGTCCCTGGTGCCTCTTCCTTTACTGAACCCTACTCGGACCTCTGGAATTTCTCTCTCCATGTGTGGTTGGAATCTATGTTGCAGTATTTAGAGTATAGTTTTGCCTGTATGGGAGATTAGCGCTATGGTTTTATAATTGCTGCAGTCTCTTGTGTCTCCTTTTTTGTGGATGGGGATGTATATTGATAGCTTCCAATCTGTTTCCCATCATTTTGTTTTCCATATCTGTTGACATATGTTGGTTAGCACTAGAGTTGACTCTGTCTGTATTGGAATGCTATTTATGGATGTGAAAGGTGGACAGTGAAGGAAGTTGTCAAGAAGATCATCAACTCATTTAAAATGTGGCCCTGGAGTGGAGTTCTATGGATACCATGGACTGCCAAAAAGACAAATAATGATTCGGAAAGTATATCAACCCTGAACTCCACCTAGAAATCAAAATAACTAAACTATGGATGCATCTGCACTGCAGATATACAGCAGTTTGACACCACTTTAACTGCCATGGCTCAATGCTATGGAATCCTGGGAATTGTCATTTTGTGACACATATAGCCTTTTCTGTCAGAGAGTTCTGGTGTCAACACAAATTACAATTCCCTGAATTTCATGACATTGAACCATGGACAGTTAAAGTGGTGTCAAACTGGATTATTTCTGCAGTGTGGATGCAGCCAAAGTCTATTATATTTTGAATTTATCATGGGACAATATTGAGAAAAGTGCTAATGCTCAAAAACTGGAAAGCTTTAGAGAAAGAGACCATATTGATTCAATAAAGGAAGCCACGACCCTAAGTTTGCAAAATGAGAGCAGGGTTGTGATGACTGGGACTCTTGGAAGACTCTCAGTCATAAGATCTCCATTAGTCAAAGCTGACTTGAAGATAAAATAATAAAGAATAACAAAGAAATAAAAAAATTTGCATTTAGTTGTAGGATATTTTCTGGCCCCAGGGAAATTCCATTACATTGAGGGGTAGGGTTAAGAGAAGAGATAATACTGATTTGTATTTTCTGAACCAATTCTAGTGCTTCTATTCCCATCTAAATTGAGCCATCCTGGCATTATGATTAATTAAAAATGGCATGATACCTTTCTCCTCTTCCCAATATATTAAGTTGGCTGAACCATAAAAGTGTGCCAATGGCAAAAGGGAATAGATTTATCTAGACTATTTTTTTTATCTTAGATAGTTTTTGTATTTTTTGGGGGGGGGGGTCTAATTTACATGGGAAGCCACTGAAACTTTAGAGCATTGTTCAGAGTCTTCACTCACAATATCACAAAATGGCTACCTTAATTACTAATTTAGTGGTTCCCAAACTTTGGTCCTTCAGCTGTTTTGGACCTCAGGTGCCAGAAGTGCCAGCCAGCTTGGCCAACATTCAGGAATTCTGGGAACTGAAGTGAAAAACATCTGGAAGTCCAAAGTTTGGGAATCACTGGTCTAGTTCTTTGGTCCTAAATCATAACATCAAACTAGAGTAAGTTTAGTATGCTAAATGACATTGACTCTACAACATCTTCAAATGAATTCTTTCTACATAAAAAATAAACAAAAAATGGCTGCCTCTTTCACAGAGTTTCTCAAAATGGGATATGGCATACAGCACTAATACAAATATACAGCTGCACACATAACTCAGCTAATATCAAATGGATTAAAATCTCAAATGGCCCTGTGAAAAACAGAATGTGGTAAACAAAGTTCTTATTTACATATTTAAAACAAAAGAAAAATCCTATGTAAGCTCTGAAATTTATTAGAGCTACTGATGAGTACAAAAAATGCCCACAACCTTGTGAACAGTTTGTGAGCATCCAGCATAGCCAGACTGACAGGAGAAACTCCTGCAATCTTTGTTGAATACCTCATTACCCCCATATCTCAACAGCAAAACTTTTTTTAATTACTTTTCTCCTTTGTATTTACTTACATCATATTTTTTGGGCTGAAATTCTTCAGCTAGAACAGGAACGTTAGATTAAATCAGGTTCACAGGCCTGGCGGAAAACAAATCTCCATAGCTTATATTAAGCCACTATCATATGAGCAGCTCCATCTCATTTAAACACAAATCTATACCACATTAAAGCACTGCACTTTAACTTGATTGTGCTAATCTGACTACAGTGCACTTTAAATCAATTGTATTGAATACGGCTATATTTTACATCAGCTAGCCTTGGAGAAAGCATTGTGTGGGTGGTACCTTTATTATAATAGTCATGGACAGAGGCTGGTACAGATTAGTGTAAGAGGAAGAATGGCTAAATGTCAAATCAAATATCAAATATGACAGAGCCAGAAATGGTGTAGTGCAGGGGTAGGCAGTACGTCAGAAGTACTGCACATGCGTGT
This sequence comes from Phrynosoma blainvillii, assembly GCA_026167975.1. NCBI lineage: Eukaryota > Metazoa > Chordata > Lepidosauria > Squamata > Phrynosomatidae > Phrynosoma > Phrynosoma blainvillii. The sequence continues at coordinate 295,398,290 of JANUYF010000004.1, read as the reverse complement.
GCATGCTCGCTCGTGCATGCGCAGTACTTCCAGAGTAATGCGCATGCATGAGCGAGTACTGCGCAAACGCAAATGTACTGGAAAACAAAATGGTGCCAAGACTCATTTGAGCATGCGCTGGAGTACTGCGCATACGCAAACGAGTCGCGGCACCATTTTGGAAAACAACTGCAACAACATCTGCAACTCATGTGGCGGTGGGAGAGGGCGGTGGGGATGGCGCGTGGCAGTGGGGGCGGCAGCAGGACCGGGCTGGGGCCGGTCCAAAGGCCTCGGGGGGGCAGATGTGGCCCCTGGGCCGTAGGTTGCTGACCCCTGGTGTAGTGGTTTGAGTACTGGTCTAGGACTCCAGGAGAACAGGGCTGCATCTACACTGCAGAATTAATGCTTTCTGACTTTGAACTGCCATGGCTCAATGCTATGGTATTCTGAGATTTGCAGTTTTGTGAGATATTTAGCTTCCTCTGTCAGAGACATCTGGTGCCACAACAAACTACAAACCCCAGTATTCCATAGGATGGAGCTATTACAGATAAACTGGTGTCAACAGCAGCCCAGGATTTGAATGCCTGCTCAGCTATGGAAACACACTGGGTGACCTTGGGCAAGCAATACTCTCTCAGCCTCAGAGGAAGGCAGTGGAAAACCTTCTCTGAATTGGGGTTGTCAGGTTGAATACAGGGCAGAGCCCCTTTACCTTTAATCTTTAGCAAACCCTAGATCAGGAAGAGCTAAAGTTCCATCAAGTGGAACTATTGTACATCTTCCCCCTCATCACATCAAACCTAGATTCTGAAGCTAGTTCCTCCTGCATGGCTATTTTCTGGCTGATGAAGGAAAGGCATCAAAGAGAAACTCACATCCATTTCAACATCTGTCTGTGCAGCTTAAGGTAACATTATTGCTCTGCACCTGTCCATGCTTTCCACCAACCAATAACTAGCTGTAATGAAGGAAAGGGGTACAGCAGCTAAAAGAGAGGGGACATGCCTTTGCTCCATCTGATGGCACTGCATGATATCTCTTCTTGATCCAAGATTTGTGCATGATTAAAGCTATAGGAGTCCTCCTTCATATATGAAGCCTGACTACTCTGCTCTAAATAAATCTTGCCAAGAGACCTAGAATGAGCTCATCACAAGTTAGAATCATCATAAAGGCACATAACAAACATCAAATAAACATACACATGCAAAAGAAACATACACAGTGTGCCTCACATGCACACAGAGGTAGAAGTTTTAGTCTTAAATTCATCAATACAATTCATAGGAGAAAATTAAAAAGAAAAAAAAACTAAGGTAGAATGAAACAGAAAATACAACAAACCCAGTTGTTTCATAGAGAAGCACCAAAACTATCTAAAATAAACATATGCTTATTGTCAACCTGTGACATCTACTATAGTGATCTGTACTGTGCTGGAGGAATATATATGTCTGTCATTATTTAAATACGAATGAAAGAGGCACTAGGTCTCATAGATGGGATGATGAGTGTTATTTTTTTATCACATTCGGGGTAGCTGTGTTGGCCATTTAGCAAATTCAGACAAAAATCCATCAGTGATACCTTTATTGGTCAACCAAAATGCACAATGTACTTGTTGCAAGCTTTCGAAGCTCCATGGGCTTCTTCATCAGGCAAGATGTTACAAACCAAACAGGAGAAAAACAATTGGAGATATCAGTCAGATGCCTACGTATTGTTTCCTTTTAAATTTCCTGGACTTTGCAAATCTCCCTATAGCCACAAGACCAGAAGGAGGAGGAGCCTGCCTACATAAGATATCCTTCCCACTAACTAAAGACTGAAACAACATCTAGGCGTCTGACTAACATCTCCAATTGGCATGAGGAACCACATTGCAAACATATGGTGGCTAATGGAGCGCACCAAAAATTAAAAAAAAAATCAGCATGTGCTTTATAGACTGTAGGAAAGCTTTTGACTTCATAGATCATGAAAGATTATGGAATGGCCTTAAATACATGGGAGTGCCAATACATCTGATAGTCCTGATGAGGAATCTGTACTCAGGACAAGAGGCTACTGTCAGAGCAGAACATGGAGAAACAGAATGGTTCCCAATTGGCAAAGGAGTCAGACAAGGCTGCATCCTATCTGTTCAACTTATATGCAGAACATATTATAAGGCAGGCTTGGACACAGAAGAAGGAGGAGTGAAAATAGGAGGAAGGAATATCAACAACCTAAGATATGTTGATGACACCACAGTACTAGCAGAAAACCTCATAGACCTAACACCTGCTAAGGAAGATCAAAGAAGAAAGTGCAAAGGCAGGCTTAATGTTGAACATAAAGAAAACAAAAACAATTACCACTGAGGACCTTCACAAGTTCAACCTAGACAATGAAGAAATAGTAATAGTAAAAGAATTTCCATATCTGGGATCAACATTGATAGAAATGGGGACTGCAGTCAGGAAATCAGAAGAAGATTAAAAATGGGGAGGGTGGCTATGAAAGAACTAGAAAATATTCTAAAATGCAAAGATATTCAACTCAGCACAAAAGTTAGAATCATACAAGCCATCGTATTTCCTATTACTATGTATGGATGTGAGAGCTGGACAGTTAAGAAAAATAATAGGAAGAAAATCAGTGCATTTGAGGTGTGGTGCTGGAGAAGCATGCTGAGAATCCCACAGACAGCCAAAAGGACAAACAAGCAGATCAAACTGAAAACCTCTCTGGAAGCCAATATGACCAAACTGAGGCTGTTGTACTTACGACACATCATGAGAAGAGAAGGGAGGACGCTTTGGAAAAAACAATAATGCTGGGAAAGGTGGAGGGAAGTAGGAAGAGAGGAAGGCCACATGCTAGATGGACTCAAGGGCAGTTAACAACAACAACAACAAATACAAAATGCATGTTTCACATCAAGTGACCATTCTGCTCAGGTACCAGGTGTTTACACTTGACATTAAGCCAGAGAGACAGATAAATGTTTTGGGGCTAAATCTAATTTTCCCTACCAACTACAGTATGCCCAAGACATCAATGAGTTGACCTACCACTGATTCAATAGATCCAGTTTTGTTAGGATTTAAGCCTTAGCATACTGATTACTTCACTGCTAATTTGAGTGAGGTTTCATCTGGCATGGTATTGTGAGACACCCAAGCAATGTTACTCTCTGCTCACTACAGTTTGTAGTTTGCACAAAGATTTTTCATACTTTGTCTGGTCATTAACCAAAATGGAGACCGTAGTCAAGAAAACAGAAGAAAACTAAGGGGTGAAGCAGACTGCCCCAAAGAAGTGGCTCTGTACCACCCCTTTGAGCCACAGCCCCAATGTGGTGTTTTTCTGGGCTTCTTTTTGGCCTAGAAAAAGGATGCCTTTGCCACTGTCATGACACTTTTCTACACCCCTTATGGCATGTAGTGTGTGAATGCTGCACCAACAGAGCACTGTAACATTGCCTGCTCTGCAATCTGGCAGGCGGCATGACTCTGGTTTAGGGGTGCCATCAGGGCATGTGTCATCCCAATTACATGCCCCCATGCTTCCTCCAAGTCAGCACTTAGTGTACAGCCCCTAAGACTTGGAAATTCAGCCATGAAAGAACTAGATAGGATCCTAAAGTGCAAAGACATTTTAATTAAATAACAATGAGTAACACCCAGGCCATAGTATTTCTGATTTCTGTGTATTGGTGTGGATGCTGAAGAAAACTGACAAGAAAAAAATTGACTCATCTGAAAGAAAACAGTTCTACAGATACCATGATCTGCTAAAAAGACAAATGAGTCTTAGAACAAATCAAGCCTGAACTCTCATTAGAAGCCAATACGACTAAACTGTTGCTGGGGTACTTTAAACATATCATGAGATAATGGGACTCTTTGGAAAAGATGACATTGCTTTGTAAAGTGGAAGGCAATGGAGATTTTCACATGAGCAAAAGTGATAGGAGTATAGTGGGATGCTCTCGTCACTATCGCACAATTGCATGAAGATTATCAGACGATGCCATGCAATGTCATGATAATCGCATCATTATCCCGTGAATAAAGAGAAATTCTAGCATCACTTTTTATTCATGGAAAAGTCCTGTGAATAAAAAGCCACAGGAGAATTTCTCTTTATTCATGGGATGATGCAATTATTGTGATGTCGTCTGATAATCATGCAATTGCACAATAGTGGAGGGAGCAATATGCTATGCTCCCATCACTTTTGCCTGCATGAAAATCTCCAATAGGAAAAAGGGAACCCCTACTACAAATGGATTGATTCAGTCAAGGCACTAAGCAAAGCCATTGATGATCAGCAATCCTGGAGGTCTCACATTTATAGGGTTACTATAAGTCAAAGTCAACTTCATGGCAAAAAACAACAGAAAGAAGAAATATTGAGAAAAGAATCTATGACTGGCATACATCAGTTACTGATAGACATTAAAAGAAAATCAGTACTTGTACATAACAGACACCTTTCAATTATAAATACCTCAACTAGGAGTACTTGGAAGGTATTATCTTGTCACTTCTTATGAAGAAAGTACCTGCTGTTTTATATCAGAAAGCTTGTTTGCCAGGAGAAAACAATTTGCTTGAATGCTGTTATTTTTCTTCCAGTACGAGTTCTCCTTGACATATTTGTGTCCATTTATTAATGGTTAAATCTAGAATCTTTGGGGAAGGGATTATATCTTCACTTATATGAGTTCTCAAGTAATACCTCAAATCAAATTCATCTGAGAAACAAAATGCAGAGATTTATGGAGGACATTGGTGAGATATCTGCTGTGAAAACACTTGAGGGGTGAAAATGGATAAATAATGCAAAGGATAGAATCAAAAGAAATCAGGCAGGGACAACACCTGATATTTGCTCAGCTCCATCCTTCAGGAAATGTAAGCTTATATGAGGCAATATACAAATATTTTTCAGTGAAGTGTCAGTACATTAATTAAAGGGTTTGCATTTAGAAAAAGAGGAACAGAGCCCATAACAACCCTGGGGAGAATCAAACACATGTCTACTTGGCTTTATACATATAAAATTTTCCATTCCATTTTATTTGTTCTTGTTTGGTAGTGCACAAAGGAATAGGCACAATTTTTTTTCATCCTCAACTCACTAAGGCTCTTTTTTAAATTAAAAATTATGGTCAACTGCTGTGAGAGTTTTCATATTTTGAGACTTTATGTGAAAAAAAATCATCTACACTACTTTGGGAGGCACAAAACCAGAGTTTGTTTGTTTGTTTATTTATTTTTAAGAATTATTTCACAGGCCATTTTTTTTGACAGAGACAGAGCAAGTTTTACATTTGTATTTTTTTTTTAAAAAAACTATTGTCTAATTGTTGTGCTGCTATAACTCATTTATGGTTTACTGGTATAATTCTGTTTTAAGATTGTGCTTTATTTATTTATTTATTTGTAGTACTTATTTTAAATTTAGTGCTTATTTTAAATATCCTGTTGTGCTGCCCAGCGTAGACCCCTACTGTGGTGAGTAGCTTGGTCTGAGGTCAGAATGAGGTGTCTAGTGTTGTTCACATGGCAGCACAATGGGATGTGTTGTAAACAGCCACCTGGCATTATAGTGGAGGAGTCCAGATCTTCCGGGAAGATCTGGAGTAAAAAGTGAGTTATTTTAATCCATTATAAGGGAGATATACCCTGGGTTTAGTGCTAGACAAATGTTATCTGGACTGTTCACACCAGGATTAGGTATGAGCCATGCAGCATCTAGACTCCCATCTGAGATGACAGGGGGAAGACATTTTGATCACATGAGGGAAAATAGGAAAAGAAAGAAGAGAATACGTACTAGATTGCTAGCACTAGGGAGGCAACTGTTCTGTTCTTCCACCTCCTTTTCTTTCATAAGAAAGGGAAAGGTGGTGAAATATATGTATAGTTGCCTTCTCCTCTATCTTCTCTCTCTCTCTCTCTCTCTCTTTTTAATACAAGTATGCCAAATACAGCTCAGGTGTCTAGAGTTTTCATTTTATGTTGATATTAAGCATACTCTTGGAAACGATTAGCTGAAAGGAAGACCAGAAAAGGACCCAAGAAGACATCAGAAGACTAAGAAAAAATAAGTTTGTGTATTTATTAGATTAATTTTTATTTGTTGTATTTTATGGAAAATTTAATAAAGATTATTTTTTTAAAAAAGGAAGACATTTTATTTGGTTCATGAAAATGGGGCCAGAGGACCCTTCACATTGCACAGTTATAGCACTACAATTCCACTTCATGTATTTTGGTTCAATCCTATGGAATCCTGGAATGTTTCAGTTTAGGAAGGGTACTTCAAATTTTCTGCCAAAGAGCCCTAGTGGCTCCCCAAATTATAAATCACAGCATTCTGATAATGTAGCCATGGCAGTGAAAGTGGAATCCCAGTGCTAAAACTGTGCAGCATGAAAGAGCCCCAGGACAAGTTGTATGGCATATGCAACCTTTTCCTTCAATGGCAGGGAAGAATTGGGGACTTCAGAGGGAGCAGCTGGGAGACCTCCAACACTGTCCTCCATCATCTGGTGGCTATGTATTTGCCCCAGTGCCTCATGTTAGAGCTGCTTTTGAATTACATAATCTTGTTAACACAACTCATTTTGCATTCAGTTGAATCAAAATCAAACAGTTGCAGTCACAAATCTAAATAAAAAGGGCTTTGTGATCATGATGATTCCAGGGCTCAGCTGTCAAAAGCTTATATGCTTTATTGCTGGCTTTGTAGGAAAGTGCATATGGAGCATAATCAGACACTTTAGTCTCCTGTTGTCATGTTTTGTTGCAGGTTTTACATAGAATTAGACAACATAGGCTTTCTATGATGTCACCTGCACAGTCTAATGAAGTCCATATTATTTCAGCCACTTGCCATGCAGCATCTTTTTTTGCATAAAAAGGCTGAGGTGAAAAAGGTCCCAACACATCTATAGATTTTTGCCTATTTCTTTTTGCTGATGTAACATATTGGGACAAAAATTGTTGCTTGCAGTTTTGTGAGAAACCATGATTTAGCAAAGTAGAAGTGACATTCTCTTGTTGTTAATAGGCTGCCTCCCTTTAGTTATTCCCCATTGGTGAGAAATTATAAATCAGTGTGGACCAGGGATACCACACAATGCAAGAAGACTGAGACCCTGCATCAGAGTCACACGATTTTTTTTTCATTGATTGTGGTATGCAACGCTTGGTCCGCCACCCAATATACCCCAATTGTGCAACTCTGCAGCTATAACTTTAAATTAAATGCAGACATTTCCCATCATGTAGAAATATACAACCCCTTCCATGGGGGAAATTATGCATCTGTAAGAGACTGGAGAGCAGGGTTCATATGCCTACTGGGACATGAAAACCTTTTGGGTGACTTTAGGCAAATCAACTCTCTTAGACTCAAGAGGATGGCAATGGCAATCCCCCTCTGAAGAAACTTGCCAAGAAAACCCAGTGATAGGGTCACCATGTCAGAAATGACTTGAAGACAAACAACACACACAAAAGACACCAACAGGACTGCAGTCATGTTTTATTTTTCTTGCAAAACCCGCATAGACTATAGACAATGTAGGCATTCTATGGCAACGTCATTTGCACAGTTTTAAACAAAGTCTATACATTTCAGCCATTTCACATGTAATTTCTGTGTTTACAAGCAAACAAACATGGTGGAGACTAAACATATATGTATCTTTGTCAATTTCCTCATGTCAGTGTTACATATCTATTTTCCCTGATTTTATTTTATTTTCATTCCACCTTACACTATTTTATGTTTTTCTTGGGTGTTTGAATATAACAGACTGGATTCTGCATTCACAAACATTTTCCAGGATATTTTTATTCCCGACAATACATTGAGATTTACGCTGGGGTCAGAAAATACCCCACAATTTCACACTATGAACTATTTTAAAAAACAGCAACAAAAACCCTAGAGCAGGAGTTAAAATTTAAGGCACTGAGGTATTGCAATAGACTGAGCAGTTGCAATAAATGTTTGCTGGTTTTTGAGCTGACAAAGAAGCAGCTTCTATTTAATTAAAATGTGTCCTATATATCTTTGAGTGTTTCATTGTTTTTAATGAAAATTTGAGATAAAAGCAGCATTTTTAATTATATTTCTGCCTCCTGGTGAACTCTTTCCTTAGTCATTTTTTGGTTATCACTTCTTCCTCCCACCCCTCTATGCACCAGAGTGGAATAGGTCATATCAGAACTCCCTGGTTTATTAAAGATTATGGCAAGAAAATGCACAGCACACACAGAACAGGCACTGCTGATTTGAGACCAAAATATTGTGTTGAGACATACATGCCAAATAAAGATGATTTGAACTAAAGCTGTGTGCTTTCAAAATTCTTTAAAGAAACTGAGATGACAATTTCACTGAATGTATGCAAGGATAGGAGAATAGAAGGCCTACATTCAATTGCTTAGTTCTAAACAGAGGAGACCCAACTACATAAGGATCAACTCACTGTTTGCAAATCCCATAAATTTAAAGGATGTACGGTAGTTGTGATTTGCCAAAGGATTTAGGCCAATTTCTGCAACATTTTTCTCAGAGATAGGGCTCTTCACGAACCTTGCTAGTAGCTCAGCTTCAGCAATTTCTCCTACCTTTTGTTTTGCTGCTGTTGCTAGTAGTAGTAGCAGCAAGGCTGGTCTAAGACATTGGACTTTATCACACAGGGGAAATTGGGGGATTCAAAAAGCATTATCTGACGAAAGTTGCATGATCGCAGCTAAGATTATCACATGATGTCATGATTAGAGAGGAATTATCCTGGGAATAACCAGCAATAAATCATTCAAGGGGAAATTCCGTGGCCAGGCTTTCAAGGAGCAACACCCCAAGGATCGCTGCATTCAGCAGCTTCCATCTGATATAATTTCCTTGGTTAGGGAACAGCCACTGTTTGGAAGGCTGGCCACCATTGTGCATTCTCTAAAATGTCTAAACCTAGAATTATTCTAAAGCACTGTGTGAGGAGCATAGCAGCTGATATATTTTTAAAATAATGATGAAGAATTATTGAGGAATATTCTTCAAAGTGTCTTTTTGTTTCTACTGAGTAAGAGAATGTCAGGGATGATGGGAGTTGTAGCTCTTCACCTCTGGCTCTAACTCACCACCTTGTTATGCAGCAGAGCTGACCAGCTTTGATCAGTGGTTGATGCTTCTTTCCCAAGCAGCAGAGTTTCAGAGAATAGGCTGAAGACCCTGACAAACTCTCCAAGCCTTCTCACTCTTCTTCCTGAGATGTCTCCAAACTTCTCCAGGATTCTTCTGGAACTCTTGTATCTTCCCTCAAGACACCAGACAACTCAGTAGTCTTATATAAAAGATCTACTTTATTCTACTATATACATAAATACTATATGCCCTACAAAACACAATCTCTACACTTCACAATATCTCCAAAACTACTCCACAATACACCAAACTACTCCACAATGTACATTAGCAAACATTGCAATTTATAGCCATTGTTAGACACCACCCACCAGTCAGTTTCCACCCAGTGGGTGTGTACATACATCTTGATTGGTCCACATAGATCATCCCATACCTAAGACCAACCCAAGTGTTTCATCACTTGACCTTGACCACTTAATGAGTCTCAGGTGTTTGCAATCTATCACAGGTGTTCTCAATATACCTTCTATAACTTTGTCCTTGGCTCTCAAGGCTTCTTAATTATATTATCTTTTTCACCTGTGTATCTTCCTGATTGCTCCTGCTTAGTCACTTTGACATTCACATACATATTTTTATTTCTATTACTGTATATCCCATGTTGCTTTTTCCTTAACAATCCCCTCCGAAATAAAATATTGTATGTGTCTTATATCATTCCAACCATTTGTGTCAGTCTTTCATGTTTTTCCGCCGTCAATGCTTTTGTGAACAAATCTGCTATGTTGTGTTGTGTTTCTATATATCTCAGTTCTATTTCACCCTTCTGAACCATGTCTCGCACATTTTGATATCTTACTCCAACATATTTTGTTCTGTTCTTCAAACTTTCAGTTTCAGCCATTGCTATGCATGACTGTGAATCTTCCAGAATTTCTACTGGTATCTTGTAACTTTCATTTAAATCATTCAACAATTGCTCAACCCACTGTACCTCATTCACTATCTCATTTAAAGCTGCGAATTCTGCTTCAGTCGTACTTAACGCTACATTAGTTTGTTTTCTACTTCTCCAGACTATTGGACTTTCACTGTACTTGATTATTATTCCGGTAACTGACTTCTTGTCTCCTAATTCTGATGCAAAAGAACTGTCCACATAGCAATCTAAATCTGAATTACTGTTTCTAATTACCAATTTCTTATCTAGAGTTCCTTTCAAATATCTCAATAAATGTTTTACTGCTGTCCAGTCTTCAATTTTTGGATCATTAACTCTTCTGGACAATACATTTACAGCATACGAAATGTCTGGTCTGGTGTGGCAAGATATGAATTGTAAAGATCCTATTATACTCCTGAATAAAGTCTTGTCTTCAAAATCTCTAGTTGTTTTTTCAGATACAAAACCAGTTGTCATTGGAGTTCTTACTATTTTAGCATTTTGTAATCCACACTTTTCAATCAAATTTTCAATTTTCTTTCTCTGACTTAACAAACAATGTCCTTCTTCTGTCCACTCAACACCAATACCTAAATAAGACTTCAATAAACCTAGATCTTTTAAAACAAACTTTTCAGACAATTCTCTTTTTACTGATTCAATTTCCTGTTTTGACTTTGCTGCCACGCATAAATCATCTACATAGATCACTAACACTATGTCTCCTTTTGTATAGACACAAGCATCTGCAATGCTCCTTTTGTATCCTAGTTTAGCTAACTCGTCATTAATGCACGAATTCCATGCTCTGGCACTTTGTTTTAATCCATACAATGCTTTTTTCAATTTATAAACTTTCTGACTACTATTTTCTTCAAAACCTTGTGGCTGCTCCATAAATATCTCTTCATCTAAACTAGCATTCAAGTAGGCTGTTTCAAAATCAAAATGTTCTACAACTAAACTTCTTTTTGCTGCTACAGCCAGAACCATTCTCAGACTTTCTGGCTTTGCAGTTGGAGAATATGTCTTATCATAGTTCTCATACTGCTGTTGTGCAAAACCCTTAGCTACTAACCTAGCTTTATACTTAATACTTCCATCTGGCATTTCTTTCTTTTTGTACACCCACTTACAACCAATTACTTTCTTGTCCTTGGGTCTGTCAACAACTTCAAAAACATCTTTATTTACCAGACAACCAAACTCATCATCCATTGCATCAATCCATCTTTCCTGTTCTTCTCTAGACAAACTTTCCAACTCTTCAAAACTTTCAGGCTCTTCCACTGCTAAACAAGCTCTTGCATTTGTCACAACAAACCTATCTGGAGGCTTTCTAACTCTGTGACTACGTCTGGGAATAAACTCTGCTGATCTGCCTCTTTCATCCTCACTTTCTGTACTGGGAGTTATAGTTCTATGACTAAATCTCTTGTCTTCAGTCATTCTAGTAGTAATGGGTCTAGATTGTGTCTCATTATCAGAAGAACTATCACTGCTGCTAGTGGATGCTTCTGGCTTAACTGAAACCCCTCCGTTTCCTGAGGTTGGTTCAATTTGTGTTTCTGGCTCATTTGAACTTCCTAACCTCAAGAAAACTTCTTTATTGGCATGCAGTTTGTCCCAACCAGCATGTCTCTCAAAATTTGCTGACCTAGAATACTGCACTTCTTTTCCACCTAAATGAAACTTGTAGCTATTTCCTGAATACCCCAAAAACCTAAGTCTTTTACTTTTGGGTTCTCCCTTTTTCCTGAAACAAGCTGGTATGAAAACATGAGCAAATTGTCCAAAGACTCTCAAATATTTGTAATTTGGCACTCTCCCATACAATACCCTGTAGGGAATGTCTTCAATTTCAGAATGATACAGTCTGTTACTAATATGTACTGCTGTCAAAGTTGCTTCTGCCCAGAAACTATCTTTTACCTCTGCATCTGCCATCAAACAAGCAGTTATTCTTTTTATATCTTGTATTTTTTTCTCCGCTAAACCATCTTCATTAGGACAAGCGGGATTAGTAGTTTCATGCCTTATTCCCACCTTTTGAAACCAATGAAACAATTGATTACTTAGAAATTCTCCTCCTCGGTCAGTAACAATGGTGCCTACTCTAATATCAAATTGTCTTTCCATCATTCTCACCCATGCTTTTAAACTTTGCCCAGCATCAGATTTGTTTTTCAATATTCTTACAAATGCAAACCTTGTAAACCTATCAACAATTACTAGGAAATATTTGCTTCCCCCTAAAGATAAACAATTAGCTTGGGCAACATCTGCATGTACAAACTGAAATGGTCTTTGGGCAATTCTTTTGGTTTTCTTGGTTACTGGAAAAGCTCTGATCTTTACCTGATTGCATACAGTACAATCTAAGTGATTTTTGCATTCAGCAACTTTTAAATCTGGACACATACTGATTAACTTCTTTAAACATTTGAAACTAGCATGACCAAATTTCCTGTGTAGTTCATGTATGCAGTCTTTGTGAATTGGACTATTGTCTATGTTATTAGCATTTTCAACCCTGTAGCAATCAATATTGTCCTCCAAATAATAAAGCTTATCTTTTTTCAAGCCTATGCCTCGCAATTCCCCATTCAATTTTATCTTACACATGTCCTTTTCAAATATAACTGTGTAATCTCTGTCTGTTAACCTGCTCACTGATAACAAATTATTTTCTAACTCCTTTACATGTAACACATCATTAAAGTTTTCCTTTAGCCCTGGAATGTAAACTGTACCCATTTGATTTACAGTACTGAGCTCTTTCCCATCAGCTAAAACTACAGCATTTACATTAGCTGATTTTCTATTACTTATCAAATTAATATTGTTACACATTGAAGATGATGCTCCTGAGTCAATCAACCATTTACAATTAGCATTTTGTTTTTCCTTAATCATGGTTGCAACCCCCTTCTTATTACTGCTGTCCTTCAAAAATGGAGGTTTGGACTGCTTTTGATACTGCCGCAGCTGCCATCTGCTCTCTCCTTGCTTGCTTCTCTCAGCAGCAAATTGTTTACAATGTCTCTGTAGATGACCAATCTTTTTACAATAAAAACACCTCCGTTGCTCCCTTGTAGAAGCTGCTTCTTCCTGCTTTCGTAGATCAGGTGTTGTTTGTTGTTTTGGCACAGTCCTTAAACTTGCTGAGTCACCCTGCTCAGACTTTCTTCTCAAGTTTTCTTCCAATATTCTGGCAACAATTAAGTCTCTGTTCAGCTCAGCTTCTGGCAAATTTTGCAAGCTATTTGTAATGTTGTCCCAAGAAGAGTCTAGCGATTCTATTAAAATATAACACTGCTGCTCCTTGCTAATTTCCACTCCTCTCAGTTCAGCTTGCACAAATAAATCCTGCATTGTTTTTAAATGTTCTATTACACACTGTCCTTTAGTCATCTTCTGCCTGTAAATTCTTTTAGACCAAAGCATTTTTGCAAACGCAGTTGAAGGAGTGTGTAATCTCTGCAAAGTATCCCACACATCCTTGGCGGACACTTTATCTCTTACGTCGTTAATCAAGTCTTCTTCTAGCATGAGATAAAGACATGCTTTTGCTTTAGCGTCTCTTTCTTGAGTGGCTGCATCAGCATCAGCTGCCAGCCCTGATTCAACTGGCAACCACAGAGACTCCTTTATGAGTACAGATTGGGCATATATCGTCCAGGTAGAGTAGTTGTTTCTATTTAATTTACTAAACTTTAGTATCTCCATCTTAATTTGTGCAGTGACTCCATTTGACACAGTCCCTCTGAGTATGCTCAGCAGATAAAATACAAAATGATTTACTCACAAAGCTCCACAAAACTTTCTTCCACACTCTGGAATTTTCAGCTTCTGTGGATGCTGGTTGCTCTAGTATCTGGGCCCATAACCCTTGTCAGGGATGATGGGAGTTGTAGCTCTTCACCTCTGGCTCTAACTCACCACCTTGTTATGCAGCAGAGCTGACCAGCTTTGATCAGTGGTTGATGCTTCTTTCCCAAGCAGCAGAGTTTCAGAGAATAGGCTGAAGACCCTGACAAACTCTCCAAGCCTTCTCACTCTTCTTCCTGAGATGTCTCCAAACTTCTCCAGGATTCTTCTGGAACTCTTGTATCTTCCCTCAAGACACCAGACAACTCAGTAGTCTTATATAAAAGATCTACTTTATTCTACTATATACATAAATACTATATGCCCTACAAAACACAATCTCTACACTTCACAATATCTCCAAAACTACTCCACAATGTACATTAGCAAACATTGTAATTTATAGCCATTGTTAGACACCACCCACCAGTCAGTTTCCACCCAGTGGGTGTGTACATACATCTTGATTGGTCCACATAGATCATCCCATACCTAAGACCAACCCAAGTGTTTCATCACTTTACCTTGACCACTTAATGAGTCTCAGGTGTTTGCAATCTATCACAGGTGTTCTCAATATACCTTCTATAACTTTGTCCTTGGCTCTCAAGGCTTCTTAATTATATTATCTTTTTCACCTGTGTATTTTCCTGATTGCTCCTGCTTAGTCACTTTGACATTCACATACATATTTTTATTTCTATTACTGTATATCCCATGTTGCTTTTTCCTTAACAGAGAAAGGAACATCTTAGAAAGCCACTCAGAAATTGCTTCTCCCTGCATTGCCTACTCATCTAGATCTCGATTTCCAACCTACAAACATAAAAAGAAGACAGTGCTAAGCTATGATGCATTAAGTAGTAAATCCTATTAGTTAGTCTCATCTAGAATAGATCCATTATATAATGGGATTTACCTATGTGTTGACTCACCATTCATCAATTTCTTTGATGGTTCTGGTCTATCTGAGAATAATCAACAGGCTTCCAGGTGAAGAAGCCCAGTGTTTGGATAGAGTGTGGTACGGAAAAATAATGTTTTGTGTTCTGTTGGGTTCTTTTAAATTTCATATTTCAGTAACTCAAGATTCTTCTGTCATGTCAACCTTTATGCAAAATAACTGCTGAGCATAAACACCATTCTATAAATTGTAAACTCCACCAAATCTAGAGAATCATGAATGAAAAGCTGATTAAGAAGTGACAGAAGTGACTTGGGATAATGAAGGGATAAATGCTGTTTATTTGGAGGGATGCCAGCTACTTGCAATTAATTTTGTAAACAACTGAGTTACATACCTGCCGATTCCTAAATGAAATGGACATGTTGGCAAGAGATGTTATCCCCCATTGTTTCTTGAAAAACAACAACTGCATTAATATTTCCAAAGAAATGGCAAGCCTGCCTATATTGTTGATTTAAAAAAGGTATTGCAAGCTATTGCTGAAAGTATTTTTTCTGAATATTTTCTCTCTCTCTCCTGAGAATTTCTGGAAACCTTTTTTTCTCTCACCCTCAAAAGGGTCCCTTTGCAGAATTTCCTGTCAATATTTTCCACCCAGGTGTTCGTTGCTGTTGTCAATCTTGTTATTATTGTGACAGCCAACATCATCCCTCTAGGGATGTGAAATCACTCCATTTTGCTTTAGCTGCATTCCTCAGGATCCCCCCAGCAATCCTATCCATGAAAGATCATGAAACTTTTAATTTTTTTATATGGAAATTTGTGTGTAGCTCAATATGCATGTTTCCTTATGTACATATTTCCCACATTTTATAGTGGTTTGAACATTGGACTAGGACTCTAAAGACCAGGGTTCAGTTCTCTGCTTGGCCATGGAAACACACTTGGAAACCTTGAGCAAGTCATATACTCTCAGCCAAAGAAAATCCCATGATAGGTTCACTTTAGAGCTGCCATAAGTCAGAACTGACTCGAAGGCACACAACAACAAATGCAATTTTTAGACATTTTCTCCAATAAATGAACAATGACTACTCTTTTTATGAGTTATGTCCATTTACTTCTGTAATTGATACTGGAACAGAGAGAACTGATGCTTATATTTCCCTTCCAATGACAGAAAATGAAGATGGGAACACTTTAATAATCACTCAGACACAACATTCTTAATGAATGTGAGTTCCTTTCTGTCTCTACCTCTTCGACAAAGCCTTAGAATAGGGGTTGGAACCAGACTGAATCCATCACCACCACCAAACTCCCAGTTATGTCCATCCAATTTATTTCTCTGTTCACCCAGTCTTTTGGTATTGCTTCAGTTTGCTGCCAAGTCTTGATGGCAAAACTATAGCACCATCACCATCCCAAAGTTAAAATCATTCTCTCTCACCTCATTGCTCTTGTCCTCCATCCCTACTACCATCCTTCTCCTCTCTCCAGCACTAATCTCCCTGCTGGTCACTGTCTAGTTCGTACATGCCTCTTTGCTTTCAATATTCAAGGAATCTCCTGAGTTGTAATCAGTGGTTTTCTCAAGCATTGCATATTTCCTCAGAATCTTAATAAAATCAGGATTTCAAGCAATGTCTGGCACCTAGGCTGTGGATGAAGAACAGAGGAATGCTCTTGATTTCAGCATAATTTTCATACACATTGAGCAAAAGGATCTACTTTGTCAAAAGTGAAGATTCAGCAGGGACAAGGAGTGGAAGTCAAAAATTGTGTAAAATTTGGTTGTTATGCTATGTCAGTTATGAAGTTAGGAATATCAGAAAATGAGTTACATCCACCTGAAAACAACTATTATTCTCAAGAGTTTTACCCTTAAATATGGACTGAATTCTGCCCCTAATTACCCATGTTACAAATCATGTGATGGTACTATGATCCAAAGTACCAATTTTTTCCTAATTAGAAGAAATGAAGGATTAGAGTCAAATGATGCATTCATTTCCACTGGCTACCATATCTGAATGATCATTATTTTGCCCTGAAGAGTAATTGTCTCCCAGCTGTTCAATGAGCACAGCCCAAACCTAAAAGCCACTGCTACACCAACAATCTAAAAAGAATATTACATTCATTTGCAAATGCAAATCTGTCCTTGTACTTTTCTCTCTAGCAGGCAGAAACCACAAGCTGTACACTGGAACAGTGTTTAAATCCAAGAATGGAAATTGTATGTCTGTGAGTGTGTGTGTGTGTGCGTGTATGGAATTGCCTTTGGATGCTCCATTGGTGCTTGCTGTATAATTAACAGCATGGGGGAAGAAGTGCTAATATAATTGAATAAAAGAAAAGCAAATGAATAATTTAATTGCTGGGTTGATTAAGCTTAGAGACTTGTTACACCTCACATTTTTCATTACCAAACATTTATATTTTGAAGAGTAACCCCTCCCTTTCAACAGTCTCTTTTTGAAACATCCTTTGGTACAATGTGATATGAGCTTTTATAAATTCTAAATGAAAATGCTGAGGCGTACTATTTACTTTATGACAAATTTGAATCTTGTTCTTTGTTTTTTTTTAATTTGTAAATATATTTTATTGTATTTTTACTGAAATGTCAGGATGGAGTAGTGGTTTGAACATAGGACTGAAACTCTGGAGTCCAGAGTTCAAGTCCCTGCTCAGCGATAGAAACCCACTGGGTGACATTAGGCAAGTCACACACTCTCAGCCTCTGAGGTAAACAAGGGCAAAAAGCTGTTTGAACAAATCTTGCCTAGAAAACTCCATGAGTCTTAGGGTTTCCATGAATCAGAGAACAAAAACAACTTTTTTTTTTTTTACTCCAGGATTCCACAAAGTGGAGCCATGGCAATTAAAGTAGTCTCAAAGTGCTGTCATTGTGCAGTATGAAAGTGACTGCACTCTATTTTTATTTACACAATAATTATTCCTAGTAACTGATGATAATATTGTAAGTTGGAGTCTTGTAATACAGTTGTAATACA
Source organism: Phrynosoma blainvillii (assembly GCA_026167975.1). Classification (NCBI taxonomy): domain Eukaryota; kingdom Metazoa; phylum Chordata; class Lepidosauria; order Squamata; family Phrynosomatidae; genus Phrynosoma; species Phrynosoma blainvillii. Next base: position 295,380,406 of record JANUYF010000004.1, on the reverse strand, counting down.
ATAATCCTAGGAAAGGTGGAGAGAAGTAGAAAGATAGGAAGGCCACATGATTGATGGATGGAATTAATCAAAAAGATCACAGGCCTGAATTTACAGGAACTAAGCAGAGCCATGGAGGACAGGGGGCCTTGGAGATGTCTGATCCATAGAGTTGCCATGGGTTGAGATCGAGTCAAGGGCAGTTAACAGCAAAAAAAAATAAAAAAAAATTAAAAAATGTCCACCCATATAAATTAGCATTTAATAATTATACCCTAATCTAGATGCTTTTTGTGTCCTCTTTTTCAGTGATGTGCTCCCTTTTTCCCCAGCCAGCAATTGCTCTGAAACTGGAAAAAAAAAATACATTTTCTTCCAGAGTACTTCTTTACCAAGTTTCAAGCAAGTAAAACAGGGAGTTGCCTCAGCTTCATCAAGATGGTCTTTGTTAACTTTTGCTTTTGCCTAGCTCCTTGCTTCTCGTTATTACTATCAGAAGCAAAATAATAAAACAGTACTATCAGTTAAGCGAAATTGTGCAAGTCCCCTATATTATGCTATGATATAGCATAATAGAGTGGTTTTAATATGGTGGTGTTAGAGATTCCTTTTTATGAGATCTTGGAGGTAAGGGTATATGGAGTCATGTCCCAAGGCAGGGATAGGCAACCTTTCCCCTATAAGGGCCGAGGGACTTCAGCTCCCAGAAGCCTCAGCCATGTTGGCCAATAGTCCCATGTTGGCCAATAGCTCCTGGGATTCTGCAGCTGAAGTCCCTCGGCCCTTAAAGGGGAAAGGTTGCCTACCCCTGATGTAGTGGTTTCTGCCCATGCAGTATCTCATGTCTGTCATTTTGGAAGTTCTCAGCAGAAGGGTTGGATGAGTTGGTTTACATCCACCAGCAGGCAGGTCAAAAAATATCTGGATCAATACCCATGCAGGGACCAAGATTCTTCATCTATAATCAATGTTGTGGACTTTACATGGCACAAATACAGTACAGGTATTTCATATACAAGTGGAGCCTCACTTGCCATTGAATCCTGAAGTATGGTTCTCCTTACAACTGAGGAATACAGCCCCACACTCCTGATTCTCCTTAAAACTGAGGAATGAAGCCCCTAGTGGAAGCAATGAGGAACCACAATAGAGGAACAGTGGCAACAATGAGGTGAGAGCCATGAAACAGCTGGGGGAGCAACCACAGAGCACCATTACATTGTGTAAAATCTAAAAATGGTCAGAAGTGCTGCCTAACTCTACCAGCAAGTCCACTGTGTTTGGAAATTATGATATAAGAGATGCCCAATATATGGCTCTTCAAATTAGGGCTTTGTCTGCTCTAGCCATCCTGGAGTATCTTGGTCCCATAGCTGCCCTGACCTACCTATTACTTGGACCTCCAATCCGGAGATGAGATGCCCCTAAGGCTTGGAGTGCATGTAACCCATTGTCTGCACTTTTACTGCTGACATATAGCTGATTCATATCTGCCAATCTTAAATCAACATTTTATGTTGAGAATAGCAGGAAAATAATTAGTATTCAGTCATTTGAATTTTGGAAGCATTGAGATGGGGGAGCAAGGATACATGCCCTGATCTTGCCCCTCTACTTACAACCTCTCTGTGTTGATGGAAATGTCTGCAGGAGAATGTAAATGTTTTTTTTTTGATGAATGCACTTATAGAGATCCATATCATCAGGAAACCTGGGCCTCATTCCCACTACAGAATAAACCAGTTTTTTGAGTCAAATCAATGAAGCAATTTAGCGCCGAATAGACATTCACACTGTTTGGGCAGTGATCAAATTTTGCCCGTTTCAATTTAATCCACTTTGCATTCACATTCATCAATGAATAGATCCGACATAGAGTCGCATCACAGGGCTGACTATGTCATAGGGAACAGATTCAGAGCCGCAGCACATACACACTAGTGCTGAATCAATTTATTGCAAAAGATGGGGGGAATTCAGTGGATCTGGAAGAAGTGCTTTAAATGGGTTTAGCACGTTTATGTCGTGGGAATGAGGCCCTGGTAAAGCAGCTTTGTGGAGGTTATCATCACTAATACTCACAAATCAAGATAGCTATATACCATGTCTAGTATCAGATGCACTGTGCCTCTGTATATTAGTTGTGGAGGTATGCAAGACAAAGGGTGCAATTCCACAAATGTGCTACGCAGGTAACTGATTTTCCATTCTGTAAACAGAGTCCTGGACTAGATAGTCCTTCTTATCCAGCATAACTCTTCGTATTTTTAGAGACTGAACTCACATTGAGTTTTGTAACAGGAGAATAATTAGTAATAGGAAGCAGAAGGTGAGCACTAATTAGTGCTACAATACCACTATAATACATGCATGTGCACACGCACACACAATTGAGGAGAGAAATAAAATAGACTGAGATTGTTATCACACAAGAACAATGAATCACAATTGCCTTCAGTTGGGGCTTATCACATGATGCCATCCCTCTTCTGCTGCTTTCCCATGAGAGACTATTTTAAAAGTGTTTCTTTTTATTAAGGCATGCAAAAAAAAAAAAAAATCTGTTAATGATCTCCTTTTCTGCTTTTGTTGTGCTATACTTCCCTGTGTGAAAGTTCAATTGTGCTTTTATGGTTATTTGGGGTGGTGAGTGGGATGCTTTGGGTGGAGATGGCGAAAGTGTGAACATTTCAGTTTGATTTCTTTTCATTTGACAAAGTAACTGTGAGAAAGTTTTAACCATTCTTTTTTCTAACGTACACACGCACACCAGGCTTGTCAGAGAAGCCAACACTGACCCCTAATTTCCTTTCCCATCTCCATTTTGGAGTTTGTTGCTAAAATCCTAAGACACCATTGTGTGCTGACATCCTTATACTCTCTCTCCCTCTGTATCACATACACACTCACACATGCCTGGAAATGCAAGAGGAAAAGGAAAAAGAAACTTACAGTTTGAAAAAAGCATTCATGTCATTAACCCTCTGCCTCTTCCTTCAGACATACTAATTACAGCCACATGAATGCCAAGGATAGATCAGATAAATAGATTAGTAGCCACTGACTTTCCTCTGCAAGCAATTAGTTAAGTCCGAGAAGTCTGTGAACATTTAGAAGGGAATGCCATAATCACAAAAAGTTAACATGGGTTTCTGAGAAAGAAGTCATACCAGACTAATCTGATCTCTTTTTAAAATAAAATTACCAGCTTGGTAGATGGAGGGAATGTTGTAGATGTAGCAACAGCAATAGCATCTACATTTCTATACTGCTTAATAGTGAACTCAGCACTCTAAGCAGTTTACAATCTGTAAGCCCTCAACCAGTTGGGTACTCATTTTAGTAACCTAGGAAAGGATGGAAGGCTGAACCAACTTTGGAGCCCTGGAATCGAACCCAGAACCTTGTAGTTGCAGTACTGGCATTTAACCACTGTGCCACCAGGGCTCCCTGGAGTATAGCTTGATTTCAATAAGGCTTTTGACAAGGTCCCCCATGATATTCTTACAAACAAGCTAGTAAAATGTGGGCTAGACAGTGCATAAATGGGGTTTAAATCCGTGAATATTCCACAAAAGCGGGATTGTTTTCAGACAATGTTGGCATTATCCTGACATTAATCCATAAATAAAGCAACCAACTTGCATTTTTATTTTTGGGATTTTTCTGAAAATAAAAAGTGGAGCAATTTGGCTGCTTTATTCATTGGTTAATGTCGGGAAAATGCCAACGTCATCCTCATCATCTGAAAACAATCCCGCTTTTGCGAGATATTGATGAGATTTGGACCTCATTTATTCATGGGATGCAGGCACTTTGCCTCCCATGTGATAAACTCCCATAAGTCAACAGTGTGATCCAGCAGCTAAAAAAGCCAATTCTAGACTGCAACAATAGAAATATAGTGTCTAGATCAAGGGAAGTAAAGGGCCACTCTGTTCTGCTTTGTTCGGGCTCCACCTGGAATACAGTGTCCAGATCTGAGCACTACAATTTAAAAAGCATGTTGACAAGAGGAACGTATTCAGAGGAGGGTGATCAAAATGGTGAGGGGTCTGGGAACCATGAAGAGAGACTTAGGGAACTGGGTATGTTTAGCCTGGAGAAGAGAAGATGAAGAGGTGATGTGATAGCTCTGTTTAAGTATTTGAAGGGGTGCCATATTGAAGATGGAGCAAGCTTGTTTGCTGCTGTTCCAGAGAGTAGTATGTGGGACAATGGATTCAAATTGCAGGAAAAGAGATTCCACCTCAAAATTAGGAAGAACATAATAATAATAATAATAATAATAATAATAATAATAACAACAACAACAACAAAATTTATTTGTATCCCGCCCCTCTGAGAACAATCAGAGCAGCTAACAACAATTTAAAATTACAAACAATATAACTCCAAAAAGGTCCCCAAACCCACCCATCCCTTAAAAAAGTATTAAACCAACAAACTATTAAAACATCCAGTTAAAAAGACATAACAGTAAGAGCTGTTTGACAGTGGAACACACTTGCTCAGAGTATGGTAGAGTCTCCTTCTTTGGATGTTTTTATACAGAGGCTGGATAGCCATCTGTCAATGGTGCTTTGATTCTGTGTTCCTGAATGGCAGGGGGTTGGACTGGATGGCCCTTGAGGTCTCTTCCAACTCTATGATTCTATGATCTATCCCAATCAAGAAGCCCCCATGACAAGGGAAAAGAAGACCTTTTGATGATAAGACTGTATTCAATTATATTGGAGGTGCGGGGGGGCGGGCGGATCTGTGTCTGTGTGTGTTTGTGAGTGTTTGTGTCTGTGTGTGCCAAACAATGATAAGAGGTGGGGATAAAGTCTAGGAGGAGGACTGGGTGGGCAGTTCCAAATGCTGTTGTGTGCAATAAGGTTTTGGCACAAATAGATGCTGTAATCCCAAAATGGTTCTGAAAGAGAGCAATGTCAATTGAATACTATTGTAGAAGGAGAAGAGCCTTGTGCAATATGGTTCTTAGTATTTGTGCAAAAAAAAAAAAAAGAGTACATTTACTTACAAGCACAAAAGGTTTCTTAACATCTCATAGTGAGAGGGTCTGCAACATGCATTCTTCTAACATGGAGCCGGGAGAGAGGGGGGCTGTAGACTATGGCGCAGAAAGAGAGAGGATGTGGTTAAGGCCAACAAACAGGAAATGGCATGAATATATGTTATGCCTAAATTCTTAAGAGAGTTGTGTAACCTAGTAACTACTGAGTGTAGGTAAGCTAAGGTTGCTACCTCTAATGGTGTGTGCGCCCTTGTTCCTCTCCAAATATCTAATTTGAACAACTGAACTCTAGTCTACCAAAGCAAAGTAAATCCTTCCCCTTCAATGGACTATCAAGAGTTTCTTATAAGAAAGGCGGAAGCTACCAATGGCATTTCAGAACTCAAATTGCATCCAAATCATAGCATGCCAGGGACAAGATGCAGCTTTACTCCTACTGCGAGTTTGGAGAGGTACGCAGAGAATAAAATCCTTGATTTCTTCATATTCTGGCAATGCAAGCTTTTCTTGATTATAAAGGACAGCCAGAAATATGTGGCCTGAAGCTTTAGTAACAAATGCCTCTTGAAGGCTAGAAGGTAAGGTACCAGGCTACTTTTCCTTTCCATTCTGGAAAAGGTCCTTCAGCCTAAAGCTTTCCTATAAGCATTAGTAGAAACTTTGGTTTTCTCCTAGTTTATGTGTGATCTTGCCACTGACAAATGAGTGGTCTTCTGCCCCTTGCTAAGTTTATTATAAAGGCACATTTATCTCTCTCTGGCTTTTTTTCGCAAACGAAGATTCAGGAAGGACTCATCCCACGCTTTTTGCAAGCGCGCTGATGACTAAAAAGGCCAATCCGAGATAAACAAGTCCGGTTGCAGAAAGCACAGCAGAAGATCTCCTTGGGTGATGTTTCGGGGTTGTGATTCTTTCTGCGTTGTCATTTCTCTTCGAGACTTGTTCGGTGTGACTTCTCAAATAAGGCTGCAGCATTATGGATAGTGCGTCTCCATGCCTCCCGATGTGAGGCCAGGGTGGACCACTGTTGGTGATCAATTTGGCCGAGCCTGAGATGTTGTTTCAGTGAGTCCTTGTATCGCTTTTTTTGGAGCGCCCCTCTTACGCTGACCCATGGCGAGTTCACCATAGAGTACTATTTTTGGGAGGTGATGGTCCTCCATCCTAGAAACATGCCCTGCACAGCGCAGCTGCGTTTTCAATAGCATGGCCTCAATGCTGGTGATCCTTGCTTGCTCAAGGACAGCAACATTCGTCACATAGACAGTCCAGTGTATATTTAGGATTGTGCGTATACAGCGCTGATGAAAGCGTTCGAGGAGTCGTAAGTGTTGGCGATAGGTGACCCATGTTTCATACCCATAAAGGAGAATAGACAGTACAATTGCTCTATACACACTGATTTTTGTGCTCCGCCTCAGGTGTTTGTTACTCCAGACTCTTTTGTAAAGTCTTCCAAATGCGCTGTATGCCTTTGCTAATCTGTGATCAGTCTCTTTGTCAATCTTGGCGTCTGAGGAGATGATGCTTCCCAGGTAGGTGAACTGCTGAACGGACTTAAGCACAGATTTGCCTACAGCAATGTGGGGATCGTGGTGTTTGTCCTGTGGTGCAGGCTGGTAGAGAACTTCCATTTTTTTCAGGTTGACTTCCATCCCAAACATTTCTGCAGCTGTTGCGAAGCAGGGTGTTAGCCGCTGCAGAGCTGCTTCTGTATGGGCAACAAGGGCAGCATCGTCAGCAAAGAGCAGCTCACGGACTAGATAGTTTAGAGTCTTGGTGCGAGCCCTCAGACGGCTTAAGTTAAACAAGTTACCATCAACACGGTAACGTATATAGATGCCGTCTTCTTCTTTGAGCTCTACTGTAGCCCTTTGGAGCATCATGCTAAAGAAGATTGTAAATAAAGTTGGAGCAAGAACACAACCTTGCTTCACTCCATTAGTTATTAGAAAGGGCTCTGAAAGAGCATCGCCGTATCTGACTTGACCATGTTGGCCCTCATGTAGCAAGATAATCATTTTGAGGAATTTGGGGGGGGCATCCTAGTCTTTCCAGGATCTGCCATACACCTTTTCTACTCACAGTGTCGAAGGCTTTGGTGAGGTCGACAAATGTTACATAGAGTCCCTTGTTCTGCTCTCTACATTTCTCTTGCAGTTGTCTGAGGGCAAATACCATATCTGTAGTACTCCTATTGGCTCTGAAGCCACACTGGCTTTCAGGAAGTAGTTCTTCTGCAATAGCAGGAACTAATCTGTTCAGGAGCATCCTTGCAAGGATTTTTCCAGCAATAGAGAGCAGTGTTATACCTCGATAGTTTGAGCAATCGGATTTTGCTCCTTTTTTTAATAGATGTTTTATAATATCTAAATTTACATTATCAGCTTAAATAATTAATTGATTAACATTCTGAGAGTTAAACTGTTTTTTAAAAATCATTATTTGATTGACAGCCCAGAAATTGAGTTTGCATTTATTTGCAAAACTAGATCTTATCTCTCCACACACCTGATACAGGATTTTCTTCTAAAAATTACATGTAAGTTTTGATCCTGGCATTAGTATCCGGAAGTCATTTTTCCCCTCACATGAAGCTCACATGTTTGTTTCCACTTAGACCTCTCCCGGTTTCATGAGCCCCATGCACCCCAATATAAGTGTGATGAGGTTGAATGTCTCATGGAGAGAGATTCCCATTACATTCTGTTTAGAACCCCTCATGTAAACTAGAACTTCTAGAGCTTAGAAAGGAAGGTTCTAGAATTGTACTTTCTTCATCATACAAGTAGAGATATGCTTCTGTTTTGGACATAGCCTGAAGCACAAGTCAAACTGGTCCCCATCACCATCTTCAGAGTGGTTCTTATGACTCCTGGGATGAATGACTCTTCTTTCTCACACAGTCAGAACAAACACTGTGTTCTAGATGAAGGATTTATTAAACTACTGTAATGCACTCTACATGGGGCCAGTGTTTGGAAGCTGCAGCTAATGCTAGATGTAGCACCTAGTGACAGGAGCTTTTTAGAGACCACATAAACAAGTCTTACAAGAACTGCACTGGGTTCCAGATTGCTTCTGAATTCAATTCAAGGAGCTGGTGATTGGTGGAGTCCCAACACCTTGTGCAATTAGGCTGGTGGGTGTATGTAGTAGTGCTTTTTCAGTAGCAGTGTGCATTAACTGTGGAACTCTACCCAAGAAAGTTAGGCTGGTCTCATTGTTTTTCAGCTTCCAGTGGCCAGCCAAACCAGTGCTGTTCTACATGACATTCAATGTTTGAAACTGCTGTTTTAACTGTTTCAAAACTTGATTACATTATTGTTTATAGACTGCTTTTAGGAGTTTTAAAATGATATTTTAATGTGTTTTTTAAATTATCTTTGCGATTTTTAAAATTGGTTTTATTTGTTCATTTCCTTGAGAGCCTTTGTGGGCTGGGAGACAATACAAAAATACTTAAATAACTGGAGAGTCAGAAAGGCAGGGACAACCCCCCCCCCATCTTTGCAGTTTCATATCTGTGAAAATGTTAGGGTAGGGGATAGGGTGAAGAAGGAGCATGACTGGGTGACTGATAGATCAATATCCTAATCCTAAAACATATTTTATCAGTCTCCAATTGCTTTGAATTAGAACAGACAGTGGACGTTTTCACACGGGGGCTCCTAAAGCTGGGTGGAGCCATTCCGGAACGGCTCCTCCCGCTGATTCCGGAATGGCTCCGTCGGCGGCAGGCTAATTCCGGGTGAACAGCCGGAATTACCTGAAGCCGGAGTTAGCCGGAGTTAGCCTTTTGCCACCCGGAGTGACGCCGGACTTAGGGGTGCGTGCGTTTGAACACACGGAGCGAAAAGCCGGACGGATGCAGGGATGGCACCAGAAGGGGCGGGGTTTGCCGCCACGCGCGTGTGAACTACGCGGAAATGGAGCCGGAATGGGGCCAGACGGAGGTAGGATTGCCTCCTCAAAAAGCCCCGTGTGAAAACGTCCATTGTGAATTTTGTAAAACTATGATTTCAGCTTCTTTTCTCTTTGTTAGGTGGAGTCTTTGGAAATGTGAGATATTTGCCATAGGATTTTAGCAGAGTTGGGAACCTCTGTCCTATTATTTATGGTTAACTTCCCCCCCCCCCCCATCACTCACATAATGCCTAGCAGCTTGGTAATATGAACTTAACTCATGTGGAACAGAGTTTATGTAGACCAAGGGATAAAATAGCTGGAGGGAGAGGGAGACATATTTTAAGTCGAAACTACCACCACTTATTACTACTAGGACACAATGCACATGCCGGGCAGACACCCTAATTAATATAACACAACAGTTTCTACAATGCTACTGTACAAGCAGACAAATATGACTAGCAAATCTCAACCCAGCAGAGTCTCTGGAAAAGCATATGATTGTTATGTTATTTGTAATTTATGTTATTAAGTTTGTTTTATATCATTCTTTGTTTAATATCTTTTTAAGGGGTGGGAGGGTTTGGGGGGTTTGTATGTATTTTATCTTGGTTTTAATACTGTAAGCTGCCCCGATTGCGTTGCAGAGGGGCGGGCTCAAAATAATTTATTATTATTATTATTATTATTATTATTATTATTATCAGGCAATATATGTCAAACTGTTGCATGTCACCTATTAAATTTTAAAATCTTATAATTTTAAACCATTCTATCTTAAATTTGCAATGAACCATTTTCAAACCAACCTTTTCTTCTCTATAAGTTTAAAACAAATCTGTTGAACTGTTTTCTGCATTTAAGCCACAGTCTACTGTCCCCCCTCCCCACCAGATGTCTGGCTATAATGGTGGAACACAATTCATCTGATTCAAGTTTAACGGGGGCCCAATAATAAAGATGTTGAAAATGTCAGGCTTATGTGGAAGTTGCCCTCTGGTTACAACGGTAAGTGACAGTTCTGGAAAACTGAGATATAAAGAATCAGCCTCAGAAGTTAAAGGTACCTTCAAGGCAGTGTGTTTCTTATTCTCTGGTTTTCCCCTTAACCTTTGTGAAACAAATCAGTTTTGTTTTTGTTTTTCTGTTCACACTACCTCACATGATCATTTTAACTTTCTGTGTGCAAAAAGCTATTGTTTTGTTTTACTGTACATTTTAGATGATTTTTTAAAATTTGTGGCACAAGACTGCTGTTTCATAAAAGTTCTGGAATGTGTCCTTGAACATATGAAAGAAATCCTCACTTGCTGATGCAAACATTGTATTATGAATAAAGTGCATTAATCAGGCCAATGAAAGTCTCCCAATTGATTGATAAGTTTGACAGAATTATGTTTTTCTAAAATTAAGAATTATCTGTAAATGTTGATTTCACACATAGCTTTCCTCCCCCAGAAGAGATAAGTTTAGAGAAAGGCAAGGTACAGAATGGTGCATAAAATGTATGTACAGCTTTGCTTCAGCAGAAGGAGGAGTCCAAACATGCAAGAGGGGAGAGTTTGAGAAATTTACTCATATAGTTTAATATGTGACATCCATGGCTCCAAGGCTGGATATACATGTTCATGTTCATCACCAATATTAATCTTATACAATGACCTTGCTCAAGTCTATTCATGTATAGTTCACTTCCCTTTGAAAAAAGTCACTCTGCACAATTTTCTCCCAATATTCACCATTTTTCTTCTGGAAAAATGGGTTAAAATGGTTTCTCTATTTCCTTTGCCTAGTAATGGAATGGAAATGTAACCATGTTATGTTTCTATATATTCAGTAGGACATCTGAAAAGGAACATGTCTGTAAATAATAATAATAATAATAATAATAATAATAATAATTTATATCCTGCCCCTCTGCTAGGCAATCGGGGTGGCGTACAAGATTTCAAAACATCAAAACAAACATCAGAACAAATAAATCAATTTGAATCCCATCCCTCCTTCCCACACCCATCCATCCCCCAAAAACAAATCAAACTAAACAAGTTAAATAGCAATAATTAAAAATATACAATTTAAAAATACATAATCTTTCAGTATCATTATGGTCCTCCGAGGGCTGCAGTCCTCTGTGGCCTTAGAATGCCGCTGCTCGCTGTGCGGTGCCGGAGGAAGATGGAATCAGGCGGGGGCTTTATGTCGGCTGGTGCTCCTCCCGGCTGCGCACAGGTGCGGCGGCTCAAGCCGCTCAGATGGTCTTCCGAGGGCTGTAGGATAGCCAAAGCAGTCCTCTGCGGCCTTAGAACGCCAAGGCCGCTGCTGGTGCTGGTGTTCGGGCTGTTGGGCTGGCTATAAGGCTTCCCTGGAGCCAGGTGTTTCAGGGGAGGAGGGGGTGGGCTAGAGCGCTCACCACCCAGCTCAGAGTCCTCACCAAGGCCGCCGCTGGTGCCAGTGTTCGGGATGTCGGGCTGGCTATAAGGCTTCCCTGGAGCCAGGTGTTTCAGGGGAGGAGGGGGTGGGCTAGAGCGCTCACCACCCAGCTCAGAGTCCTCACCAAGGCTGCCACTGGTGCCGGTGTTCGGGCTGTCGAGATGGCTATAAGGCTTCCCTGGAGCCAGGTGTTTCAGGGGAGGAAGGGGTGGGCTAGAGCGCTCACCACCCAGCTCAGAGTCCTCACCAAGGCCGCTGCTGGTGCCGGTGTTTGGGCTGTCGGGCTGGCTATAAGGCTTCCCTGGAGCCAGGTGTTTCAGGGGAGGAGGGCGTGGGCTAGAGCGCTCACCGCCCAGCTCAGAATCCTCACCAAGGCCGCCACTGGTGCCGGTGTTCGGGCTGTCGGGCTGGCTATAAGGCTTCCCTGGAGTCAGGTGTTTCGGGGGAGGAGGGGGTGGGCTAGAGCGCTCACCGCCCAGAGTCCTCACCAAGGCTATATAGGCAACTATACAACTATATATGCAAAATACCTCTTTTCTCTTGCCCACTTACATTTATGAATCTATGGAGTTTATCACACAGGGGAAAACTGGAAGTACAAACGATGATTAACCTGTGATTAACCTGCAATTGTGTGAATGGTTTTCACATGAAGTCATGTGCAAAGAAACAATTATCCTGTGAATAACCCATAATTAACCCACAATTGCATGAATGGTTTTCACACGACGTTGAGACAAAACATGATTAAAGTGCCATTATCCCGTGAATAACCAGACAAGACATAACAGTAACTCATTTATGGAATTTTCCCATGAATGACTTTTTGCTATTTCTTGCCAGATTATTCACTGGTTTTTCATGGGATAATGGCACTTGCATTAACGTCATTTTGAGCACATTTTAATGTCAATTGCATGATTTTCACAGGTTAATCATTGTTTAAACTCCCATTTCCCCCCATGTGATAAACTCCTATGTGTGGGTACAGGAGGGCACAGTGACATTGTGGGTAGGTCCAGAGAAGCACATGCTTAGTATATATACGGAAGCACATGTGTCAAGCTGCCCTAAGACATTTTGCTGCCTAAGAACAAGATAACCTTCCAGGTACAGAAGCATCTTCTCCCTGTCATAAAGAGCATTGGTTTCAGCTACCTTGTGAGGAAATGCAAAAATTAGCAAATGCTATTTTCACTCATTGATTTTACAACTGTGACCAGAAATTCCTGAGGCACATGGCCTGAGAAGCATCCCTTACCATAGTCATAGGACAATGGGCTGTTGGTGATCTGAAGTGACAGATGTGAGCACATACCAACCAGATCCCCAAAAAGGCTGAGAATAGACCCACAAAGACCAACACAACGCTTAACTGTATTACAGCCATTTTTAATAAGATTGGGTCACCTATCTTGAAGACCACAGAAGAACCTCCTCCTCCTTTCGCACTTTTTCCTGTACAGTTCTTATAAGAACTATATTACCCAAGTTTTCTTGTTTTCTTTTGGCTCTCTTCTATTTTTCTTCCCGGATGTGTCCTTTTAAATTGTAAGCCTGAGGTCAGAGACAAATTTGCTGTTATTGATCTCTCAACCACATTGGGAGCCTTTCAGGATGAAGAGTGGTGTATAAATCAGAAACATAAAAGTTCTTGAAAAGATGTTATTATGTTATGTTTAAACTAAAACACTAAAAAAAACCCTCAGGTTGATAACATTTGCATTGAAAGGGGGATTTTATTACACTTAAATTCATTTTAAATTGATGTCCATATTTATGTTATGATTTTAGGCTAAATGCTTTACTATAATGAGCATCAAAAATCCTGTCCCTGGTTTTAGTCCAAGGGTGGGCAATTTCTCTACTGGGACAGAGGGCCAATTTTCACTCCCATGTTTTCTACACAGGTCGATTTGGTTTATGTGGTGGTCTGGAAGTACCATGATGCCATTTTCAGTTTATGTTGTAGTGATTTAATTATTATTATTATTATTATTATTATTATTATTTATTATATCCCGCCTTTTGCCTAAGCAATCAAGGCGGCTTACAAATATAAAGTAAATACAATATTGAAGATTAAGACAGCACGCATTCTGCCTTTTCTCCCTTCTGATGATGGTGGATGGAGGCCGGGCCTTCTTCTTTTCAGGCTAGGCCTGATTTAGAGTCAGTTTCAGATGGGAGGGAGGTGAAAATTATTCAAACTGCCAGGTCTGCAGGAGATGTTGCGGGGTGCAGGTTAAAGAGAAAAATCATTCAAAAATCAGACACACACACACTGCATTAGAGAACTAATGCAGACTTTTACTGCCATGGCTCAGTGCTATGGAATCTTGGGATTTGTAGTTCAGTGTGGGCATCAGAGCTATCTGACAGAGAAGTCTAAATGTCTCACAAAATATCACAGAATTCCATAGCATTGAGATATGACAGTTAAAGTGGTGTCAAACTGCTTTATTTCTTCAATGCATATAAGATCCTGGACTTTTGAGGATTTTTTAGAGGTCTTCAAGAATCACCAAAGTGAGATCCAAGGGCTGCATGCAGCCTGTACCTTCCCCAGTCATGTTGTATTTCTCTCTTGCTTCCCTGTATGTATTTAGAAATTAGGAGGAAAGGAAACAGGTGCAAGAATTTTTGAAAAACCAATTTCCAACACTCTGAAAGAGAATGAATGATATTAAAAATAAATACACACATCAAGTGGAGGGATACAGCAATGAACACAGCAATACTATATTGAATATAGCATTACTAGGAGTGAGTGAGTTAAAATGGACAGGAATGGGTTTGACTCACAGAACTATACAGTAATCTTTTGAGGAAATGAAAAAAACAAGAAGAAATGTGGTGGCTTTCACACTAAGGAAAGATACAGCTAGAGTACACAAAGGATACAACTCAAAGTCTGACTGTATATTATCAATAAGGCTTCAGGGTAAACCTATAAACATCACAATAATCCAGCTAGATGAAGAGGAAATTGAAAGATTCTATGATGCAGTCCAGGAAGAAATTGACAACATACCATCACAAGAGTTCAAACTAATCATTGGAGACTTGAATGCTAAAGTTGGCAACAAAGAAGAGTAAAAAACAGTAGGAAGATTTGGATTAGGAACAAGAAATAAAGCAGGAGAGTATATGATAGAATTCTGTGAGGCCAATAATCTATTCTTTGCAAATACCTGCTTCATACAACCAGATAGAAGACTATACAACTATACACCTGGACATTACCAGATGGGTAAACACAAAAACCAGAAAGACTACATAATTGGAAGTAGAAGATGGAGAAATTCTATCCTTGTGGCCAAAACCAGACCAGGAGCTGATTGGGGCACAGACCAAAAATTGCTCATAACAAAAATTAGAGTTAAGCTGAAGAGGAAAGCAAAAGCCATCATTATACCAAAATATGACCTGAATAACATTTCAGATTAATTCAAGGACAATGTAAGAAACAGATTTGAACTATTGAGTATAATCGACCAAGATCCTATAGAACTGTGGACAAAAGTCAAAGACATAATTAAGGATAAATGCAAGAAAGCACTAACAGTGGCCAAAAAGAAAAATAGAAACAATGGATAACAGATGAAAAACGTCATGCAACAAATGAAAGAAGAAAAGCAAAAGCAAAGGTAGATACAAAGAAAGCCAGAAGTATGAACACAACCGTCCAACATCTGACATGAAGGGATAAGGAGAAATACTGCAATAACCAATGCAGAGAAATAGAAAACAACAACAAAAAAGGAAGAATGAGGTACCTCTATAAAAAATATCTGAGAAAGTAAAGCCAAGTTCAAACTGAGGGCAGGGATGCTCTATGGAGAAAAAAAAGAACATAGTACAGGAACAAGAAGGAAAAAAAAAAACTGGAGACAATACACAGAAGAATTATACAACAGAGATGAGGGAATAAATGATATTTGGAATGAGGAGCCATATGAAGATGAACCCCAAATTTTAAGAAGGGAAGTGGAATATGCAATAAAGGAAATGGGGAAAAAATCACCAGGAACAATGATATCCCAATTGAACTGCTATTGTGCCTACAGACAGATGCAATTTTAGTGCTAACTGAAATATGCCAACAAATATGGAAAACAAAGTGGTGGCCAACAGACTGGAAATGCTTGATATATATATACCAATCAACAAGAAAGGAGATACAAAAGACTGGAGCAACTATAGGACAATAGCATTAATCTCACATGCAAGGAAAATAATGCTCAAAATTCTGCAGCATAGACCCCAACCATACATTGAGAGAGAAATTCCAGAGGTGCAAATAGGATTCAGAAAAGGAAGGGGCACTAGGGACCACATTGCAAACATATGATGGCTAATGGAGCACATCAAAAAAATCCAAAAAAGAATCAGCATGTGTTTTATAGACTACAGCAAAGCATTTGATTGTATAGATCATGAAAAACTATGGAATGCACTCAAAGACATGGGTGTGCCACTACATATGATAGTCTTGATGAGGAATCTGTAACAAGCACAAGAGGTCACTGTCACAACAGAATTTGGGGAAACAGAGTGGTTCCCAATAGGCAAAGGGGTCAGGCAAGACTGCATCCTATCACCCTACTTGTTTAATTTATACTCTGAAAACATCATAAGAAAAGCAGAATTAGAAACAGAAAAAGGAAGAGTTAAGACAGGAGGAGGGCAACATTAACAAGCTAAGATATGCAGATGACACCATAATATTAGCAGAAGACATTCAGGAATTGGAACAATTAATAAGGAAGGTCAAAGATGAAAGTGCAAAGGCAGGTCTGTTGCTGAACATAAAGAAAACAAAAATAATGACCACAGAAGAAATACACAAATTCAATCTTGACAATGAGGAAATTGTAATAGTTAAAGAATTCCCTTATCTAGGATCAAACATTGACCAGAATGGAGACTGCAGTCAAAAAATACGAAGAAGACTAGGAATGGGAAGGGCAGCTATGAAAAAAACTGGAAAAGATACTGAAGAGCAAAGACATACAACTGAGCACTAAAGTCAGAATCGTTCAGGCCATTGTATTCCCAATTACCATGTATGGATGTGAGAGCTGGACAGTGAAGGAAGCAGACAGAAAGAAAATCATCTCATTTGAAATGTGGTGCTGGAGAAGAGTACTTAGAATGCCATAGACAGCCAAGAAAACAAACAAATGGGTTCTTGAACAGATCAGACCAGGGCTCTCCTTGGAAGCAAAGATGATCAAGTTGAGACTATCATACTTTGGCCACATAATGAGAAGGCACAGATCACTAGAAAAAACAATAATGCTAAGAAAGGTAGAGGGTGGAAGGAAGAGAGGAGGACCACCAACCAGATGATAGATTTGATCAGGGGAGTATGGTCAAGGGCTTGCAGGATTTGGGCAAGGCAGTGGAAGATTCTTGGAGATTTCTCATCCACAGGGTAACCATGAATTGGAACTGACTCGAGGGCAGCTAACAAGAAGTGGAGAGATGTATGAAACAGAAAAAAATATGTTTATCTCTAAACAAACTATAATCCAGACCCACTCCTACCCCCACTAGTAATACCCCACAAATAAAATATTAGATACATGACATATTGTTTTAAAGAAACCATCATCCACCTGCTCTTCTAAAATTTTCATTAATGGCCAGCAACCAAGAGAATAATTCTCTCATTATGAGAAATATTTTGGAGAAATGGGCTGCCTCAGAGACATAACACTCTTTATCTGTTACATCTGAGTGGATGGCCAGCACTCCGATGCTTTTTCAGGTCTTTGTATCTATCCCCTTCTTTTTTCGGGGTATGTTGTCAAAAGACATGAAAGAAAAAAGACCTAAGACAAAATTGCAAAGGAAGACACTTTACATTCAGGGCACATTCAAAACACCTAACACTTTTTTGTTTTATGCAAAAACAACAGCAACTTAGCAAAGCCTCTGCTCTGAGCAATGCTTATCTTGAAATATTGATGTACACTAGATGCAGCCCTTATCTTATGTTTTTATGGCCACTCACTATTGTCTTTCTTATGCTCTTTCTCATATGCTCTCTTTTTTTATGCTCTCTCTTTTTCTCTCTCTCCCTCACCCACCTTCTCTCTCCCACCTCTTCCTAATCTTTTCCTGTATTGTTTGCAATGTCCACATCTGTGGTGCTATGTTTCCTCCATCCTCCCTACTAGCCTTTCTTGTCTGTTTCATTACTCTCTGTATTGTCAGCTGTTCTTCCTTTATCTCTTTTCTATCCATTCTTTTGTCTTCCTTCTCCATATACCTCTCTTCTTGAACTCATAAAATCATAGAGTTGGATGAGACTTCAAAGGCCATCAAGCTCAAACTCCTGCCATGCAGGAAAACAAAATTAAAGCATCCTTAACAGATGGCCATCCAGCCTATGTTTAAAAACCTCCAAAGAAGGAAACTCCACTACCCTCCAAGGCAGTATATTCCACTGTCAAATAGTTCTTACTGTCAGGGTGTTCTTCATAATGTCGAGGTGAATCTCTTTTCCTGCAGTTTGAATCCATTGCTCAAAGTCCTACTCCCTGAAGCTTCAGAAAACAAACTTCCTCCATCTTATGTTATCCTTTCAAATGTTTAAACATAGCTATCATATCACCTCTTAACCCTCTCTCCTGCAGGCTAAACATACCCAGCTCCCTAATTCTTTCCTCATAGGGCACGGGTTTCCAGAACTTTCACCATTTTAGTTGCCCTCTTCTAGACATACTTCAGCTTGTCAACATCATTTTTTAATTGTGGTGTCCAGAACTGGACAGTGTATTCATGTGACGCCTAATCAAAGCAGAATAGAGTGGTACAGCTTAGAATTGCAAGGGGTTTCTTAGCTGCTGCATCACGCTCCTAACTCATTTTCAGCTTGTTATTCTACTAAGACTGCTAAATCCCTTTCACATGTACTGTTTTCAAGAAAGGTGTACTCCATCCTTTATCTGTGAATTTCATTATTTCTGCCTAATTGTAGTAACTTACATTTCTCCTTGTTGAAGTTCATTTTGTAAGTTTTGGCCCAGCTTTCCAATCTATTCAGGTTATTTTGATCTTCTCCTCTGTGGCATTAGCTACCCTTCCTAATTTGGTATCATCTGCAAATTTGATAAGCATGTCCTTTATTCAAGTCATTGATAAAGATGTTGAATAGCACTGATCTCAGGGGAAAACCTCTCCTGCTGTCCTGTCCTCTCTGTTCTTTTATGGTTTTATGTCAAATTGTTTTTGTTGATTGTGTCCTGCCCTAATATCCATATATAGGAGTATTTTTTTAAAAAAAAAAATAAGCATTGCCAAGAATAACCATCTATCTGAATCATACAGTAAGCTCTTAGTATCTGCTGCAGTTTGGTTCCAGAACCCTCCATGGATACCAAAATCCATGAAAGCTCAAGTCCTATAATGCACAATTGCATAGTAAAATCATATATAATATAGTAATATATAATCATATAGTATATAAAATGGCAAAATCAAGGTTTGCTTTTTTGGAATTTGTGTGTGTGTGTGTGAATATTTTCAAGTCTTGGGTGGCTGAATCTGTGGATGAAGAATTTATAGATACAGATACTGTATACTGTATGCTTCAGTTTAAGAAGTAGTTTGAAGTCCTTGTTAGGATTGATTGGGATTAGGGAAACTACTAACCTGTACTGCTGATCATGTCTGAATTCCTTACAATTTCTGTATCCACCAAAAGAAAGGCAATAAAGAACACTAGAGCAGTGGACAACACTTTCCTATCAGCTCTGTGCATCATAATGAGAGCAACTGTTCTGGTTTTACCTAATCAGGAGCTTTGAATAACTTGGGATAAGAATTAGTGCCAAGAACCAAGTGGTACCAGGCAATTATCTATCTGTGTTTAAAATCCCTAAATACAGAGTGGCCATTATAATCCTGGAGGCCGGCCAAGACGTGTTAGCTTTGTATGCTAGCTTTTGGGGAATATAAAGCAAACATTTAATTAGAGGATATTTGGAAGACTAAAATCCTAAAGACAGTTAGACTATTGACTCCTCAGCTTTCCCTGTGCAATGGAGAAGACTGGCCCCCAGAGGAAGAACCACAGTCTCCTAAAGATTATCACACACCTGTGGTAATTGTGCACATTTAGGTCTCAGGTACCTACTAGGTAGAATAAAACAATGCATTAAGGGATCCAGACTGCATATTATTTCTTTGTCAATCCTTTTTTGTTTTTTTAGAGAATTAAGAAGCTTCTGTTTGCTTTTGAATAGGAATCAATTTGGCAGTTAAGGCCCACAACCTAAAGATCTTTGCAAGCAGAATACTGAATAAGGGATCAGACATTCGTTATCTGTATTGTGCAATACTGTGAGCATCCACAATCTGAAAAAGAGGGAAGGAGGGAGACCCCATACACTGCTACGTTCTCCATGTCTGCTAGTGTTCACACTATGAAAAGCACTTTCAACCTCAGGGGAAGGAAACGGTAAAATCTCCTCTGAACAAACCTTGCCAAGAAAACCCCATGATAGGGTGGCCTTATGGTCACCATAAATTGGAAATGACTTAAAAACACACAACACCAACAGTAACACTAACACACACACACACACACACACTTCATTCCCTAAATGACAATTTCTTCTAGTCATAAACAACTATTTCATAAGAAAGTGAAATAAATTTCAACTGTTAAAATATGACAGGGGAAATCACCCCTATCACAGCAACACATGCTCATATGCTGTTCCGGAACAATTGAATTAAATTTAAGCCTAAGAAAAATGAGAATAAATTGCCCACGTTACCTCTCAGAAATACGTCTGCTAGAAGCTCCACAACTGAAGCTTGAGAATAATATCTTGCCTTCTTAAGGTAACACCAAAGAAATAAATGCATGAGAGAGTGTGTATGAGAGAGAGTTCTCAGCATTTTTCAGTCTCTCCATTTAGCCCTACTCTAATTTTTAAGCAAAGTAATGAGGAAAGCAGGGAACAGGGAAATATATACTGTAATTTCAGTGACTTCATACACAAACTCTCTCTCAACATAGACAGAAAGCTACATATCTGCAATGACACTCCAGGCCCTCCCTATTGCACTAACATCCAACCTTGGAGGGAAAACCCACTTTCTGGGCTCCATTGGAAACATCAGTACTCTGAAACTCTCTGGAAAGCACTGGGGCACATTGTAGTGATTACCCAATGCAATCTGATCCAGATCCATTCTGGGTTAGACTGAATCAGTCGAGTCCAGTCTAGCATTAGGATTTTGTCTGAACCATATGTTCAGCTCTATTTTAACTGCCCAGAGAAGATCATTTGGAGGGAAATATGCAGGCATTGTTAACAAATATATTTGTTTTTTGTATTTGTTTTTCAGGTTGAGATAAGAAACTTTCTGGTTCCTGATGAGGCAGATTCTAGTTTCAGATGGGAATAACACTGTACACTGAACCAAAACAAAACAAGGATGGGTCATGCCAGTCTCATCAATTCAGAAAGCTCATTTTAAATATATTCTCATCATTCACTATTCCAGTAACACACCAGAATCACCAGTGTTGTTCTGCAACCATGTATCTAACTTGCATAATCCCCAAAAATCAATCACCTGTTTTTATGATGCATCTGCTGGGCATGTAAATTTCACATTTGAATGCAAGCACAAACATTCACCAATTTTCTCCTGTGAGAAATTAATCAAAAACAGTGTTTTGAACACTGTTTGCAGTTTGGGATGTATTCTGTGTAAAAAAGAAATACTCCAGATGTTGTTGGCACGGAAAATTGCATGTTATTTTGCAGAAAACTCTGTTTCTTGAACACACACAAAAACCCTCATGGGCCTTTTTTGACAGAACATGTCCTGAAGTGTGAGAATTCCCACCCATCAAAGATTCTCCTTGTCATGGTTTTCTGATACTCTAGAAAGGCATTTTTGATTTTTTTTAAAAAATGTTTGAATATTCTTTATACCCCTAGCTTGCATTATCCCCAAATAGGATAGCTAATGTCCAGAGAATGTGGGAGATGTAGTTCAACATCATCTGCTAGGCCATAGGTTCCTTAGCTCTACATTATAGATTGAAGCCCTAATGTTAAAAACAGAATTGGAAAACGAAAAGAAGGGGCTCATCTTTAGACGCTGTGGAAATATGTTATGTATTGTTTTGAAATCAAATCACTTGTTTATTAAGAAACTGCACTTATTTTATGTTATCAGATATCGGAGGAAAAAGACTGTATTGGTTATGTTTCTTTTTTACAATTATCTATTGTAATTGAATATAGACTCAAGTAATGAAGCTGTTATTTAGACTAACAGTCTATTGTAATAGGGTTTTTTTTTCTCCAGAAGAAACTATTGATTGTTTATAATTGATCGTTCAAACATATATTATAAAAAAATGCAGGATCACACAATATTTATGTGTTGTGAAAGAAGATGTACCCTTTTTAGTATAATATTAGAAAAGCATTCAAGACATGCCATTTGTTTTATAAGAACAGTAAAAGCTCTCCCTTCCTCACTTGGGAACTTTTAAACTGAACTGGCATCTAAATATTAAGACTGAATTGATTTATGTGTACTAGTCATTAAAAAAATAAAGGAGGGAGAACTAATTTGAGGCATTATTGGCAATGAGGGAGCTGCAAAATTTTATCTGACACATTCATCTCCAAGTTGATGTTTCCTTTGCATATTCATAGTCAGGTTCAATTTTCTTGTATTAAGAATTACTTATAAATAATTCTGCAGAATGTGTTTAGTTCTTATTGCCTTCTTTAGCTATTCTTTATTAGATTCCCAACAGAATATCAATGCTGAGTCCCCAAATTAAAATAGATCAATTTTGGCACCTTTTAATAAGACAGAACCCTACTCCCTGATGCTCTAGTTTTCTAAGTGAATGGACTTTTTACATGGAAAAATATTTCAGCATGGAGACATTTGAAGATGGGACTACAGATGCCCACAAAACAGAAATGAGTACATACATACTCAAGTAGGAGCACCTCTTTCAGTTGAGGTCCATTTTAAAGAAATCTTGGGAGGGTGCATTTGAGTGATGGGCAGAGCCAAAGCCAAAACTGTAGACTCAAACATACCATCATATTTCAGTTTAAACTGTTTAAACTAAGTTTTAGGAAAGGATTTCAACTATTTAGAAAATGTGGGGAGACATTAAAACTGGAGACACTCCCAGGGACCAGATTTGGACCCCAAGAAGGGATAAGGTTATTTCACACCTGATTTAAAATATGTTTATACTTCTTTTTTGTCTGTGTCTGGAAGTGGAGAAACCAAAAACAGTGCACCTGGAGTACTTTTTGATTATAATTAAAGGCTTCCTCAATTCAATGTTTTTAATCTATTAAACAAACTCCCATCCCTCAATAAAGATTCATTTTAAAGCACAGATGCAAATAGTAATGATGTGGTGATCATGATGTCTGATTTGGCGCAAAGTTTCTAATCCTCATGGATCCTCAGTTTGGGAAGAATGTAGGTATAATGTTTGTTGGTGTTTTTTTTTTTTTTTTAAACACTCTAAAGACTGCAACGTTAAAGGCCAAATTCATTTTTGTGCCTTCTCAAAGTTTCCGAATCCATATACAGTGAGAATGAAAATACTAATCTTGCAGTCCTGGAGAATATATATATATATATATATATATATATATATGCATGCTTATGCACAAATAACAACCTTTCAGGCCATGTCTTTGTGACTGACATGAGTGGTTTTCATAATGAATAAGACAGATGCAAAGGTCCCCATAGAAATATAACCTTTTTTTTAAATACAAACATTCACACAAAATTGTCTCACATTTCTGTGTCAATCAGAGGTAGCATACATCCTTATGTCAAATAGTAATGTCACAAATTACCCTTCCACACTTTAAACTGAAAGGAGCTGCCATGTTTGTTCAATCCCATTATTCTAAATGCTGACCTTCATAAACCTGAGTATGTTAAAGCCCTTATAGCTGAACAAATTCTACCAGAAGATTGAGTAGAAAGAATTCCCAAAGCTTACAGAAATGTGCTATGATCTTGCTTCCCCCTCCACCATATCTTGTTGAAAAGATGCAACATCAGCTATAAGAGATTGAATCCATCCAGGTATTGTATTTTTCCTTTTAGTCCTTGCTCTGGTATTGGAAGCATATAGTGTGTGCGTTTGTTTTAAAGTAAGAAAAAATACTTTAATAATACTCCCACCCATTAAAGAACAGCACTGGGGGAAACTGATTTAATATTTCCTCTCCTGTGCATCATTGTTATGTGCTATCGAGTCAGCTTTCATTTATGACAACCCTATAAATGATAGACCACCAAGATACCCTGTTATTGACAGTCTTGCAAACTCAGGGCCATATATTTCCCAGCTATACCAGTTTGGGGCCAGTCCAAAGGCCTCGGGGGGCTGCATTTGGCACCCGGGCCTTGGTTGCCTACCCCTGCTCCAAGGTATCTGCAGAACTCTCCACCAGCACCACATTTCAAATTAGTTGATCCTCTTCCTGTCAGCTTTCTTCACTTTCCAGCTTTCATAATCATATATAGAATTTGGAACTAAAATGGCATGAACAATTCCGACTCTGGTGTTCAATGATATATCTTTAAACTTGAGGATCTTGTCTAGTGTTTTTCCCACACACACTTTCTCTCTTCTTGCAGCTATCATGGGTTCCATGATGGGAGAAAGACAGGGTGTAAAGTGAATTAAATAAATAGATAGATAAAGAAACAAATAAAATTTAGACTGAGGTACAATGTGCTTACAAGTCTGTCTTTGGGTCTCTGCATATTCAACCATGTTTGTGGGAGTGAACTGAGGTTGCCACCTTTTTTTTTTCACTGAGAGACCCTTCATCTTTAACAGCTATATGATAAGCAAGTAGTCCATTCTGTGATGTGAACAATTGCACCAACTGAACAGTAGCATCGTGTGGCTTCCATGTCACATTTAAATTTTCAAACAGCTATCCAAGGTGCTGCACCCTGTGTCCAAAATAGTTTCAGCATCTCAGAAAACTCCTTTAAAATGCAAATTAAAAACCAGAGAATATTCATGACTTCCCTGACAATTTAGATGGTGCAAATCAAGGAGAATTTAGTTTTATTCTGTTTTTGAGATATCTGAGAGCATAGACACTTCATAATCAGGACAAAATGAATGTAGGTGGTTATTGGGTTTTTGTTTTAATTCAAATGCAGGAGAAAGCAAAGCTGGCACTTTTCCCTTTCCCTATAAGTATGAAATCCCTTTGTAGTTTAAAGAGACTCATTAAGTTAGAGGCAAAGAAGTGGATACTAAGATAGGTTAACTTAAGAAAATATTGGTCAGATGAATTCCTCCAGTTAATGATTTCTGCTTGACCCTGAAAGATATGGGATTAAAAGAGATTTTTATGATCAGAGAAGTAAGTTAGGGAGACATCAATTGCAGGGAAAGGAGACCTGCAGGAGCACAATAAAAAGCTTTTAACGACCTCTGTGTTCTTCTTCAGGGCACTCTTGAAAAATAAGTTTCAACTTAGTATCTGTGGGAGATGTGAGAATCTCCATTTTAATTTCATTGAGTTACTCCCATATGTATTTTCCTTCTGTCCATGTTTCATATAGAGTTGTGAGAGTTTGTGTTTTCTTCTTGCACTTAAATTTGTGCAGAGTTTTATGCATTTTTCCTAATGAGCACATTTAACTGCACAATAGATAGACTTTACCAAGCTTTCTCCTCTTGTTTAAAGTGTATTTGTGCATATTTTTTTCCAGGCTATGCACATTTTGGCCGTTTATAATTTTAAACATGTGCATTATTTTGTAGAATCTTTATTTCTTAGGAATACCCTGTAAGCACTGCAAATGTGCATAAGCTTGAGCTGAGGTGCACATTTTATGGTAATAAGTCAAAGGAGATGATACATGCTATTTTCATTGACACTATAAAGTACAGCAAAACTTCTTCCCATTCTTAGTACATCCCACACACATCCCCCACTTTATTATGTTCTGTCACACATATAGGGCCAGTATGGAGTAGTGATCTGAGTGCTAGGCTACAGCACTACAGTTCTGGAGAGCAGGATTCAAATCCCTGCTCAGCAATGGAAACCCACCTTAGGCAAGTCACACTCCCTCATCCTCAGAAGAATGAACAAATTTTGCCAAGAAAAAAAAACATGATAGCTTCACCATGTGGTTGCCATAAGTTGGCAATGACTTGAAGACACACAACAACAAAGCCTATTGCTCGTTTTCAGCAATTGAAAAAGTAATCATACCTGACTGAAGAGACTTGATAAACATAGTAATAAAGGCAATTCAACAAAGGCAACACTTTTATGTCAGGGATGATGGGAGTTGTAGCTCTTCACCTCTGGCTTAAACTCACCACCTTGTTATGCAGCAGAGCTGACCAGCTTTGATCAGTGGTTGATGCTTCTTTCTCAAGCAGCAGAGTTTCAGAGAATAGGCTGAAGACCCTGACATACTCTCCAAGCCTTCTCACTCTTCTTCCTGAGATGTCTCCAAAATTCTCCAGGATTCTTCTGGCTCTTGTATCTTCCCTCAAGACAACACCAGACAACTCAGTAGTCTTATATAAAAGATCTACTTTATTCTACTATATACATAAATACTATATGCCCTACAAATCACAATCTCTACTACTCCACAATATCTCCAAAACTACTCCAAACTACTCCACAATACACCACAATATGCATTGGCAAACATTGCACTTATAGCCATTGTTAGTCACCACCCACTAGTCAGTTTCCACCCAGTGGGCGTGTACATTCATTTTGATTGGTTTACATGGATCATCCCATGCTTAAGACCAACCCAAGTATTTCATCATTTTACCTTGACTACTTAATGAATCTCAGGTGTTTGCAATCTACAACAGGTGTTTTCAATATACACTCTATAACTTTGTCCTTGTCTCTCAAGGCTTTCAAATTACATTATCCTTTTCACCTGTGTAGCTTCATGATTGCTCCTGCTTAATCACTGTGACTTTCACATACACATTTTATTTCTATTACTGTAAGTCCCATGTTGCATTTTCCTTAACAATCCCCTCCGAAATAAAATATTGTATGTGTCTTATAATGTCATTCCAACCACTTGTGTCAGTCTTTCATGTTTTTCCGCCGTCAATGCTTTTGTGAACAAATCTGCTATGTTGTGTTGTGTTTCTATATATCTCAATTCTATTTTACCCTTTTGAACCATGTCTCGCACATTTTGATATCTTACTCCAACATATTTTGTTCTGTTCTTCAAACTTTCAGTTTCAGCTATTGCTATGCATGACTGTGAATCTTCCAGAATTTCTACTGGTATCTTGTAACTTTCATTTAAATCATTCAACAGTTGCTCACACAACAGTACCTCATTCACTATCTCATTTAAAGCTGCGAATTCTGCTTCAGTCGTACTTATCGCTACATTTGTTTGTTTCCTACTTCTCCAGACTATTGGACTTTCACTGTACTTAATTATCATTCCTGTAACTGACTTCTTGTCTCCTAATTCTGATGCAAAAGAACTGTCTACATAGCAATCTAAATCTGAATGACTGTTTCTAATTATCAATTTCTTATCTAGAGTTCCTTTCAAATATCTCAATAAGTGTTTTACTGTTGTCCAGTCTTCAATTTTTGGATCATTAACCCTTCTGGACAATACATTTACAGCATATGAAATGTCTGGTCTGGTGTGGCAAGATATGAATTGTAAAGATCCTATTATGCTCCTGAATAAAGTCTTGTCTTCAAAATCTCTAGATGTTTTTTCAGATATGAAACCAATTGTCATTGGAGCTCTTACTATTTTAGCATTTTGTAATCCACACTTTTCAATCAAATTTTCAATTTTCTTTCTCTGACTTAACAATGTCCTTCTTCTGTCCATTCAACACCAATACCTAAATAAGACTTTAATAAACCTAGATCCT